>JANJGN010000233.1:0-600000 GCA_026770705.1 Isurus oxyrinchus
AGTGCACTCAGGGGTTTGAGTCCCCTGGAGTTGAAAAGTTGTATTAGTGTACACAGGGGTTCGAGTCCTCTGGAGTTGAAAAGTATTATTAGTGTACTCAGGGTTTGAGTCCTCTGGAGTTGAAAAGTATTATTAGTGTACTCAGGGGTTTGAGTCCTCTGGAGTTGAAAAGTTGTATTAGTGTACTCATGGGTTCGAGTCCTCTGGAGTTGAGAAGTAGTATTAGTGTACTCAGGGGCTCGAGTCCTCTGGAGTTGAAAAGATGTATTAGTGTACTCAGGGGTTTGAGTCCTCTGGAGTTGAAAAGTACGATTAGTGTACTCAGGTGTTCGAGTCCTCTGGAGATAAAAAGTAGTATTCGTATACTCAGGGGTTCAAGTCCTCTGGGGTTGAAAAGTATTATCAGTGCACTCAGGGGTTTGAGTCCCCTGGAGTTGAAAAGTTGTATTAGTGTACACAGGGGTTCGAGTCCTCTGGATTTGAAAAGTAGTATTAATGTACTCAGGGGTTCGAGTCCTCTGGAGTTGAAAATTAGTATTAGTGTACTCAGGAGTTTGAGTCCTCTGGATTTGAAAAGTTTTATTAGTGTACTCAGGGGTTCGAGTGCTCTGCAGTTGAAAAGAAGTATTAGTGTACTCAGGCGTTCGAGTCCTCTGGAGTTGAAAAGTGGTATTAATGTTGTCAGAGGTTCGAATCTTCTGGAGTTGAAAAGTAGCATTAGTGTACTCAGGGGTTTGAATCCTTTGGAGTTGAAAAGAGTTATTGGTGTACTCAGGGGTTCGAGTCCTCTGCAGTTGAAAAGTAGTATTAGTGTACTCAGGGGTTTGAGTCCCCTGGTGTTGAAAAGTAGCATTAGTGTACTCAGGGTTTCGAGTCCACTGGAGTTGAAAAGTAACATTAGTGTACTGAGGGGTTTGAGTCCCCCAAGTGAAAAGTGGTATTAGTGTACTCATGGGTTTGATTCACCTGGAGTTGAAAAGTAGTATTAGTGTACTCAGGGTTTCGAGTCCTCTGCAGTTGAAAAGTAGTTTTAGTGTACTCAGGGGTTTGAGTCCCGTGGAGTAGAAAAATAGTATTAGTGTACTCACGGGTTCCAGTCCTCCGGAGTTGAAAAGTTGTATTAGTGTACTCAGGGGTTTGAGTCCCCTGGAGTTGAAAAGTAGTATTAGTGTACTCAGGGGTTTGAGTGCTCTGGAGTTGACAAGTTGTAGTAGTGTCCTCATGGGTTCGAGTCCTCTGGAGTTGAAAAGTCGTATTAGTGTACTGAGGGGTTTGAGTCCTCTGGAGTTGAAAAGAAGTATTAGTGTACTCAGGGGTTTGAGTCCTCTTGTGTTAAAAAGTACTATTAGTATACTCAGGGGTTCGAGTCCTCTGCAGTTTAAAAGTAGTAGTAGTGTACTCAGGGGTTCGAGTCCTCTGGAGTTGAAAAGTATTAGCAGTGCACTCAGGGGTTTGAGTCCCCTGGAGTTGAAAAGTTGTATTAGTGTACACAGGGGTTCGAGTCCTCTGGAATTGAAAAGTAGTATTAATATACTCAGGGGTTCGAGTCCCCTGGAGTTGAAAAGTATTATTAGTGTACTCAGGGGTTTGAGTCCTCTGGAGTTGAAAAGAACTATGAGTGTACTCAGGGGTTTGAGTCCTCTGGAATTGAAAAGTAGTACTAATGTACTCAGGGGTTCGAGTCTTCTGGAGTTGAAAATTAGTATTAGTGTACTCAGAGGTTTGAGTCCTCTGGATTTGAAAAATAGTATTAGTGTACTCAGGGGTTCGAGTCCTCTGGAGTTGAAAAGAACTATTAGTGTACTCAGGGGTTTGAGTCCTCTGGAATTGAAAAGTAGTATTAATGTACTCAGGGGTTCGAGTCTTCTGGAGTTGAAAATTAGTATTAGTGTACTCAGGGGTTTGAGTCCCCTGGAGTTGAAAAGTAGTATTAGTATACTCAGGGGTTCGAGTCCTCTGCAGTTGAAAAGTAGTATTAGTTTAGTTAAGGGTCTGAGTCCCCTGGAGTTGAAAAGTAGCATTAGTGTACTCAGGGGTTTGAGTCCTCCAGAGTTGAAAAGTAGTATAAGTGTACTCAGCGGTTTGAGTCCTCTGGAGTTGAAAAGTAGTATTAGTGTACTCAGGGGTTTGAGACCCTGGAGTTGAAAAGTAGTATTAGTATACTCAGGGGATTGATTCACCTGGATTTGAAAAGTGGTATTAGTGTACTCATGGGTTCGAGTCCTCTGGAGTTGAAAAATAATGTTACTGTACTCAGGGGTTTGAGTCCTCTGGAATTGAGAAGTAGTATTAATGTATTCAGGGGTTCGAGTCCTCTAGAGTTGAAAAATAGTGTTAGTGTACTCAGGGGTTCGAGTCCTCTGGAGTTGAAACGTTGCATTAGTGTACTCATGGGATCGGATCCTCTGGCGTTGAAAGGTAGTATTAGTGTACTCAGGGGTTCGAGTCCTCCGGAGTTGAAAAGTAGTATTAGTGTACTCAGGGGTTTGAGACCACTGGAGTTGAAAAGTTGTATTAGTGTACTCATGGGTTCGGATCCTCTGGCGTTGAAAAGTAGTATTAGTGTACTCAGGGGTTGGAGTCCCCTGGAGTTGAAAACTAGTATTAGTGTACTCAGGTGTTTGAGTCCTCTGGAGTTGAAAAGAAGTATTAGTGTACTCAGGGGTTTGAGTCCTCTGGAGTTGAAAAGTAGTATCAGTGTACTCAGGGGTTCGAGTCCTCTGGAGTTGAAAAGTGTTATCAGTGCACTCAGCGGTTTGAGTCCCCTGGAGTTGAAAAGTTGTATTATTGTACACAGGGGTTTGAGTCCTCTGGAATTGAAAAGTAGTATTAATGTACTCAGGGGTTCGAGTCTTCTGGAGTTGAAAATTAGTATTAGTGTACTCAGGGGTTCGAGTCCTCTGGAGTTGAAAAGTAGTATTAGTGTACTCAGGGTTTCGAGTCCTCTGGAGTTGAAAAGTGGTATTAATGTTGTCAGAGGTTCGAGTCTTCTGGAGTTGAAAAGTAGCATTAGTGTACTCAGGGGTTTGAGTCCTCTGGAGTTGAAAAGAGTTATTGGTGTACTCAGGGGTTCGAGTCCTCTGCAGTTGAAAAGTAGTATTAGTGTACTCAGCGGTTTGAGTCCCCTGGTGTTGAAAAGTAGCATTAGTGTACTCAGAGGTTCGAGTCCACTGGAGTTGACAAGTAATATTAGTGTACTCAGGGGTTTGAGTCCCCCAAGTGAAAAGTGGTATTAGTGTACTCATGGGTTTGATTCACCTGGAGTTGAAAAGTAGTATGAGTGTTCTCAGGGGATCGAGTCGTCTGGAGTTGAAAAGTAGTGTTAGTGTACTCAGGCGTTCGTGTCCTCTGGAGTTGAAAAGTAGTTTTAGTGTACTCAGGGGTTTGATTCCCCTGGAGTTGAAAGGTAGTATTAGTGTACTCAGGGGTTCGAGTCCTCTGGTGTTGAAAAGTAGTATTAGTGTAGTCAGGGGTTTGAGTCCCCTGGATTTGAAAAGTAGTATTAGTGTACTCAGGGTTTCGAGTCCTCTGCAGTTGAAAAGTAGTTTTAGTGTACTCAGGGGTTTGAGTCCCGTGGAGTAGAAAAATAGTATTAGTGTACTCACGGGTTCCAGTCCTCCGGAGTTGAAAAGTTGTATTAGTGTACTCAGGGGTTTGAGTCCCCTGGAGTTGAAAAGTAGTATTAGTGTACTCAGGGGTTCGAGTCCACTGGAGTTGAAAAGTTGCATTAGTGTACTCATGGGATCGGATCCTCTGGCGTTGAAAGGTAGTATTAGTGTACTCAGGGGTTCGAGTCCTCCGGAGTTGAAAAGTTGTATTAATGTACTCAGGGGTTTGAGGCCCCTGGAGTTGACAAGTAGTATTAGTGTACTCAGGGGTTCGAGTCCACTGGAGTTGAAATGTTGTATTAGTGTACTCATGGGATCAGATCCTCTGGCGTTGAAAAGTAGTATTAGTGTACTCAGGGGTTTGAGTGCTCTGGAGTTGACAAGTTGTATTAGTGTACTCATGGGTTCGAGTCCTCTGGAGTTGAAAAGTCGTATTAGTGTACTCAGGGGTTTGAGTCCTCTGGAGTTGAAAAGAAATATTAGTGTACTCATGGGTTTGAGTCCTCTGGAGTTGAAAAGTACTATTAGTGTACTCAGGGGTTCGAGTCCTCTGGAGTTTAAAAGTAGTATTAGTGTACTCAGGGGTTCGAGTCCTCTGGAGTTGAAAAGTATTAGCAGTGCACTCAGGGGTTTGAGTCCCCTGGATTTGAAAAGTTTTATTAGTGTACACAGGGGTTCGAGTCCTCTGGAGTTGAAAAGTATTATTAGTGTACTCAGGGGTTTGAGTCCTCTGGAGTTGAAAAGTATTATTAGTGTACTCAGGGGTTTGAGTCCTCTGGAGTTGAAAAGTTGTATTAGTGTACTCATGGGTTCGAGTCCTCTGGAGTTGAAAAGTAGTATTAGTGTACTCAGGGGCTCGAGTCCTCTGGAGTTGAAAAGATGTATTAGTGTACTCAGGGGTTTGAGTCCTCTGGAGTTGAAAAGTACGATTAGTGTTCTCAGGGGTTCGAGTCCTCTGGAGATAAAAAGTAGTATTCGTATACTCAGGGGTTCGAGTCCTCTGGGGTTGAAAAGTATTATCAGTGCACTCAAGGGTTTGAGTCCCCTGGAGTTGAAAAGTTGTATTAGTGTACACAGGGGTTCGAGTCCTCTGGAGTTGAAAAGTATTATTAGTGTACTCAGGGGTTTGAGTCCTCTGGAGTTGAAAAGTATTATTAGTGTGCTCAGGGGTTTGAGTCCTCTGGAGTTGAAAAGTTGTATTAGTGTACTCATGGGTTCGAGTCCTCTGGAGTTGAGAAGTAGTATTAGTGTACTCAGGGGCTCGAGTCCTCTGGAGTTGAAAAGATGTATTAGTGTACTCAGGGGTTTGAGTCCTCTGGAGTTGAAAAGTACGATTAGTGTACTCAGGTGTTCGAGTCCTCTGGAGATAAAAAGTAGTATTCGTATACTCAGGGGTTCGAGTCCTCTGGGGTTGAAAAGTATTATCAGTGCACTCAGGGGTTTGAGTCCCCTGGAGTTGAAAAGTTGTATTAGTGTACACAGGGGTTCGAGTCCTCTGGATTTGAAAAGTAGTATTAATGTACTCAGGGGTTCGAGTCCTCTGGAGTTGAAAATTAGTATTAGTGTACTCAGGAGTTTGAGTCCTCTGGATTTGAAAAGTTTTATTAGTGTACTCAGGGGTTCGAGTGCTCTGCAGTTGAAAAGAAGTATTAGTGTACTCAGGCGTTCGAGTCCTCTGGAGTTGAAAAGTGGTATTAATGTTGTCAGAGGTTCGAATCTTCTGGAGTTGAAAAGTAGCATTAGTGTACTCAGGGGTTTGAATCCTTTGGAGTTGAAAAGAGTTATTGGTGTACTCAGGGGTTCGAGTCCTCTGCAGTTGAAAAGTAGTATTAGTGTACTCAGGGGTTTGAGTCCCCTGGTGTTGAAAAGTAGCATTAGTGTACTCAGGGTTTCGAGTCCACTGGAGTTGAAAAGTAACATTAGTGTACTGAGGGGTTTGAGTCCCCCAAGTGAAAAGTGGTATTAGTGTACTCATGGGTTTGATTCACCTGGAGTTGAAAAGTAGTATTAGTGTACTCAGGGTTTCGAGTCCTCTGCAGTTGAAAAGTAGTTTTAGTGTACTCAGGGGTTTGAGTCCCGTGGAGTAGAAAAATAGTATTAGTGTACTCACGGGTTCCAGTCCTCCGGAGTTGAAAAGTTGTATTAGTGTACTCAGGGGTTTGAGTCCCCTGGAGTTGAAAAGTAGTATTAGTGTACTCAGGGGTTCGAGTCCACTGGAGTTGAAAAGTTGCATTAGTGTACTCATGGGATCGGATCCTCTGGCGTTGAAAGGTAGTATTAGTGTACTCAGGGGTTCGAGTCCTCCGGAGTTGAAAAGTTGTATTAATGTACTCAGGGGTTTGAGGCCCCTGGAGTTGACAAGTAGTATTAGTGTACTCAGGGGTTCGAGTCCACTGGAGTTGAAATGTTGTATTAGTGTACTCATGGGATCAGATCCTCTGGCGTTGAAAAGTAGTATTAGTGTACTCAGGGGTTTGAGTGCTCTGGAGTTGACAAGTTGTATTAGTGTACTCATGGGTTCGAGTCCTCTGGAGTTGAAAAGTCGTATTAGTGTACTCAGGGGTTTGAGTCCTCTGGAGTTGAAAAGAAATATTAGTGTACTCATGGGTTTGAGTCCTCTGGAGTTGAAAAGTACTATTAGTGTACTCAGGGGTTCGAGTCCTCTGGAGTTTAAAAGTAGTATTAGTGTACTCAGGGGTTCGAGTCCTCTGGAGTTGAAAAGTATTAGCAGTGCACTCAGGGGTTTGAGTCCCCTGGATTTGAAAAGTTTTATTAGTGTACACAGGGGTTCGAGTCCTCTGGAGTTGAAAAGTATTATTAGTGTACTCAGGGGTTTGAGTCCTCTGGAGTTGAAAAGTATTATTAGTGTACTCAGGGGTTTGAGTCCTCTGGAGTTGAAAAGTTGTATTAGTGTACTCATGGGTTCGAGTCCTCTGGAGTTGAAAAGTAGTATTAGTGTACTCAGGGGCTCGAGTCCTCTGGAGTTGAAAAGATGTATTAGTGTACTCAGGGGTTTGAGTCCTCTGGAGTTGAAAAGTACGATAAGTGTACTCAGGGGTTCGAGTCCTCTGGAGATAAAAAGTAGTATTCGTATACTCAGGGGTTCGAGTCCTCTGGGGTTGCAAAGTATTATCAGTGCACTCAGGGGTTTGAGTCCCCTGGAGTTGAAAAGTTGTATTAGTGTACACAGGGGTTCGAGTCCTCTGGAGTTGAAAAGTATTATTAGTGTACTCAGGGGTTTGAGTCCTCTGGAGTTGAAAAGTATTATTAGTGTACTCAGGGGTTTGAGTCCTCTGGAGTTGAAAAGTTGTATTAGTGTACTCATGGGTTCGAGTCCTCTGGAGTTGAGAAGTAGTATTAGTGTACTCAGGGGCTCGAGTCCTCTGGAGTTGAAAAGATGTATTAGTGTACTCAGGGGTTTGAGTCCTCTGGAGTTGAAAAGTACGATTAGTGTACTCAGGTGTTCGAGTCCTCTGGAGATAAAAAGTAGTATTCGTATACTCAGGGGTTCGAGTCCTCTGGGGTTGAAAAGTATTATCAGTGCACTCAGGGGTTTGAGTCCCCTGGAGTTGAAAAGTTGTATTAGTGTACACAGGGGTTCGAGTCCTCTGGATTTGAAAAGTACTATTAATGTACTCAGGGGTTCGAGTCCTCTGGAGTTGAAAATTAGTATTAGTGTACTCAGGAGTTTGAGTCCTCTGGATTTGAAAAGTTTTATTAGTGTACTCAGGGGTTCGAGTGCTCTGCAGTTGAAAAGAAGTATTAGTGTACTCAGGCGTTCGAGTCCTCTGGAGTTGAAAAGTGGTATTAATGTTGTCAGAGGTTCGAATCTTCTGGAGTTGAAAAGTAGCATTAGTGTACTCAGGGGTTTGAGTCCCCTGGAGTTGAAAAGTAGTATTAGTGTACTCAGGGGTTCGAGTCCACTGGAGTTGAAAAGTTGCATTAGTGTACTCATGGGATCGGATCCTCTGGCGTTGAAAGGTAGTATTAGTGTACTCAGGGGTTCGAGTCCTCCGGAGTTGAAAAGTTGTATTAATGTACTCAGGGGTTTGAGGCCCCTGGAGTTGACAAGTAGTATTAGTGTACTCAGGGGTTCGAGTCCACTGGAGTTGAAATGTTGTATTAGTGTACTCATGGGATCAGATCCTCTGGCGTTGAAAAGTAGTATTAGTGTACTCAGGGGTTTGAGTGCTCTGGAGTTGACAAGTTGTATTAGTGTACTCATGGGTTCGAGTCCTCTGGAGTTGAAAAGTCGTATTAGTGTACTCAGGGGTTTGAGTCCTCTGGAGTTGAAAAGAAATATTAGTGTACTCATGGGTTTGAGTCCTCTGGAGTTGAAAAGTACTATTAGTGTACTCAGGGGTTCGAGTCCTCTGGAGTTTAAAAGTAGTATTAGTGTACTCAGGGGTTCGAGTCCTCTGGAGTTGAAAAGTATTAGCAGTGCACTCAGGGGTTTGAGTCCCCTGGATTTGAAAAGTTTTATTAGTGTACACAGGGGTTCGAGTCCTCTGGAGTTGAAAAGTATTATTAGTGTACTCAGGGGTTTGAGTCCTCTGGAGTTGAAAAGTATTATTAGTGTACTCAGGGGTTTGAGTCCTCTGGAGTTGAAAAGTTGTATTAGTGTACTCATGGGTTCGAGTCCTCTGGAGTTGAAAAGTAGTATTAGTGTACTCAGGGGCTCGAGTCCTCTGGAGTTGAAAAGATGTATTAGTGTACTCAGGGGTTTGAGTCCTCTGGAGTTGAAAAGTACGATTAGTGTACTCAGGGGTTCGAGTCCTCTGGAGATAAAAAGTAGTATTCGTATACTCAGGGGTTCGAGTCCTCTGGGGTTGAAAAGTATTATCAGTGCACTCAGGGGTTTGAGTCCCCTGGAGTTGAAAAGTTGTATTAGTGTACACAGGGGTTCGAGTCCTCTGGAGTTGAAAAGTATTATTAGTGTACTCAGGGGTTTGAGTCCTCTGGAGTTGAAAAGTATTATTAGTGTACTCAGGGGTTTGAGTCCTCTGGAGTTGAAAAGTTGTATTAGTGTACTCATGGGTTCGAGTCCTCTGGAGTTGAGAAGTAGTATTAGTGTACTCAGGGGCTCGAGTCCTCTGGAGTTGAAAAGATGTATTAGTGTACTCAGGGGTTTGAGTCCTCTGGAGTTGAAAAGTACGATTAGTGTACTCAGGTGTTCGAGTCCTCTGGAGATAAAAAGTAGTATTCGTATACTCAGGGGTTCAAGTCCTCTGGGGTTGAAAAGTATTATCAGTGCACTCAGGGGTTTGAGTCCCCTGGAGTTGAAAAGTTGTATTAGTGTACACAGGGGTTCGAGTCCTCTGGATTTGAAAAGTAGTATTAATGTACTCAGGGGTTCGAGTCCTCTGGAGTTGAAAATTAGTATTAGTGTACTCAGGAGTTTGAGTCCTCTGGATTTGAAAAGTTTTATTAGTGTACTCAGGGGTTCGAGTGCTCTGCAGTTGAAAAGAAGTATTAGTGTACTCAGGCGTTCGAGTCCTCTGGAGTTGAAAAGTGGTATTAATGTTGTCAGAGGTTCGAATCTTCTGGAGTTGAAAAGTAGCATTAGTGTACTCAGGGGTTTGAATCCTTTGGAGTTGAAAAGAGTTATTGGTGTACTCAGGGGTTCGAGTCCTCTGCAGTTGAAAAGTAGTATTAGTGTACTCAGGGGTTTGAGTCCCCTGGTGTTGAAAAGTAGCATTAGTGTACTCAGGGTTTCGAGTCCACTGGAGTTGAAAAGTAACATTAGTGTACTGAGGGGTTTGAGTCCCCCAAGTGAAAAGTGGTATTAGTGTACTCATGGGTTTGATTCACCTGGAGTTGAAAAGTAGTATTAGTGTACTCAGGGTTTCGAGTCCTCTGCAGTTGAAAAGTAGTTTTAGTGTACTCAGGGGTTTGAGTCCCGTGGAGTAGAAAAATAGTATTAGTGTACTCACGGGTTCCAGTCCTCCGGAGTTGAAAAGTTGTATTAGTGTACTCAGGGGTTTGAGTCCCCTGGAGTTGAAAAGTAGTATTAGTGTACTCAGGGGTTCGAGTCCACTGGAGTTGAAAAGTTGCATTAGTGTACTCATGGGATCGGATCCTCTGGCGTTGAAAGGTAGTATTAGTGTACTCAGGGGTTCGAGTCCTCCGGAGTTGAAAAGTTGTATTAATGTACTCAGGGGTTTGAGGCCCCTGGAGTTGACAAGTAGTATTAGTGTACTCAGGGGTTCGAGTCCACTGGAGTTGAAATGTTGTATTAGTGTACTCATGGGATCAGATCCTCTGGCGTTGAAAAGTAGTATTAGTGTACTCAGGGGTTTGAGTGCTCTGGAGTTGACAAGTTGTATTAGTGTACTCATGGGTTCGAGTCCTCTGGAGTTGAAAAGTCGTATTAGTGTACTCAGGGGTTTGAGTCCTCTGGAGTTGAAAAGAAATATTAGTGTACTCATGGGTTTGAGTCCTCTGGAGTTGAAAAGTACTATTAGTGTACTCAGGGGTTCGAGTCCTCTGGAGTTTAAAAGTAGTATTAGTGTACTCAGGGGTTCGAGTCCTCTGGAGTTGAAAAGTATTAGCAGTGCACTCAGGGGTTTGAGTCCCCTGGATTTGAAAAGTTTTATTAGTGTACACAGGGGTTCGAGTCCTCTGGAGTTGAAAAGTATTATTAGTGTACTCAGGGGTTTGAGTCCTCTGGAGTTGAAAAGTATTATTAGTGTACTCAGGGGTTTGAGTCCTCTGGAGTTGAAAAGTTGTATTAGTGTACTCATGGGTTCGAGTCCTCTGGAGTTGAAAAGTAGTATTAGTGTACTCAGGGGCTCGAGTCCTCTGGAGTTGAAAAGATGTATTAGTGTACTCAGGGGTTTGAGTCCTCTGGAGTTGAAAAGTACGATTAGTGTACTCAGGGGTTCGAGTCCTCTGGAGATAAAAAGTAGTATTCGTATACTCAGGGGTTCGAGTCCTCTGGGGTTGAAAAGTATTATCAGTGCACTCAGGGGTTTGAGTCCCCTGGAGTTGAAAAGTTGTATTAGTGTACACAGGGGTTCGAGTCCTCTGGAGTTGAAAAGTATTATTAGTGTACTCAGGGGTTTGAGTCCTCTGGAGTTGAAAAGTATTATTAGTGTACTCAGGGGTTTGAGTCCTCTGGAGTTGAAAAGTTGTATTAGTGTACACATGGGTTCGAGTCCTCTGGAGTTGAGAAGTAGTATTGGTGTACTCAGGGGCTCGAGTCCTCTGGAGTTGAAAAGATGTATTAGTGTACTCAGGGGTTTGAGTCCTCTGGAGTTGAAAAGTACGATTAGTGTACTCAGGTGTTCGAGTCCTCTGGAGATAAAAAGTAGTATTCGTATACTCAGGGGTTCGAGTCCTCTGGGGTTGAAAAGTATTATCAGTGCACTCAGGGGTTTGAGTCCCCTGGAGTTGAAAAGTTGTATTAGTGTACACAGGGGTTCGAGTCCTCTGGATTTGAAAAGTAGTATTAATGTACTCAGGGGTTCGAGTCCTCTGGAGTTGAAAATTAGTATTAGTGTACTCAGGAGTTTGAGTCCTCTGGATTTGAAAAGTTTTATTAGTGTACTCAGGGGTTCGAGTGCTCTGCAGTTGAAAAGAAGTATTAGTGTACTCAGGCGTTCGAGTCCTCTGGAGTTGAAAAGTGGTATTAATGTTGTCAGAGGTTCGAATCTTCTGGAGTTGAAAAGTAGCATTAGTGTACTCAGGGGTTTGAGTCCTTTGGAGTTGAAAAGAGTTATTGGTGTACTCAGGGGTTCGAGTCCTCTGCAGTTGAAAAGTAGTATTAGTGTACTCAGGGGTTTGAGTCCCCTGGTGTTGAAAAGTAGCATTAGTGTACTCAGGGTTTCGAGTCCACTGGAGTTGAAAAGTAACATTAGTGTACTGAGGGGTTTGAGTCCCCCAAGTGAAAAGTGGTATTAGTGTACTCATGGGTTTGATTCACCTGGAGTTGAAAAGTAGTATTAGTGTACTCAGGGGATCGAGTCGTCTGGAGTTGAAAAGTAGTGTTAGTGTACTCAGGCGTTCATGTCCTCTGAGGTTGAAAAGTAGTTTTAGTGTACTCAGGGGTTTGATTCCCCTGGAGTTGAAAGGTAGTAGTAGAGTACTCAGGGTTTCGAGTCCTCTGGTGTTGAAAAGTAGTATTAGTGTAGTCAGGGGATTGAGTCCCCTGGATTTGAAAAGTAGTATTAGTGTATTCAGGGTTTCGAGTCCTCTGGAGTTGAAAAGTAGTATTAGTGTACTCAGGGGTTTCAGTCCCGTGGAGTAGAAAAATAGTATTAGTGTACTCAGGGGTTCAAGTCCTCCGGAGTTGAAATGTTGTATTAATGTACTCAGGGGTTTGAGTCCCCTGGAGTTGAAAAGTAGTATGAGTGTACTCAGGGGTTCGAGTCCACTAGAGTTGAAATGTTGTACTAGTGTACTCATGGGATCAGATCCTCTGGCATTGAAAAGTAGTATTAGTGTACTCAGGGGTTTGAGTGCTCTGGAGTTGACAAGTTGTAGTAGTGTCCTCATGGGTTCGAGTCCTCTGGAGTTGAAAAGTCGTATTAGTGTACTCAGGGGTTTGAGTCCCCTGGAGTTGAAAAGAAGTATTAGTGTACTCAGGGGTTTGAGTCCTCTTGTGTTAAAAAGTACTATTAGTATACTCAGGGGTTCGAGTCCTCTGCAGTTTAAAAGTAGTATTAGTGTACTCAGGGGTTCGAGTCCTCTGGAGTTGAAAAGTATTAGCAGTGCACTCAGGGGTTTGAGTCCCCTGGAGTTGAAAAGTTGTATTAGTGTACACAGGGGTTCGAGTCCTCTGGAATTGAAAAGTAGTATTAATATACTCAGGGGTTCGAGTCCCCTGGAGTTGAAAAGTATTATTAGTGTACTCAGGGGTTTGAGTCCTCTGGAGTTGAAAAGAACTATGAGTGTACTCAGGGGTTTGAGTCCTCTGGAATTGAAAAGTAGTACTAATGTACTCAGGGGTTCGAGTCTTCTGGAGTTGAAAATTAGTATTAGTGTACTCAGAGGTTTGAGTCCTCTGGATTTGAAAAGTAGTATTAGTGTACTCAGGGGTTCGAGTCCTCTGGAGTTGAAAAGAACTATTAGTGTACTCAGGGGTTTGAGTCCTCTGGAATTGAAAAGTAGTATTAATGTACTCAGGGGTTCGAGTCTTCTGGAGTTGAAAATTAGTATTAGTGTACTCAGGGGTTTGAGTCCCCTGGAGTTGAAAAGTAGTATTAGTATACTCAGGGGTTCGAGTCCTCTGCAGTTGAAAAGTAGTATTAGTGTAGTTAAGGGTCTGAGTCCCCTGGAGTTGAAAAGTAGCATTAGTGTACTCAGGGGTTTGAGTCCTCTGGAGTTGAAAAGTAGTATTAGTGTACCCAGGGGTTTGAGACCCTGGAGTTGAAAAGTGGTATTAGTATACTCAGGGGATTGATTCACCTGGATTTGAAAAGTAGTATTAGTGTACTCATGGGTTCGAGTCCACTGGAGTTGAAAAATAGTGTTACTGTACTCAGGGGTTTGAGTCCTCTGGAATTGAAAAGTAGTATTAATGTATTCAGGGGTTCGAGTCCTCTAGAGTTGAAAAATAGTGTTAGTGTACTCAGGGGTTCGAGTCCTCTGGAATTGAAACGTAGTATTAATGTACTCAGGGGTTCGAGTCCCCTGCAGTTGAAAAGTAGTATTACTGTACTCAGGGGTTCGAGTCTTCTGGAGTTGAAAAGTAGTATTAGTGTACTCAGGGGTTTGAGTACTCTGGAGTTGAAAAGAAGTATTAGTGTAGTCAGGGGTTTGAGTCCCCTGGAGTTGAAAAGTAGTATTAGTGTACTCAGGGTTTCGAGTCCTCTGGAGTTGAAAAGTAGTATTCGTGTACGCAGGGGTTCGAGTCCACTGGAGATTAAAAGTTGTATTAGTGTACTCATGGGTACGGATCCTCTGGCGTTGAAAAGTAGTAGTAGTGTACTCAATGGTTTGAGTGCTCTGGAGTTGAAAAGTTGTATTAGTGTACTCATGGGTTCGAGTCCTCTGGAGTTGAAAAGTTGTATTAGTGTACTCAGGGGTTCGGATCCTCTGGCGTTGAAATGTAGTATTAGTGTACTCAGGGGTTCGAGTCCTCTGGAGTTGAAAAGTTGTATTAGTGTACTCAGGGGTTCGGATCCTCTGGCGTTGAAAAGTAGTATTAGTGTACTCAGGGGTTGGAGTCCCATGGAGTTGAAAACTAGTATTAGTGTACTCAGGGGTTTGAGTCCTCTGGAGTTGAAAAGAACTATGAGTGTACTCAGGGGTTTGAGTCCTCTGGAATTGAAAAGTAGTACTAATGTACTCAGGGGTTCGAGTCTTCTGGAGTTGAAAATTAGTATTAGTGTACTCAGAGGTTTGAGTACTCTGGATTTGAAAAGTAGTATTAGTGTACTCAGGGGTTCGAGTCCTCTGGAGTTGAAAAGAACTATTAGTGTACTCAGGGGTTTGAGTCCTCTGGAATTGAAAAGTAGTATTAATGTACTCAGGGGTTCGAGTCTTTTGGAGTTGAAAATTAGTATTAGTGTACTCAGGGGTTTGAGTCCCCTGGAGTTGAAAAGTAGTATTAGTATACTCAGGGGTTCGAGTCCTCTGCAGTTGAAAAGTAGTATTAGTGTAGTTAAGGGTCTGAGTCCCCTGGAGTTGAAAAGTAGTATTAGTATACTCAGAGGATCGAGTCCTCTGCAGTTGAAAAGTAGTATTAGTGTAGTTAAGGGTCTGATTCCCCTGGAGTTGAAAAGTCGCATTAGTGTACTCAGGGGTTTGAGTCCTCCAGAGTTGAAAAGTAGTATTAGTGTACTCAGGGGTTTGAGTCCTCTGGAGTTGAAAAGTAGTATTAGTGTACCCAGGGGTTTGAGACCCTGGAGTTGAAAAGTGGTATTAGTATACTCAGGGGATTGATTCACCTGGATTTGAAAAGTAGTATTAGTGTACTCATGGGTTCGAGTCCACTGGAGTTGAAAAATAGTGTTACTGTACTCAGGGGTTTGAGTCCTCTGGAATTGAAAAGTAGTATTAATGTATTCAGGGGTTCGAGTCCTCTAGAGTTGAAAAATAGTGTTAGTGTACTCAGGGGTTCGAGTCCTCTGGAATTGAAAAGTAGTATTAATGTACTCAGGGGTTCGAGTCCCCTGCAGTTGTAAAGTAGTATTACTGTACTCAGGGGTTCGAGTCTTCTGGAGTTGAAAAGTAGTATTAGTGTACTCAGGGGTTTGAGTACTCTGGAGTTGAAAAGAAGTATTAGTGTAGTCAGGGGTTTGAGTCCCCTGGAGTTGAAAAGTAGTATTAGTGTACTCAGGGTTTCGAGTCCTCTGGAGTTGAAAAGTAGTATTCGTGTACTCAGGGGTTCGAGTCCACTGGAGATGAAAAGTTGTATTAGTGTACTCATGGGTACGGATCCTCTGGCGTTGAAAAGTAGTAGTAGTGTACTCAATGGTTTGAGTGCTCTGGAGTTGAAAAGTTGTATTAGTGTACTCATGGGTTCGAGTCCTCTGGAGTTGAAAAGTAGTATTAGTGTACTCAGGGGTTTGATTCCCCTGGAGTAGAAAAATAGTATTAGTGTACTCTGGGGTTCGAGTCCTCCGGAGTTGAAATGTTGTACTCGTGTACTCATGGGATCAGATCCTCTGGCGTTGAAATGTAGTATTAGTGTACTCAGGGGATTGAGTGCTCTGGAGTTGACAAGTTGTAGTAGTGTCCTCATGGGTTCGAGTCCTCTGGAGTTGAAAAGTCGTATTAGTGTACTGAGGGGTTTGAGTCCTCTGGAGTTGAAAAGAAGTATTAGTGTACTCAGGGGTTCGAGTCCTCTTGTGTTAAAAAGTACTATTAGTATACTCAGGGGTTCGAGTCCTCTGCAGTTTAAAAGTAGTATTAGTGTACTCAGGGGTTCGAGTCCTCTGGAGTTGAAAAGTATTAGCAGTGCACTCAGGGGTTTGAGTCCCCTGGAGTTGAAAAGTTGTATTAGTGTACACAGGGGTTCGAGTCCTCTGGAATTGAAAAGTAGTATTAATATACTCAGGGGTTCGAGTCCCCTGGAGTTGAAAAGTATTATTAGTGTACTCAGGGGTTTGAGTCCTCTGGAGTTGAAAAGAACTATGAGTGTACTCAGGGGTTTGAGTCCTCTGGAATTGAAAAGTAGTACTAATGTACTCAGGGGTTCGAGTCTTCTGGAGTTGAAAATTAGTATTAGTGTACTCAGAGGTTTGAGTCCTCTGGATTTGAAAAATAGTATTAGTGTACTCAGGGGTTCGAGTCCTCTGGAGTTGAAAAGAACTATTAGTGTACTCAGGGGTTTGAGTCCTCTGGAATTGAAAAGTAGTATTAATGTACTCAGGGGTTCGAGTCTTCTGGAGTTGAAAATTAGTATTAGTGTACTCAGGGGTTTGAGTCCCCTGGAGTTGAAAAGTAGTATTAGTATACTCAGGGGTTCGAGTCCTCTGCAGTTGAAAAGTAGTATTAGTGTAGTTAAGGGTCTGAGTCCCCTGGAGTTGAAAAGTAGCATTAGTGTACTCAGGGGTTTGAGTCCTCCAGAGTTGAAAAGTAGTATAAGTGTAGTCAGGGGTTTGAGTCCTCTGGAGTTGAAAAGTAGTATTAGTGTACTCAGGGGTTTGAGACCCTGGAGTTGAAAAGTGGTATTAGTATACTCAGGGGATTGATTCACCTGGATTTGAAAAGTAGTATTAGTGTACTCATGGGTTCGAGTCCACTGGAGTTGGAAAATAGTGTTACTGTACTCAGGGGTTTGAGTCCTCTGGAATTGAAAAGTAGTATTAATGTATTCAGGGGTTCGAGTCCTCTAGAGTTGAAAAATAGTGTTAGTGTACTCAGGGGTTCGAGTCCTCTGGAATTGAAAAGTAGTATTAATGTACTCAGGGGTTCGAGTCCCCTGCAGTTGAAAAGTAGTATTACTGTACTCAGGGGTTCGAGTCTTCTGGAGTTGAAATGTAGTATTAGTGTACTCAGGGGTTTGAGTACTCTGGAGTTGAAAAGAAGTATTAGTGTAGTCAGGGGTTTGAGTCCCCTGGAGTTGAAAAGTAGTATTAGTGTACTCAGGGTTTCGAGTCCTCTGGAGTTGAAAAGTAGTATTCGTGTACTCAGGGGTTCGAGCCCACTGGAGATGAAAAGTTGTAGTAGTGTACTCATGGGTACGGATCCTCTGGCGTTGAAAAGTAGTAGTAGTGTACTCAATGGTTTGAGTGCTCTGGAGTTGAAAAGTTGTATTAGTGTACTCATGGGTTCGAGTCCTCTGGAGTTGAAAAGTAGTATTAGTGTACTCAAGGGTTTGATTCCCCTGGAGTAGAAAAATAGTATTAGTGTACTCAGGGGTTCGAGTCCTCCGGAGTTGAAAAGTTGTATTTGTGTACTCAGGGGTTCGGA
The DNA here is from genome assembly GCA_026770705.1 of Isurus oxyrinchus. Taxonomy (NCBI): domain Eukaryota; kingdom Metazoa; phylum Chordata; class Chondrichthyes; order Lamniformes; family Lamnidae; genus Isurus; species Isurus oxyrinchus. Next base: position 16,971 of record JANJGN010000233.1, read on the forward strand.
TCCTCTGGCGTTGAAAAGTAGTATTAGTGTACTCAGGGGTTGGAGTCCCCTGGAGTTGAAAACTAGTATTAGTGTACTCAGGTGTTTGAGTCCTCTGGAGTTGAAAAGAACTATGAGTGTACTCAGGGGTTTGAGTCCACTGGAATTGAAAAGTAGTACTAATGAAATCAGGGGTTCGAGTCTTCTGGAGTTGAAAATTAGTATTAGTGTACTCAGAGGTTTGAGTCCTCTGGATTTGAAAAGTAGTATTAGTGTACTCAGGCGTTCGAGTCCTCTGGAGTTGAAAAGAACTATTAGTGTACTCAGGGGTTTGAGTCCTCTGGAATTGAAAAGTAGTATTAATGTACTCAGGCGTTCGAGTCTTCTGGAGTTGAAAATTAGTATTAGTGTACTCAGGGGTTTGAGTCCCCTGGAGTTGAAAAGTAGTATTAGTATACTCAGGGGTTCGAGTCCTCTGCAGTTGAAAAGTAGTATTAGTGTAGTTAAGGGTCTGAGTCCCCTGGAGTTGAAAAGTAGTATTAGTATACTCAGGGGTTCGAGTCCTCTGCAGTTGAAAAGTAGTATTAGTGTAGTTAAGGGTCTGAGTTCCCTGGAGTTGAAAAGTCGCATTAGGGTACTCAGGGGTTTGAGTCCTCCAGAGTTGAAAAGTAGTATAAGTGTACTCAGGGGTTTGAGTCCTCTGGAGTTGAAAAGTAGTATTAGTGTACTCAGGGGTTTGAGACCCTGGAGTTGAAAAGTGGTATTAGTATACTCAGGGGATTGATTCACCTGGATTTGAAAAGTAGTATTAGTGTACTCATGGGTTCGAGTCCACTGGAGTTGAAAAATAGTGTTACTGTACTCAGGGGTTTGAGTCCTCTGGAATTGAAAAGTAGTATTAATGTATTCAGGGGTTCGAGTCCTCTAGAGTTGAAAAATAGTGTTAGTGTACTCAGGGGTTCGAGTCCTCTGGAATTGAAAAGTAGTATTAATGTACTCAGGGGTTCGAGTCCCCTGCAGTTGAAAAGTAGTATTACTGTACTCAGGGGTTCGAGTCTTCTGGAGTTGAAAAGTAGTATTAATGTACTCAGGGGTTTGAGTACTCTGGAGTTGAAAAGAAGTATTAGTGTAGTCAGGGGTTTGAGTCCCCTGGAGTTGAAAAGTAGTATTAGTCTACTCAGGGTTTCGAGTCCTCTGGAGTTGAAAAGTAGTATTCGTGTACTCAGGGGTTCGCGTCCACTGGAGATGAAAAGTTGTATTAGTGTACTCATGGGTACGGATCCTCTGGCGTTGAAAAGTAGTAGTAGTGTACTCAATGGTTTGAGTGCTCTGGAGTTGAAAAGTTGTATTAGTGTACTCATGGGTTCGAGTCCTCTGGAGTTGAAAAGTAGTATTAGTGTACTCAGGGGTTTGATTGCCCTGGAGTAGAAAAATAGTATTAGTGTACTCTGGGGTTCGAGTCCTCCGGAGTTGAAAAGTTCTATTAGTGTACTCAGGGGTTCGGATCCTCTGGCGTTGAAAAGTAGTATTAGTGTACTCAGGGGTTGGAGTCCCCTGGAGTTGAAAACTAGTATTAGTGTACTCAGGTGTTTGAGTCCTCTGGAGTTGAAAAGAAGTATTAGTGTGCTCAGGGGTATGAGTCCTCTGGAGTTGAAAAGTAGTATCAGTGTACTCAGGGGTTCGACTCCTCTGGAGTTGAAAAGTATTCTCAGTGCACTCAGCGGTTTGAGTCCCCTGGAGTTGAAAAGTTCTATTAGTTTACACAGGGGTTTGAGTCCTCTGGAATTGAAAAGTAGTATTAATGTACTCAGGGGTTCGAGCCTTCTGGCGTTGAAAATTAGTATTAGTGTACTCAGGGGTTCGAGTCCTCTGGAGTTGAAAAGTAGTATTAGTGTACTCAGGGGTTCGAGTCCCCTGGAGTTGAAAAGTTGTATTAGTGTACACAGCGGTTCGAGTCCTCTGGATTTGAACAGTGGTATTAATGTACTCAGGGGTTCGAGTCCTCTGGAGTTTAAAATTAGTATTAGTGTACTCAGGAGTTTGAGTCCTCTGGATTTGAAAAGTTTTATTAGTGTACTCAGGGGTTCGAGTGCTCTGGAGTTGAAAAGAAGTATTAGTGTAGTCAGGGGTTTGAGTCCCCTGGAGTTGAAAAGTAGTATTAGTGTACTCAGGGTTTCGAGTCCTCTGGAGTTGAAAAGTAGTATTCGTGTACGCAGGGGTTCGAGTCCACTGGAGATTAAAAGTTGTATTAGTGTACTCATGGGTACGGATCCTCTGGCGTTGAAAAGTAGTAGTAGTGTACTCAATGGTTTGAGTGCTCTGGAGTTGAAAAGTTGTATTAGTGTACTCATGGGTTCGAGTCCTCTGGAGTTGAAAAGTTGTATTAGTGTACTCAGGGGTTCGGATCCTCTGGCGTTGAAATGTAGTATTAGTGTACTCAGGGGTTCGAGTCCTCTGGAGTTGAAAAGTTGTATTAGTGTACTCAGGGGTTCGGATCCTCTGGCGTTGAAAAGTAGTATTAGTGTACTCAGGGGTTGGAGTCCCATGGAGTTGAAAACTAGTATTAGTGTACTCAGGGGTTTGAGTCCTCTGGAGTTGAAAAGAACTATGAGTGTACTCAGGGGTTTGAGTCCTCTGGAATTGAAAAGTAGTACTAATGTACTCAGGGGTTCGAGTCTTCTGGAGTTGAAAATTAGTATTAGTGTACTCAGAGGTTTGAGTACTCTGGATTTGAAAAGTAGTATTAGTGTACTCAGGGGTTCGAGTCCTCTGGAGTTGAAAAGAACTATTAGTGTACTCAGGGGTTTGAGTCCTCTGGAATTGAAAAGTAGTATTAATGTACTCAGGGGTTCGAGTCTTTTGGAGTTGAAAATTAGTATTAGTGTACTCAGGGGTTTGAGTCCCCTGGAGTTGAAAAGTAGTATTAGTATACTCAGGGGTTCGAGTCCTCTGCAGTTGAAAAGTAGTATTAGTGTAGTTAAGGGTCTGAGTCCCCTGGAGTTGAAAAGTAGTATTAGTATACTCAGAGGATCGAGTCCTCTGCAGTTGAAAAGTAGTATTAGTGTAGTTAAGGGTCTGATTCCCCTGGAGTTGAAAAGTCGCATTAGTGTACTCAGGGGTTTGAGTCCTCCAGAGTTGAAAAGTAGTATTAGTGTACTCAGGGGTTTGAGTCCTCTGGAGTTGAAAAGTAGTATTAGTGTACCCAGGGGTTTGAGACCCTGGAGTTGAAAAGTGGTATTAGTATACTCAGGGGATTGATTCACCTGGATTTGAAAAGTAGTATTAGTGTACTCATGGGTTCGAGTCCACTGGAGTTGAAAAATAGTGTTACTGTACTCAGGGGTTTGAGTCCTCTGGAATTGAAAAGTAGTATTAATGTATTCAGGGGTTCGAGTCCTCTAGAGTTGAAAAATAGTGTTAGTGTACTCAGGGGTTCGAGTCCTCTGGAATTGAAAAGTAGTATTAATGTACTCAGGGGTTCGAGTCCCCTGCAGTTGTAAAGTAGTATTACTGTACTCAGGGGTTTGAGTACTCTGGAGTTGAAAAGAAGTATTAGTGTAGTCAGGGGTTTGAGTCCCCTGGAGTTGAAAAGTAGTATTAGTGTACTCAGGGTTTCGAGTCCTCTGGAGTTGAAAAGTAGTATTCGTGTACTCAGGGGTTCGAGTCCACTGGAGATGAAAAGTTGTATTAGTGTACTCATGGGTACGGATCCTCTGGCGTTGAAAAGTAGTAGTAGTGTACTCAATGGTTTGAGTGCTCTGGAGTTGAAAAGTTGTATTAGTGTACTCATGGGTTCGAGTCCTCTGGAGTTGAAAAGTAGTATTAGTGTACTCAGGGGTTTGATTCCCCTGGAGTAGAAAAATAGTATTAGTGTACTCTGGGGTTCGAGTCCTCCGGAGTTGAAATGTTGTACTAGTGTACTCATGGGATCAGATCCTCTGGCGTTGAAATGTAGTATTAGTGTACTCAGGGGTTTGAGTGCTCTGGAGTTGACAAGTTGTAGTAGTGTCCTCATGGGTTCGAGTCCTCTGGAGTTGAAAAGTCGTATTAGTGTACTGAGGGGTTTGAGTCCTCTGGAGTTGAAAAGAAGTATTAGTGTACTCAGGGGTTTGAGTCCTCTTGTGTTAAAAAGTACTATTAGTATACTCAGGGGTTCGAGTCCTCTGCAGTTTAAAAGTGGTATTAGTGTACTCAGGGGTTCGAGTCCTCTGGAGTTGAAAAGTATTAGCAGTGCACTCAGGGGTTTGAGTCCCCTGGAGTTGAAAAGTTGTATTAGTGTACACAGGGGTTCGAGTCCTCTGGAATTGAAAAGTAGTATTAATATACTCAGGGGTTCGAGTCCCCTGGAGTTGAAAAGTATTATTAGTGTACTCAGGGGTTTGAGTCCTCTGGAGTTGAAAAGAACTATGAGTGTACTCAGGGGTTTGAGTCCTCTGGAATTGAAAAGTAGTACTAATGTACTCAGGGGTTCGAGTCTTCTGGAGTTGAAAATTAGTATTAGTGTACTCAGAGGTTTGAGTCCTCTGGATTTGAAAAATAGTATTAGTGTACTCAGGGGTTCGAGTCCTCTGGAGTTGAAAAGAACTATTAGTGTACTCAGGGGTTTGAGTCCTCTGGAATTGAAAAGTAGTATTAATGTACTCAGGGGTTCGAGTCTTCTGGAGTTGAAAATTAGTATTAGTGTACTCAGGGGTTTGAGTCCCCTGGAGTTGAAAAGTAGTATTAGTATACTCAGGGGTTCGAGTCCTCTGCAGTTGAAAAGTAGTATTAGTGTAGTTAAGTGTCTGAGTCCCCTGGAGTTGAAAAGTAGCATTAGTGTACTCAGGGGTTTGAGTCCTCCAGAGTTGAAAAGTAGTATAAGTGTAGTCAGGGGTTTGAGTCCTCTGGAGTTGAAAAGTAGTATTAGTGTACCCAGGGGTTTGAGACCCTGGAGTTGAAAAGTGGTATTAGTATACTCAGGGGATTGATTCACCTGGATTTGAAAAGTAGTATTAGTGTACTCATGGGTTCGAGTCCACTGGAGTTGGAAAATAGTGTTACTGTACTCAGGGGTTTGAGTCCTCTGGAATTGAAAAGTAGTATTAATGTATTCAGGGGTTCGAGTCCTCTAGAGTTGAAAAATAGTGTTAGTGTACTCAGGGGTTCGAGTCCTCTGGAATTGAAAAGTAGTATTAATGTACTCAGGGGTTCGAGTCCCCTGCAGTTGAAAAGTAGTATTACTGTACTCAGGGGTTCGAGTCTTCTGGAGTTGAAATGTAGTATTAGTGTACTCAGGGGTTTGAGTACTCTGGAGTTGAAAAGAAGTATTAGTGTAGTCAGGGGTTTGAGTCCCCTGGAGTTGAAAAGTAGTATTAGTGTACTCAGGGTTTCGAGTCCTCTGGAGTTGAAAAGTAGTATTCGTGTACTCAGGGGTTCGAGCCCACTGGAGATGAAAAGTTGTAGTAGTGTACTCATGGGTACGGATCCTCTGGCGTTGAAAAGTAGTAGTAGTGTACTCAATGGTTTGAGTGCTCTGGAGTTGAAAAGTTGTATTAGTGTACTCATGGGTTCGAGTCCTCTGGAGTTGAAAAGTAGTATTAGTGTACTCAAGGGTTTGATTCCCCTGGAGTAGAAAAATAGTATTAGTGTACTCAGGGGTTCGAGTCCTCCGGAGTTGAAAAGTTGTATTTGTGTACTCAGGGGTTCGGATCCTCTGGCGTTGAAAAGTAGTATTAGTGTACTCAGGGGTTGGAGTCCCCTGGAGTTGAAAACTAGTATTAGTGTACTCAGGTGTTTGAGTCCTCTGGAGTTGAAAAGAACTATGAGTGTACTCAGGGGTTTGAGTCCACTGGAATTGAAAAGTAGTACTAATGAAATCAGGGGTTCGAGTCTTCTGGAGTTGAAAATTAGTATTAGTGTACTCAGAGGTTTGAGTCCTCTGGATTTGAAAAGTAGTATTAGTGTACTCAGGCGTTCGAGTCCTCTGGAGTTGAAAAGAACTATTAGTGTACTCAGGGGTTTGAGTCCTCTGGAATTGAAAAGTAGTATTAATGTACTCAGGCGTTCGAGTCTTCTGGAGTTGAAAATTAGTATTAGTGTACTCAGGGGTTTGAGTCCCCTGGAGTTGAAAAGTAGTATTAGTATACTCAGGGGTTCGAGTCCTCTGCAGTTGAAAAGTAGTATTAGTGTAGTTAAGGGTCTGAGTCCCCTGGAGTTGAAAAGTAGTATTAGTATACTCAGGGGTTCGAGTCCTCTGCAGTTGAAAAGTAGTATTAGTGTAGTTAAGGGTCTGAGTTCCCTGGAGTTGAAAAGTCGCATTAGGGTACTCAGGGGTTTGAGTCCTCCAGAGTTGAAAAGTAGTATAAGTGTACTCAGGGGTTTGAGTCCTCTGGAGTTGAAAAGTAGTATTAGTGTACTCAGGGGTTTGAGACCCTGGAGTTGAAAAGTGGTATTAGTATACTCAGGGGATTGATTCACCTGGATTTGAAAAGTAGTATTAGTGTACTCATGGGTTCGAGTCCACTGGAGTTGAAAAATAGTGTTACTGTACTCAGGGGTTTGAGTCCTCTGGAATTGAAAAGTAGTATTAATGTATTCAGGGGTTCGAGTCCTCTAGAGTTGAAAAATAGTGTTAGTGTACTCAGGGGTTCGAGTCCTCTGGAATTGAAAAGTAGTATTAATGTACTCAGGGGTTCGAGTCCCCTGCAGTTGAAAAGTAGTATTACTGTACTCAGGGGTTCGAGTCTTCTGGAGTTGAAAAGTAGTATTAATGTACTCAGGGGTTTGAGTACTCTGGAGTTGAAAAGAAGTATTAGTGTAGTCAGGGGTTTGAGTCCCCTGGAGTTGAAAAGTAGTATTAGTCTACTCAGGGTTTCGAGTCCTCTGGAGTTGAAAAGTAGTATTCGTGTACTCAGGGGTTCGCGTCCACTGGAGATGAAAAGTTGTATTAGTGTACTCATGGGTACGGATCCTCTGGCGTTGAAAAGTAGTAGTAGTGTACTCAATGGTTTGAGTGCTCTGGAGTTGAAAAGTTGTATTAGTGTACTCATGGGTTCGAGTCCTCTGGAGTTGAAAAGTAGTATTAGTGTACTCAGGGGTTTGATTGCCCTGGAGTAGAAAAATAGTATTAGTGTACTCTGGGGTTCGAGTCCTCCGGAGTTGAAAAGTTCTATTAGTGTACTCAGGGGTTCGGATCCTCTGGCGTTGAAAAGTAGTATTAGTGTACTCAGGGGTTGGAGTCCCCTGGAGTTGAAAACTAGTATTAGTGTACTCAGGTGTTTGAGTCCTCTGGAGTTGAAAAGAAGTATTAGTGTGCTCAGGGGTATGAGTCCTCTGGAGTTGAAAAGTAGTATCAGTGTACTCAGGGGTTCGACTCCTCTGGAGTTGAAAAGTATTCTCAGTGCACTCAGCGGTTTGAGTCCCCTGGAGTTGAAAAGTTCTATTAGTTTACACAGGGGTTTGAGTCCTCTGGAATTGAAAAGTAGTATTAATGTACTCAGGGGTTCGAGCCTTCTGGCGTTGAAAATTAGTATTAGTGTACTCAGGGGTTCGAGTCCTCTGGAGTTGAAAAGTAGTATTAGTGTACTCAGGGGTTCGAGTCCCCTGGAGTTGAAAAGTTGTATTAGTGTACACAGCGGTTCGAGTCCTCTGGATTTGAACAGTGGTATTAATGTACTCAGGGGTTCGAGTCCTCTGGAGTTTAAAATTAGTATTAGTGTACTCAGGAGTTTGAGTCCTCTGGATTTGAAAAGTTTTATTAGTGTACTCAGGGGTTCGAGTGCTCTGGAGTTGAAAAGAAGTATTAGTGTAGTCAGGGGTTTGAGTCCCCTGGAGTTGAAAAGTAGTATTAGTGTACTCAGGGTTTCGAGTCCTCTGGAGTTGAAAAGTAGTATTCGTGTACGCAGGGGTTCGAGTCCACTGGAGATTAAAAGTTGTATTAGTGTACTCATGGGTACGGATCCTCTGGCGTTGAAAAGTAGTAGTAGTGTACTCAATGGTTTGAGTGCTCTGGAGTTGAAAAGTTGTATTAGTGTACTCATGGGTTCGAGTCCTCTGGAGTTGAAAAGTTGTATTAGTGTACTCAGGGGTTCGGATCCTCTGGCGTTGAAATGTAGTATTAGTGTACTCAGGGGTTCGAGTCCTCTGGAGTTGAAAAGTTGTATTAGTGTACTCAGGGGTTCGGATCCTCTGGCGTTGAAAAGTAGTATTAGTGTACTCAGGGGTTGGAGTCCCATGGAGTTGAAAACTAGTATTAGTGTACTCAGGGGTTTGAGTCCTCTGGAGTTGAAAAGAACTATGAGTGTACTCAGGGGTTTGAGTCCTCTGGAATTGAAAAGTAGTACTAATGTACTCAGGGGTTCGAGTCTTCTGGAGTTGAAAATTAGTATTAGTGTACTCAGAGGTTTGAGTACTCTGGATTTGAAAAGTAGTATTAGTGTACTCAGGGGTTCGAGTCCTCTGGAGTTGAAAAGAACTATTAGTGTACTCAGGGGTTTGAGTCCTCTGGAATTGAAAAGTAGTATTAATGTACTCAGGGGTTCGAGTCTTTTGGAGTTGAAAATTAGTATTAGTGTACTCAGGGGTTTGAGTCCCCTGGAGTTGAAAAGTAGTATTAGTATACTCAGGGGTTCGAGTCCTCTGCAGTTGAAAAGTAGTATTAGTGTAGTTAAGGGTCTGAGTCCCCTGGAGTTGAAAAGTAGTATTAGTATACTCAGAGGATCGAGTCCTCTGCAGTTGAAAAGTAGTATTAGTGTAGTTAAGGGTCTGATTCCCCTGGAGTTGAAAAGTCGCATTAGTGTACTCAGGGGTTTGAGTCCTCCAGAGTTGAAAAGTAGTATTAGTGTACTCAGGGGTTTGAGTCCTCTGGAGTTGAAAAGTAGTATTAGTGTACCCAGGGGTTTGAGACCCTGGAGTTGAAAAGTGGTATTAGTATACTCAGGGGATTGATTCACCTGGATTTGAAAAGTAGTATTAGTGTACTCATGGGTTCGAGTCCACTGGAGTTGAAAAATAGTGTTACTGTACTCAGGGGTTTGAGTCCTCTGGAATTGAAAAGTAGTATTAATGTATTCAGGGGTTCGAGTCCTCTAGAGTTGAAAAATAGTGTTAGTGTACTCAGGGGTTCGAGTCCTCTGGAATTGAAAAGTAGTATTAATGTACTCAGGGGTTCGAGTCCCCTGCAGTTGTAAAGTAGTATTACTGTACTCAGGGGTTTGAGTACTCTGGAGTTGAAAAGAAGTATTAGTGTAGTCAGGGGTTTGAGTCCCCTGGAGTTGAAAAGTAGTATTAGTGTACTCAGGGTTTCGAGTCCTCTGGAGTTGAAAAGTAGTATTCGTGTACTCAGGGGTTCGAGTCCACTGGAGATGAAAAGTTGTATTAGTGTACTCATGGGTACGGATCCTCTGGCGTTGAAAAGTAGTAGTAGTGTACTCAATGGTTTGAGTGCTCTGGAGTTGAAAAGTTGTATTAGTGTACTCATGGGTTCGAGTCCTCTGGAGTTGAAAAGTAGTATTAGTGTACTCAGGGGTTTGATTCCCCTGGAGTAGAAAAATAGTATTAGTGTACTCTGGGGTTCGAGTCCTCCGGAGTTGAAATGTTGTACTAGTGTACTCATGGGATCAGATCCTCTGGCGTTGAAATGTAGTATTAGTGTACTCAGGGGTTTGAGTGCTCTGGAGTTGACAAGTTGTAGTAGTGTCCTCATGGGTTCGAGTCCTCTGGAGTTGAAAAGTCGTATTAGTGTACTGAGGGGTTTGAGTCCTCTGGAGTTGAAAAGAAGTATTAGTGTACTCAGGGGTTTGAGTCCTCTTGTGTTAAAAAGTACTATTAGTATACTCAGGGGTTCGAGTCCTCTGCAGTTTAAAAGTGGTATTAGTGTACTCAGGGGTTCGAGTCCTCTGGAGTTGAAAAGTATTAGCAGTGCACTCAGGGGTTTGAGTCCCCTGGAGTTGAAAAGTTGTATTAGTGTACACAGGGGTTCGAGTCCTCTGGAATTGAAAAGTAGTATTAATATACTCAGGGGTTCGAGTCCCCTGGAGTTGAAAAGTATTATTAGTGTACTCAGGGGTTTGAGTCCTCTGGAGTTGAAAAGAACTATGAGTGTACTCAGGGGTTTGAGTCCTCTGGAATTGAAAAGTAGTACTAATGTACTCAGGGGTTCGAGTCTTCTGGAGTTGAAAATTAGTATTAGTGTACTCAGAGGTTTGAGTCCTCTGGATTTGAAAAATAGTATTAGTGTACTCAGGGGTTCGAGTCCTCTGGAGTTGAAAAGAACTATTAGTGTACTCAGGGGTTTGAGTCCTCTGGAATTGAAAAGTAGTATTAATGTACTCAGGGGTTCGAGTCTTCTGGAGTTGAAAATTAGTATTAGTGTACTCAGGGGTTTGAGTCCCCTGGAGTTGAAAAGTAGTATTAGTATACTCAGGGGTTCGAGTCCTCTGCAGTTGAAAAGTAGTATTAGTGTAGTTAAGTGTCTGAGTCCCCTGGAGTTGAAAAGTAGCATTAGTGTACTCAGGGGTTTGAGTCCTCCAGAGTTGAAAAGTAGTATAAGTGTAGTCAGGGGTTTGAGTCCTCTGGAGTTGAAAAGTAGTATTAGTGTACCCAGGGGTTTGAGACCCTGGAGTTGAAAAGTGGTATTAGTATACTCAGGGGATTGATTCACCTGGATTTGAAAAGTAGTATTAGTGTACTCATGGGTTCGAGTCCACTGGAGTTGGAAAATAGTGTTACTGTACTCAGGGGTTTGAGTCCTCTGGAATTGAAAAGTAGTATTAATGTATTCAGGGGTTCGAGTCCTCTAGAGTTGAAAAATAGTGTTAGTGTACTCAGGGGTTCGAGTCCTCTGGAATTGAAAAGTAGTATTAATGTACTCAGGGGTTCGAGTCCCCTGCAGTTGAAAAGTAGTATTACTGTACTCAGGGGTTCGAGTCTTCTGGAGTTGAAATGTAGTATTAGTGTACTCAGGGGTTTGAGTACTCTGGAGTTGAAAAGAAGTATTAGTGTAGTCAGGGGTTTGAGTCCCCTGGAGTTGAAAAGTAGTATTAGTGTACTCAGGGTTTCGAGTCCTCTGGAGTTGAAAAGTAGTATTCGTGTACTCAGGGGTTCGAGCCCACTGGAGATGAAAAGTTGTAGTAGTGTACTCATGGGTACGGATCCTCTGGCGTTGAAAAGTAGTAGTAGTGTACTCAATGGTTTGAGTGCTCTGGAGTTGAAAAGTTGTATTAGTGTACTCATGGGTTCGAGTCCTCTGGAGTTGAAAAGTAGTATTAGTGTACTCAAGGGTTTGATTCCCCTGGAGTAGAAAAATAGTATTAGTGTACTCAGGGGTTCGAGTCCTCCGGAGTTGAAAAGTTGTATTAGTGTACTCAGGGGTTCGGATCCTCTGGCGTTGAAAAGTAGTATTAGTGTACTCAGGGGTTGGAGTCCCCTGGAGTTGAAAACTAGTATTAGTGTACTCAGGGGTTTGAGTCCTCTGGAGTTGAAAAGAACTATGAGTGTACTCAGGGGTTTGAGTCCACTGGAATTGAAAAGTAGTACTAATGAAATCAGGGGTTCGAGTCTTCTGGAGTTGAAAATTAGTATTAGTGTACTCAGAGGTTTGAGTCCTCTGGATTTGAAAAGTAGTATTAGTGTACTCAGGCGTTCGAGTCCTCTGGAGTTGAAAAGAACTATTAGTGTACTCAGGGGTTTGAGTCCTCTGGAATTGAAAAGTAGTATTAATGTACTCAGGCGTTCGAGTCTTCTGGAGTTGAAAATTAGTATTAGTGTACTCAGGGGTTTGAGTCCCCTGGAGTTGAAAAGTAGTATTAGTATACTCAGGGGTTCGAGTCCTCTGCAGTTGAAAAGTAGTATTAGTGTAGTTAAGGGTCTGAGTCCCCTGGAGTTGAAAAGTAGTATTAGTATACTCAGGGGTTCGAGTCCTCTGCAGTTGAAAAGTAGTATTAGTGTAGTTAAGGGTCTGAGTTCCCTGGAGTTGAAAAGTCGCATTAGTGTACTCAGGGGTTTGAGTCCTCCAGAGTTGAAAAGTAGTATAAGTGTACTCAGGGGTTTGAGTCCTCTGGAGTTGAAAAGTAGTATTAGTGTACTCAGGGGTTTGAGACCCTGGAGTTGAAAAGTGGTATTAGTATACTCAGGGGATTGATTCACCTGGATTTGAAAAGTAGTATTAGTGTACTCATGGGTTCGAGTCCACTGGAGTTGAAAAATAGTGTTACTGTACTCAGGGGTTTGAGTCCTCTGGAATTGAAAAGTAGTATTAATGTATTCAGGGGTTCGAGTCCTCTAGATTTGAAAAATAGTGTTTAGTGTACTCAGGGGTTCGAGTCCTCTGGAATTGAAAAGTAGTATTAATGTACTCAGGGGTTCGAGTCCCCTGCAGTTGAAAAGTAGTATTACTGTACTCAGGGGTTCGAGTCTTCTGGAGTTGAAAAGTAGTATTAATGTACTCAGGGGTTTGAGTACTCTGGAGTTGAAAAGAAGTATTAGTGTAGTCAGGGGTTTGAGTCCCCTGGAGTTGAAAAGTAGTATTAGTCTACTCAGGGTTTCGAGTCCTCTGGAGTTGAAAAGTAGTATTCGTGTACGCAGGGGTTCGAGTCCACTGGAGATTAAAAGTTGTATTAGTGTACTCATGGGTACGGATCCTCTGGCGTTGAAAAGTAGTAGTAGTGTACTCAATGGTTTGAGTGCTCTGGAGTTGAAAAGTTGTATTAGTGTACTCATGGGTTCGAGTCCTCTGGAGTTGAAAAGTTGTATTAGTGTACTCAGGGGTTCGGATCCTCTGGCGTTGAAATGTAGTATTAGTGTACTCAGGGGTTCGAGTCCTCTGGAGTTGAAAAGTTGTATTAGTGTACTCAGGGGTTCGGATCCTCTGGCGTTGAAAAGTAGTATTAGTGTACTCAGGGGTTGGAGTCCCATGGAGTTGAAAACTAGTATTAGTGTACTCAGGGGTTTGAGTCCTCTGGAGTTGAAAAGAACTATGAGTGTACTCAGGGGTTTGAGTCCTCTGGAATTGAAAAGTAGTACTAATGTACTCAGGGGTTCGAGTCTTCTGGAGTTGAAAATTAGTATTAGTGTACTCAGAGGTTTGAGTACTCTGGATTTGAAAAGTAGTATTAGTGTACTCAGGGGTTCGAGTCCTCTGGAGTTGAAAAGAACTATTAGTGTACTCAGGGGTTTGAGTCCTCTGGAATTGAAAAGTAGTATTAATGTACTCAGGGGTTCGAGTCTTTTGGAGTTGAAAATTAGTATTAGTGTACTCAGGGGTTTGAGTCCCCTGGAGTTGAAAAGTAGTATTAGTATACTCAGGGGTTCGAGTCCTCTGCAGTTGAAAAGTAGTATTAGTGTAGTTAAGGGTCTGAGTCCCCTGGAGTTGAAAAGTAGTATTAGTATACTCAGAGGATCGAGTCCTCTGCAGTTGAAAAGTAGTATTAGTGTAGTTAAGGGTCTGATTCCCCTGGAGTTGAAAAGTCGCATTAGTGTACTCAGGGGTTTGAGTCCTCCAGAGTTGAAAAGTAGTATTAGTGTACTCAGGGGTTTGAGTCCTCTGGAGTTGAAAAGTAGTATTAGTGTACCCAGGGGTTTGAGACCCTGGAGTTGAAAAGTGGTATTAGTATACTCAGGGGATTGATTCACCTGGATTTGAAAAGTAGTATTAGTGTACTCATGGGTTCGAGTCCACTGGAGTTGAAAAATAGTGTTACTGTACTCAGGGGTTTGAGTCCTCTGGAATTGAAAAGTAGTATTAATGTATTCAGGGGTTCGAGTCCTCTAGAGTTGAAAAATAGTGTTAGTGTACTCAGGGGTTCGAGTCCTCTGGAATTGAAAAGTAGTATTAATGTACTCAGGGGTTCGAGTCCCCTGCAGTTGTAAAGTAGTATTACTGTACTCAGGGGTTTGAGTACTCTGGAGTTGAAAAGAAGTATTAGTGTAGTCAGGGGTTTGAGTCCCCTGGAGTTGAAAAGTAGTATTAGTGTACTCAGGGTTTCGAGTCCTCTGGAGTTGAAAAGTAGTATTCGTGTACTCAGGGGTTCGAGTCCACTGGAGATGAAAAGTTGTATTAGTGTACTCATGGGTACGGATCCTCTGGCGTTGAAAAGTAGTAGTAGTGTACTCAATGGTTTGAGTGCTCTGGAGTTGAAAAGTTGTATTAGTGTACTCATGGGTTCGAGTCCTCTGGAGTTGAAAAGTAGTATTAGTGTACTCAGGGGTTTGATTCCCCTGGAGTAGAAAAATAGTATTAGTGTACTCTGGGGTTCGAGTCCTCCGGAGTTGAAATGTTGTACTAGTGTACTCATGGGATCAGATCCTCTGGCGTTGAAATGTAGTATTAGTGTACTCAGGGGTTTGAGTGCTCTGGAGTTGACAAGTTGTAGTAGTGTCCTCATGGGTTCGAGTCCTCTGGAGTTGAAAAGTCGTATTAGTGTACTGAGGGGTTTGAGTCCTCTGGAGTTGAAAAGAAGTATTAGTGTACTCAGGGGTTTGAGTCCTCTTGTGTTAAAAAGTACTATTAGTATACTCAGGGGTTCGAGTCCTCTGCAGTTTAAAAGTGGTATTAGTGTACTCAGGGGTTCGAGTCCTCTGGAGTTGAAAAGTATTAGCAGTGCACTCAGGGGTTTGAGTCCCCTGGAGTTGAAAAGTTGTATTAGTGTACACAGGGGTTCGAGTCCTCTGGAATTGAAAAGTAGTATTAATATACTCAGGGGTTCGAGTCCCCTGGAGTTGAAAAGTATTATTAGTGTACTCAGGGGTTTGAGTCCTCTGGAGTTGAAAAGAACTATGAGTGTACTCAGGGGTTTGAGTCCTCTGGAATTGAAAAGTAGTACTAATGTACTCAGGGGTTCGAGTCTTCTGGAGTTGAAAATTAGTATTAGTGTACTCAGAGGTTTGAGTCCTCTGGATTTGAAAAATAGTATTAGTGTACTCAGGGGTTCGAGTCCTCTGGAGTTGAAAAGAACTATTAGTGTACTCAGGGGTTTGAGTCCTCTGGAATTGAAAAGTAGTATTAATGTACTCAGGGGTTCGAGTCTTCTGGAGTTGAAAATTAGTATTAGTGTACTCAGGGGTTTGAGTCCCCTGGAGTTGAAAAGTAGTATTAGTATACTCAGGGGTTCGAGTCCTCTGCAGTTGAAAAGTAGTATTAGTGTAGTTAAGTGTCTGAGTCCCCTGGAGTTGAAAAGTAGCATTAGTGTACTCAGGGGTTTGAGTCCTCCAGAGTTGAAAAGTAGTATAAGTGTAGTCAGGGGTTTGAGTCCTCTGGAGTTGAAAAGTAGTATTAGTGTACCCAGGGGTTTGAGACCCTGGAGTTGAAAAGTGGTATTAGTATACTCAGGGGATTGATTCACCTGGATTTGAAAAGTAGTATTAGTGTACTCATGGGTTCGAGTCCACTGGAGTTGGAAAATAGTGTTACTGTACTCAGGGGTTTGAGTCCTCTGGAATTGAAAAGTAGTATTAATGTATTCAGGGGTTCGAGTCCTCTAGAGTTGAAAAATAGTGTTAGTGTACTCAGGGGTTCGAGTCCTCTGGAATTGAAAAGTAGTATTAATGTACTCAGGGGTTCGAGTCCCCTGCAGTTGAAAAGTAGTATTACTGTACTCAGGGGTTCGAGTCTTCTGGAGTTGAAATGTAGTATTAGTGTACTCAGGGGTTTGAGTACTCTGGAGTTGAAAAGAAGTATTAGTGTAGTCAGGGGTTTGAGTCCCCTGGAGTTGAAAAGTAGTATTAGTGTACTCAGGGTTTCGAGTCCTCTGGAGTTGAAAAGTAGTATTCGTGTACTCAGGGGTTCGAGCCCACTGGAGATGAAAAGTTGTAGTAGTGTACTCATGGGTACGGATCCTCTGGCGTTGAAAAGTAGTAGTAGTGTACTCAATGGTTTGAGTGCTCTGGAGTTGAAAAGTTGTATTAGTGTACTCATGGGTTCGAGTCCTCTGGAGTTGAAAAGTAGTATTAGTGTACTCAAGGGTTTGATTCCCCTGGAGTAGAAAAATAGTATTAGTGTACTCAGGGGTTCGAGTCCTCCGGAGTTGAAAAGTTGTATTTGTGTACTCAGGGGTTCGGATCCTCTGGCGTTGAAAAGTAGTATTAGTGTACTCAGGGGTTGGAGTCCCCTGGAGTTGAAAACTAGTATTAGTGTACTCAGGTGTTTGAGTCCTCTGGAGTTGAAAAGAACTATGAGTGTACTCAGGGGTTTGAGTCCACTGGAATTGAAAAGTAGTACTAATGAAATCAGGGATTCGAGTCTTCTGGAGTTGAAAATTAGTATTAGTGTACTCAGAGGTTTGAGTCCTCTGGATTTGAAAAGTAGTATTAGTGTACTCAGGCGTTCGAGTCCTCTGGAGTTGAAAAGAACTATTAGTGTACTCAGGGGTTTGAGTCCTCTGGAATTGAAAAGTAGTATTAATGTACTCAGGCGTTCGAGTCTTCTGGAGTTGAAAATTAGTATTAGTGTACTCAGGGGTTTGAGTCCCCTGGAGTTGAAAAGTAGTATTAGTATACTCAGGGGTTCGAGTCCTCTGCAGTTGAAAAGTAGTATTAGTGTAGTTAAGGGTCTGAGTCCCCTGGAGTTGAAAAGTAGTATTAGTATACTCAGGGGTTCGAGTCCTCTGCAGTTGAAAAGTAGTATTAGTGTAGTTAAGGGTCTGAGTTCCCTGGAGTTGAAAAGTCGCATTAGGGTACTCAGGGGTTTGAGTCCTCCAGAGTTGAAAAGTAGTATAAGTGTACTCAGGGGTTTGAGTCCTCTGGAGTTGAAAAGTAGTATTAGTGTACTCAGGGGTTTGAGACCCTGGAGTTGAAAAGTGGTATTAGTATACTCAGGGGATTGATTCACCTGGATTTGAAAAGTAGTATTAGTGTACTCATGGGTTCGAGTCCACTGGAGTTGAAAAATAGTGTTACTGTACTCAGGGGTTTGAGTCCTCTGGAATTGAAAAGTAGTATTAATGTATTCAGGGGTTCGAGTCCTCTAGAGTTGAAAAATAGTGTTAGTGTACTCAGGGGTTCGAGTCCTCTGGAATTGAAAAGTAGTATTAATGTACTCAGGGGTTCGAGTCCCCTGCAGTTGAAAAGTAGTATTACTGTACTCAGGGGTTCGAGTCTTCTGGAGTTGAAAAGTAGTATTAATGTACTCAGGGGTTTGAGTACTCTGGAGTTGAAAAGAAGTATTAGTGTAGTCAGGGGTTTGAGTCCCCTGGAGTTGAAAAGTAGTATTAGTCTACTCAGGGTTTCGAGTCCTCTGGAGTTGAAAAGTAGTATTCGTGTACTCAGGGGTTCGCGTCCACTGGAGATGAAAAGTTGTATTAGTGTACTCATGGGTACGGATCCTCTGGCGTTGAAAAGTAGTAGTAGTGTACTCAATGGTTTGAGTGCTCTGGAGTTGAAAAGTTGTATTAGTGTACTCATGGGTTCGAGTCCTCTGGAGTTGAAAAGTAGTATTAGTGTACTCAGGGGTTTGATTGCCCTGGAGTAGAAAAATAGTATTAGTGTACTCTGGGGTTCGAGTCCTCCGGAGTTGAAAAGTTGTATTAGTGTACTCAGGGGTTCGGATCCTCTGGCGTTGAAAAGTAGTATTAGTGTACTCAGGGGTTGGAGTCCCCTGGAGTTGAAAACTAGTATTAGTGTACTCAGGTGTTTGAGTCCTCTGGAGTTGAAAAGAAGTATTAGTGTGCTCAGGGGTATGAGTCCTCTGGAGTTGAAAAGTAGTATCAGTGTACTCAGGGGTTCGACTCCTCTGGAGTTGAAAAGTATTCTCAGTGCACTCAGCGGTTTGAGTCCCCTGGAGTTGAAAAGTTCTATTAGTTTACACAGGGGTTTGAGTCCTCTGGAATTGAAAAGTAGTATTAATGTACTCAGGGGTTCGAGCCTTCTGGCGTTGAAAATTAGTATTAGTGTACTCAGGGGTTCGAGTCCTCTGGAGTTGAAAAGTAGTATTAGTGTACTCAGGGGTTCGAGTCCCCTGGAGTTGAAAAGTTGTATTAGTGTACACAGCGGTTCGAGTCCTCTGGATTTGAACAGTGGTATTAATGTACTCAGGGGTTCGAGTCCTCTGGAGTTTAAAATTAGTATTAGTGTACTCAGGAGTTTGAGTCCTCTGGATTTGAAAAGTTTTATTAGTGTACTCAGGGGTTCGAGTGCTCTGGAGTTGAAAAGAAGTATTAGTGTAGTCAGGGGTTTGAGTCCCCTGGAGTTGAAAAGTAGTATTAGTGTACTCAGGGTTTCGAGTCCTCTGGAGTTGAAAAGTAGTATTCGTGTACGCAGGGGTTCGAGTCCACTGGAGATTAAAAGTTGTATTAGTGTACTCATGGGTACGGATCCTCTGGCGTTGAAAAGTAGTAGTAGTGTACTCAATGGTTTGAGTGCTCTGGAGTTGAAAAGTTGTATTAGTGTACTCATGGGTTCGAGTCCTCTGGAGTTGAAAAGTTGTATTAGTGTACTCAGGGGTTCGGATCCTCTGGCGTTGAAATGTAGTATTAGTGTACTCAGGGGTTCGAGTCCTCTGGAGTTGAAAAGTTGTATTAGTGTACTCAGGGGTTCGGATCCTCTGGCGTTGAAAAGTAGTATTAGTGTACTCAGGGGTTGGAGTCCCATGGAGTTGAAAACTAGTATTAGTGTACTCAGGGGTTTGAGTCCTCTGGAGTTGAAAAGAACTATGAGTGTACTCAGGGGTTTGAGTCCTCTGGAATTGAAAAGTAGTACTAATGTACTCAGGGGTTCGAGTCTTCTGGAGTTGAAAATTAGTATTAGTGTACTCAGAGGTTTGAGTACTCTGGATTTGAAAAGTAGTATTAGTGTACTCAGGGGTTCGAGTCCTCTGGAGTTGAAAAGAACTATTAGTGTACTCAGGGGTTTGAGTCCTCTGGAATTGAAAAGTAGTATTAATGTACTCAGGGGTTCGAGTCTTTTGGAGTTGAAAATTAGTATTAGTGTACTCAGGGGTTTGAGTCCCCTGGAGTTGAAAAGTAGTATTAGTATACTCAGGGGTTCGAGTCCTCTGCAGTTGAAAAGTAGTATTAGTGTAGTTAAGGGTCTGAGTCCCCTGGAGTTGAAAAGTAGTATTAGTATACTCAGAGGATCGAGTCCTCTGCAGTTGAAAAGTAGTATTAGTGTAGTTAAGGGTCTGATTCCCCTGGAGTTGAAAAGTCGCATTAGTGTACTCAGGGGTTTGAGTCCTCCAGAGTTGAAAAGTAGTATTAGTGTACTCAGGGGTTTGAGTCCTCTGGAGTTGAAAAGTAGTATTAGTGTACCCAGGGGTTTGAGACCCTGGAGTTGAAAAGTGGTATTAGTATACTCAGGGGATTGATTCACCTGGATTTGAAAAGTAGTATTAGTGTACTCATGGGTTCGAGTCCACTGGAGTTGGAAAATAGTGTTACTGTACTCAGGGGTTTGAGTCCTCTGGAATTGAAAAGTAGTATTAATGTACTCAGGGGTTCGAGTCTTCTGGAGTTGAAAATTAGTATTAGTGTACTCAGGGGTTTGAGTCCCCTGGAGTTGAAAAGTAGTATTAGTATACTCAGGGGTTCGAGTCCTCTGCAGTTGAAAAGTAGTATTAGTGTAGTTAAGTGTCTGAGTCCCCTGGAGTTGAAAAGTAGCATTAGTGTACTCAGGGGTTTGAGTCCTCCAGAGTTGAAAAGTAGTATAAGTGTAGTCAGGGGTTTGAGTCCTCTGGAGTTGAAAAGTAGTATTAGTGTACCCAGGGGTTTGAGACCCTGGAGTTGAAAAGTGGTATTAGTATACTCAGGGGATTGATTCACCTGGATTTGAAAAGTAGTATTAGTGTACTCATGGGTTCGAGTCCACTGGAGTTGAAAAATAGTGTTACTGTACTCAGGGGTTTGAGTCCTCTGGAATTGAAAAGTAGTATTAATGTATTCAGGGGTTCGAGTCCTCTAGAGTTGAAAAATAGTGTTAGTGTACTCAGGGGTTCGAGTCCTCTGGAATTGAAAAGTAGTATTAATGTACTCAGGGGTTCGAGTCCCCTGCAGTTGAAAAGTAGTATTACTGTACTCAGGGGTTCGAGTCTTCTGGAGTTGAAATGTAGTATTAGTGTACTCAGGGGTTTGAGTACTCTGGAGTTGAAAAGAAGTATTAGTGTAGTCAGGGGTTTGAGTCCCCTGGAGTTGAAAAGTAGTATTAGTGTACTCAGGGTTTCGAGTCCTCTGGAGTTGAAAAGTAGTATTCGTGTACTCAGGGGTTCGAGCCCACTGGAGATGAAAAGTTGTAGTAGTGTACTCATGGGTACGGATCCTCTGGCGTTGAAAAGTAGTAGTAGTGTACTCAATGGTTTGAGTGCTCTGGAGTTGAAAAGTTGTATTAGTGTACTCATGGGTTCGAGTCCTCTGGAGTTGAAAAGTAGTATTAGTGTACTCAAGGGTTTGATTCCCCTGGAGTAGAAAAATAGTATTAGTGTACTCAGGGGTTCGAGTCCTCCGGAGTTGAAAAGTTGTATTTGTGTACTCAGGGGTTCGGATCCTCTGGCGTTGAAAAGTAGTATTAGTGTACTCAGGGGTTGGAGTCCCCTGGAGTTGAAAACTAGTATTAGTGTACTCAGGTGTTTGAGTCCTCTGGAGTTGAAAAGAACTATGAGTGTACTCAGGGGTTTGAGTCCACTGGAATTGAAAAGTAGTACTAATGAAATCAGGGGTTCGAGTCTTCTGGAGTTGAAAATTAGTATTAGTGTACTCAGAGGTTTGAGTCCTCTGGATTTGAAAAGTAGTATTAGTGTACTCAGGCGTTCGAGTCCTCTGGAGTTGAAAAGAACTATTAGTGTACTCAGGGGTTTGAGTCCTCTGGAATTGAAAAGTAGTATTAATGTACTCAGGCGTTCGAGTCTTCTGGAGTTGAAAATTAGTATTAGTGTACTCAGGGGTTTGAGTCCCCTGGAGTTGAAAAGTAGTATTAGTATACTCAGGGGTTCGAGTCCTCTGCAGTTGAAAAGTAGTATTAGTGTAGTTAAGGGTCTGAGTCCCCTGGAGTTGAAAAGTAGTATTAGTATACTCAGGGGTTCGAGTCCTCTGCAGTTGAAAAGTAGTATTAGTGTAGTTAAGGGTCTGAGTTCCCTGGAGTTGAAAAGTCGCATTAGGGTACTCAGGGGTTTGAGTCCTCCAGAGTTGAAAAGTAGTATAAGTGTACTCAGGGGTTTGAGTCCTCTGGAGTTGAAAAGTAGTATTAGTGTACTCAGGGGTTTGAGACCCTGGAGTTGAAAAGTGGTATTAGTATACTCAGGGGATTGATTCACCTGGATTTGAAAAGTAGTATTAGTGTACTCATGGGTTCGAGTCCACTGGAGTTGAAAAATAGTGTTACTGTACTCAGGGGTTTGAGTCCTCTGGAATTGAAAAGTAGTATTAATGTATTCAGGGGTTCGAGTCCTCTAGAGTTGAAAAATAGTGTTAGTGTACTCAGGGGTTCGAGTCCTCTGGAATTGAAAAGTAGTATTAATGTACTCAGGGGTTCGAGTCCCCTGCAGTTGAAAAGTAGTATTACTGTACTCAGGGGTTCGAGTCTTCTGGAGTTGAAAAGTAGTATTAATGTACTCAGGGGTTTGAGTACTCTGGAGTTGAAAAGAAGTATTAGTGTAGTCAGGGGTTTGAGTCCTCTGGAATTGAAAAGTAGTATTAATGTACTCAGGGGTTCGAGTCCCCTGCAGTTGTAAAGTAGTATTACTGTACTCAGGGGTTTGAGTACTCTGGAGTTGAAAAGAAGTATTAGTGTAGTCAGGGGTTTGAGTCCCCTGGAGTTGAAAAGTAGTATTAGTGTACTCAGGGTTTCGAGTCCTCTGGAGTTGAAAAGTAGTATTCGTGTACTCAGGGGTTCGAGTCCACTGGAGATGAAAAGTTGTATTAGTGTACTCATGGGTACGGATCCTCTGGCGTTGAAAAGTAGTAGTAGTGTACTCAATGGTTTGAGTGCTCTGGAGTTGAAAAGTTGTATTAGTGTACTCATGGGTTCGAGTCCTCTGGAGTTGAAAAGTAGTATTAGTGTACTCAGGGGTTTGATTCCCCTGGAGTAGAAAAATAGTATTAGTGTACTCTGGGGTTCGAGTCCTCCGGAGTTGAAATGTTGTACTAGTGTACTCATGGGATCAGATCCTCTGGCGTTGAAATGTAGTATTAGTGTACTCAGGGGTTTGAGTGCTCTGGAGTTGACAAGTTGTAGTAGTGTCCTCATGGGTTCGAGTCCTCTGGAGTTGAAAAGTCGTATTAGTGTACTGAGGGGTTTGAGTCCTCTGGAGTTGAAAAGAAGTATTAGTGTACTCAGGGGTTTGAGTCCTCTTGTGTTAAAAAGTACTATTAGTATACTCAGGGGTTCGAGTCCTCTGCAGTTTAAAAGTGGTATTAGTGTACTCAGGGGTTCGAGTCCTCTGGAGTTGAAAAGTATTAGCAGTGCACTCAGGGGTTTGAGTCCCCTGGAGTTGAAAAGTTGTATTAGTGTACACAGGGGTTCGAGTCCTCTGGAATTGAAAAGTAGTATTAATATACTCAGGGGTTCGAGTCCCCTGGAGTTGAAAAGTATTATTAGTGTACTCAGGGGTTTGAGTCCTCTGGAGTTGAAAAGAACTATGAGTGTACTCAGGGGTTTGAGTCCTCTGGAATTGAAAAGTAGTACTAATGTACTCAGGGGTTCGAGTCTTCTGGAGTTGAAAATTAGTATTAGTGTACTCAGAGGTTTGAGTCCTCTGGATTTGAAAAATAGTATTAGTGTACTCAGGGGTTCGAGTCCTCTGGAGTTGAAAAGAACTATTAGTGTACTCAGGGGTTTGAGTCCTCTGGAATTGAAAAGTAGTATTAATGTACTCAGGGGTTCGAGTCTTCTGGAGTTGAAAATTAGTATTAGTGTACTCAGGGGTTTGAGTCCCCTGGAGTTGAAAAGTAGTATTAGTATACTCAGGGGTTCGAGTCCTCTGCAGTTGAAAAGTAGTATTAGTGTAGTTAAGTGTCTGAGTCCCCTGGAGTTGAAAAGTAGCATTAGTGTACTCAGGGGTTTGAGTCCTCCAGAGTTGAAAAGTAGTATAAGTGTAGTCAGGGGTTTGAGTCCTCTGGAGTTGAAAAGTAGTATTAGTGTACCCAGGGGTTTGAGACCCTGGAGTTGAAAAGTGGTATTAGTATACTCAGGGGATTGATTCACCTGGATTTGAAAAGTAGTATTAGTGTACTCATGGGTTCGAGTCCACTGGAGTTGGAAAATAGTGTTACTGTACTCAGGGGTTTGAGTCCTCTGGAATTGAAAAGTAGTATTAATGTATTCAGGGGTTCGAGTCCTCTAGAGTTGAAAAATAGTGTTAGTGTACTCAGGGGTTCGAGTCCTCTGGAATTGAAAAGTAGTATTAATGTACTCAGGGGTTCGAGTCCCCTGCAGTTGAAAAGTAGTATTACTGTACTCAGGGGTTCGAGTCTTCTGGAGTTGAAATGTAGTATTAGTGTACTCAGGGGTTTGAGTACTCTGGAGTTGAAAAGAAGTATTAGTGTAGTCAGGGGTTTGAGTCCCCTGGAGTTGAAAAGTAGTATTAGTGTACTCAGGGTTTCGAGTCCTCTGGAGTTGAAAAGTAGTATTCGTGTACTCAGGGGTTCGAGCCCACTGGAGATGAAAAGTTGTAGTAGTGTACTCATGGGTACGGATCCTCTGGCGTTGAAAAGTAGTAGTAGTGTACTCAATGGTTTGAGTGCTCTGGAGTTGAAAAGTTGTATTAGTGTACTCATGGGTTCGAGTCCTCTGGAGTTGAAAAGTAGTATTAGTGTACTCAAGGGTTTGATTCCCCTGGAGTAGAAAAATAGTATTAGTGTACTCAGGGGTTCGAGTCCTCCGGAGTTGAAAAGTTGTATTAGTGTACTCAGGGGTTCGGATCCTCTGGCGTTGAAAAGTAGTATTAGTGTACTCAGGGGTTGGAGTCCCCTGGAGTTGAAAACTAGTATTAGTGTACTCAGGGGTTTGAGTCCTCTGGAGTTGAAAAGAACTATGAGTGTACTCAGGGGTTTGAGTCCACTGGGATTGAAAAGTAGTACTAATGAAATCAGGGGTTCGAGTCTTCTGGAGTTGAAAATTAGTATTAGTGTACTCAGAGGTTTGAGTCCTCTGGATTTGAAAAGTAGTATTAGTGTACTCAGGCGTTCGAGTCCTCTGGAGTTGAAAAGAACTATTAGTGTACTCAGGGGTTTGAGTCCTCTGGAATTGAAAAGTAGTATTAATGTACTCAGGCGTTCGAGTCTTCTGGAGTTGAAAATTAGTATTAGTGTACTCAGGGGTTTGAGTCCCCTGGAGTTGAAAAGTAGTATTAGTATACTCAGGGGTTCGAGTCCTCTGCAGTTGAAAAGTAGTATTAGTGTAGTTAAGGGTCTGAGTCCCCTGGAGTTGAAAAGTAGTATTAGTATACTCAGGGGTTCGAGTCCTCTGCAGTTGAAAAGTAGTATTAGTGTAGTTAAGGGTCTGAGTTCCCTGGAGTTGAAAAGTCGCATTAGTGTACTCAGGGGTTTGAGTCCTCCAGAGTTGAAAAGTAGTATAAGTGTACTCAGGGGTTTGAGTCCTCTGGAGTTGAAAAGTAGTATTAGTGTACTCAGGGGTTTGAGACCCTGGAGTTGAAAAGTGGTATTAGTATACTCAGGGGATTGATTCACCTGGATTTGAAAAGTAGTATTAGTGTACTCATGGGTTCGAGTCCACTGGAGTTGAAAAATAGTGTTACTGTACTCAGGGGTTTGAGTCCTCTGGAATTGAAAAGTAGTATTAATGTATTCAGGGGTTCGAGTCCTCTAGATTTGAAAAATAGTGTTTAGTGTACTCAGGGGTTCGAGTCCTCTGGAATTGAAAAGTAGTATTAATGTACTCAGGGGTTCGAGTCCCCAGAAGTTGAAAAGTAGTATTACTGTACTCAGGGGTTCGAGTCTTCTGGAGTTGAAAAGTAGTATTAATGTACTCAGGGGTTTGAGTACTCTGGAGTTGAAAAGAAGTATTAGTGTAGTCAGGGGTTTGAGTCCCCTGGAGTTGAAAAGTAGTATTAGTCTACTCAGGGTTTCGAGTCCTCTGGAGTTGAAAAGTAGTATTCGTGTACGCAGGGGTTCGAGTCCACTGGAGATTAAAAGTTGTATTAGTGTACTCATGGGTACGGATCCTCTGGCGTTGAAAAGTAGTAGTAGTGTACTCAATGGTTTGAGTGCTCTGGAGTTGAAAAGTTGTATTAGTGTACTCATGGGTTCGAGTCCTCTGGAGTTGAAAAGTTGTATTAGTGTACTCAGGGGTTCGGATCCTCTGGCGTTGAAATGTAGTATTAGTGTACTCAGGGGTTCGAGTCCTCTGGAGTTGAAAAGTTGTATTAGTGTACTCAGGGGTTCGGATCCTCTGGCGTTGAAAAGTAGTATTAGTGTACTCAGGGGTTGGAGTCCCATGGAGTTGAAAACTAGTATTAGTGTACTCAGGGGTTTGAGTCCTCTGGAGTTGAAAAGAACTATGAGTGTACTCAGGGGTTTGAGTCCTCTGGAATTGAAAAGTAGTACTAATGTACTCAGGGGTTCGAGTCTTCTGGAGTTGAAAATTAGTATTAGTGTACTCAGAGGTTTGAGTACTCTGGATTTGAAAAGTAGTATTAGTGTACTCAGGGGTTCGAGTCCTCTGGAGTTGAAAAGAACTATTAGTGTACTCAGGGGTTTGAGTCCTCTGGAATTGAAAAGTAGTATTAATGTACTCAGGGGTTCGAGTCTTTTGGAGTTGAAAATTAGTATTAGTGTACTCAGGGGTTTGAGTCCCCTGGAGTTGAAAAGTAGTATTAGTATACTCAGGGGTTCGAGTCCTCTGCAGTTGAAAAGTAGTATTAGTGTAGTTAAGGGTCTGAGTCCCCTGGAGTTGAAAAGTAGTATTAGTATACTCAGAGGATCGAGTCCTCTGCAGTTGAAAAGTAGTATTAGTGTAGTTAAGGGTCTGATTCCCCTGGAGTTGAAAAGTCGCATTAGTGTACTCAGGGGTTTGAGTCCTCCAGAGTTGAAAAGTAGTATTAGTGTACTCAGGGGTTTGAGTCCTCTGGAGTTGAAAAGTAGTATTAGTGTACCCAGGGGTTTGAGACCCTGGAGTTGAAAAGTGGTATTAGTATACTCAGGGGATTGATTCACCTGGATTTGAAAAGTAGTATTAGTGTACTCATGGGTTCGAGTCCACTGGAGTTGAAAAATAGTGTTACTGTACTCAGGGGTTTGAGTCCTCTGGAATTGAAAAGTAGTATTAATGTATTCAGGGGTTCGAGTCCTCTAGAGTTGAAAAATAGTGTTAGTGTACTCAGGGGTTCGAGTCCTCTGGAATTGAAAAGTAGTATTAATGTACTCAGGGGTTCGAGTCCCCTGCAGTTGTAAAGTAGTATTACTGTACTCAGGGGTTTGAGTACTCTGGAGTTGAAAAGAAGTATTAGTGTAGTCAGGGGTTTGAGTCCCCTGGAGTTGAAAAGTAGTATTAGTGTACTCAGGGTTTCGAGTCCTCTGGAGTTGAAAAGTAGTATTCGTGTACTCAGGGGTTCGAGTCCACTGGAGATGAAAAGTTGTATTAGTGTACTCATGGGTACGGATCCTCTGGCGTTGAAAAGTAGTAGTAGTGTACTCAATGGTTTGAGTGCTCTGGAGTTGAAAAGTTGTATTAGTGTACTCATGGGTTCGAGTCCTCTGGAGTTGAAAAGTAGTATTAGTGTACTCAGGGGTTTGATTCCCCTGGAGTAGAAAAATAGTATTAGTGTACTCTGGGGTTCGAGTCCTCCGGAGTTGAAATGTTGTACTAGTGTACTCATGGGATCAGATCCTCTGGCGTTGAAATGTAGTATTAGTGTACTCAGGGGTTTGAGTGCTCTGGAGTTGACAAGTTGTAGTAGTGTCCTCATGGGTTCGAGTCCTCTGGAGTTGAAAAGTCGTATTAGTGTACTGAGGGGTTTGAGTCCTCTGGAGTTGAAAAGAAGTATTAGTGTACTCAGGGGTTTGAGTCCTCTTGTGTTAAAAAGTACTATTAGTATACTCAGGGGTTCGAGTCCTCTGCAGTTTAAAAGTGGTATTAGTGTACTCAGGGGTTCGAGTCCTCTGGAGTTGAAAAGTATTAGCAGTGCACTCAGGGGTTTGAGTCCCCTGGAGTTGAAAAGTTGTATTAGTGTACACAGGGGTTCGAGTCCTCTGGAATTGAAAAGTAGTATTAATATACTCAGGGGTTCGAGTCCCCTGGAGTTGAAAAGTATTATTAGTGTACTCAGGGGTTTGAGTCCTCTGGAGTTGAAAAGAACTATGAGTGTACTCAGGGGTTTGAGTCCTCTGGAATTGAAAAGTAGTACTAATGTACTCAGGGGTTCGAGTCTTCTGGAGTTGAAAATTAGTATTAGTGTACTCAGAGGTTTGAGTCCTCTGGATTTGAAAAATAGTATTAGTGTACTCAGGGGTTCGAGTCCTCTGGAGTTGAAAAGAACTATTAGTGTACTCAGGGGTTTGAGTCCTCTGGAATTGAAAAGTAGTATTAATGTACTCAGGGGTTCGAGTCTTCTGGAGTTGAAAATTAGTATTAGTGTACTCAGGGGTTTGAGTCCCCTGGAGTTGAAAAGTAGTATTAGTATACTCAGGGGTTCGAGTCCTCTGCAGTTGAAAAGTAGTATTAGTGTAGTTAAGTGTCTGAGTCCCCTGGAGTTGAAAAGTAGCATTAGTGTACTCAGGGGTTTGAGTCCTCCAGAGTTGAAAAGTAGTATAAGTGTAGTCAGGGGTTTGAGTCCTCTGGAGTTGAAAAGTAGTATTAGTGTACCCAGGGGTTTGAGACCCTGGAGTTGAAAAGTGGTATTAGTATACTCAGGGGATTGATTCACCTGGATTTGAAAAGTAGTATTAGTGTACTCATGGGTTCGAGTCCACTGGAGTTGGAAAATAGTGTTACTGTACTCAGGGGTTTGAGTCCTCTGGAATTGAAAAGTAGTATTAATGTATTCAGGGGTTCGAGTCCTCTAGAGTTGAAAAATAGTGTTAGTGTACTCAGGGGTTCGAGTCCTCTGGAATTGAAAAGTAGTATTAATGTACTCAGGGGTTCGAGTCCCCTGCAGTTGAAAAGTAGTATTACTGTACTCAGGGGTTCGAGTCTTCTGGAGTTGAAATGTAGTATTAGTGTACTCAGGGGTTTGAGTACTCTGGAGTTGAAAAGAAGTATTAGTGTAGTCAGGGGTTTGAGTCCCCTGGAGTTGAAAAGTAGTATTAGTGTACTCAGGGTTTCGAGTCCTCTGGAGTTGAAAAGTAGTATTCGTGTACTCAGGGGTTCGAGCCCACTGGAGATGAAAAGTTGTAGTAGTGTACTCATGGGTACGGATCCTCTGGCGTTGAAAAGTAGTAGTAGTGTACTCAATGGTTTGAGTGCTCTGGAGTTGAAAAGTTGTATTAGTGTACTCATGGGTTCGAGTCCTCTGGAGTTGAAAAGTAGTATTAGTGTACTCAAGGGTTTGATTCCCCTGGAGTAGAAAAATAGTATTAGTGTACTCAGGGGTTCGAGTCCTCCGGAGTTGAAAAGTTGTATTTGTGTACTCAGGGGTTCGGATCCTCTGGCGTTGAAAAGTAGTATTAGTGTACTCAGGGGTTGGAGTCCCCTGGAGTTGAAAACTAGTATTAGTGTACTCAGGTGTTTGAGTCCTCTGGAGTTGAAAAGAACTATGAGTGTACTCAGGGGTTTGAGTCCACTGGAATTGAAAAGTAGTACTAATGAAATCAGGGGTTCGAGTCTTCTGGAGTTGAAAATTAGTATTAGTGTACTCAGAGGTTTGAGTCCTCTGGATTTGAAAAGTAGTATTAGTGTACTCAGGCGTTCGAGTCCTCTGGAGTTGAAAAGAACTATTAGTGTACTCAGGGGTTTGAGTCCTCTGGAATTGAAAAGTAGTATTAATGTACTCAGGCGTTCGAGTCTTCTGGAGTTGAAAATTAGTATTAGTGTACTCAGGGGTTTGAGTCCCCTGGAGTTGAAAAGTAGTATTAGTATACTCAGGGGTTCGAGTCCTCTGCAGTTGAAAAGTAGTATTAGTGTAGTTAAGGGTCTGAGTCCCCTGGAGTTGAAAAGTAGTATTAGTATACTCAGGGGTTCGAGTCCTCTGCAGTTGAAAAGTAGTATTAGTGTAGTTAAGGGTCTGAGTTCCCTGGAGTTGAAAAGTCGCATTAGGGTACTCAGGGGTTTGAGTCCTCCAGAGTTGAAAAGTAGTATAAGTGTACTCAGGGGTTTGAGTCCTCTGGAGTTGAAAAGTAGTATTAGTGTACTCAGGGGTTTGAGACCCTGGAGTTGAAAAGTGGTATTAGTATACTCAGGGGATTGATTCACCTGGATTTGAAAAGTAGTATTAGTGTACTCATGGGTTCGAGTCCACTGGAGTTGAAAAATAGTGTTACTGTACTCAGGGGTTTGAGTCCTCTGGAATTGAAAAGTAGTATTAATGTATTCAGGGGTTCGAGTCCTCTAGAGTTGAAAAATAGTGTTAGTGTACTCAGGGGTTCGAGTCCTCTGGAATTGAAAAGTAGTATTAATGTACTCAGGGGTTCGAGTCCCCTGCAGTTGAAAAGTAGTATTACTGTACTCAGGGGTTCGAGTCTTCTGGAGTTGAAAAGTAGTATTAATGTACTCAGGGGTTTGAGTACTCTGGAGTTGAAAAGAAGTATTAGTGTAGTCAGGGGTTTGAGTCCCCTGGAGTTGAAAAGTAGTATTAGTCTACTCAGGGTTTCGAGTCCTCTGGAGTTGAAAAGTAGTATTCGTGTACTCAGGGGTTCGCGTCCACTGGAGATGAAAAGTTGTATTAGTGTACTCATGGGTACGGATCCTCTGGCGTTGAAAAGTAGTAGTAGTGTACTCAATGGTTTGAGTGCTCTGGAGTTGAAAAGTTGTATTAGTGTACTCATGGGTTCGAGTCCTCTGGAGTTGAAAAGTAGTATTAGTGTACTCAGGGGTTTGATTGCCCTGGAGTAGAAAAATAGTATTAGTGTACTCTGGGGTTCGAGTCCTCCGGAGTTGAAAAGTTCTATTAGTGTACTCAGGGGTTCGGATCCTCTGGCGTTGAAAAGTAGTATTAGTGTACTCAGGGGTTGGAGTCCCCTGGAGTTGAAAACTAGTATTAGTGTACTCAGGTGTTTGAGTCCTCTGGAGTTGAAAAGAAGTATTAGTGTGCTCAGGGGTATGAGTCCTCTGGAGTTGAAAAGTAGTATCAGTGTACTCAGGGGTTCGACTCCTCTGGAGTTGAAAAGTATTCTCAGTGCACTCAGCGGTTTGAGTCCCCTGGAGTTGAAAAGTTCTATTAGTTTACACAGGGGTTTGAGTCCTCTGGAATTGAAAAGTAGTATTAATGTACTCAGGGGTTCGAGCCTTCTGGCGTTGAAAATTAGTATTAGTGTACTCAGGGGTTCGAGTCCTCTGGAGTTGAAAAGTAGTATTAGTGTACTCAGGGGTTCGAGTCCCCTGGAGTTGAAAAGTTGTATTAGTGTACACAGCGGTTCGAGTCCTCTGGATTTGAACAGTGGTATTAATGTACTCAGGGGTTCGAGTCCTCTGGAGTTTAAAATTAGTATTAGTGTACTCAGGAGTTTGAGTCCTCTGGATTTGAAAAGTTTTATTAGTGTACTCAGGGGTTCGAGTGCTCTGGAGTTGAAAAGAAGTATTAGTGTAGTCAGGGGTTTGAGTCCCCTGGAGTTGAAAAGTAGTATTAGTGTACTCAGGGTTTCGAGTCCTCTGGAGTTGAAAAGTAGTATTCGTGTACGCAGGGGTTCGAGTCCACTGGAGATTAAAAGTTGTATTAGTGTACTCATGGGTACGGATCCTCTGGCGTTGAAAAGTAGTAGTAGTGTACTCAATGGTTTGAGTGCTCTGGAGTTGAAAAGTTGTATTAGTGTACTCATGGGTTCGAGTCCTCTGGAGTTGAAAAGTTGTATTAGTGTACTCAGGGGTTCGGATCCTCTGGCGTTGAAATGTAGTATTAGTGTACTCAGGGGTTCGAGTCCTCTGGAGTTGAAAAGTTGTATTAGTGTACTCAGGGGTTCGGATCCTCTGGCGTTGAAAAGTAGTATTAGTGTACTCAGGGGTTGGAGTCCCATGGAGTTGAAAACTAGTATTAGTGTACTCAGGGGTTTGAGTCCTCTGGAGTTGAAAAGAACTATGAGTGTACTCAGGGGTTTGAGTCCTCTGGAATTGAAAAGTAGTACTAATGTACTCAGGGGTTCGAGTCTTCTGGAGTTGAAAATTAGTATTAGTGTACTCAGAGGTTTGAGTACTCTGGATTTGAAAAGTAGTATTAGTGTACTCAGGGGTTCGAGTCCTCTGGAGTTGAAAAGAACTATTAGTGTACTCAGGGGTTTGAGTCCTCTGGAATTGAAAAGTAGTATTAATGTACTCAGGGGTTCGAGTCTTTTGGAGTTGAAAATTAGTATTAGTGTACTCAGGGGTTTGAGTCCCCTGGAGTTGAAAAGTAGTATTAGTATACTCAGGGGTTCGAGTCCTCTGCAGTTGAAAAGTAGTATTAGTGTAGTTAAGGGTCTGAGTCCCCTGGAGTTGAAAAGTAGTATTAGTATACTCAGAGGATCGAGTCCTCTGCAGTTGAAAAGTAGTATTAGTGTAGTTAAGGGTCTGATTCCCCTGGAGTTGAAAAGTCGCATTAGTGTACTCAGGGGTTTGAGTCCTCCAGAGTTGAAAAGTAGTATTAGTGTACTCAGGGGTTTGAGTCCTCTGGAGTTGAAAAGTAGTATTAGTGTACCCAGGGGTTTGAGACCCTGGAGTTGAAAAGTGGTATTAGTATACTCAGGGGATTGATTCACCTGGATTTGAAAAGTAGTATTAGTGTACTCATGGGTTCGAGTCCACTGGAGTTGAAAAATAGTGTTACTGTACTCAGGGGTTTGAGTCCTCTGGAATTGAAAAGTAGTATTAATGTATTCAGGGGTTCGAGTCCTCTAGAGTTGAAAAATAGTGTTAGTGTACTCAGGGGTTCGAGTCCTCTGGAATTGAAAAGTAGTATTAATGTACTCAGGGGTTCGAGTCCCCTGCAGTTGTAAAGTAGTATTACTGTACTCAGGGGTTTGAGTACTCTGGAGTTGAAAAGAAGTATTAGTGTAGTCAGGGGTTTGAGTCCCCTGGAGTTGAAAAGTAGTATTAGTGTACTCAGGGTTTCGAGTCCTCTGGAGTTGAAAAGTAGTATTCGTGTACTCAGGGGTTCGAGTCCACTGGAGATGAAAAGTTGTATTAGTGTACTCATGGGTACGGATCCTCTGGCGTTGAAAAGTAGTAGTAGTGTACTCAATGGTTTGAGTGCTCTGGAGTTGAAAAGTTGTATTAGTGTACTCATGGGTTCGAGTCCTCTGGAGTTGAAAAGTAGTATTAGTGTACTCAGGGGTTTGATTCCCCTGGAGTAGAAAAATAGTATTAGTGTACTCTGGGGTTCGAGTCCTCCGGAGTTGAAATGTTGTACTAGTGTACTCATGGGATCAGATCCTCTGGCGTTGAAATGTAGTATTAGTGTACTCAGGGGTTTGAGTGCTCTGGAGTTGACAAGTTGTAGTAGTGTCCTCATGGGTTCGAGTCCTCTGGAGTTGAAAAGTCGTATTAGTGTACTGAGGGGTTTGAGTCCTCTGGAGTTGAAAAGAAGTATTAGTGTACTCAGGGGTTTGAGTCCTCTTGTGTTAAAAAGTACTATTAGTATACTCAGGGGTTCGAGTCCTCTGCAGTTTAAAAGTGGTATTAGTGTACTCAGGGGTTCGAGTCCTCTGGAGTTGAAAAGTATTAGCAGTGCACTCAGGGGTTTGAGTCCCCTGGAGTTGAAAAGTTGTATTAGTGTACACAGGGGTTCGAGTCCTCTGGAATTGAAAAGTAGTATTAATATACTCAGGGGTTCGAGTCCCCTGGAGTTGAAAAGTATTATTAGTGTACTCAGGGGTTTGAGTCCTCTGGAGTTGAAAAGAACTATGAGTGTACTCAGGGGTTTGAGTCCTCTGGAATTGAAAAGTAGTACTAATGTACTCAGGGGTTCGAGTCTTCTGGAGTTGAAAATTAGTATTAGTGTACTCAGAGGTTTGAGTCCTCTGGATTTGAAAAATAGTATTAGTGTACTCAGGGGTTCGAGTCCTCTGGAGTTGAAAAGAACTATTAGTGTACTCAGGGGTTTGAGTCCTCTGGAATTGAAAAGTAGTATTAATGTACTCAGGGGTTCGAGTCTTCTGGAGTTGAAAATTAGTATTAGTGTACTCAGGGGTTTGAGTCCCCTGGAGTTGAAAAGTAGTATTAGTATACTCAGGGGTTCGAGTCCTCTGCAGTTGAAAAGTAGTATTAGTGTAGTTAAGTGTCTGAGTCCCCTGGAGTTGAAAAGTAGCATTAGTGTACTCAGGGGTTTGAGTCCTCCAGAGTTGAAAAGTAGTATAAGTGTAGTCAGGGGTTTGAGTCCTCTGGAGTTGAAAAGTAGTATTAGTGTACCCAGGGGTTTGAGACCCTGGAGTTGAAAAGTGGTATTAGTATACTCAGGGGATTGATTCACCTGGATTTGAAAAGTAGTATTAGTGTACTCATGGGTTCGAGTCCACTGGAGTTGGAAAATAGTGTTACTGTACTCAGGGGTTTGAGTCCTCTGGAATTGAAAAGTAGTATTAATGTATTCAGGGGTTCGAGTCCTCTAGAGTTGAAAAATAGTGTTAGTGTACTCAGGGGTTCGAGTCCTCTGGAATTGAAAAGTAGTATTAATGTACTCAGGGGTTCGAGTCCCCTGCAGTTGAAAAGTAGTATTACTGTACTCAGGGGTTCGAGTCTTCTGGAGTTGAAATGTAGTATTAGTGTACTCAGGGGTTTGAGTACTCTGGAGTTGAAAAGAAGTATTAGTGTAGTCAGGGGTTTGAGTCCCCTGGAGTTGAAAAGTAGTATTAGTGTACTCAGGGTTTCGAGTCCTCTGGAGTTGAAAAGTAGTATTCGTGTACTCAGGGGTTCGAGCCCACTGGAGATGAAAAGTTGTAGTAGTGTACTCATGGGTACGGATCCTCTGGCGTTGAAAAGTAGTAGTAGTGTACTCAATGGTTTGAGTGCTCTGGAGTTGAAAAGTTGTATTAGTGTACTCATGGGTTCGAGTCCTCTGGAGTTGAAAAGTAGTATTAGTGTACTCAAGGGTTTGATTCCCCTGGAGTAGAAAAATAGTATTAGTGTACTCAGGGGTTCGAGTCCTCCGGAGTTGAAAAGTTGTATTAGTGTACTCAGGGGTTCGGATCCTCTGGCGTTGAAAAGTAGTATTAGTGTACTCAGGGGTTGGAGTCCCCTGGAGTTGAAAACTAGTATTAGTGTACTCAGGGGTTTGAGTCCTCTGGAGTTGAAAAGAACTATGAGTGTACTCAGGGGTTTGAGTCCACTGGAATTGAAAAGTAGTACTAATGAAATCAGGGGTTCGAGTCTTCTGGAGTTGAAAATTAGTATTAGTGTACTCAGAGGTTTGAGTCCTCTGGATTTGAAAAGTAGTATTAGTGTACTCAGGCGTTCGAGTCCTCTGGAGTTGAAAAGAACTATTAGTGTACTCAGGGGTTTGAGTCCTCTGGAATTGAAAAGTAGTATTAATGTACTCAGGCGTTCGAGTCTTCTGGAGTTGAAAATTAGTATTAGTGTACTCAGGGGTTTGAGTCCCCTGGAGTTGAAAAGTAGTATTAGTATACTCAGGGGTTCGAGTCCTCTGCAGTTGAAAAGTAGTATTAGTGTAGTTAAGGGTCTGAGTCCCCTGGAGTTGAAAAGTAGTATTAGTATACTCAGGGGTTCGAGTCCTCTGCAGTTGAAAAGTAGTATTAGTGTAGTTAAGGGTCTGAGTTCCCTGGAGTTGAAAAGTCGCATTAGTGTACTCAGGGGTTTGAGTCCTCCAGAGTTGAAAAGTAGTATAAGTGTACTCAGGGGTTTGAGTCCTCTGGAGTTGAAAAGTAGTATTAGTGTACTCAGGGGTTTGAGACCCTGGAGTTGAAAAGTGGTATTAGTATACTCAGGGGATTGATTCACCTGGATTTGAAAAGTAGTATTAGTGTACTCATGGGTTCGAGTCCACTGGAGTTGAAAAATAGTGTTACTGTACTCAGGGGTTTGAGTCCTCTGGAATTGAAAAGTAGTATTAATGTATTCAGGGGTTCGAGTCCTCTAGAGTTGAAAAATAGTGTTAGTGTACTCAGGGGTTCGAGTCCTCTGGAATTGAAAAGTAGTATTAATGTACTCAGGGGTTCGAGTCCCCTGCAGTTGAAAAGTAGTATTACTGTACTCAGGGGTTCGAGTCTTCTGGAGTTGAAAAGTAGTATTAATGTACTCAGGGGTTTGAGTACTCTGGAGTTGAAAAGAAGTATTAGTGTAGTCAGGGGTTTGAGTCCCCTGGAGTTGAAAAGTAGTATTAGTCTACTCAGGGTTTCGAGTCCTCTGGAGTTGAAAAGTAGTATTCGTGTACTCAGGGGTTCGAGTCCACTGGAGATGAAAAGTTGTATTAGTGTACTCATGGGTACGGATCCTCTGGCGTTGAAAAGTAGTAGTAGTGTACTCAATGGTTTGAGTGCTCTGGAGTTGAAAAGTTGTATTAGTGTACTCATGGGTTCGAGTCCTCTGGAGTTGAAAAGTAGTATTAGTGTACTCAGGGGTTTGATTCCCCTGGAGTAGAAAAATAGTATTAGTGTACTCTGGGGTTCGAGTCCTCCGGAGTTGAAAAGTTCTATTAGTGTACTCAGGGGTTCGGATCCTCTGGCGTTGAAAAGTAGTATTAGTGTACTCAGGGGCTGGAGTCCCCTGGAGTTGAAAACTAGTATTAGTGTACTCAGGTGTTTGAGTCCTCTGGAGTTGAAAAGAAGTATTAGTGTGCTCAGGGGTATGAGTCCTCTGGAGTTGAAAAGTAGTATCAGTGTACTCAGGGGTTCGACTCCTCTGGAGTTGAAAAGTATTCTCAGTGCACTCAGCGGTTTGAGTCCCCTGGAGTTGAAAAGTTCTATTAGTTTACACAGGGGTTTGAGTCCTCTGGAATTGAAAAGTAGTATTAATGTACTCAGGGGTTCGAGCCTTCTGGCGTTGAAAATTAGTATTAGTGTACTCAGGGGTTCGAGTCCTCTGGAGTTGAAAAGTAGTATTAGTGTACTCAGGGGTTCGAGTCCCCTGGAGTTGAAAAGTTGTATTAGTGTACACAGCGGTTCGAGTCCTCTGGATTTGAACAGTGGTATTAATGTACTCAGGGGTTCGAGTCCTCTGGAGTTTAAAATTAGTATTAGTGTACTCAGGAGTTTGAGTCCTCTGGATTTGAAAAGTTTTATTAATGTACTCAGGGGTTCGAGTCCCCTGCTGTTGAAAAGTAGTATTACTGTACTCAGGGGTTCGAGTCTTCTGGAGTTGAAATGTAGTATTAGTGTACTCAGGGGTTTGAGTACTCTGGAGTTGAAAAGAAGTATTAGTGTAGTCAGGGGTTTGAGTCCCCTGGAGTTGAAAAGTAGTATTAGTGTACTCAGGGTTTCGAGTCCTCTGGAGTTGAAAAGTAGTATTCGTGTACTCAGGGGTTCGAGCCCACTGGAGATGAAAAGTTGTAGTAGTGTACTCATGGGTACGGATCCTCTGGCGTTGAAAAGTAGTAGTAGTGTACTCAATGGTTTAAGTGCTCTGGAGTTGAAAAGTTGTATTAGTGTACTCATGGGTTCGAGTCCTCTGGAGTTGAAAAGTAGTATTAGTGTACTCAAGGGTTTGATTCCCCTGGAGTAGAAAAATAGTATTAGTGTACTCAGGGGTTCGAGTCCTCCGGAGTTGAAAAGTTGTATTAGTGTACTCAGGGGTTCGGATCCTCTGGCGTTGAAAAGTAGTATTAGTGTACTCAGGGGTTGGAGTCCCCTGGAGTTGAAAACTAGTATTAGTGTACTCAGGGGTTTGAGTCCTCTGGAGTTGAAAAGAACTATGAGTGTACTCAGGGGTTTGAGTCCACTGGAATTGAAAAGTAGTACTAATGAAATCAGGGGTTCGAGTCTTCTGGAGTTGAAAATTAGTATTAGTGTACTCAGAGGTTTGAGTCCTCTGGATTTGAAAAGTAGTATTAGTGTACTCAGGCGTTCGAGTCCTCTGGAGTTGAAAAGAACTATTAGTGTACTCAGGGGTTTGAGTCCTCTGGAATTGAAAAGTAGTATTAATGTACTCAGGCGTTCGAGTCTTCTGGAGTTGAAAATTAGTATTAGTGTACTCAGGGGTTTGAGTCCCCTGGAGTTGAAAAGTAGTATTAGTATACTCAGGGGTTCGAGTCCTCTGCAGTTGAAAAGTAGTATTAGTGTAGTTAAGGGTCTGAGTCCCCTGGAGTTGAAAAGTAGTATTAGTATACTCAGGGGTTCGAGTCCTCTGCAGTTGAAAAGTAGTATTAGTGTAGTTAAGGGTCTGAGTTCCCTGGAGTTGAAAAGTCGCATTAGTGTACTCAGGGGTTTGAGTCCTCCAGAGTTGAAAAGTAGTATAAGTGTACTCAGGGGTTTGAGTCCTCTGGAGTTGAAAAGTAGTATTAGTGTACTCAGGGGTTTGAGACCCTGGAGTTGAAAAGTGGTATTAGTATACTCAGGGGATTGATTCACCTGGATTTGAAAAGTAGTATTAGTGTACTCATGGGTTCGAGTCCACTGGAGTTGAAAAATAGTGTTACTGTACTCAGGGGTTTGAGTCCTCTGGAATTGAAAAGTAGTATTAATGTATTCAGGGGTTCGAGTCCTCTAGAGTTGAAAAATAGTGTTAGTGTACTCAGGGGTTCGAGTCCTCTGGAATTGAAAAGTAGTATTAATGTACTCAGGGGTTCGAGTCCCCTGCAGTTGAAAAGTAGTATTACTGTACTCAGGGGTTCGAGTCTTCTGGAGTTGAAAAGTAGTATTAATGTACTCAGGGGTTTGAGTACTCTGGAGTTGAAAAGAAGTATTAGTGTAGTCAGGGGTTTGAGTCCCCTGGAGTTGAAAAGTAGTATTAGTCTACTCAGGGTTTCGAGTCCTCTGGAGTTGAAAAGTAGTATTCGTGTACTCAGGGGTTTGATTCCCCTGGAGTTGAAAGGTAGTAGTAGTGTACTCAATGGTTTGAGTGCTCTGGAGTTGAAAAGTTGTATTAGTGTACTCATGGGTTCGAGTCCTCTGGAGTTGAAAAGTAGTATTAGTGTACTCAGGGGTTTGATTCCCCTGGAGTAGAAAAATAGTATTAGTGTACTCTGGGGTTCGAGTCCTCCGGAGTTGAAAAGTTCTATTAGTGTACTCAGGGGTTCGGATCCTCTGGCGTTGAAAAGTAGTATTAGTGTACTCAGGGGTTGGAGTCCCCTGGAGTTGAAAACTAGTATTAGTGTACTCAGGTGTTTGAGTCCTCTGGAGTTGAAAAGAAGTATTAGTGTGCTCAGGGGTATGAGTCCTCTGGAGTTGAAAAGTAGTATCAGTGTACTCAGGGGTTCGACTCCTCTGGAGTTGAAAAGTATTCTCAGTGCACTCAGCGGTTTGAGTCCCCTGGAGTTGAAAAGTTCTATTAGTTTACACAGGGGTTTGAGTCCTCTGGAATTGAAAAGTAGTATTAATGTACTCAGGGGTTCGAGCCTTCTGGCGTTGAAAATTAGTATTAGTGTACTCAGGGGTTCGAGTCCTCTGGAGTTGAAAAGTAGTATTAGTGTACTCAGGGGTTCGAGTCCCCTGGAGTTGAAAAGTTGTATTAGTGTACACAGCGGTTCGAGTCCTCTGGATTTGAACAGTGGTATTAATGTACTCAGGGGTTCGAGTCCTCTGGAGTTTAAAATTAGTATTAGTGTACTCAGGAGTTTGAGTCCTCTGGATTTGAAAAGTTTTATTAGTGTACTCAGGGGTTCGAGTGCTCTGGAGTTGAAAAGAAGTATTAGTGTACTCAGGGGTTCGAGTCCTCTGGAGTTGAAAAGTGGTATTAATGTTGTCAGAGGTTCGAATCTTCTGGAGTTGAAAAGTAGCATTAGTGTACTCAGGGGTTTGAGTCCTTTGGAGTTGAAAAGAGTTATTGGTGTACTCAGGGGTTCGAGTCCTCTGCAGTTGAAAAGTAGTATTAGTGTACTCAGTGGTTTGAGTCCCCTGGTGTTGAAAAGTAGCATTAGTTTACTCAGGGTTTCGAATCCACTGGCGTTGAAAAGTAACATTAGTGTACTGAGGGGTTTGAGTCCCCCAAGTGAAAAGTGGTATTAGTGTACTCATGGGTTTGATTCACCTGGAGTTGAAAAGTGGTTTTAGTGTACTCAGGGGATCGAGTCGTCTGGAGTTGAAAAGTAGTGTTAGTGTACTCAGGCGTTCGTGTCCTCTGGAGTTGAAAAGTAGTTTTAGTGTACTCAGGGGTTTGATTCCCCTGGAGTTGAAAGGTAGTAGTAGTGTACTCAGGGTTTCGAGTCCTCTGGTGTTGAAAAGTAGTATTAGTGTAGTCAGGGGTTAGAGTCCCCTGGATTTGAAAAGTAGTATTAGTGTATTCAGGGTTTCGAGTCCTCTGGAGTTGAAAAGTAGTATTAGTGTACTCAGGGGTTTGAGTCCCGTGGAGTAGAAAAATAGTATTAGTGTACTCAGGGGTTCAAGTCCTCCGGAGTTGAAAAGTTGTATTAATGTACTCAGGGGTTTGAGTCCCCTGGAGTTGAAAAGTAGTATGAGTTTACTCAGGGGTTCGAGTCCACTGGAGTTGAAATGTTGTATTTGTGTACTCATGGGATCAGATCCTCTGGCGTTGAAAAGTAGTATGAGTGTACTCAGGGGTTTGAGTGCTCTGGAGTTGACAAGTTGTAGTACTGTACTCATGGGTTCGAGTCCTCTGGAGTTGAAAAGTCGTATTAGTGTACTCAGGGTTTTGAGTCCTTTGGAGTTGAAAAGTAGTATTACTGTACTCAGGATTTCGAGTCTTCTGGAGTTGAAAAGAAGTATTAGTGTACTCAGGGGTTTGAGTACTCTGGAGTTGACAAGTAGTATTAATGTAATCAGGGGTTCGAGTCCTCTGGAGTTGAAAAGTCGTATTAGTATACTCAGGGGTTTGAGGCCCCTGGAGTTGAAAAGTAGTATTAGTGTACTCAGGGTTACGAGTCCTCTGGAGTTGAAAAGTAGTATTAGTGTACTCACGGGTTTGAGTCCCCTGGAGTAGAAAAATAGTATTAGTATACTCAGAGGCTCGAGTCCTCCGGAGTTTGAAAGTTGTATGAGTGTACTCAGGGGTTTGAGTCCCCTGGAGTTGAAAAGTAGTATTAGTGTACTCAGGGGTTCGAGTCCACTGGAGTTGAAAAGTTGTATTAGTGTACTCATGGGTTCGGATCCTCTGGCGTTGAAAAGTCGTAGTAGTGTACTCAATGGTTTGAGTGCTCTGGAGTTGAAAAGTTGTATTAGTGTACTCATGGGTTCGAGTCCTCTGGAGTTGAAAAGTAGTATTAGTGTACTCAGGGGTTCGAGTCCTCTGGAGTTGAAAAGAAGTATTAGTGTACTCAGGGGTTTGATTCCTCTGGAGTTGAAATTTGCTATTACTGTACTCAGGGGTTCGAATCCTCTGGAGTTAAAAAGTGGTATTAGTGTACTCAGGGTTTCGAGTCCTCTGGAGTTGAAAAGTATTAACAGTGCACTCAGGGTTTTGAGTCCCCTGGAGTTGAAAAGTTGTATTAGAGTACAGAGGGGTTCGAGTCCTCTGGATTTGAAAAGTAGTATTAATGTATTCAGGGGTTCGAGTCCTCTGGAGTTGAAAAATAGTGTTAGTGTACTCAGGGGGTCGAGTCCTCTGGAATTGACAAGTAGTATCAATGTACTCAGGGGTTCGAGTCCCCTGCAGTTGAAAAGTAGTATTAGTGTACTCAGGGGTTCGAGTCCTCTGGAGTTGAAAAGTAGTTTTAGTGTACTCAGGGGTATGATTCCCCTGGTGTTGAAAGGTAGTAGTAGTGTACTCAGGGTTTCGAGTCCTCTGGTGTTGAAAAGTACTATTAGTGTAGTCAGGTGTTTGAGTTCCCTGGATTTGAAAAGTAGTATTAGTGTATTCAGGGTTTCGAATCCTCTGGAGTTGAAAAGTAGTATTAGTGTACTCAGGGGTTTGAGTCCCATGGAGTAGAAAAATAGTATTAGTGTACTCAGGGGTTCGAGTCCACCGGAGTTGAAAAGTAGTATTAGTGTACTCAGGGGTTTGAGTCCTCTTGTGTTAAAAAGTACTATTAGTGTACTCAGGGGTTCGAGTCCTCTGCAGTTTAAAAGTAGTATTAGTGTACTCAGGGGTTCGAGTCTTCTGGAGTTGAAAATTAGTATTAGTGTACTCAGGGGTTTGAGTCCTCTGGATTTGAAAAGTAGTATTAGTGTACTCAGGGGTTTGAGTCCTCTGGAGTTGAAAAGAAGTATTAGTGTACTCAGGGGTTTGAGTCCTCTTGTGTTAAAAAGTACTATGAGTGTACTCAGGGGTTCGAGTCCTCTGCAGTTTAAAAGTAGTATTAGTGTACTCAGGGGTTCGAGTCTTCTGGAGTTGAAAATTAGTATTAGTGTACTCAGGGGTTTGAGTCCTCTGGATTTGAAAAGTAGTATTAGTGTACTCAGGGGTTCGAGTCCTCTGGAGTTAAAAATTAGTATTAGTGTACTCAGGGGTTCGAGTCCTCTGGAGTTGAAAAGTGGTATTAATGTACTCAGGGGTTTAAGTCCTCTGGAGTTGAAAATTAGTGTTAGTATACTCAGGGGTTTGAGTCCGCTGGAGTTGAAAAGTAGTATTAGTATACTCAGGGGTTCGAGTCCACTGCAGTTGAAAAGTAGAATTAGTATAGTCAGGGGTTTGAGTCCCCTAGAGTTGAAAAGTAGCATTAGTGTACTCAGGGGTTCGAGTCCTCTAGAGTTGAAAAGTAGTATTAGTGTACTCAGGGGTTTGAGTCCTCTGGAGTTGAAAAGTAGTATTAGTGTACTCAGGGGTTTGAGACCCTGGAGTTGAAAAGTGGTATTAGTGTACTCAGGGGTTTGATTCACCTGGATTTGAAAAGTGGTATTAATGTACTCATGTTTTCGAGTCCTCTGGAGTTGAAAAATTGTGTTACTCTACTCAGGGGTTTGAGTCCTCTGGAACTGAAAAGTAGTATTAATGTATTCAGAGGTTCGCGTCCTCTGGAGTTGAAAAATAGTGTTAGTGTACTCAGGGGTTCAAATCCACTGGAATTGAAAAGTAGTATTAATGTACTCAGGGGTTCGAATCCCCTGGAGTTGAAAAGTAGTATTACTGTACTCAGGATTTCGAGTCTTCTGGAGTTGAAAAGAAGTATTAGTGTACTCAGGGGTTTGAGTACTCTGGAGTTGACAAGTAGTATTAATGTAATCAGGGGTTCGAGTCCTCTGGAGTTGAAAAGTCATATTAGTATACTCAGGGGTTTGAGGCCCCTGGAGTTGAAAAGTAGTATTAGGGTACTCAGGGTTTCGAGTCCTCTGGAGTTGAAAAGTAGTATTAGTGTACTCAGGGCTTTGAGTCCCCTGGAATTGAAAAGTAGTATTAATATACTCAGGGGTTCGAGTCCCCTGGAGTTGAAAAGTATTATTAGTGTACTCAGGGGTTTGAGTCCTCTGGAGTTGAAAAGAACTATGAGTGTACTCAGGGATTTGAGTCCTCTGGAATTGAAAAGTAGTACTAATGTACTCAGGGGTTCGAGTCTTCTGGAGTTGAAAATTAGTATTAGTGTACTCAGGGGTTTGAGTCCTCTGGATTTGAAAAGTAGTATTAGTGTACTCAGGGGTTCGAGTCCTCTGGAGTTAAAAATTAGTATTAGTGTACTCAGGGGTTTCAGGTCCTCTGGAGTTGAAAAGTTGTATTAATGTACTCAGGGGTTTAAGTTCTCTGGAGTTGAAAATTAGTGTTAGTATACTCAGGGGTTTGAGTCCGCTGGAGTTGAAAAGTAGTATTAGTATACTCAGGGGTTCGAGTCCACTGCAGTTGAAAAGTAGAATTAGTATAGTCAGGGGTTTGAGTCCCCTAGAGTTGAAAAGTAGCATTAGTGTACTCAGGGGTTCGAGTCCTCTAGAGTTGAAAAGTAGTATTAGTGTACTCAGGGGTTTGAGTCCTCTGGAGTTGAAAAGTAGTATTAGTGTACTCAGGGGTTTGAGACCC
The DNA here is from genome assembly GCA_026770705.1 of Isurus oxyrinchus. Classification (NCBI taxonomy): domain Eukaryota; kingdom Metazoa; phylum Chordata; class Chondrichthyes; order Lamniformes; family Lamnidae; genus Isurus; species Isurus oxyrinchus. The sequence goes on from JANJGN010000233.1 coordinate 59,928, forward strand.
TGGAGTTGAAAAGTGGTATTAGTGTACTCAGGGGTTTGATTCACCTGGATTTGAAAAGTGGTATTAATGTACTCATGTTTTCGAGTCCTCTGGAGTTGAAAAATTGTGTTACTCTACTCAGGGGTTTGAGTCCTCTGGAACTGAAAAGTAGTATTAATGTATTCAGAGGTTCGCGTCCTCTGGAGTTGAAAAATATTGTTAGTGTACTCAGGGGTTCAAATCCACTGGAATTGAAAAGTAGTATTAATGTACTCAGGGGTTCGAATCCCCTGGAGTTTAAAAGTAGTATTACTGTACTCAGGATTGCGAGTCTTCTGGAGTTGAAAAGAAGTATTAGTGTACTCAGGGGTTTGAGTACTCTGGAGTTGACAAGTAGTATTAATGTAATCAGGGGTTCGAGTCCTCTGGAGTTGAAAAGTCATATTAGTATACTCAGGGGTTTGAGGCCCCTGGAGTTGAAAAGTAGTATTAGTGTACTCAGGGTTTCGAGTCCTCTGGAGTTGAAAAGTAGTATTAGTGTACTCAGGGGTTTGAGTCCCCTGGAGTGGAAAAATAGTATTAGTGTACTCAGGGGTTCGAGTCCTCCGGAATTTGAAAGTTGTATGAGTGTACTCAGGGGTTTGAGTCCCCTGGAGTTGAAAAGTAGTATTAGTGTACTCAGGGGTTCGAGTCCACTGGAGTTGAAAAGTTGTATTAGTGTACTCATGGGTTCGGATCCTCTGGCGTTGAAAAGTAGTAGTAGTGTACTCAATGGTTTGAGTGCTCTGGATTTGAAAAGTTGTATTAGTGTACTCATGGGTTCGAGTCCTCTGGAGTTGAAAAGTAGTATTACTGTACTCAGGGGTTCGAGTCCTCTGGAGTTGAAAAGAAGTATTAGTGGACTCAGGGTTTTGATTCCTCTGGAGTTGAAAAGTGCTATTACTGTACTCAGAGGTTCGAGTCCTCTGGTGTTAAAAAGTGGTATTAGTGTACTCAGGGTTTCGAGTCCTCTGGAGTTGAAAAGTATTAACAGTGCACTCAGGGTTTTGAGTCCCCTGTAGTTGAAAAGTTGTATTAGAGTACAGAGGGGTTAGAGTCCTCTGGATTTGAAAAGTAGTATTAATGTATTCAGGGGTTCGAGTCCTCTGGAGATGAAAAATAGTGTTAGTGTACTCAGGGGGTCGAGTCCTCTGGAATTGAAAAGTAGTATTAATGTACTCAGGGGTTCGAGTCCCCTGCAGTTGAAAAGTAGTATTAGTGTACTCAGGGGTTTGAGTTACCTGGAGTTGAAAAGTAGTATTTGTGCACTCCAGGTTTCGAGTCCTTTGTAGTTCAAAAGTAGTATTAGTGTACTCAGGGGTTCGAGTCCTCTGGAGTTGAAAAGTAGTTTTAGTGTACTCAGGGGTTTGATTCCCCTGGTGTTGAAAGGTAGTAGTAGTGTACTCAGGGTTTCGAGTCCTCTGGTGTTGAAAAGTACTATTAGTGTAGTCAGGGGTTTGAGTCCCCTGGATTTGAAAAGTAGTATTAGTGTATTCAGGGTTTCGAATCCTCTGGAGTTGAAAAGTAGTATTAGTGTACTCAGGGGTTTGAGTCCCGTGGAGTAGAAAAATAGTATTAGTGTACTCAGGGGTTCGAGTCCTCCGGAGTTGAAAAGTTGTATTAATGTACTCAGGGGTTTGAGTCCCCTGGAGTTGAAAAGTAGTATTAGCGTACTCAGGGGTTCGAGTCCACTGGAGTTGAAATGTTGTATTAGTGTACTCATGGGATCAGATCCTCTGGCGTTGAAAAGTAGTATTAGTGTACTCAGGGGTTTGAGTGCTCTGGAGTTGACAAGTTGTATTAGTGTACTCATGGGTTCGAGTCCTCTGGAGTTGAAAAGTCGTATTAGTGTACTCAGGGGTTTGAGTCCTCTGGAGTTGAAAAGAAGTATTAGTGTACTCAGGGGTTTGAGTCCTCTTGTGTTAAAAAGTACTATTAGTGTACTCAGGGCTTTGAGTCCCCTGGAGTTGAAAAGTTGTATTAGTGTACACAGGGGTTCGAGTCCTCTGGAATTGAAAAGTAGTATTAATATACTCAGGGGTTCGAGTCCCCTGGAGTTGAAAAGTATTATTAGTGTACTCAGGGGTTCGAGTCCTCTGGAGTTGAAAGGAACTATCAGTGTACTCAGGGATTTGAGTCCTCTGGAATTGAAAAGTAGTACTAATGTACTCAGGAATTCGAGTCTTCTGGAGTTGAAAATTAGTATTAGTTTACTCAGGGGTTTGAGTCCTCTGGATTTGAAAGTAGTATTAGTGTACTCAGGGGTTCGAGTCCTCTGGAGTTAAAAATTAGTATTAGTGTACTCAGGGGTTCGAGTCCTCTGGAGTTGAAAAGTGGTATTATTGTACTCAGGGGTTTAAGTCCTCTGGAGTTGAAAATTAGTGTTAGTATACTCAGGGGTTTGAGTCCCCTGGAGTTGAAAAGTAGTATTAGTATACTCAGGGGTTCGAGTCCACTGCAGTTGAAAAGTAGAATTAGTATAGTCAGGGGTTTGAGTCCCCTAGAGTTGAAAAGTAGCATTAGTGTACTCAGGGGTTCGAGTCCTTTAGAGTTGAAAAGTCGTATTAGTGTACTCAGGGATTTGAGTCCTCTGGAGTTGAAAAGTAGTATTAGTGTACTCAGGGGTTTGAGACCCTGGAGTTGAAAAGTGGTATTAGTGTACTCAGGGGTTTGATTCACCTGGATTTGAAAAGTGGTATTAATGTACTCATGTTTTCGAGTCCTCTGGAGTTGAAAAATTGTGTTACTCTACTCAGGGGTTTGAGTCCTCTGGAACTGAAAAGTAGTATTAATGTATTCAGGGGTTCGAGTCCACTGGAGTTGAAAAGTTGCATTAGTGTACTCATGGGTTCGGATCCTCTGGCGTTGAAAAGTAGCTGTAGTGTACTCAATGGTTTGAGTGCTCTGGAGTTGAAAGTTGTATTAGTGAACTCATGGGTTCAAATCCACTGGAATTGAAAAGTAGTATTAATGTACTCAGGGGTTCGAATCCCCTGGAGTTGAAAAGTAGTATTACTGTACTCAGGATTTCGAGTCTTCTGGAGTTGAAAAGAAGTATTAGTGTACTCAGGGGTTTGAGTACTCTGGAGTTGACAAGTAGTATTAATGTAATCAGGGGTTCGAGTCCTCTGGAGTTGAAAAGTCGTATTAGTATACTCAGGGGTTTGAGGCCCCTGGAGTTGAAAAGTAGTATTAGTGTACTCAGGGTTTCGAGTCCTCTGGAGTTGAAAAGTAGTATTAGTGTACTCAGGGGTTTGAGTCCCCTGGAGTAGAAAAATAGTATTAGTGTACTCAGGGGTTCGAGTCCTCCGGAGTTTGAAAGTTGTATGAGTGTACTCAGGGGTTTGAGTCCCCTGGAGTTGAAAAGTAGTATTAGTGTACTCAGGGGTTCGAGTCCACTGGAGTTGAAAAGTTGTATTAGTGTACTCATGGGTTCGGATCCTCTGGCGTTGAAAAGTAGTAGTAGTGTACTCAATGGTTTGAGTGCTTTGGAGTTGAAAGTTGTATTAGTGTACTCATGGGTTCGAGTCCTCTGGAGTTGAAAAGTAGTATTAGTGTACTCAGGGGTTCGAGTCCTCTGGAGTTGAAAAGAAGTATTAGTGGACTAAGGAGTTTGATTCCTCTGGAGATGAAAAGTGCTATTACTGTACTCAGGGGTTCGAGTCCTCTGGAGTTAAAAAGTGGTATTAGTGTACTCAGGGTTTCGAGTCCTCTGGAGTTGAAAAGTATTAACAGTGCACTCAGGGTTTTGAGTCCCCTGGAGTTGAAAAGTTGTATTAGAGTACAGAGGGGTTCGAGTCCTCTGGATTTGAAAAGTAGTATTAATGTATTCAGGGGTTCGAGTCCTCCGGAGTTGAAAAGTAGTATTAGTGTACTCAGGGTTTTGAGTTACCTGGAGTTGAAAAGTAGTATTATTGTACTCAGGGGTTTGATTCCCCTGGAGTTGAAAAGTAGAATTAGTATAGTCAGGGGTTTGAGTCCCCTAAAGTTGAAAAGTAGCATTAGTGTACTCAGGGGTTCGAGTCCTCTAGAGTTGAAAAGTAGTATTAGTGTACTCAGGGATTTGAGTCCTCTGGAGTTGAAAAGTAGTATTAGTGTACTCAGGGGTTTGAGACCCTGGAGTTGAAAAGTGGTATTAGTGTACTCAGGGGTTTGATTCACCTGGATTTGAAAAGTGGTATTAATGTACTCATGTTTTCGAGTCCTCTGGAGTTGAAAAATTGTGTTACTCTACTCAGGGGTTTGAGTCCTCTGGAACTGAAAAGTAGTATTAATGTATTCAGAGGTTCGCGTCCTCTGGAGTTGAAAAATATTGTTAGTGTACTCAGGGGTTCAAATCCACTGGAATTGAAAAGAAGTATTAATGTACTCAGGGGTTCGAATCCCCTGGAGTTGAAAAGTAGTATTACTGTACTCAGGATTTCGAGTCTTCTGGAGTTGAAAAGAAGTATTAGTGTACTCAGGGGTTTGAGTCCTCTGGAGTTGACAAGTAGTATTAATGTAATCAGGGGTTCGAGTCCTCTGGAGTTGAAAAGTCATATTAGTATACTCAGGGGTTTGAGGCCCCTGGAGTTGAAAAGTAGTATTAGTGTACTCAGGGTTTCGAGTCCTCTGGAGTTGAAAAGTAGTATTAGTGTACTCAGGGGTTTGAGTCCCCTGGAGTAGAAAAATAGTATTAGTGTACTCAGGGGTTCGAGTCCTCTGGAGTTTGAAAGTTGTATGAGTGTACTCAGGGGTTTGAGTCCCCTGGAGTTGAAAAGTAGTATTAGTGTACTCAGGGTTTCGAGTCCTCTGGAGTTGAAAAGTAGTATTAGTGTACTCAGGGGTTTGAGTCCCCTGGAGTAGAAAAATAGTATTAGTGTACTCAGGGGTTCGAGTCCTCCGGAGTTTGAAAGTTGTATGAGTGTACTCAGGGGTTTGAGTCCCCTGGAGTTGAAAAGTAGTATTAGTGTACTCAGGGGTTCGAGTCCTCTGGAGTTGAAAAGAAGTATTAGTGGACTCAGGGTTTTTGATTCCTCTGGAGTTGAAAAGTCCTATTACTGTACTCAGGGGTTCGAGTCCTCTGGTGTTAAAAAGTGGTATTAGTGTACTCAGGGTTTCGAGTCCTCTGGAGTTGAAAAGTATTAACAGTGCACTCAGGGTTTTGAGTCCCCTGTAGTTGAAAAGTTGTATTAGAGTACAGTGGGGTTAGAGTCCTCTGGATTTGAAAAGTAGTATTAATGTATTCAGGGGTTCGAGTCCTCTGGAGATGAAAAATAGTGTTAGTGTACTCAGGGGGTCGAGTCCTCTGGAATTGAAAAGTAGTATTAATGTACTCAGGGGTTCGAGTCCCCTGCAGTTGAAAATTAGTATTAGTGTACTCAGGGGTTTGAGTTACCTGGAGTTGGAAAGTAGTATTTGTGCATCCAGGTTTCGAGTCCTTTGTAGTTCAAAAGTAGTATTAGTGTACTCAGGGGTTCGAGTCCTCTGGAGTTGAAAAGTAGTTTTAGTGTACTCAGGGGTTTGATTCCCCTGGTGTTGAAAGGTAGTAGTAGTGTACTCAGGGTTTCGAGTCCTCTGGTGTTGAAAAGTACTATTAGTGTAGTCAGGGGTTTGAGTCCCCTGGATTTGAAAAGTAGTATTAGTGTATTCAGGGTTTCGAATCCTCTGGAGTTGAAAAGTAGTATTAGTGTACTCAGGGGTTTGAGTCCCGTGGAGTAGAAAAATAGTATTAGTGTACTCAGGGGTTCGAGTCCTCCGGAGTTGAAAAGTTGTATTAATGTACTCAGGGGTTTGAGTCCCCTGGAGTTGAAAAGTAGTATTAGCGTACTCAGGGGTTCGAGTTCACTGGAGTTGAAATGTTGTATTAGTGTACTCATGGGATCAGATCCTCTGGTGTTGAAAAGTAGTATTAGTGTACTCAGGGGTTTGAGTGCTCTGGAGTTGACAAGTTGTATTAGTGTACTCATGGGTTTGAGTCCTCTGGAGTTGAAAAGTCGTATTAGTGTACTCAGGGGTTTGAGTCCTCTGGAGTTGAAAAGAAGTATTAGTGTACTCAGGGGTTTGAGTCCTCTTGTGTTAAAAAGTACTATTAGAGTACTCAGGGGTTCGAGTCCTCTGGAGTTTAAAAGTAGTATTAGTGTACTCAGGGGTTCGAGTCCTCTGGAGTTGAAAAGTATTAGCAGTGCACTCAGGGGTTTGAGTCCCCTGGAGTTGAAAAGTTGTATTAGTGTACACAGGGGTTCGAGTCCTCTGGAATTGAAAAGTAGTATTAATATACTCAGGGGTTCGAGTCCCCTGGAGTTGAAAAGTATTATCAGTGTACTCAGGGGTTTGAGTCCTCTGGAGTTGAAAGGAACTATCAGTGTACTCAGGGATTTGAGTCCTCTGGAATTGAAAAGTAGTACTAATGTACTCAGGGGTTCGAGTCTTCTGGAGTTGAAAATTAGTATTAGTGTACTCAGGGGTTTGAGTCCTCTGGATTTGAAAAGTAGTATTAGTGTACTCAGGGGTTCGAGTCCTCTGGAGTTAAAAATTAGTATTAGTGTACTCAGGGGTTCGAGTCCTCTGGAGTTGAAAAGTGGTATTAATGTACTCAGGGGTTTAAGCCCTCTGGAGTTGAAAATTAGTGTTAGTATACTCAGGGGTTTGAGTCCCCTGGAGTTGAAAAGTAGTATTAGTATACTCAGGGGTTCGAGTCCACTGCAGTTGAAAAGTAGAATTAGTATAGTCAGGGGTTTGAGTCCCCTAGAGTTGAAAAGTAGCATTAGTGTACTCAGGGGTTCGAGTCCTCTAGAGTTGAAAAGTAGTATTAGTGTACTCAGGGATTTGAGTCCCCTGGAGTTGAAAAGTAGTATTAGTGTACTCAGGGGTTTGAGACCCTGGAGTTGAAAAGTGGTATTAGTGTACTCAGGGGTTTGATTCACCTGGCTTTGAAAAGTGGTATTAATGTACTCATGTTTTCGAGTCCTCTGGAGTTGAAAAATTGTGTTACTCTACTCAGGGGTTTGAGTCCTCTGGAACTGAAAAGTAGTATTAATGTATTCAGGGGTTCGAGTCCACTGGAGTTGAAAAGTTGTATTAGTGTACTCATGGGTTCGGATCCTCTGGCGTTGAAAAGTAGCTGTAGTGTACTCAATGGTTTGAGTGCTCTGGAGTTGAAAGTTGTATTAGTGTACACATGGGTTCAAATCCACTGGAATTGAAAAGTAGTATTAATGTACTCAGGGGTTCGAATCCCCTGGAGTTGAAAAGTAGTATTACTGTACTCAGGATTTCGAGTCTTCTGGAGTTGAAAAGAATTATTAGTGTACTCAGGGGTTTGAGTATTCTGGAGTTGACAAGTAGTATTAATGTAATCAGGGGTTCGAGTCCTCTGGAGTTGAAAAGTCGTATTAGTATACTCAGGGGTTTGAGGCCCCTGGAGTTGAAAAGTAGTATTAGTGTACTCAGGGTTTCGAGTCCTCTGGAGTTGAAAAGTAGTATTAGTGTACTCAGGGGTTTGAGTCCCCTGGAGTAGAAAAATAGTATTAGTGTACTCAGGGGTTCGAGTCCTCCGGAGTTTGAAAGTTGTATGAGTGTACTCAGGGGTTTGAGTCCCCTGGAGTTGAAAAGTAGTATTAGTGTACTCAGGGGTTCGAGTCCACTGGAGTTGAAAAGTTGTATTAGTGTACTCATGGGTTCGGATCCTCTGGCGTTGAAAAGTAGTAGTAGTGTACTCAATGGTTTGAGTGCTCTGGAGTTGAAAGTTGTATTAGTGTACTCATGGGTTCGAGTCCTCTGGAGTTGAAAAGTAGTATTAGTGTACTTAGGGGTTCGAGTCCTCTGGAGTTGAAAAGAAGTATTAGTGGACTAAGGAGTTTGATTCCTCTGGAGATGAAAAGTGCTATTACTGTACTCAGGGGTTCGAGTCCTCTGGAGTTAAAAAGTGGTATTAGTGTACTCAGGGTTTCGAGTCCTCTGGAGTTGAAAAGTATTAACAGTGCACTCAGGGTTTTGAGTCCCCTGGAGTTGAAAAGTTGTATTAGAGTACAGAGGGGTTCGAGTCCTCTGGATTTGAAAAGTAGTATTAATGTATTCAGGGGTTCGAGTCCTCTGGAGTTGAAAAGTAGTATTAGTGTACTCAGGGGTTTGAGTTACCTGGAGTTGAAAAGTAGTATTATTGTACTCAGGGGTTTGATTCCCCTGGAGTTGAAAAGTAGTATTAGTGTACTCAGGGGTTTGAGTACTCTGGAGTTGACAAGTAGTATTAATGTAATCAGGCGTTCGAGTCCTCTGGAGTTGAAAAGTCGTATTAGTATACTCAGGGGTTTGAGGCCCCTGGAGTTGAAAAGTAGTATTAGTGTACTCAGGGTTTCGAGTCCTCTGGAGTTGAAAAGTAGTATTAGTGTACTCAGGGGTTTGAGTCCCCTGGAGTAGAAAAATAGTATTAGTGTACTCAGGGGTTCGAGTCCTCCGGAGTTTGAAAGTTGTATGAGTGTACTCAGGGGTTTGAGTCCCCTGGAGTTGAAAAGTAGTATTAGTGTACTCAGGGGTTCGAGTCCTCTGGAGTTGAAAAGAAGTATTAGTGGACTCAGGGTTTTGATTCCTCTGGAGTTGAAAAGTCCTATTACTGTACTCAGGGGTTCGAGTCCTCTGGTGTTAAAAAGTGGTATTAGTGTACTCAGGGTTTCGAGTCCTCTGGAGTTGAAAAGTATTAACAGTGCACTCAGGGTTTTGAGTCCCCTGTAGTTGAAAAGTTGTATTAGAGTACAGTGGGGTTAGAGTCCTCTGGATTTGAAAAGTAGTATTAATGTATTCAGGGGTTCGAGTCCTCTGGAGATGAAAAATAGTGTTAGTGTACTCAGGGGGTCGAGTCCTCTGGAATTGAAAAGTAGTATTAATGTACTCAGGGGTTCGAGTCCCCTGCAGTTGAAAATTAGTATTAGTGTACTCAGGGGTTTGAGTTACCTGGAGTTGGAAAGTAGTATTTGTGCATCCAGGTTTCGAGTCCTTTGTAGTTCAAAAGTAGTATTAGTGTACTCAGGGGTTCGAGTCCTCTGGAGTTGAAAAGTAGTTTTAGTGTACTCAGGGGTTTGATTCCCCTGGTGTTGAAAGGTAGTAGTAGTGTACTCAGGGTTTCGAGTCCTCTGGTGTTGAAAAGTACTATTAGTGTAGTCAGGGGTTTGAGTCCCCTGGATTTGAAAAGTAGTATTAGTGTATTCAGGGTTTCGAATCCTCTGGAGTTGAAAAGTAGTATTAGTGTACTCAGGGGTTTGAGTCCCGTGGAGTAGAAAAATAGTATTAGTGTACTCAGGGGTTCGAGTCCTCCGGAGTTGAAAAGTTGTATTAATGTACTCAGGGGTTTGAGTCCCCTGGAGTTGAAAAGTAGTATTAGCGTACTCAGGGGTTCGAGTTCACTGGAGTTGAAATGTTGTATTAGTGTACTCATGGGATCAGATCCTCTGGTGTTGAAAAGTAGTATTAGTGTACTCAGGGGTTTGAGTGCTCTGGAGTTGACAAGTTGTATTAGTGTACTCATGGGTTTGAGTCCTCTGGAGTTGAAAAGTCGTATTAGTGTACTCAGGGGTTTGAGTCCTCTGGAGTTGAAAAGAAGTATTAGTGTACTCAGGGGTTTGAGTCCTCTTGTGTTAAAAAGTACTATTAGAGTACTCAGGGGTTCGAGTCCTCTGGAGTTTAAAAGTAGTATTAGTGTACTCAGGGGTTCGAGTCCTCTGGAGTTGAAAAGTATTAGCAGTGCACTCAGGGGTTTGAGTCCCCTGGAGTTGAAAAGTTGTATTAGTGTACACAGGGGTTCGAGTCCTCTGGAATTGAAAAGTAGTATTAATATACTCAGGGGTTCGAGTCCCCTGGAGTTGAAAAGTATTATCAGTGTACTCAGGGGTTTGAGTCCTCTGGAGTTGAAAGGAACTATCAGTGTACTCAGGGATTTGAGTCCTCTGGAATTGAAAAGTAGTACTAATGTACTCAGGGGTTCGAGTCTTCTGGAGTTGAAAATTAGTATTAGTGTACTCAGGGGTTTGAGTCCTCTGGATTTGAAAAGTAGTATTAGTGTACTCAGGGGTTCGAGTCCTCTGGAGTTAAAAATTAGTATTAGTGTACTCAGGGGTTCGAGTCCTCTGGAGTTGAAAAGTGGTATTAATGTACTCAGGGGTTTAAGCCCTCTGGAGTTGAAAATTAGTGTTAGTATACTCAGGGGTTTGAGTCCCCTGGAGTTGAAAAGTAGTATTAGTATACTCAGGGGTTCGAGTCCACTGCAGTTGAAAAGTAGAATTAGTATAGTCAGGGGTTTGAGTCCCCTAGAGTTGAAAAGTAGCATTAGTGTACTCAGGGGTTCGAGTCCTCTAGAGTTGAAAAGTAGTATTAGTGTACTCAGGGATTTGAGTCCCCTGGAGTTGAAAAGTAGTATTAGTGTACTCAGGGGTTTGAGACCCTGGAGTTGAAAAGTGGTATTAGTGTACTCAGGGGTTTGATTCACCTGGCTTTGAAAAGTGGTATTAATGTACTCATGTTTTCGAGTCCTCTGGAGTTGAAAAATTGTGTTACTCTACTCAGGGGTTTGAGTCCTCTGGAACTGAAAAGTAGTATTAATGTATTCAGGGGTTCGAGTCCACTGGAGTTGAAAAGTTGTATTAGTGTACTCATGGGTTCGGATCCTCTGGCGTTGAAAAGTAGCTGTAGTGTACTCAATGGTTTGAGTGCTCTGGAGTTGAAAGTTGTATTAGTGTACACATGGGTTCAAATCCACTGGAATTGAAAAGTAGTATTAATGTACTCAGGGGTTCGAATCCCCTGGAGTTGAAAAGTAGTATTACTGTACTCAGGATTTCGAGTCTTCTGGAGTTGAAAAGAAGTATTAGTGTACTCAGGTGTTTGAGTACTCTGGAGTTGACAAGTAGTATTAATGTAATCAGGGGTTCGAGTCCTCTGGAGTTGAAAAGTCGTATTAGTATACTCAGGGGTTTGAGGCCCCTGGAGTTGAAAAGTAGTATTAGTGTACTCAGGGTTTCGAGTCCTCTGGAGTTGAAAAGTAGTATTAGTGTACTCAGGGGTTTGAGTCCCCTGGAGTAGAAAAATAGTATTAGTGTACTCAGGGGTTCGAGTCCTCCGGAGTTTGAAAGTTGTATGAGTGTACTCAGGGGTTTGAGTCCCCTGGAGTTGAAAAGTAGTATTAGTGTACTCAGGGGTTCGAGTCCACTGGAGTTGAAAAGTTGTATTAGTGTACTCATGGGTTCGGATCCTCTGGCGTTGAAAAGTAGTAGTAGTGTACTCAATGGTTTGAGTGCTCTGGAGTTGAAAGTTGTATTAGTGTACTCATGGGTTCGAGTCCTCTGGAGTTGAAAAGTAGTATTAGTGTACTTAGGGGTTCGAGTCCTCTGGAGTTGAAAAGAAGTATTAGTGGACTAAGGAGTTTGATTCCTCTGGAGATGAAAAGTGCTATTACTGTACTCAGGGGTTCGAGTCCTCTGGAGTTAAAAAGTGGTATTAGTGTACTCAGGGTTTCGAGTCCTCTGGAGTTGAAAAGTATTAACAGTGCACTCAGGGTTTTGAGTCCCCTGGAGTTGAAAAGTTGTATTAGAGTACAGAGGGGTTCGAGTCCTCTGGATTTGAAAAGTAGTATTAATGTATTCAGGGGTTCGAGTCCTCTGGAGTTGAAAAGTAGTATTAGTGTACTCAGGGGTTTGAGTTACCTGGAGTTGAAAAGTAGTATTATTGTACTCAGGGGTTTGATTCCCCTGGAGTTGAAAAGTAGTATTAGTGTACTCAGGGGTTTGAGTACTCTGGAGTTGACAAGTAGTATTAATGTAATCAGGCGTTCGAGTCCTCTGGAGTTGAAAAGTCGTATTAGTATACTCAGGGGTTTGAGGCCCCTGGAGTTGAAAAGTAGTATTAGTGTACTCAGGGTTTCGAGTCCTCTGGAGTTGAAAAGTAGTATTAGTGTACTCAGGGGTTTGAGTCCCCTGGAGTAGAAAAATAGTATTAGTGTACTCAGGGGTTCGAGTCCTCCGGAGTTTGAAAGTTGTATGAGTGTACTCAGGGGTTTGAGTCCCCTGGAGTTGAAAAGTAGTATTAGTGTACTCAGGGGTTCGAGTCCTCTGGAGTTGAAAAGAAGTATTAGTGGACTCAGGGTTTTGATTCCTCTGGAGTTGAAAAGTCCTATTACTGTACTCAGGGGTTCGAGTCCTCTGGTGTTAAAAAGTGGTATTAGTGTACTCAGGGTTTCGAGTCCTCTGGAGTTGAAAAGTATTAACAGTGCACTCAGGGTTTTGAGTCCCCTGTAGTTGAAAAGTTGTATTAGAGTACAGTGGGGTTAGAGTCCTCTGGATTTGAAAAGTAGTATTAATGTATTCAGGGGTTCGAGTCCTCTGGAGATGAAAAATAGTGTTAGTGTACTCAGGGGGTCGAGTCCTCTGGAATTGAAAAGTAGTATTAATGTACTCAGGGGTTCGAGTCCCCTGCAGTTGAAAATTAGTATTAGTGTACTCAGGGGTTTGAGTTACCTGGAGTTGGAAAGTAGTATTTGTGCATCCAGGTTTCGAGTCCTTTGTAGTTCAAAAGTAGTATTAGTGTACTCAGGGGTTCGAGTCCTCTGGAGTTGAAAAGTAGTTTTAGTGTACTCAGGGGTTTGATTCCCCTGGTGTTGAAAGGTAGTAGTAGTGTACTCAGGGTTTCGAGTCCTCTGGTGTTGAAAAGTACTATTAGTGTAGTCAGGGGTTTGAGTCCCCTGGATTTGAAAAGTAGTATTAGTGTATTCAGGGTTTCGAATCCTCTGGAGTTGAAAAGTAGTATTAGTGTACTCAGGGGTTTGAGTCCCGTGGAGTAGAAAAATAGTATTAGTGTACTCAGGGGTTCGAGTCCTCCGGAGTTGAAAAGTTGTATTAATGTACTCAGGGGTTTGAGTCCCCTGGAGTTGAAAAGTAGTATTAGCGTACTCAGGGGTTCGAGTTCACTGGAGTTGAAATGTTGTATTAGTGTACTCATGGGATCAGATCCTCTGGTGTTGAAAAGTAGTATTAGTGTACTCAGGGGTTTGAGTGCTCTGGAGTTGACAAGTTGTATTAGTGTACTCATGGGTTTGAGTCCTCTGGAGTTGAAAAGTCGTATTAGTGTACTCAGGGGTTTGAGTCCTCTGGAGTTGAAAAGAAGTATTAGTGTACTCAGGGGTTTGAGTCCTCTTGTGTTAAAAAGTACTATTAGAGTACTCAGGGGTTCGAGTCCTCTGGAGTTTAAAAGTAGTATTAGTGTACTCAGGGGTTCGAGTCCTCTGGAGTTGAAAAGTATTAGCAGTGCACTCAGGGGTTTGAGTCCCCTGGAGTTGAAAAGTTGTATTAGTGTACACAGGGGTTCGAGTCCTCTGGAATTGAAAAGTAGTATTAATATACTCAGGGGTTCGAGTCCCCTGGAGTTGAAAAGTATTATCAGTGTACTCAGGGGTTTGAGTCCTCTGGAGTTGAAAGGAACTATCAGTGTACTCAGGGATTTGAGTCCTCTGGAATTGAAAAGTAGTACTAATGTACTCAGGGGTTCGAGTCTTCTGGAGTTGAAAATTAGTATTAGTGTACTCAGGGGTTTGAGTCCTCTGGATTTGAAAAGTAGTATTAGTGTACTCAGGGGTTCGAGTCCTCTGGAGTTAAAAATTAGTATTAGTGTACTCAGGGGTTCGAGTCCTCTGGAGTTGAAAAGTGGTATTAATGTACTCAGGGGTTTAAGCCCTCTGGAGTTGAAAATTAGTGTTAGTATACTCAGGGGTTTGAGTCCCCTGGAGTTGAAAAGTAGTATTAGTATACTCAGGGGTTCGAGTCCACTGCAGTTGAAAAGTAGAATTAGTATAGTCAGGGGTTTGAGTCCCCTAGAGTTGAAAAGTAGCATTAGTGTACTCAGGGGTTCGAGTCCTCTAGAGTTGAAAAGTAGTATTAGTGTACTCAGGGATTTGAGTCCCCTGGAGTTGAAAAGTAGTATTAGTGTACTCAGGGGTTTGAGACCCTGGAGTTGAAAAGTGGTATTAGTGTACTCAGGGGTTTGATTCACCTGGCTTTGAAAAGTGGTATTAATGTACTCATGTTTTCGAGTCCTCTGGAGTTGAAAAATTGTGTTACTCTACTCAGGGGTTTGAGTCCTCTGGAACTGAAAAGTAGTATTAATGTATTCAGGGGTTCGAGTCCACTGGAGTTGAAAAGTTGTATTAGTGTACTCATGGGTTCGGATCCTCTGGCGTTGAAAAGTAGCTGTAGTGTACTCAATGGTTTGAGTGCTCTGGAGTTGAAAGTTGTATTAGTGTACACATGGGTTCAAATCCACTGGAATTGAAAAGTAGTATTAATGTACTCAGGGGTTCGAATCCCCTGGAGTTGAAAAGTAGTATTACTGTACTCAGGATTTCGAGTCTTCTGGAGTTGAAAAGAAGTATTAGTGTACTCAGGTGTTTGAGTACTCTGGAGTTGACAAGTAGTATTAATGTAATCAGGGGTTCGAGTCCTCTGGAGTTGAAAAGTCGTATTAGTATACTCAGGGGTTTGAGGCCCCTGGAGTTGAAAAGTAGTATTAGTGTACTCAGGGTTTCGAGTCCTCTGGAGTTGAAAAGTAGTATTAGTGTACTCAGGGGTTTGAGTCCCCTGGAGTAGAAAAATAGTATTAGTGTACTCAGGGGTTCGAGTCCTCCGGAGTTTGAAAGTTGTATGAGTGTACTCAGGGGTTTGAGTCCCCTGGAGTTGAAAAGTAGTATTAGTGTACTCAGGGGTTCGAGTCCACTGGAGTTGAAAAGTTGTATTAGTGTACTCATGGGTTCGGATCCTCTGGCGTTGAAAAGTAGTAGTAGTGTACTCAATGGTTTGAGTGCTCTGGAGTTGAAAGTTGTATTAGTGTACTCATGGGTTCGAGTCCTCTGGAGTTGAAAAGTAGTATTAGTGTACTTAGGGGTTCGAGTCCTCTGGAGTTGAAAAGAAGTATTAGTGGACTAAGGAGTTTGATTCCTCTGGAGATGAAAAGTGCTATTACTGTACTCAGGGGTTCGAGTCCTCTGGAGTTAAAAAGTGGTATTAGTGTACTCAGGGTTTCGAGTCCTCTGGAGTTGAAAAGTATTAACAGTGCACTCAGGGTTTTGAGTCCCCTGGAGTTGAAAAGTTGTATTAGAGTACAGAGGGGTTCGAGTCCTCTGGATTTGAAAAGTAGTATTAATGTATTCAGGGGTTCGAGTCCTCTGGAGTTGAAAAGTAGTATTAGTGTACTCAGGGGTTTGAGTTACCTGGAGTTGAAAAGTAGTATTATTGTACTCAGGGGTTTGATTCCCCTGGAGTTGAAAAGTAGTATTAGTGTACTCAGGGGTTTGAGTACTCTGGAGTTGACAAGTAGTATTAATGTAATCAGGCGTTCGAGTCCTCTGGAGTTGAAAAGTCGTATTAGTATACTCAGGGGTTTGAGGCCCCTGGAGTTGAAAAGTAGTATTAGTGTACTCAGGGTTTCGAGTCCTCTGGAGTTGAAAAGTAGTATTAGTGTACTCAGGGGTTTGAGTCCCCTGGAGTAGAAAAATAGTATTAGTGTACTCAGGGGTTCGAGTCCTCCGGAGTTTGAAAGTTGTATGAGTGTACTCAGGGGTTTGAGTCCCCTGGAGTTGAAAAGTAGTATTAGTGTACTCAGGGGTTCGAGTCCTCTGGAGTTGAAAACAAGTATTAGTGGACTCAGGGTTTTGATTCCTCTGGAGTTGAAAAGTCCTATTACTGTACTCAGGGGTTCGAGTCCTCTGGAGTTAAAAAGTGGTATTAGTGTACTCAGGGTTTCGAGTCCTCTGGAGTTGAAAAGTATTAACAGTGCACTCAGGGTTTTGAGTCCCCTGGAGTTGAAAAGTTGTATTAGAGTACAGAGGGGTTCGAGTCCTCTGGATTTGAAAAGTAGTATTAATGTATTCAGGGGTTCGAGTCCTCTGGAGTTGAAAAGTAGTATTAGTGTACTCAGGGGTTTGAGTTACCTGGAGTTGAAAAGTAGTATTATTGTACTCAGGGGTTTGATTCCCCTGGAGTTGAAAAGTAGTATTAGTGTACTCAGGGGTTTGAGTACTCTGGAGTTGACAAGTAGTATTAATGTAATCAGGCGTTCGAGTCCTCTGGAGTTGAAAAGTCGTATTAGTATACTCAGGGGTTTGAGGCCCCTGGAGTTGAAAAGTAGTATTAGTGTACTCAGGGTTTCGAGTCCTCTGGAGTTGAAAAGTAGTATTAGTGTACTCAGGGGTTTGAGTCCCCTGGAGTAGAAAAATAGTATTAGTGTACTCAGGGGTTCGAGTCCTCCGGAGTTTGAAAGTTGTATGAGTGTACTCAGGGGTTTGAGTCCCCTGGAGTTGAAAAGTAGTATTAGTGTACTCAGGGGTTCGAGTCCTCTGGAGTTGAAAAGAAGTATTAGTGGACTCAGGGTTTTGATTCCTCTGGAGTTGAAAAGTCCTATTACTGTACTCAGGGGTTCGAGTCCTCTGGTGTTAAAAAGTGGTATTAGTGTACTCAGGGTTTCGAGTCCTCTGGAGGTGAAAAGTATTAACAGTGCACTCAGGGTTTTGAGTCCCCTGTAGTTGAAAAGTTGTATTAGAGTACAGTGGGGTTAGAGTCCTCTGGATTTGAAAAGTAGTATTAATGTATTCAGGGGTTCGAGTCCTCTGGAGATGAAAAATAGTGTTAGTGTACTCAGGGGGTCGAGTCCTCTGGAATTGAAAAGTAGTATTAATGTACTCAGGGGTTCGAGTCCCCTGCAGTTGAAAATTAGTATTAGTGTACTCAGGGGTTTGAGTTACCTGGAGTTGGAAAGTAGTATTTGTGCATCCAGGTTTCGAGTCCTTTGTAGTTCAAAAGTAGTATTAGTGTACTCAGGGGTTCGAGTCCTCTGGAGTTGAAAAGTAGTTTTAGTGTACTCAGGGGTTTGATTCCCCTGGTGTTGAAAGGTAGTAGTAGTGTACTCAGGGGTTCGAGTCCTCTGGAGTTTAAAAGTAGTATTAGTGTACTCAGGGGTTCGAGTCCTCTGGAGTTGAAAAGTATTAGCAGTGCACTCAGGGGTTTGAGTCCCCTGGAGTTGAAAAGTTGTATTAGTGTACACAGGGGTTCGAGTCCTCTGGAATTGAAAAGTAGTATTAATATACTCAGGGGTTCGAGTCCCCTGGAGTTGAAAAGTATTATCAGTGTACTCAGGGGTTTGAGTCCTCTGGAGTTGAAAGGAACTATCAGTGTACTCAGGGATTTGAGTCCTCTGGAATTGAAAAGTAGTACTAATGTACTCAGGGGTTCGAGTCTTCTGGAGTTGAAAATTAGTATTAGTGTACTCAGGGGTTTGAGTCCTCTGGATTTGAAAAGTAGTATTAGTGTACTCAGGGGTTCGAGTCCTCTGGAGTTAAAAATTAGTATTAGTGTACTCAGGGGTTCGAGTCCTCTGGAGTTGAAAAGTGGTATTAATGTACTCAGGGGTTTAAGCCCTCTGGAGTTGAAAATTAGTGTTAGTATACTCAGGGGTTTGAGTCCCCTGGAGTTGAAAAGTAGTATTAGTATACTCAGGGGTTCGAGTCCACTGCAGTTGAAAAGTAGAATTAGTATAGTCAGGGGTTTGAGTCCCCTAGAGTTGAAAAGTAGCATTAGTGTACTCAGGGGTTCGAGTCCTCTAGAGTTGAAAAGTAGTATTAGTGTACTCAGGGATTTGAGTCCCCTGGAGTTGAAAAGTAGTATTAGTGTACTCAGGGGTTTGAGACCCTGGAGTTGAAAAGTGGTATTAGTGTACTCAGGGGTTTGATTCACCTGGCTTTGAAAAGTGGTATTAATGTACTCATGTTTTCGAGTCCTCTGGAGTTGAAAAATTGTGTTACTCTACTCAGGGGTTTGAGTCCTCTGGAACTGAAAAGTAGTATTAATGTATTCAGGGGTTCGAGTCCACTGGAGTTGAAAAGTTGTATTAGTGTACTCATGGGTTCGGATCCTCTGGCGTTGAAAAGTAGCTGTAGTGTACTCAATGGTTTGAGTGCTCTGGAGTTGAAAGTTGTATTAGTGTACACATGGGTTCAAATCCACTGGAATTGAAAAGTAGTATTAATGTACTCAGGGGTTCGAATCCCCTGGAGTTGAAAAGTAGTATTACTGTACTCAGGATTTCGAGTCTTCTGGAGTTGAAAAGAAG
This sequence comes from Isurus oxyrinchus, assembly GCA_026770705.1. Lineage (NCBI taxonomy): Eukaryota > Metazoa > Chordata > Chondrichthyes > Lamniformes > Lamnidae > Isurus > Isurus oxyrinchus. Next base: position 78,060 of record JANJGN010000233.1, read on the forward strand.
TATTAGTGTACTCAGGTGTTTGAGTACTCTGGAGTTGACAAGTAGTATTAATGTAATCAGGGGTTCGAGTCCTCTGGAGTTGAAAAGTCGTATTAGTATACTCAGGGGTTTGAGGCCCCTGGAGTTGAAAAGTAGTATTAGTGTACTCAGGGTTTCGAGTCCTCTGGAGTTGAAAAGTAGTATTAGTGTACTCAGGGGTTTGAGTCCCCTGGAGTAGAAAAATAGTATTAGTGTACTCAGGGGTTCGAGTCCTCCGGAGTTTGAAAGTTGTATGAGTGTACTCAGGGGTTTGAGTCCCCTGGAGTTGAAAAGTAGTATTAGTGTACTCAGGGGTTCGAGTCCACTGGAGTTGAAAAGTTGTATTAGTGTACTCATGGGTTCGGATCCTCTGGCGTTGAAAAGTACTAGTAGTGTACTCAATGGTTTGAGTGCTCTGGAGTTGAAAGTTGTATTAGTGTACTCATGGGTTCGAGTCCTCTGGAGTTGAAAAGTAGTATTAGTGTACTTAGGGGTTCGAGTCCTCTGGAGTTGAAAAGAAGTATTAGTGGACTAAGGAGTTTGATTCCTCTGGAGATGAAAAGTGCTATTACTGTACTCAGGGGTTCGAGTCCTCTGGAGTTAAAAAGTGGTATTAGTGTACTCAGGGTTTCGAGTCCTCTGGAGTTGAAAAGTATTAACAGTGCACTCAGGGTTTTGAGTCCCCTGGAGTTGAAAAGTTGTATTAGAGTACAGAGGGGTTCGAGTCCTCTGGATTTGAAAAGTAGTATTAATGTATTCAGGGGTTCGAGTCCTCTGGAGTTGAAAAGTAGTATTAGTGTACTCAGGGGTTTGAGTTACCTGGAGTTGAAAAGTAGTATTATTGTACTCAGGGGTTTGATTCCCCTGGAGTTGAAAAGTAGTATTAGTGTACTCAGGGGTTTGAGTACTCTGGAGTTGACAAGTAGTATTAATGTAATCAGGCGTTCGAGTCCTCTGGAGTTGAAAAGTCGTATTAGTATACTCAGGGGTTTGAGGCCCCTGGAGTTGAAAAGTAGTATTAGTGTACTCAGGGTTTCGAGTCCTCTGGAGTTGAAAAGTAGTATTAGTGTACTCAGGGGTTTGAGTCCCCTGGAGTAGAAAAATAGTATTAGTGTACTCAGGGGTTCGAGTCCTCCGGAGTTTGAAAGTTGTATGAGTGTACTCAGGGGTTTGAGTCCCCTGGAGTTGAAAAGTAGTATTAGTGTACTCAGGGGTTCGAGTCCACTGGAGTTGAAAAGTTGTATTAGTGTACTCATGGGTTCGGATCCTCTGGCGTTGAAAAGTAGTAGTAGTGTACTCAATGGTTTGAGTGCTCTGGAGTTGAAAGTTGTATTAGTGTACTCATGGGTTCGAGTCCTCTGGAGTTGAAAAGTAGTATTAGTGAACTCAGGGGTTCGAGTCCTCTGGAGTTGAAAAGAAGTATTAGTGGACTAAGGAGTTTGATTCCTCTGGAGATGAAAAGTGCTATTACTGTACTCAGGGGTTCGAGTCCTCTGGAGTTAAAAAGTGGTATTAGTGTACTCAGGGTTTCGAGTCCTCTGGAGTTGAAAAGTATTAACAGTGCACTCAGGGTTTTGAGTCCCCTGGAGTTGAAAAGTTGTATTAGAGTACAGAGGGGTTCGAGTCCTCTGGATTTGAAAAGTAGTATTAATGTATTCAGGGGTTCGAGTCCTCTGGAGTTGAAAAGTAGTATTAGTGTACTCAGGGGTTTGAGTTACCTGGTGTTGAAAAGTAGTATTATTGTACTCAGGGGTTTGATTCCCCTGGAGTTGAAAAGTAGAATTAGTATAGTCAGGGGTTTGAGTCCCCTAAAGTTGAAAAGTAGCATTAGTGTACTCAGGGGTTCGAGTCCTCTAGAGTTGAAAAGTAGTATTAGTGTACTCAGGGGTTTGAGTCCTCTGGAGTTGAAAAGTAGTATTAGTGTACTCAGGGGTTTGAGACCCTGGAGTTGAAAAGTGGTATTAGTGTACTCAGGGGTTTGATTCACCTGGATTTGAAAAGTGGTATTAATGTACTCATGTTTTCGAGTCCTCTGGAGTTGAAAAATTGTGTTACTCTACTCAGGGGTTTGAGTCCTCTGGAACTGAAAAGTAGTATTAATGTATTCAGAGGTTCGCGTCCTCTGGAGTTGAAAAATATTGTTAGTGTACTCAGGGGTTCAAATCCACTGGAATTGAAAAGAAGTATTAATGTACTCAGGGGTTCGAATCCCCTGGAGTTGAAAAGTAGTATTACTGTACTCAGGATTTCGAGTCTTCTGGAGTTGAAAAGAAGTATTACTGTACTCAGGTGTTTGAGTCCTCTGGAGTTGACAAGTAGTATTATTGTAATCAGGGGTTCGAGTCCTCTGGAGTTGAAAAGTCATATTAGTATACTCAGGGGTTTGAGGCCCCTGGAGTTGAAAAGTAGTATTAGTGTACTCAGGGTTTCGAGTCCTCTGGAGTTGAAAAGTAGTATTAGTGTACTCAGGGGTTTGAGTCCCCTGGAGTAGAAAAATAGTATTAGTGTACTCAGGGGTTCGAGTCCTCTGGAGTTTGAAAGTTGTATGAGTGTACTCAGGGGTTTGAGTCCCCTGGAGTTGAAAAGTAGTATTAGTGTACTCAGGGGTTCGAGTCCACTGGAGTTGAAAAGTTGTATTAGTGTACTCATGGGTTCGGATCCTCTGGCGTTGAAAAGTAGTAGTATTGTACTCAATGGTTTGAGTGCTCTGGAGTTGAAAAGTTGTATTAGTGTACTCATGGGTTCGAGTCCTCTGGAGTTGAAAAGTAGTATTAGTGTACTCAGGGGTTCGAGTCCTCTGGAGTTGAAAAGAAGTATTAGTGGACTCAGGGTTTTGATTCCTCTGGAGTTGAAAAGTGCTATTACTGTACTCAGGGGTTCGAGTCCTCTGGTGTTAAAAAGTGGTATTAGTGTACTCAGGGTTTCGAGTCCTCTGGAGTTGAAAAGTATTAACAGTGCACTCAGGGTATTGAGTCCCCTGTAGTTGAAAAGTTGTATTAGAGTACAGTGGGGTTAGAGTCCTCTGGATTTGAAAAGTAGTATTAATGTATTCAGGGGTTCGAGTCCTCTGGAGATGAAAAATAGTGTTAGTGTACTCAGGGGGTCGAGTCCTCTGGAATTGAAAAGTAGTATTAATGTACTCAGGGGTTCGAGTCCCCTGCAGTTGAAAAGTAGTATTAGTGTACTCAGGGGTTTGAGTTACCTGGAGTTGAAAAGTAGTATTTGTGCACTCCAGGTTTCGAGTCCTTTGTAGTTCAAAAGTAGTATTAGTGTACTCAGGGGTTCGAGTCCTCTGGAGTTGAAAAGTAGTTTTAGTGTACTCAGGGGTTTGATTCCCCTGGTGTTGAAAGGTAGTAGTAGTGTACTCAGGGTTTCGAGTCCTCTGGTGTTGAAAAGTACTATTAGTGTAGTCAGGGGTTTGAGTCCCCTGGATTTGAAAAGTAGTATTAGTGTATTCAGGGTTTCGAATCCTCTGGAGTTGAAAAGTAGTATTAGTGTACTCAGGGGTTTGAGTCCCGTGGAGTAGAAAAATAGTATTAGTGTACTCAGGGGATCGAGTCCTCCGGAGTTGAAAAGTTGTATTAATGTACTCAGGGGTTTGAGTCCCCTGGAGTTGAAAAGTAGTATTAGCGAACTCAGGGGTTCGAGTCCACTGGAGTTGAAATGTTGTATTAGAGTAGTCATGGGATCAGATCCTCTGGCGTTGAAAAGTAGTATTAGTGTACTCAGGGGTTTGAGTGCTCTGGAGTTGACAAGTTGTATTAGTGTACTCATGGGTTTGAGTCCTCTGGAGTTGAAAAGTCGTATTAGTGTACTCAGGGGTTTGAGTCCTCTGGAGTTGAAAAGAAGTATTAGTGTACTCAGGGGTTTGAGTCCTCTTGTGTTAAAAAGTACTATTAGAGTACTCAGGGGTTCGAGTCCTCTGGAGTTTAAAAGTAGTATTAGTGCACTCAGGGGTTCGAGTCCTCTGGAGTTGAAAAGTATTAGCAGTGCACTCAGGGGTTTGAGTCCCCTGGAGTTGAAAAGTTGTATTAGTGTACACAGGGGTTCGAGTCCTCTGGAATTGAAAAGTAGTATTAATATACTCAGGGGTTCGAGTCCCCTGGAGTTGAAAAGTATTATCAGTGTACTCAGGGTTTTGAGTCCTCTGGAGTTGAAAGGAACTATCAGTGTACTCAGGGATTTGAGTCCTCTGGAATTGAAAAGTAGTACTAATGTACTCAGGGGTTCGAGTCTTCTGGAGTTGAAAATTAGTATTAGTGTACTCAGGGGTTTGAGTCCTCTGGATTTGAAAAGTAGTATTAGTGTACTCAGGGGTTCGAGTCCTCTGGAGTTAAAAATTAGTATTAGTGTACTCAGGGGTTCGAGTCCTCTGGAGTTGAAAAGTGGTATTAATGTACTCAGGGGTTTAAGCCCTCTGGAGTTGAAAATTAGTGTTACTATACTCAGGGGTTTGAGTCCCCTGGAGTTGAAAAGTAGTATTAGTATACTCAGGGGTTCGAGTCCACTGCAGTTGAAAAGTAGAATTAGTATAGTCAGGGGTTTGAGTCCCCTAGAGTTGAAAAGTAGCATTAGTGTACTCAGGGGTTCGAGTCCTCTAGAGTTGAAAAGTAGTATTAGTGTACTCAGGGATTTGAGTCCCCTGGAGTTGAAAAGTAGTATTAGTGTACTCAGGGGTTTGAGAACCTGGAGTTGAAAAGTGGTATTAGTGTACTCAGGGGTTTGATTCACCTGGATTTGAAAAGTGGTATTAATGTACTCATGTTTTCGAGTCCTCTGGAGTTGAAAAATTGTGTTACTCTACTCAGGGGTTTGAGTCCTCTGGAACTGAAAAGTAGTATTAATGTATTCAGAGGTTCGAGTCCACTGGAGTTGAAAAGTTGTATTTGTGTACTCATGGGTTCGGATCCTCTGGCGTTGAAAAGTAGCTGTAGTGTACTCAATGGTTTGAGTGCTCTGGAGTTGAAAGTTGTATTAGTGTACACATGGGTTCAAATCCACTGGAATTGAAAAGTAGTATTAATGTACTCAGGGGTTCGAATCCCCTGGAGTTGAAAAGTAGTATTACTGTACTCAGGATTTCGAGTCTTCTGGAGTTGAAAAGAAGTATTAGTGTACTCAGGGGTTTGAGTACTCTGGAGTTGACAAGTAGTATTAATGTAATCAGGGGTTCGAGTCCTCTGGAGTTGAAAAGTCGTATTAGTATACTCAGGGGTTTGAGGCCCCTGGAGTTGAAAAGTAGTATTAGTGTACTCAGGGTTTCGAGTCCTCTGGAGTTGAAAAGTAGTATTAGTGTACTCAGGGGTTTGAGTCCCCTGGAGTAGAAAAATAGTATTAGTGTACTCAGGGGTTCGAGTCCTCCAGAGTTTGAAAGTTGTATGAGTGTACTCAGGGGTTTGAGTCCCCTGGAGTTGAAAAGTAGTATTAGTGTACTCAGGGGTTCGAGTCCTCTGGAGTTGAAAAGTTGTATTAGTGTACTCATGGGTTCGGATCCTCTGGCGTTGAAAAGTAGTAGTAGTGTACTCAATGGTTTGAGTGCTCTGGAGTTGAAAGTTGTATTAGTGTACTCATGGGTTCGAGTCCTCTGGAGTTGAAAAGTAGTATTAGTGTACTCAGGGGTTCGAGTCCTCTGGAGTTGAAAAGAAGTATTAGTGGACTAAGGAGTTTGATTCCTCTGGAGATGAAAAGTGCTATTACTGTACTCAGGGGTTCGAGTCCTCTGGAGTTAAAAAGTGGTATTAGTGTACTCAGGGTTTCGAGTCCTCTGGAGTTGAAAAGTATTAACAGTGCACTCAGGGTTTTGAGTCCCCTGGAGTTGAAAAGTTGTATTAGAGTACAGAGGGGTTCGAGTCCTCTGGATTTGAAAAGTAGTATTAATGTATTCAGGGGTTCGAGTCCTCTGGAGTTGAAAAGTAGTATTAGTGTACTCAGGGGTTTGAGTTACCTGGAGTTGAAAAGTAGTATTATTGTACTCAGGGGTTTGATTCCCCTGGAGTTGAAAAGTAGTATTAGTGTACTCAGGGGTTTGAGTACTCTGGAGTTGACAAGTAGTATTAATGTAATCAGGCGTTCGAGTCCTCTGGAGTTGAAAAGTCGTATTAGTATACTCAGGGGTTTGAGGCCCCTGGAGTTGAAAAGTAGTATTAGTGTACTCAGGGTTTCGAGTCCTCTGGAGTTGAAAAGTAGTATTAGTGTACTCAGGGGTTTGAGTCCCCTGGAGTAGAAAAATAGTATTAGTGTACTCAGGGGTTCGAGTCCTCCGGAGTTTGAAAGTTGTATGAGTGTACTCAGGGGTTTGAGTCCCCTGGAGTTGAAAAGTAGTATTAGTGTACTCAGTGGTTCGAGTCCACTGGAGTTGAAAAGTTGTATTAGTGTACTCATGGGTTCGGATCCTCTGGCGTTGAAAAGTAGTAGTAGTGTACTCAATGGTTTGAGTGCTCTGGAGTTGAAAGTTGTATTAGTGTACTCATGGGTTCGAGTCCTCTGGCGTTGAAAAGTAGTATTAGTGTACTTAGGGGTTCGAGTCCTCTGGAGTTGAAAAGAAGTATTAGTGGACTAAGGAGTTTGATTCCTCTGGAGATGAAAAGTGCTATTACTGTACTCAGGGGTTCGAGTCCTCTGGAGTTAAAAAGTGGTATTAGTGTACTCAGGGTTTCGAGTCCTCTGGAGTTGAAAAGTATTAACAGTGCACTCAGGGTTTTGAGTCCCCTGGAGTTGAAAAGTTGTATTAGAGTACAGAGGGGTTCGAGTCCTCTGGATTTGAAAAGTAGTATTAATGTATTCAGGGGTTCGAGTCCTCTGGAGTTGAAAAGTAGTATTAGTGTACTCAGGGGTTTGAGTTACCTGGAGTTGAAAAGTAGTATTATTGTACTCAGGGGTTTGATTCCCCTGGAGTTGAAAAGTAGTATTAGTGTACTCAGGGGTTTGAGTACTCTGGAGTTGACAAGTAGTATTAATGTAATCAGGCGTTCGAGTCCTCTGGAGTTGAAAAGTCGTATTAGTATACTCAGGGGTTTGAGGCCCCTGGAGTTGAAAAGTAGTATTAGTGTACTCAGGGTTTCGAGTCCTCTGGAGTTGAAAAGTAGTATTAGTGTACTCAGGGGTTTGAGTCCCCTGGAGTAGAAAAATAGTATTAGTGTACTCAGGGGTTCGAGTCCTCCGGAGTTTGAAAGTTGTATGAGTGTACTCAGGGGTTTGAGTCCCCTGGAGTTGAAAAGTAGTATTAGTGTACTCAGGGGTTCGAGTCCACTGGAGTTGAAAAGTTGTATTAGTGTACTCATGGGTTCGGATCCTCTGGCGTTGAAAAGTAGTAGTAGTGTACTCAATGGTTTGAGTGCTCTGGAGTTGAAAGTTGTATTAGTGTACTCATGGGTTCGAGTCCTCTGGAGTTGAAAAGTAGTATTAGTGTACTCAGGGGTTCGAGTCCTCTGGAGTTGAAAAGAATTATTAGTGGACTAAGGAGTTTGATTCCTCTGGAGATGAAAAGTGCTATTACTGTACTCAGGGGTTCGAGTCCTCTGGAGTTAAAAAGTGGTATTAGTGTACTCAGGGTTTCGAGTCCTCTGGAGTTGAAAAGTATTAACAGTGCACTCAGGGTTTTGAGTCCCCTGGAGTTGAAAAGTTGTATTAGAGTACAGAGGGGTTCGAGTCCTCTGGATTTGAAAAGTAGTATTAATGTATTCAGGGGTTCGAGTCCTCTGGAGTTGAAAAGTAGTATTAGTGTACTCAGGGGTTTGAGTTACCTGGAGTTGAAAAGTAGTATTATTGTACTCAGGGGTTTGATTCCCCTGGAGTTGAAAAGTAGAATTAGTATAGTCAGGGGTTTGAGTCCCCTAAAGTTGAAAAGTAGCATTAGTGTACTCAGGGGTTCGAGTCCTCTAGAGTTGAAAAGTAGTATTAGTGTACTCAGGGGTTTGAGTCCTCTGGAGTTGAAAAGTAGTATTAGTGTACTCAGGGGTTTGAGTTACCTGGAGTTGAAAAGTAGTATTATTGTACTCAGGGGTTTGATTCCCCTGGAGTTGAAAAGTAGTATTAGTGTACTCAGGGGTTTGAGTACTCTGGAGTTGACAAGTAGTATTAATGTAATCAGGCGTTCGAGTCCTCTGGAGTTGAAAAGTCGTATTAGTATACTCAGGGGTTTGAGGCCCCTGGAGTTGAAAAGTAGTATTAGTGTACTCAGGGTTTCGAGTCCTCTGGAGTTGAAAAGTAGTATTAGTGTACTCAGGGGTTTGAGTCCCCTGGAGTAGAAAAATAGTATTAGTGTACTCAGGGGTTCGAGTCCTCCGGAGTTTGAAAGTTGTATGAGTGTACTCAGGGGTTTGAGTCCCCTGGAGTTGAAAAGTAGTATTAGTGTACTCAGGGGTTCGAGTCCACTGGAGTTGAAAAGTTGTATTAGTGTACTCATGGGTTCGGATCCTCTGGTGTTGAAAAGTAGTAGTAGTGTACTCAATGGTTTGAGTGCTCTGGAGTTGAAAGTTGTATTAGTGTACTCATGGGTTCGAGTCCTCTGGAGTTGAAAAGTAGTATTAGTGTACTCAGGGGTTCGAGTCCTCTGGAGTTGAAAAGAAGTATTAGTGGACTAAGGAGTTTGATTCCTCTGGAGATGAAAAGTGCTATTACTGTACTCAGGGGTTCGAGTCCTCTGGAGTTAAAAAGTGGTATTAGTGTACTCAGGGTTTCGAGTCCTCTGGAGTTGAAAAGTATTAACAGTGCACTCAGGGTTTTGAGTCCCCTGGAGTTGAAAAGTTGTATTAGAGTACAGAGGGGTTCGAGTCCTCTGGATTTGAAAAGTAGTATTAATGTATTCAGGGGTTCGAGTCCTCTGGAGTTGAAAAGTAGTATTAGTGTACTCAGGGGTTTGAGTTACCTGGAGTTGAAAAGTAGTATTATTGTACTCAGGGGTTTGATTCCCCTGGAGTTGAAAAGTAGAATTAGTATAGTCAGGGGTTTGAGTCCCCTAAAGTTGAAAAGTAGCATTAGTGTACTCAGGGGTTCGAGTCCTCTAGAGTTGAAAAGTAGTATTAGTGTACTCAGGGGTTTGAGTCCTCTGGAGTTGAAAAGTAGTATTAGTGTACTCAGGGGTTTGAGACCCTGGAGTTGAAAAGTGGTATTAGTGTACTCAGGGGTTTGATTCACCTGGATTTGAAAAGTGGTATTAATGTACTCATGTTTTCGAGTCCTCTGGAGTTGAAAAATTGTGTTACTCTACTCAGGGGTTTGAGTCCTCTGGAACTGAAAAGTAGTATTAATGTATTCAGAGGTTCGCGTCCTCTGGAGTTGAAAAATATTGTTAGTGTACTCAGGGGTTCAAATCCACTGGAATTGAAAAGAAGTATTAATGTACTCAGGGGTTCGAATCCCCTGGAGTTGAAAAGTAGTATTACTGTACTCAGGATTTCGAGTCTTCTGGAGTTGAAAAGAAGTATTAGTGTACTCAGGGGTTTGAGTCCTCTGGAGTTGACAAGTAGTATTATTGTAATCAGGGGTTCGAGTCCTCTGGAGTTGAAAAGTCATATTAGTATACTCAGGGGTTTGAGGCCCCTGGAGTTGAAAAGTAGTATTAGTGTACTCAGGGTTTCGAGTCCTCTGGAGTTGAAAAGTAGTATTAGTGTACTCAGGGGTTTGAGTCCCCTGGAGTAGAAAAATAGTATTAGTGTACTCAGGGGTTCGAGTCCTCTGGAGTTTGAAAGTTGTATGAGTGTACTCAGGGGTTTGAGTCCCCTGGAGTTGAAAAGTAGTATTAGTGTACTCAGGGGTTCGAGTCCACTGGAGTTGAAAAGTTGTATTAGTGTACTCATGGGTTCGGATCCTCTGGCGTTGAAAAGTAGTAGTATTGTACTCAATGGTTTGAGTGCTCTGGAGTTGAAAAGTTGTATTAGTGTACTCATGGGTTCGAGTCCTCTGGAGTTGAAAAGTAGTATTAGTGTACTCAGGGGTTCGAGTCCTCTGGAGTTGAAAAGAAGTATTAGTGGACTCAGGGTTTTGATTCCTCTGGAGTTGAAAAGTGCTATTACTGTACTCAGGGGTTCGAGTCCTCTGGTGTTAAAAAGTGGTATTAGTGTACTCAGGGTTTCGAGTCCTCTGGAGTTGAAAAGTATTAACAGTGCACTCAGGGTATTGAGTCCCCTGTAGTTGAAAAGTTGTATTAGAGTACAGTGGGGTTAGAGTCCTCTGGATTTGAAAAGTAGTATTAATGTATTCAGGGGTTCGAGTCCTCTGGAGATGAAAAATAGTGTTAGTGTACTCAGGGGGTCGAGTCCTCTGGAATTGAAAAGTAGTATTAATGTACTCAGGGGTTCGAGTCCCCTGCAGTTGAAAAGTAGTATTAGTGTACTCAGGGGTTTGAGTTACCTGGAGTTGAAAAGTAGTATTTGTGCACTCCAGGTTTCGAGTCCTTTGTAGTTCAAAAGTAGTATTAGTGTACTCAGGGGTTCGAGTCCTCTGGAGTTGAAAAGTAGTTTTAGTGTACTCAGGGGTTTGATTCCCCTGGTGTTGAAAGGTAGTAGTAGTGTACTCAGGGTTTCGAGTCCTCTGGTGTTGAAAAGTACTATTAGTGTAGTCAGGGGTTTGAGTCCCCTGGATTTGAAAAGTAGTATTAGTGTATTCAGGGTTTCGAATCCTCTGGAGTTGAAAAGTAGTATTAGTGTACTCAGGGGTTTGAGTCCCGTGGAGTAGAAAAATAGTATTAGTGTACTCAGGGGTTCGAGTCCTCCGGAGTTGAAAAGTTGTATTAATGTACTCAGGGGTTTGAGTCCCCTGGAGTTGAAAAGTAGTATTAGCGAACTCAGGGGTTCGAGTCCACTGGAGTTGAAATGTTGTATTAGAGTACTCATGGGATCAGATCCTCTGGCGTTGAAAAGTAGTATTAGTGTACTCAGGGGTTTGAGTGCTCTGGAGTTGACAAGTTGTATTAGTGTACTCATGGGTTTGAGTCCTCTGGAGTTGAAAAGTCGTATTAGTGTACTCAGGGGTTTGAGTCCTCTGGAGTTGAAAAGAAGTATTAGTGTACTCAGGGGTTCGAGTCCTCTAGAGTTGAAAAGTAGTATTAGTGTACTCAGGGATTTGAGTCCCCTGGAGTTGAAAAGTAGTATTAGTGTACTCAGGGGTTTGAGAACCTGGAGTTGAAAAGTGGTATTAGTGTACTCAGGGGTTTGATTCACCTGGATTTGAAAAGTGGTATTAATGTACTCATGTTTTCGAGTCCTCTGGAGTTGAAAAATTGTGTTACTCTACTCAGGGGTTTGAGTCCTCTGGAACTGAAAAGTAGTATTAATGTATTCAGAGGTTCGAGTCCACTGGAGTTGAAAAGTTGTATTTGTGTACTCATGGGTTCGGATCCTCTGGCGTTGAAAAGTAGCTGTAGTGTACTCAATGGTTTGAGTGCTCTGGAGTTGAAAGTTGTATTAGTGTACACATGGGTTCAAATCCACTGGAATTGAAAAGTAGTATTAATGTACTCAGGGGTTCGAATCCCCTGGAGTTGAAAAGTAGTATTACTGTACTCAGGATTTCGAGTCTTCTGGAGTTGAAAAGAAGTATTAGTGTACTCAGGGGTTTGAGTACTCTGGAGTTGACAAGTAGTATTAATGTAATCAGGGGTTCGAGTCCTCTGGAGTTGAAAAGTCGTATTAGTATACTCAGGGGTTTGAGGCCCCTGGAGTTGAAAAGTAGTATTAGTGTACTCAGGGTTTCGAGTCCTCTGGAGTTGAAAAGTAGTATTAGTGTACTCAGGGGTTTGAGTCCCCTGGAGTAGAAAAATAGTATTAGTGTACTCAGGGGTTCGAGTCCTCCAGAGTTTGAAAGTTGTATGAGTGTACTCAGGGGTTTGAGTCCCCTGGAGTTGAAAAGTAGTATTAGTGTACTCAGGGGTTCGAGTCCTCTGGAGTTGAAAAGTTGTATTAGTGTACTCATGGGTTCGGATCCTCTGGCGTTGAAAAGTAGTAGTAGTGTACTCAATGGTTTGAGTGCTCTGGAGTTGAAAGTTGTATTAGTGTACTCATGGGTTCGAGTCCTCTGGAGTTGAAAAGTAGTATTAGTGTACTCAGGGGTTCGAGTCCTCTGGAGTTGAAAAGAAGTATTAGTGGACTAAGGAGTTTGATTCCTCTGGAGATGAAAAGTGCTATTACTGTACTCAGGGGTTCGAGTCCTCTGGAGTTAAAAAGTGGTATTAGTGTACTCAGGGTTTCGAGTCCTCTGGAGTTGAAAAGTATTAACAGTGCACTCAGGGTTTTGAGTCCCCTGGAGTTGAAAAGTTGTATTAGAGTACAGAGGGGTTCGAGTCCTCTGGATTTGAAAAGTAGTATTAATGTATTCAGGGGTTCGAGTCCTCTGGAGTTGAAAAGTAGTATTAGTGTACTCAGGGGTTTGAGTTACCTGGAGTTGAAAAGTAGTATTATTGTACTCAGGGGTTTGATTCCCCTGGAGTTGAAAAGTAGTATTAGTGTACTCAGGGGTTTGAGTACTCTGGAGTTGACAAGTAGTATTAATGTAATCAGGCGTTCGAGTCCTCTGGAGTTGAAAAGTCGTATTAGTATACTCAGGGGTTTGAGGCCCCTGGAGTTGAAAAGTAGTATTAGTGTACTCAGGGTTTCGAGTCCTCTGGAGTTGAAAAGTAGTATTAGTGTACTCAGGGGTTTGAGTCCCCTGGAGTAGAAAAATAGTATTAGTGTACTCAGGGGTTCGAGTCCTCCGGAGTTTGAAAGTTGTATGAGTGTACTCAGGGGTTTGAGTCCCCTGGAGTTGAAAAGTAGTATTAGTGTACTCAGTGGTTCGAGTCCACTGGAGTTGAAAAGTTGTATTAGTGTACTCATGGGTTCGGATCCTCTGGCGTTGAAAAGTAGTAGTAGTGTACTCAATGGTTTGAGTGCTCTGGAGTTGAAAGTTGTATTAGTGTACTCATGGGTTCGAGTCCTCTGGCGTTGAAAAGTAGTATTAGTGTACTTAGGGGTTCGAGTCCTCTGGAGTTGAAAAGAAGTATTAGTGGACTAAGGAGTTTGATTCCTCTGGAGATGAAAAGTGCTATTACTGTACTCAGGGGTTCGAGTCCTCTGGAGTTAAAAAGTGGTATTAGTGTACTCAGGGTTTCGAGTCCTCTGGAGTTGAAAAGTATTAACAGTGCACTCAGGGTTTTGAGTCCCCTGGAGTTGAAAAGTTGTATTAGAGTACAGAGGGGTTCGAGTCCTCTGGATTTGAAAAGTAGTATTAATGTATTCAGGGGTTCGAGTCCTCTGGAGTTGAAAAGTAGTATTAGTGTACTCAGGGGTTTGAGTTACCTGGAGTTGAAAAGTAGTATTATTGTACTCAGGGGTTTGATTCCCCTGGAGTTGAAAAGTAGTATTAGTGTACTCAGGGGTTTGAGTACTCTGGAGTTGACAAGTAGTATTAATGTAATCAGGCGTTCGAGTCCTCTGGAGTTGAAAAGTCGTATTAGTATACTCAGGGGTTTGAGGCCCCTGGAGTTGAAAAGTAGTATTAGTGTACTCAGGGTTTCGAGTCCTCTGGAGTTGAAAAGTAGTATTAGTGTACTCAGGGGTTTGAGTCCCCTGGAGTAGAAAAATAGTATTAGTGTACTCAGGGGTTCGAGTCCTCCGGAGTTTGAAAGTTGTATGAGTGTACTCAGGGGTTTGAGTCCCCTGGAGTTGAAAAGTAGTATTAGTGTACTCAGGGGTTCGAGTCCACTGGAGTTGAAAAGTTGTATTAGTGTACTCATGGGTTCGGATCCTCTGGCGTTGAAAAGTAGTAGTAGTGTACTCAATGGTTTGAGTGCTCTGGAGTTGAAAGTTGTATTAGTGTACTCATGGGTTCGAGTCCTCTGGAGTTGAAAAGTAGTATTAGTGTACTCAGGGGTTCGAGTCCTCTGGAGTTGAAAAGAATTATTAGTGGACTAAGGAGTTTGATTCCTCTGGAGATGAAAAGTGCTATTACTGTACTCAGGGGTTCGAGTCCTCTGGAGTTAAAAAGTGGTATTAGTGTACTCAGGGTTTCGAGTCCTCTGGAGTTGAAAAGTATTAACAGTGCACTCAGGGTTTTGAGTCCCCTGGAGTTGAAAAGTTGTATTAGAGTACAGAGGGGTTCGAGTCCTCTGGATTTGAAAAGTAGTATTAATGTATTCAGGGGTTCGAGTCCTCTGGAGTTGAAAAGTAGTATTAGTGTACTCAGGGGTTTGAGTTACCTGGAGTTGAAAAGTAGTATTATTGTACTCAGGGGTTTGATTCCCCTGGAGTTGAAAAGTAGAATTAGTATAGTCAGGGGTTTGAGTCCCCTAAAGTTGAAAAGTAGCATTAGTGTACTCAGGGGTTCGAGTCCTCTAGAGTTGAAAAGTAGTATTAGTGTACTCAGGGGTTTGAGTCCTCTGGAGTTGAAAAGTAGTATTAGTGTACTCAGGGGTTTGAGTTACCTGGAGTTGAAAAGTAGTATTATTGTACTCAGGGGTTTGATTCCCCTGGAGTTGAAAAGTAGTATTAGTGTACTCAGGGGTTTGAGTACTCTGGAGTTGACAAGTAGTATTAATGTAATCAGGCGTTCGAGTCCTCTGGAGTTGAAAAGTCGTATTAGTATACTCAGGGGTTTGAGGCCCCTGGAGTTGAAAAGTAGTATTAGTGTACTCAGGGTTTCGAGTCCTCTGGAGTTGAAAAGTAGTATTAGTGTACTCAGGGGTTTGAGTCCCCTGGAGTAGAAAAATAGTATTAGTGTACTCAGGGGTTCGAGTCCTCCGGAGTTTGAAAGTTGTATGAGTGTACTCAGGGGTTTGAGTCCCCTGGAGTTGAAAAGTAGTATTAGTGTACTCAGGGGTTCGAGTCCACTGGAGTTGAAAAGTTGTATTAGTGTACTCATGGGTTCGGATCCTCTGGTGTTGAAAAGTAGTAGTAGTGTACTCAATGGTTTGAGTGCTCTGGAGTTGAAAGTTGTATTAGTGTACTCATGGGTTCGAGTCCTCTGGAGTTGAAAAGTAGTATTAGTGTACTCAGGGGTTCGAGTCCTCTGGAGTTGAAAAGAAGTATTAGTGGACTAAGGAGTTTGATTCCTCTGGAGATGAAAAGTGCTATTACTGTACTCAGGGGTTCGAGTCCTCTGGAGTTAAAAAGTGGTATTAGTGTACTCAGGGTTTCGAGTCCTCTGGAGTTGAAAAGTATTAACAGTGCACTCAGGGTTTTGAGTCCCCTGGAGTTGAAAAGTTGTATTAGAGTACAGAGGGGTTCGAGTCCTCTGGATTTGAAAAGTAGTATTAATGTATTCAGGGGTTCGAGTCCTCTGGAGTTGAAAAGTAGTATTAGTGTACTCAGGGGTTTGAGTTACCTGGAGTTGAAAAGTAGTATTATTGTACTCAGGGGTTTGATTCCCCTGGAGTTGAAAAGTAGAATTAGTATAGTCAGGGGTTTGAGTCCCCTAAAGTTGAAAAGTAGCATTAGTGTACTCAGGGGTTCGAGTCCTCTAGAGTTGAAAAGTAGTATTAGTGTACTCAGGGGTTTGAGTCCTCTGGAGTTGAAAAGTAGTATTAGTGTACTCAGGGGTTTGAGACCCTGGAGTTGAAAAGTGGTATTAGTGTACTCAGGGGTTTGATTCACCTGGATTTGAAAAGTGGTATTAATGTACTCATGTTTTCGAGTCCTCTGGAGTTGAAAAATTGTGTTACTCTACTCAGGGGTTTGAGTCCTCTGGAACTGAAAAGTAGTATTAATGTATTCAGAGGTTCGCGTCCTCTGGAGTTGAAAAATATTGTTAGTGTACTCAGGGGTTCAAATCCACTGGAATTGAAAAGAAGTATTAATGTACTCAGGGGTTCGAATCCCCTGGAGTTGAAAAGTAGTATTACTGTACTCAGGATTTCGAGTCTTCTGGAGTTGAAAAGAAGTATTAGTGTACTCAGGGGTTTGAGTCCTCTGGAGTTGACAAGTAGTATTATTGTAATCAGGGGTTCGAGTCCTCTGGAGTTGAAAAGTCATATTAGTATACTCAGGGGTTTGAGGCCCCTGGAGTTGAAAAGTAGTATTAGTGTACTCAGGGTTTCGAGTCCTCTGGAGTTGAAAAGTAGTATTAGTGTACTCAGGGGTTTGAGTCCCCTGGAGTAGAAAAATAGTATTAGTGTACTCAGGGGTTCGAGTCCTCTGGAGTTTGAAAGTTGTATGAGTGTACTCAGGGGTTTGAGTCCCCTGGAGTTGAAAAGTAGTATTAGTGTACTCAGGGGTTCGAGTCCACTGGAGTTGAAAAGTTGTATTAGTGTACTCATGGGTTCGGATCCTCTGGCGTTGAAAAGTAGTAGTATTGTACTCAATGGTTTGAGTGCTCTGGAGTTGAAAAGTTGTATTAGTGTACTCATGGGTTCGAGTCCTCTGGAGTTGAAAAGTAGTATTAGTGTACTCAGGGGTTCGAGTCCTCTGGAGTTGAAAAGAAGTATTAGTGGACTCAGGGTTTTGATTCCTCTGGAGTTGAAAAGTGCTATTACTGTACTCAGGGGTTCGAGTCCTCTGGTGTTAAAAAGTGGTATTAGTGTACTCAGGGTTTCGAGTCCTCTGGAGTTGAAAAGTATTAACAGTGCACTCAGGGTATTGAGTCCCCTGTAGTTGAAAAGTTGTATTAGAGTACAGTGGGGTTAGAGTCCTCTGGATTTGAAAAGTAGTATTAATGTATTCAGGGGTTCGAGTCCTCTGGAGATGAAAAATAGTGTTAGTGTACTCAGGGGGTCGAGTCCTCTGGAATTGAAAAGTAGTATTAATGTACTCAGGGGTTCGAGTCCCCTGCAGTTGAAAAGTAGTATTAGTGTACTCAGGGGTTTGAGTTACCTGGAGTTGAAAAGTAGTATTTGTGCACTCCAGGTTTCGAGTCCTTTGTAGTTCAAAAGTAGTATTAGTGTACTCAGGGGTTCGAGTCCTCTGGAGTTGAAAAGTAGTTTTAGTGTACTCAGGGGTTTGATTCCCCTGGTGTTGAAAGGTAGTAGTAGTGTACTCAGGGTTTCGAGTCCTCTGGTGTTGAAAAGTACTATTAGTGTAGTCAGGGGTTTGAGTCCCCTGGATTTGAAAAGTAGTATTAGTGTATTCAGGGTTTCGAATCCTCTGGAGTTGAAAAGTAGTATTAGTGTACTCAGGGGTTTGAGTCCCGTGGAGTAGAAAAATAGTATTAGTGTACTCAGGGGTTCGAGTCCTCCGGAGTTGAAAAGTTGTATTAATGTACTCAGGGGTTTGAGTCCCCTGGAGTTGAAAAGTAGTATTAGCGAACTCAGGGGTTCGAGTCCACTGGAGTTGAAATGTTGTATTAGAGTACTCATGGGATCAGATCCTCTGGCGTTGAAAAGTAGTATTAGTGTACTCAGGGGTTTGAGTGCTCTGGAGTTGACAAGTTGTATTAGTGTACTCATGGGTTTGAGTCCTCTGGAGTTGAAAAGTCGTATTAGTGTACTCAGGGGTTTGAGTCCTCTGGAGTTGAAAAGAAGTATTAGTGTACTCAGGGGTTTGAGTCCTCTTGTGTTAAAAAGTACTATTAGAGTACTCAGGGGTTCGAGTCCTCTGGAGTTTAAAAGTAGTATTAGTGCACTCAGGGGTTCGAGTCCTCTGGAGTTGAAAAGTATTAGCAGTGCACTCAGGGGTTTGAGTCCCCTGGAGTTGAAAAGTTGTATTAGTGTACACAGGGGTTCGAGTCCTCTGGAATTGAAAAGTAGTATTAATATACTCAGGGGTTCGAGTCCCCTGGAGTTGAAAAGTATTATCAGTGTACTCAGGGTTTTGAGTCCTCTGGAGTTGAAAGGAACTATCAGTGTACTCAGGGATTTGAGTCCTCTGGAATTGAAAAGTAGTACTAATGTACTCAGGGGTTCGAGTCTTCTGGAGTTGAAAATTAGTATTAGTGTACTCAGGGGTTTGAGTCCTCTGGATTTGAAAAGTAGTATTAGTGTACTCAGGGGTTCGAGTCCTCTGGAGTTAAAAATTAGTATTAGTGTACTCAGGGGTTCGAGTCCTCTGGAGTTGAAAAGTGGTATTAATGTACTCAGGGGTTTAAGCCCTCTGGAGTTGAAAATTAGTGTTACTATACTCAGGGGTTTGAGTCCCCTGGAGTTGAAAAGTAGTATTAGTATACTCAGGGGTTCGAGTCCACTGCAGTTGAAAAGTAGAATTAGTATAGTCAGGGGTTTGAGTCCCCTAGAGTTGAAAAGTAGCATTAGTGTACTCAGGGGTTCGAGTCCTCTAGAGTTGAAAAGTAGTATTAGTGTACTCAGGGATTTGAGTCCCCTGGAGTTGAAAAGTAGTATTAGTGTACTCAGGGGTTTGAGAACCTGGAGTTGAAAAGTGGTATTAGTGTACTCAGGGGTTTGATTCACCTGGATTTGAAAAGTGGTATTAATGTACTCATGTTTTCGAGTCCTCTGGAGTTGAAAAATTGTGTTACTCTACTCAGGGGTTTGAGTCCTCTGGAACTGAAAAGTAGTATTAATGTATTCAGGGGTTCGAGTCCACTGGAGTTGAAAAGTTGTATTAGTGTACTCATGGGTTCGGATCCTCTGGCGTTGAAAAGTAGCTGTAGTGTACTCAATGGTTTGAGTGCTCTGGAGTTGAAAGTTGTATTAGTGTACACATGGGTTCAAATCCACTGGAATTGAAAAGTAGTATTAATGTACTCAGGGGTTCGAATCCCCTGGAGTTGAAAAGTAGTATTACTGTACTCAGGATTTCGAGTCTTCTGGAGTTGAAAAGAAGTATTAGTGTACTCAGGGGTTTGAGTACTCTGGAGTTGACAAGTAGTATTAATGTAATCAGGGGTTCGAGTCCTCTGGAGTTGAAAAGTCGTATTAGTATACTCAGGGGTTTGAGGCCCCTGGAGTTGAAAAGTAGTATTAGTGTACTCAGGGTTTCGAGTCCTCTGGAATTGAAAAGTAGTATTAGTGTACTCAGGGGTTTGAGTCCCCTGGAGTAGAAAAATAGTATTAGTGTACTCAGGGGTTCGAGTCCTCCGGAGTTTGAAAGTTGTATGAGTGTACTCAGGGGTTTGAGTCCCCTGGAGTTGAAAAGTAGTATTAGTGTACTCAGGGGTTCGAGTCCACTGGAGTTGAAAAGTTGTATTAGTGTACTCATGGGTTCGGATCCTCTGGCGTTGAAAAGTAGTAGTAGTGTACTCAATGGTTTGAGTGCTCTGGAGTTGAAAGTTGTATTAGTGTACTCATGGGTTCGAGTCCTCTGGAGTTGAAAAGTAGTATTAGTGTACTCAGGGGTTCGAGTCCTCTGGAGTTGAAAAGAAGTATTAGTGGACTAAGGAGTTTGATTCCTCTGGAGATGAAAAGTGCTATTACTGTACTCAGGGGTTCGAGTCCTCTGGAGTTAAAAAGTGGTATTAGTGTACTCAGGGTTTCGAGTCCTCTGGAGTTGAAAAGTATTAACAGTGCACTCAGGGTTTTGAGTCCCCTGGAGTTGAAAAGTTGTATTAGAGTACAGAGGGGTTCGAGTCCTCTGGATTTGAAAAGTAGTATTAATGTATTCAGGGGTTCGAGTCCTCTGGAGTTGAAAAGTAGTATTAGTGTACTCAGGGGTTTGAGTTACCTGGAGTTGAAAAGTAGTATTATTGTACTCAGGGGTTTGATTCCCCTGGAGTTGAAAAGTAGTATTAGTGTACTCAGGGGTTTGAGTACTCTGGAGTTGACAAGTAGTATTAATGTAATCAGGCGTTCGAGTCCTCTGGAGTTGAAAAGTCGTATTAGTATACTCAGGGGTTTGAGGCCCCTGGAGTTGAAAAGTAGTATTAGTGTACTCAGGGTTTCGAGTCCTCTGGAGTTGAAAAGTAGTATTAGTGTACTCAGGGGTTTGAGTCCCCTGGAGTAGAAAAATAGTATTAGTGTACTCAGGGGTTCGAGTCCTCCGGAGTTTGAAAGTTGTATGAGTGTACTCAGGGGTTTGAGTCCCCTGGAGTTGAAAAGTAGTATTAGTGTACTCAGGGGTTCGAGTCCACTGGAGTTGAAAAGTTGTATTAGTGTACTCATGGGTTCGGATCCTCTGGCGTTGAAAAGTAGTAGTAGTGTACTCAATGGTTTGAGTGCTCTGGAGTTGAAAGTTGTATTAGTGTACTCATGGGTTCGAGTCCTCTGGAGTTGAAAAGTAGTATTAGTGTACTCAGGGGTTCGAGTCCTCTGGAGTTGAAAAGAATTATTAGTGGACTAAGGAGTTTGATTCCTCTGGAGATGAAAAGTGCTATTACTGTACTCAGGGGTTCGAGTCCTCTGGAGTTAAAAAGTGGTATTAGTGTACTCAGGGTTTCAAGTCCTCTGGAGTTGAAAAGTATTAACAGTGCACTCCGGGCTTTGAGTCCCCTGTAGTTGAAAAGTTGTATTAGAGTACAGAGGGGTTCGAGTCCTCTGGATTTGAAAAGTAGTATTAATGTATTCAGGGTTTCGAGTCCTCTGGAGTTGAAAAGTAGTATTAGTGTACTCAGGGGTTTGAGTTACCTGGAGTTGAAAAGTAGTATTATTGTACTCAGGGGTTTGATTCCCCTGGAGTTGAAAAGTAGTATTAGTGTACTCAGGGGTTTGAGTCACCTGGAGTTGAAAAGCAGTATTAGTGTACTCAGGGCTTCGAGTCCTCAGTAGTTGAAAAGTAGTATTAGTGTACTCAGGGTTTTGATTCCCCTGGAGTTGAAAATTAGTGTTAGTGTACTCAGCAGTTCTAGTACTCTGGAGTTGAAAAGATGTATTAGTTTAGTCAGGGGTTCGAGTCCTCTGGAGTTGAATAATAGCATTTGTGTACCTAGGGGTTTGAGTCGTCTGGCTTTGAAAAGTACTATTAGTGTACTTAGGGGTTTAAGCACACTGGAGTTGAAAAGTAGTATTAGTGTACTCAGGGGTTTTAGTCCACTGGAGTTGAAAAGTAGTGTTAGTGTACTCAGGGGTTTTAGTCCACTGGAGTTGAAAAGTAGTATTAGTGTACTCAGGGGTTCGAGTCCTCTGGAGTTGAAATGTAGTATTAGTGTACTCAGGGATTGGAGTCCCCTGGAGTTGAAAAGTAGTTTTAGTGTACTCAGGGGTTTGAGTCCCTTGGAGTTGAAAAGTAGTATTAGTGTACTCTGGGGTTCGATTCCTCAGGAGTTGAAAAGTATTATTAGTGTACTCAGGGATTCGAGTTCTCTGGATTTGAAAAGTTTTATTAGTGTACTCCGGGGTTTGATACCCCTGGACTTGAAAAGTAGTATTTGTGCACTCAGGGGTTCGAGTCCTCTGGAGTTGAAAAGTACTATTAGAGTACTCAGGGGTTTGAGTCCCCTGGAGTTGTAAAGTAGTATTAGTGTACTCAGGCGTTTGTGTCCCCTGGAGTTGAAAAGTAGTATTAGTGTACTCATGTGTCGAGTCCTCTGGAGTTGAAATATAGTATTCGTGTACCCAGTGTTTTGAGTCCTCTGGAGTTGAAAAGTTGTATTAGTTTACTCAGGGGTTTGGGTCCCCTGCAGTTGAAAAGTAGTATTAGTGTACTAGGGGGTTTGACTCCTCTGTAGTTGAAAAGTAGCCTTAGTTTACTCAGGGGTTTGAGTCCTCTGGAGTTGAAAAGTAGTATCAGTGCACTGAGGAGTTTGAGTCCCCTGGAGTTGAAAAATAGTATTGTTGTACTCAGGGATTTGAGTTACCTGGAGTTGAAAAGTAGTATTTGTGCACTCCAGGTTTCGAGTCCTTTGTAGTTCAAAAGTAGTATTAGTGTACTCAGGGGTTCGAGTTCTCTGGAGGTGAAAATTAGTATTAGTGTACTAAGGGGTTTGAGTCCTCTGGAGTTGAAAAGTAGTATTAGTGTACTCATTGGTTCGAGTCCTCTGGAGTTGAAAAGTAGTATTAGTCTACTCAGGGGTTCGAGTCCTCTGTAGTTGAAAAGAAGTATTAGTGTACTCAGGGGTTTGAGTCCTCTGGAGATGAAAAGTGCTATCACTGTGCTCAGGGGTTCGAGTGCTCTGGAGTTAAAAAGTGGTATTAGTGTACTCAGGGGTTCGAGTCCTCTGGAATTGAAAAGTATTATCAGTGCACTCAGGGTTTTGAGTCCCCTGGAGTTGAAAAGTTGTATTAGAGTACACAGGGGTTCGCGTCCTCTGGATTTGAAAAGTCGTATTAATGTATTCAGGGGTTCGAGTCCTCTGGAGTTGAAAAATACTGTTAGTGTACTCAGGGGGTCGAGTCCTCTGGAATTGAAAAGTAGTATTAATGTACTCAGGGGTTCGAGTCCCCTGCAGTTGAAAAGTAGTATTAGTGTACTCAGGGGTTCGAGTCCTCTGGAGTTGAAAGGTAGTATTAGTGTACTCAGGGGTTCGAGTCCTCTGGAATTGAAAAGTAGTATTAATGTACTCAGGGGTTCGTGTACTCTGGAGTTGCAAAGTAGTACAAGTGTACTCAGGGATTCGAGTTCTCTGGATTTGAAAAGTTTTATTAGTGTACTCCAGGGTTTGAATCCCCTGGAGTTGAAAAGTAGTATTTGTGCACTCCAGGTTTCGAGTCCTTTGTAGTTCAAAAGTAGTATTAGTGTACTCAGGGGTTCGATTCCTCAGGAGTTGAAAAGTAGTATTAGTGTACTCAGGGATTCGAGTTCTCTGGACTTGAAAAGTTTTATTAGTGTACTCCGGGGTTTGATTCCCCTGGAGTTGAAAAGTAGTATTTGTGTACTCAGGGGTTCGAGTCCTCTGGAGTTGAAAAGTAGTATTAGTGTACTCAGGGATTCGAGTTCTCTGGATTTGAAAAGTTTTATTGGTGTACTCCGGGGTTTGATTCCCCTGGAGTTGAAAAGTAGTATTTGTGTACTCAGGGGTTCGCGTCCTCTGGAGTTGAAAAGTACTATTAGAGTACTCAGGGGTTTGAGTCCCCTGGAGTTGAAATGTAGTATTAGTGTACTCAGGGGTTTGAGTACTCTGGAGTTGACAAGTAGTATTAATGTAATCAGGGGTTCGAGTCCTCTGGAGTTGAAAAGTCATATTAGTATACTCAGGGGTTTGAGGCCCCTGGAGTTGAAAAGTAGTATTAGTGTACTCAGGGTTTCGAGTCCTCTGGAGTTGAAAAGTAGTATTAGTGTACTCAGGGGTTTGAGTCCCCTGGAGTAGAAAAATAGTATTAGTGTACTCAGGGGTTCGAGTCCTCCGGAGTTTGAAAGTTGTATGAGTGTACTCAGGGGTTTGAGTCCCCTGGAGCTGAAAAGTAGTATTAGTGTACTCAGGGGTTCGAGTCCGCTGGAGTTGAAAAGTTGTATTAGTGTACTCATAGGTTCGGATCCTCTGGCGTTGAAAAGTAGTAGTAGTGTACTCAATGGTTTGAGTGCTCTGGAGTTGAAATGTTGTATTAGTGTACTCATGGGTTCGAGTCCTCTGGCGTTGAAAAGTAGTATTAGTGTACTCAGGGGTTCGAGTCCTCTGGAGTTGATAAGAAGTATTAGTGGACTCAGGGTTTTGATTCCTCTGGAGTTGAAAAGTGCTATTACTGTACTCAGGGTTTCGAGTCCTCTGGTGTTAAAAAGTGGTATTAGTGTACTCAGGGTTTCGAGTCCTCTGGAGTTGGAAAATATTAACAGTGCACTCAGGGTTTTGAGTCCCCTGTAGTTGAAAAGTTGTATTATAGTACAGAGGGGTTAGAGTCCTCTGGATTTGAAAAGTAGTATTAATGTATTCAGGGGTTCGAGTCCTCTGGAGATGAAAAATAGTGTTAGTGTACTCAGGGGGTCGAGTCCTCTGGAATTGAAAAGTAGTATTAATGTACTCAGGGGTTCGAGTCCCCTGCAGTTGAAAAGTAGTATTAGTGTACTCAGGGGTTTGAGTTACCTGGAGTTGAAAAGTAGTATTTGTGCACTCCAGGTTTCGAGTCCTTTGTAGTTCAAAAGTAGTATTAGTGTACTCAGGGGTTCGAGTCCTCTGGAGTTGAAAAGTAGTATTAGCGTACTCAGGGGTTCGAGTCCACTGGAGTTGAAATGTTGTATTAGTGTACTCATGGGATCAGATCCTCTGGCGCTGAAAAGTAGTATTAGTGTACTCAGGGGTTTGAGTTACCTGGAGTTGAAAAGTGGTATTTGTGCACTCCAGGTTTCGAGTCCTTTGTAGTTCAAAAGTAGTTTTAGTGTACTCAGGGGTTTGATTCCCCTGGTGTTGAAAGGTAGTAGTAGTGTACTCAGGGTTTCGAGTCCTCTGGTGTTGAAAAGTACTATTAGTGTAGTCAGGGGTTTGAGTCCCCTGGATTTGAAAAGTAGTATTAGTGTATTCAGGGTTTCGAATCCTCTGGAGTTGAAAAGTAGTATTAGTGTACTCAGGGGTTTGAGTCCCGTGGAGTAGAAAAATAGTATTAGTGTACTCAGGGGTTCGAGTCCTCCGGAGTTGAAAAGTTGTATTAATGTACTCAGGGGTTTGAGTCCCCTGGAGTTGAAAAGTAGTATTAGCGTACTCAGGGGTTCGAGTCCACTGGAGTTGAAATGTTGTATTAGTGTACTCATGGGATCAGATCCTCTGGCGTTGAAAAGTAGTATTAGTGTACTCAGGGGTTTGAGTGCTCTGGAGTTGACAAGTTGTATTAGTGTACTCATGGGTTCGAGTCCTCTGGAGTTGAAAAGTCGTATTAGTGTACTCAGGGGTTTGAGTCTTCTGGAGTTGAAAAGAAGTATTAGTGTACTCAGGGGTTTGAGTCCTCTTGTGTTAAAAAGTACTATTAGTGTACTCAGGGGTTCGAGTCCTCTGGAGTTTAAAAGTAGTATTAGTGTACTCAGGGGTTCGAGTCCTCTGGAGTTGAAAAGTATTAGCAGTGCACTCAGGGGTTTGAGTCCCCTGGAGTTGAAAAGTTGTATTAGTGTACACAGGGGTTCGAGTCCTCTGGAATTGAAAAGTAGTATTAATATACTCAGGGGTTCGAGTCCCCTGGAGTTGAAAAGTATTATTAGTGTACTCAGGGGTTTGAGTCCTCTGGAGTTGAAAGGAACTATCAGTGTACTCAGGGATTTGAGTCCTCTGGAATTGAAAAGTAGTACTAATGTACTCAGGGGTTCGAGTCTTCTGGAGTTGAAAATTAGTATTAGTGTACTCAGGGGTTTGAGTCCTCTGGATTTGAAAAGTAGTATTAGTGTACTCAGGGGTTCGAGTCCTCTGGAGTTGATAAGAAGTATTAGTGGACTCAGGGGTTTGAGTCCTCTGGATTTGAAAAGTAGTATTAGTGTACTCAGGGGTTCGAGTCCTCTGGAGTTAAAAATTAGTATTAGTGTACTCAGGGGTTCGAGTCCTCTGGAGTTGAAAAGTGGTATTAATGTACTCAGGGGTTTAAGTCCTCTGGAGTTGAAAATTAGTGTTAGTATACTCAGGGGTTTGAGTCCCCTGGAGTTGAAAAGTAGTATTAGTATACTCAGGGGTTCGAGTCCACTGCAGTTGAAAAGTAGAATTAGTATAGTCAGGTGTTTGAGTCCCCTAGAGTTGAAAAGTAGCATTAGTGTACTCAGGGGTTCGAGTCCTCTAGAGTTGAAAAGTAGTATTAGTGTACTCAGGGATTTGAGTCCTCTGGAGTTGAAAAGTAGTATTAGTGTACTCAGGGGTTTGAGACCCTGGAGTTGAAAAGTGGTATTAGTGTACTCAGGGGTTTGATTCACCTGGATTTGAAAAGTGGTATTAATGTACTCATGTTTTCGAGTCCTCTGGAGTTGAAAAATTGTGTTACTCTACTCAGGGGTTTGAGTCCTCTGGAGTTGAAAAGTACTATTAGAGTACTCAGGGGTTTGAGTACTCTGGAGTTGACAAGTAGTATTAATGTAATCAGGGGTTCGAGTCCTCTGGAGTTGAAAAGTCATATTAGTATACTCAGGGGTTTGAGGCCCCTGGAGTTGAAAAGTAGTATTAGTGTACTCAGGGTTTCGAGTCCTCTGGAGTTGAAAAGTAGTATTAGTGTACTCAGGGGTTTGAGTCCCCTGGAGTAGAAAAATAGTATTAGTGTACTCAGGGGTTCGAGTCCTCCGGAGTTTGAAAGTTGTATGAGTGTACTCAGGGGTTTGAGTCCCCTGGAGCTGAAAAGTAGTATTAGTGTACTCAGTGGTTCGAGTCCGCTGGAGTTGAAAAGTTGTATTAGTGTACTCATGGGTTCGGATCCTCTGGCGTTGAAAAGTAGTAGTAGTGTACTCAATGGTTTGAGTGCTCTGGAGTTGAAAAGTTGTATTAGTGTACTCATGGGTTCGAGTCCTCTGGCGTTGAAAAGTAGTATTAGTGTACTCAGGGGTTCGAGTCCTCTGGAGTTGATAAGAAGTATTAGTGGACTCAGGGTTTTGATTCCTCTGGAGTTGAAAAGTGCTATTACTGTACTCAGGGTTTCGAGTCCTCTGGTGTTAAAAAGTGGTATTAGTGTACTCAGGGTTTCGAGTCCTCTGGAGTTGAAAAGTATTAACAGTGCACTCAGGGTTTTGAGTCCCCTGTAGTTGAAAAGTTGTATTATAGTACAGAGGGGTTAGAGTCCTCTGGATTTGAAAAGTAGTATTAATGTATTCAGGGGTTCGAGTCCTCTGGAGATGAAAAATAGTGTTAGTGTACTCAGGGGGTCGAGTCCTCTGGAATTGAAAAGTAGTATTAATGTACTCAGGGGTTCGAGTCCCCTGCAGTTGAAAAGTAGTATTAGTGTACTCAGGGATTTGAGTTACCTGGAGTTGAAAAGTAGTATTTGTGCACTCCAGGTTTCGAGTCCTTTGTAGTTCAAAAGTAGTATTAGTGTACTCAGGGGTTCGAGTCCTCTGGAGTTGAAAAGTAGTATTAGCGTACTCAGGGGTTCGAGTCCACTGGAGTTGAAATGTTGTATTAGTGTACTCATGGGATCAGATCCTCTGGCGCTGAAAAGTAGTATTAGTGTACTCAGGGGTTTGAGTTACCTGGAGTTGAAAAGTGGTATTTGTGCACTCCAGGTTTCGAGTCCTTTGTAGTTCAAAAGTAGTTTTAGTGTACTCAGGGGTTTGATTCCCCTGGTGTTGAAAGGTAGTAGTAGTGTACTCAGGGTTTCGAGTCCTCTGGTGTTGAAAAGTACTATTAGTGTAGTCAGGGGTTTGAGTCCCCTGGATTTGAAAAGTAGTATTAGTGTATTCAGGGTTTCGAATCCTCTGGAGTTGAAAAGTAGTATTAGTGTACTCAGGGGTTTGAGTCCCGTGGAGTAGAAAAATAGTATTAGTGTACTCAGGGGTTCGAGTCCTCCGGAGTTGAAAAGTTGTATTAATGTACTCAGGGGTTTGAGTCCCCTGGAGTTGAAAAGTAGTATTAGCGTACTCAGGGGTTCGAGTCCACTGGAGTTGAAATGTTGTATTAGTGTACTCATGGGATCAGATCCTCTGGCGTTGAAAAGTAGTATTAGTGTACTCAGGGGTTTGAGTGCTCTGGAGTTGACAAGTTGTATTAGTGTACTCATGGGTTCGAGTCCTCTGGAGTTGAAAAGTCGTATTAGTGTACTCAGGGGTTTGAGTCTTCTGGAGTTGAAAAGAAGTATTAGTGTACTCAGGGGTTTGAGTCCTCTTGTGTTAAAAAGTACTATTAGTGTACTCAGGGGTTCGAGTCCTCTGGAGTTTAAAAGTAGTATTAGTGTACTCAGGGGTTCGAGTCCTCTGGAGTTGAAAAGTATTAGCAGTGCACTCAGGGGTTTGAGTCCCCTGGAGTTGAAAAGTTGTATTAGTGTACACAGGGGTTCGAGTCCTCTGGAATTGAAAAGTAGTATTAATATACTCAGGGGTTCGAGTCCCCTGGAGTTGAAAAGTATTATTAGTGTACTCAGGGGTTTGAGTCCTCTGGAGTTGAAAGGAACTATCAGTGTACTCAGGGATTTGAGTCCTCTGGAATTGAAAAGTAGTACTAATGTACTCAGGGGTTCGAGTCTTCTGGAGTTGAAAATTAGTATTAGTGTACTCAGGGGTTTGAGTCCTCTGGATTTGAAAAGTAGTATTAGTGTACTCAGGGGTTCGAGTCCTCTGGAGTTGATAAGAAGTATTAGTGGACTCAGGGGTTTGTGTCCTCTGGATTTGAAAAGTAGTATTAGTGTACTCAGGGGTTCGAGTCCTCTGGAGTTAAAAATTAGTATTAGTGTACTCAGGGGTTCGAGTCCTCTGGAGTTGAAAAGTGGTATTAATGTACTCAGGGGTTTAAGTCCTCTGGAGTTGAAAATTAGTGTTAGTATACTCAGGGGTTTGAGTCCCCTGGAGTTGAAAAGTAGTATTAGTATACTCAGGGGTTCGAGTCCACTGCAGTTGAAAAGTAGAATTAGTATAGTCAGGTGTTTGAGTCCCCTAGAGTTGAAAAGTAGCATTAGTGTACTCAGGGGTTCGAGTCCTCTAGAGTTGAAAAGTAGTATTAGTGTACTCAGGGATTTGAGTCCTCTGGAGTTGAAAAGTAGTATTAGTGTACTCAGGGGTTTGAGACCCTGGAGTTGAAAAGTGGTATTAGTGTACTCAGGGGTTTGATTCACCTGGATTTGAAAAGTGGTATTAATGTACTCATGTTTTCGAGTCCTCTGGAGTTGAAAAATTGTGTTACTCTACTCAGGGGTTTGAGTCCTCTGGAACTGAAAAGTAGTATTAATGTATTCAGGGGTTCGAGTCCACTGGAGTTGAAAAGTTGTATTAGTGTACTCATGGGTTCGCATCCTCTGGCGTTGAAAAGTAGCTGTAGTGTACTCAATTGTTTGAGTGCTCTGGAGTTGAAAGTTGTATTAGTGTACTCATGGGTTTCGAGTCCTCTGGAGTTGAAAAGTATTAACAGTGCCCTCAGGGTTTTGAGTCCCCTGTAGTTGAAAAGTTGTATTAGAGTACAGAGGGGTTCGAGTCCTCTGGAGTTGAAAAGTCGTATTAGTATACTCAGGGGTTTGAGGCCCCTGGAGTTGAAAAGTAGTATTAGTGTACTCAGGGTTTCGAGTACTCTGGAGTTGACAAGTAGTATTAATGTAATCAGGGGTTCGAGTCCTCTGGAGTTGAAAAGTCATATTAGTATACTCAGGGGTTTGAGGCCCCTGGAGTTGAAAAGTAGTATTAGTGTACTCAGGGTTTCGAGTCCTCTGGAGTTGAAAAGTAGTATTAGTGTACTCAGGGGTTTGAGTCCCCTGGAGTAGAAAAATAGTATTAGTGTACTCAGGGGTTCGAGTCCTCCGGAGTTTGAAAGTTGTATGAGTGTACTCAGGGGTTTGAGTCCCCTGGAGCTGATAAGTAGTATTAGTGTACTCAGGGGTTCGAGTCCGCTGGAGTTGAAAAGTTGTATTAGTGTACTCATAGGTTCGGATCCTCTGGCGTTGAAAAGTAGTAGTAGTGTACTCAATGGTTTGAGTGCTCTGGAGTTGAAAAGTTGTATTAGTGTACTCATGGGTTCGAGTCCTCTGGCGTTGAAAAGTAGTATTAGTGTACTCAGGGGTTCGAGTCCTCTGGAGTTGATAAGAAGTATTAGTGGACTCAGGGTTTTGATTCCTCTGGAGTTGAAAAGTGCTATTACTGTACTCAGGGTTTCGAGTCCTCTGGTGTTAAAAAGTGGTATTAGTGTACTCAGGGTTTCGAGTCCTCTGGAGTTGGAAAATATTAACAGTGCACTCAGGGTTTTGAGTCCCCTGTAGTTGAAAAGTTGTATTATAGTACAGAGGGGTTAGAGTCCTCTGGATTTGAAAAGTAGTATTAATGTATTCAGGGGTTCGAGTCCTCTGGAGATGAAAAATAGTGTTAGTGTACTCAGGGGGTCGAGTCCTCTGGAATTGAAAAGTAGTATTAATGTACTCAGGGGTTCGAGTCCCCTGCAGTTGAAAAGTAGTATTAGTGTACTCAGGGGTTTGAGTTACCTGGAGTTGAAAAGTAGTATTTGTGCACTCCAGGTTTCGAGTCCTTTGTAGTTCAAAAGTAGTATTAGTGTACTCAGGGGTTCGAGTCCTCTGGAGTTGAAAAGTAGTATTAGCGTACTCAGGGGTTCGAGTCCACTGGAGTTGAAATGTTGTATTAGTGTACTCATGGGATCAGATCCTCTGGCGCTGAAAAGTAGTATTAGTGTACTCAGGGGTTTGAGTTACCTGGAGTTGAAAAGTGGTATTTGTGCACTCCAGGTTTCGAGTCCTTTGTAGTTCAAAAGTAGTTTTAGTGTACTCAGGGGTTTGATTCCCCTGGTGTTGAAAGGTAGTAGTAGTGTACTCAGGGTTTCGAGTCCTCTGGTGTTGAAAAGTACTATTAGTGTAGTCAGGGGTTTGAGTCCCCTGGATTTGAAAAGTAGTATTAGTGTATTCAGGGTTTCGAATCCTCTGGAGTTGAAAAGTAGTATTAGTGTACTCAGGGGTTTGAGTCCCGTGGAGTAGAAAAATAGTATTAGTGTACTCAGGGGTTCGAGTCCTCCGGAGTTGAAAAGTTGTATTAATGTACTCAGGGGTTTGAGTCCCCTGGAGTTGAAAAGTAGTATTAGCGTACTCAGGGGTTCGAGTCCACTGGAGTTGAAATGTTGTATTAGTGTACTCATGGGATCAGATCCTCTGGCGTTGAAAAGTAGTATTAGTGTACTCAGGGGTTTGAGTGCTCTGGAGTTGACAAGTTGTATTAGTGTACTCATGGGTTCGAGTCCTCTGGAGTTGAAAAGTCGTATTAGTGTACTCAGGGGTTTGAGTCTTCTGGAGTTGAAAAGAAGTATTAGTGTACTCAGGGGTTTGAGTCCTCTTGTGTTAAAAAGTACTATTAGTGTACTCAGGGGTTCGAGTCCTCTGGAGTTTAAAAGTAGTATTAGTGTACTCAGGGGTTCGAGTCCTCTGGAGTTGAAAAGTATTAGCAGTGCACTCAGGGGTTTGAGTCCCCTGGAGTTGAAAAGTTGTATTAGTGTACACAGGGGTTCGAGTCCTCTGGAATTGAAAAGTAGTATTAATATACTCAGGGGTTCGAGTCCCCTGGAGTTGAAAAGTATTATTAGTGTACTCAGGGGTTTGAGTCCTCTGGAGTTGAAAGGAACTATCAGTGTACTCAGGGATTTGAGTCCTCTGGAATTGAAAAGTAGTACTAATGTACTCAGGGGTTCGAGTCTTCTGGAGTTGAAAATTAGTATTAGTGTACTCAGGGGTTTGAGTCCTCTGGATTTGAAAAGTAGTATTAGTGTACTCAGGGGTTCGAGTCCTCTGGAGTTGATAAGAAGTATTAGTGGACTCAGGGGTTTGTGTCCTCTGGATTTGAAAAGTAGTATTAGTGTACTCAGGGGTTCGAGTCCTCTGGAGTTAAAAATTAGTATTAGTGTACTCAGGGGTTCGAGTCCTCTGGAGTTGAAAAGTGGTATTAATGTACTCAGGGGTTTAAGTCCTCTGGAGTTGAAAATTAGTGTTAGTATACTCAGGGGTTTGAGTCCCCTGGAGTTGAAAAGTAGTATTAGTATACTCAGGGGTTCGAGTCCACTGCTTTTGAAAAGTAGAATTAGTATAGTCAGGTGTTTGAGTCCCCTAGAGTTGAAAAGTAGCATTAGTGTACTCAGGGGTTCGAGTCCTCTAGAGTTGGAAAGTAGTATTAGTGTACTCAGGGATTTGAGTCCTCTGGAGTTGAAAAGTAGTATTAGTGTACTCAGGGGTTTGAGACCCTGGAGTTGAAAAGTGGTATTAGTGTACTCAGGGGTTTGATTCACCTGGATTTGAAAAGTGGTATTAATGTACTCATGTTTTCGAGTCCTCTGGAGTTGAAAAATTGTGTTACTCTACTCAGGGGTTTGAGTCCTCTGGAACTGAAAAGTAGTATTAATGTATTCAGGGGTTCGAGTCCACTGGAGTTGAAAAGTTGTATTAGTGTACTCATGGGTTCGCATCCTCTGGCGTTGAAAAGTAGCTGTAGTGTACTCAATTGTTTGAGTGCTCTGGAGTTGAAAGTTGTATTAGTGTACTCATGGGTTTCGAGTCCTCTGGAGTTGAAAAGTATTAACAGTGCCCTCAGGGTTTTGAGTCCCCTGTAGTTGAAAAGTTGTATTAGAGTACAGAGGGGTTCGAGTCCTCTGGAGTTGAAAAGTCGTATTAGTATACTCAGGGGTTTGAGGCCCCTGGAGTTGAAAAGTAGTATTAGTGTACTCAGGGTTTCGAGTACTCTGGAGTTGACAAGTAGTATTAATGTAATCAGGGGTTCGAGTCCTCTGGAGTTGAAAAGTCATATTAGTATACTCAGGGGTTTGAGGCCCCTGGAGTTGAAAAGTAGTATTAGTGTACTCAGGGTTTCGAGTCCTCTGGAGTTGAAAAGTAGTATTAGTGTACTCAGGGGTTTGAGTCCCCTGGAGTAGAAAAATAGTATTAGTGTACTCAGGGGTTCGAGTCCTCCGGAGTTTGAAAGTTGTATGAGTGTACTCAGGGGTTTGAGTCCCCTGGAGCTGATAAGTAGTATTAGTGTACTCAGGGGTTCGAGTCCGCTGGAGTTGAAAAGTTGTATTAGTGTACTCATAGGTTCGGATCCTCTGGCGTTGAAAAGTAGTAGTAGTGTACTCAATGGTTTGAGTGCTCTGGAGTTGAAAAGTTGTATTAGTGTACTCATGGGTTCGAGTCCTCTGGCGTTGAAAAGTAGTATTAGTGTACTCAGGGGTTCGAGTCCTCTGGAGTTGATAAGAAGTATTAGTGGACTCAGGGTTTTGATTCCTCTGGAGTTGAAAAGTGCTATTACTGTACTCAGGGTTTCGAGTCCTCTGGTGTTAAAAAGTGGTATTAGTGTACTCAGGGTTTCGAGTCCTCTGGAGTTGGAAAATATTAACAGTGCACTCAGGGTTTTGAGTCCCCTGTAGTTGAAAAGTTGTATTATAGTACAGAGGGGTTAGAGTCCTCTGGATTTGAAAAGTAGTATTAATGTATTCAGGGGTTCGAGTCCTCTGGAGATGAAAAATAGTGTTAGTGTACTCAGGGGGTCGAGTCCTCTGGAATTGAAAAGTAGTATTAATGTACTCAGGGGTTCGAGTCCCCTGCAGTTGAAAAGTAGTATTAGTGTACTCAGGGGTTTGAGTTACCTGGAGTTGAAAAGTAGTATTTGTGCACTCCAGGTTTCGAGTCCTTTGTAGTTCAAAAGTAGTATTAGTGTACTCAGGGGTTCGAGTCCTCTGGAGTTGAAAAGTAGTATTAGCGTACTCAGGGGTTCGAGTCCACTGGAGTTGAAATGTTGTATTAGTGTACTCATGGGATCAGATCCTCTGGCGCTGAAAAGTAGTATTAGTGTACTCAGGGGTTTGAGTTACCTGGAGTTGAAAAGTGGTATTTGTGCACTCCAGGTTTCGAGTCCTTTGTAGTTCAAAAGTAGTTTTAGTGTACTCAGGGGTTTGATTCCCCTGGTGTTGAAAGGTAGTAGTAGTGTACTCAGGGTTTCGAGTCCTCTGGTGTTGAAAAGTACTATTAGTGTAGTCAGGGGTTTGAGTCCCCTGGATTTGAAAAGTAGTATTAGTGTATTCAGGGTTTCGAATCCTCTGGAGTTGAAAAGTAGTATTAGTGTACTCAGGGGTTTGAGTCCCGTGGAGTAGAAAAATAGTATTAGTGTACTCAGGGGTTCGAGTCCTCCGGAGTTGAAAAGTTGTATTAATGTACTCAGGGGTTTGAGTCCCCTGGAGTTGAAAAGTAGTATTAGCGTACTCAGGGGTTCGAGTCCACTGGAGTTGAAATGTTGTATTAGTGTACTCATGGGATCAGATCCTCTGGCGTTGAAAAGTAGTATTAGTGTACTCAGGGGTTTGAGTGCTCTGGAGTTGACAAGTTGTATTAGTGTACTCATGGGTTCGAGTCCTCTGGAGTTGAAAAGTCGTATTAGTGTACTCAGGGGTTTGAGTCTTCTGGAGTTGAAAAGAAGTATTAGTGTACTCAGGGGTTTGAGTCCTCTTGTGTTAAAAAGTACTATTAGTGTACTCAGGGGTTCGAGTCCTCTGGAGTTTAAAAGTAGTATTAGTGTACTCAGGGGTTCGAGTCCTCTGGAGTTGAAAAGTATTAGCAGTGCACTCAGGGGTTTGAGTCCCCTGGAGTTGAAAAGTTGTATTAGTGTACACAGGGGTTCGAGTCCTCTGGAATTGAAAAGTAGTATTAATATACTCAGGGGTTCGAGTCCCCTGGAGTTGAAAAGTATTATTAGTGTACTCAGGGGTTTGAGTCCTCTGGAGTTGAAAGGAACTATCAGTGTACTCAGGGATTTGAGTCCTCTGGAATTGAAAAGTAGTACTAATGTACTCAGGGGTTCGAGTCTTCTGGAGTTGAAAATTAGTATTAGTGTACTCAGGGGTTTGAGTCCTCTGGATTTGAAAAGTAGTATTAGTGTACTCAGGGGTTCGAGTCCTCTGGAGTTGATAAGAAGTATTAGTGGACTCAGGGGTTTGAGTCCTCTGGATTTGAAAAGTAGTATTAGTGTACTCAGGGGTTCGAGTCCTCTGGAGTTAAAAATTAGTATTAGTGTACTCAGGGGTTCGAGTCCTCTGGAGTTGAAAAGTGGTATTAATGTACTCAGGGGTTTAAGTCCTCTGGAGTTGAAAATTAGTGTTAGTATACTCAGGGGTTTGAGTCCCCTGGAGTTGAAAAGTAGTATTAGTATACTCAGGGGTTCGAGTCCACTGCAGTTGAAAAGTAGAATTAGTATAGTCAGGTGTTTGAGTCCCCTAGAGTTGAAAAGTAGCATTAGTGTACTCAGGGGTTCGAGTCCTCTAGAGTTGAAAAGTAGTATTAGTGTACTCAGGGATTTGAGTCCTCTGGAGTTGAAAAGTAGTATTAGTGTACTCAGGGGTTTGAGACCCTGGAGTTGAAAAGTGGTATTAGTGTACTCAGGGGTTTGATTCACCTGGATTTGAAAAGTGGTATTAATGTACTCATGTTTTCGAGTCCTCTGGAGTTGAAAAATTGTGTTACTCTACTCAGGGGTTTGAGTCCTCTGGAGTTGAAAAGTACTATTAGAGTACTCAGGGGTTTGAGTACTCTGGAGTTGACAAGTAGTATTAATGTAATCAGGGGTTCGAGTCCTCTGGAGTTGAAAAGTCATATTAGTATACTCAGGGGTTTGAGGCCCCTGGAGTTGAAAAGTAGTATTAGTGTACTCAGGGTTTCGAGTCCTCTGGAGTTGAAAAGTAGTATTAGTGTACTCAGGGGTTTGAGTCCCCTGGAGTAGAAAAATAGTATTAGTGTACTCAGGGGTTCGAGTCCTCCGGAGTTTGAAAGTTGTATGAGTGTACTCAGGGGTTTGAGTCCCCTGTAGCTGAAAAGTAGTATTAGTGTACTCAGTGGTTCGAGTCCGCTGGAGTTGAAAAGTTGTATTAGTGTACTCATGGGTTCGGATCCTCTGGCGTTGAAAAGTAGTAGTAGTGTACTCAATGGTTTGAGTGCTCTGGAGTTGAAAAGTTGTATTAGTGTACTCATGGGTTCGAGTCCTCTGGCGTTGAAAAGTAGTATTAGTGTACTCAGGGGTTCGAGTCCTCTGGAGTTGATAAGAAGTATTAGTGGACTCAGGGTTTTGATTCCTCTGGAGTTGAAAAGTGCTATTACTGTACTCAGGGTTTCGAGTCCTCTGGTGTTAAAAAGTGGTATTAGTGTACTCAGGGTTTCGAGTCCTCTGGAGTTGAAAAGTATTAACAGTGCACTCAGGGTTTTGAGTCCCCTGTAGTTGAAAAGTTGTATTATAGTACAGAGGGGTTAGAGTCCTCTGGATTTGAAAAGTAGTATTAATGTATTCAGGGGTTCGAGTCCTCTGGAGATGAAAAATAGTGTTAGTGTACTCAGGGGGTCGAGTCCTCTGGAATTGAAAAGTAGTATTAATGTACTCAGGGGTTCGAGTCCCCTGCAGTTGAAAAGTAGTATTAGTGTACTCAGGGATTTGAGTTACCTGGAGTTGAAAAGTAGTATTTGTGCACTCCAGGTTTCGAGTCCTTTGTAGTTCAAAAGTAGTATTAGTGTACTCAGGGGTTCGAGTCCTCTGGAGTTGAAAAGTAGTATTAGCGTACTCAGGGGTTCGAGTCCACTGGAGTTGAAATGTTGTATTAGTGTACTCATGGGATCAGATCCTCTGGCGCTGAAAAGTAGTATTAGTGTACTCAGGGGTTTGAGTTACCTGGAGTTGAAAAGTGGTATTTGTGCACTCCAGGTTTCGAGTCCTTTGTAGTTCAAAAGTAGTTTTAGTGTACTCAGGGGTTTGATTCCCCTGGTGTTGAAAGGTAGTAGTAGTGTACTCAGGGTTTCGAGTCCTCTGGTGTTGAAAAGTACTATTAGTGTAGTCAGGGGTTTGAGTCCCCTGGATTTGAAAAGTAGTATTAGTGTATTCAGGGTTTCGAATCCTCTGGAGTTGAAAAGTAGTATTAGTGTACTCAGGGGTTTGAGTCCCGTGGAGTAGAAAAATAGTATTAGTGTACTCAGGGGTTCGAGTCCTCCGGAGTTGAAAAGTTGTATTAATGTACTCAGGGGTTTGAGTCCCCTGGAGTTGAAAAGTAGTATTAGCGTACTCAGGGGTTCGAGTCCACTGGAGTTGAAATGTTGTATTAGTGTACTCATGGGATCAGATCCTCTGGCGTTGAAAAGTAGTATTAGTGTACTCAGGGGTTTGAGTGCTCTGGAGTTGACAAGTTGTATTAGTGTACTCATGGGTTCGAGTCCTCTGGAGTTGAAAAGTCGTATTAGTGTACTCAGGGGTTTGAGTCTTCTGGAGTTGAAAAGAAGTATTAGTGTACTCAGGGGTTTGAGTCCTCTTGTGTTAAAAAGTACTATTAGTGTACTCAGGGGTTCGAGTCCTCTGGAGTTTAAAAGTAGTATTAGTGTACTCAGGGGTTCGAGTCCTCTGGAGTTGAAAAGTATTAGCAGTGCAGTCAGGGGTTTGAGTCCCCTGGAGTTGAAAAGTTGTATTAGTGTACACAGGGGTTCGAGTCCTCTGGAATTGAAAAGTAGTATTAATATACTCAGGGGTTCGAGTCCCCTGGAGTTGAAAAGTATTATTAGTGTACTCAGGGGTTTGAGTCCTCTGGAGTTGAAAGGAACTATCAGTGTACTCAGGGATTTGAGTCCTCTGGAATTGAAAAGTAGTACTAATGTACTCAGGGGTTCGAGTCTTCTGGAGTTGAAAATTAGTATTAGTGTACTCAGGGGTTTGAGTCCTCTGGATTTGAAAAGTAGTATTAGTGTACTCAGGGGTTCGAGTCCTCTGGAGTTGATAAGAAGTATTAGTGGACTCAGGGGTTTGTGTCCTCTGGATTTGAAAAGTAGTATTAGTGTACTCAGGGGTTCGAGTCCTCTGGAGTTAAAAATTAGTATTAGTGTACTCAGGGGTTGGAGTCCTCTGGAGTTGAAAAGTGGTATTAATGTACTCAGGGGTTTAAGTCCTCTGGAGTTGAAAATTAGTGTTAGTATACTCAGGGGTTTGAGTCCCCTGGAGTTGAAAAGTAGTATTAGTATACTCAGGGGTTCGAGTCCACTGCAGTTGAAAAGTAGAATTAGTATAGTCAGGTGTTTGAGTCCCCTAGAGTTGAAAAGTAGCATTAGTGTACTCAGGGGTTCGAGTCCTCTAGAGTTGAAAAGTAGTATTAGTGTACTCAGGGATTTGAGTCCTCTGGAGTTGAAAAGTAGTATTAGTGTACTCAGGGGTTTGAGACCCTGGAGTTGAAAAGTGGTATTAGTGTACTCAGGGGTTTGATTCACCTGGATTTGAAAAGTGGTATTAATGTACTCATGTTTTCGAGTCCTCTGGAGTTGAAAAATTGTGTTACTCTACTCAGGGGTTTGAGTCCTCTGGAACTGAAAAGTAGTATTAATGTATTCAGGGGTTCGAGTCCACTGGAGTTGAAAAGTTGTATTAGTGTACTCATGGGTTCGCATCCTCTGGCGTTGAAAAGTAGCTGTAGTGTACTCAATTGTTTGAGTGCTCTGGAGTTGAAAGTTGTATTAGTGTACTCATGGGTTTCGAGTCCTCTGGAGTTGAAAAGTATTAACAGTGCCCTCAGGGTTTTGAGTCCCCTGTAGTTGAAAAGTTGTATTAGAGTACAGAGGGGTTCGAGTCCTCTGGAGTTGAAAAGTCGTATTAGTATACTCAGGGGTTTGAGGCCCCTGGAGTTGAAAAGTAGTATTAGTGTACTCAGGGTTTCGAGTCCTCTGGAGTTGAAAAGTAGTATTCGTGTACTCAGGGGTTTGAGTCCCCTGGAGTAGAAAAATAGTATTAGTGTACTCAGGGGTTCGAGTCCTCCGGAGTTTGAAAGTTGTATGAGTGTACTCAGGAGTTTGATTCCTCTGGAGATGAAAAGTGCTATTACTGTACTCAGGGGTTCGAGTCCTCTGGAGTTAAAAAGTAGTATTAGTGTACCCAGGGTTTTGAGTCCTCTGGTGTTAAAAAGTGGTATTAGTGTACTCAGGGGTTCGAGTCCTCTGGAGTTGAAAAGTATTAACAGTGCCCTCAGGGTTTTGAGTCCCCTGTAGTTGAAAAGTTGTATTAGAGTACAGAGGGGTTAGAGTCCTCTGGATTTGAAAAGTAGTATTAATGTATTCAGGGGTTCGAGTCCTCTGGAGATGAAAAATAGTGTTAGTGTACTCAGGGGGTCGAGTCCTCTGGAATTGAAAAGTAGTATTAATGTACTCAGGGGTTCGAGTCCCCTGCAGTTGAAAAGTAGTATTAGTGCACTCAGGGGTTTGAGTTACCTGGAGTTGAAAAGTAGTATTTGTGCACTCCAGGTTTCGAGTCCTTTGTAGTTCAAAAGTAGTATTAGTGTACTCAGGGGTTCGAGTCCTCTGGAGTTGAAAAGTAGTTTTAGTGTACTCAGGGGTTTGATTCCCCTGGTGTTGAAAGGTAGTAGTAGTGTACTCAGGGTTTCGAGTCCTCTGGTGTTGAAAAGTACTATTAGTGTAGTCAGGGGATTGAGTCCCCTGGATTTGAAAAGTAGTATTAGTGTATTCAGGGTTTCGAATCCTCTGGAGTTGAAAAGTAGTATTAGTGTACTCAGGGGTTTGAGTCCCGTGGAGTAGAAAAATAGTATTAGTGTACTCAGGGGTTCGAGTCCTCCGGAGTTGAAAAGTTGTATTAATGTACTCAGGGGTTTGAGTCCCCTGGAGTTGAAAAGTAGTATTAGCGTACTCAGGTGTTCGAGTCCACTGGAGTTGAAATGTTGTTTTAGTGTACTCATGGGATCAGATCCTCTGGCGTTGAAAAGTAGTATTAGTGTACTCAGGGGTTTGAGTGCTCTGGAGTTGACAAGTTGTATTAGTGTACTCATGGGTTTGAGTCCTCTGGAGTTGAAAAGTCGTATTAGTGTACTCAGGGGTTTGAGTCCTCTGGAGTTGAAAAGAAGTATTAGTGTACTCAGGGGTTTGAGTCCTCTTGTGTTAAAAAGTACTATTAGTGTACTCAGGGGTTCGAGTCCTCTGGAGTTTAAAAGTAGTATTAGTGTACTCAGGGGTTCGATTCCTCAGGAGTTGAAAAGTAGTATTAGTGTACTCAGGGATTCGAGTTCTCTGGACTTGAAAAGTTTTATTAGTGTACTCCGGGGTTTGATTCCCCTGGAGTTGAAAAGTAGTATTTGTGTACTCAGGGGTTCGAGTCCTCTGGAGTTGAAAAGTAGTATTAGTGTACTCAGGGATTCGAGTTCTCTGGATTTGAAAAGTTTTATTGGTGTACTCCGGGGTTTGATTCCCCTGGAGTTGAAAAGTAGTATTTGTGTACTCAGGGGTTCGCGTCCTCTGGAGTTGAAAAGTACTATTAGAGTACTCAGGGGTTTGAGTCCCCTGGAGTTGAAAAGTAGTATTAGTGTACTCAGGGGTTTGAGTACTCTGGAGTTGACAAGTAGTATTAATGTAATCAGGGGTTCGAGTCCTCTGGAGTTGAAAAGTCATATTAGTATACTCAGGGGTTTGAGGCCCCTGGAGTTGAAAAGTAGAATTAGTGTACTCAGGGTTTCGAGTCCTCTGGAGTTGAAAAGTAGTATTAGTGTACTCAGGGGTTTGAGTCCCCTGGAGTAGAAAAATAGTATTAGTGTACTCAGGGGTTCGAGTCCTCCGGAGTTTGAAAGTTGTATGAGTGTACTCAGGGGTTTGAGTCCCCTGGAGCTGAAAAGTAGTATTAGTGTACTCAGGGGTTCGAGTCCGCTGGAGTTGAAAAGTTGTATTAGTGTACTCATAGGTTCGGATCCTCTGGCGTTGAAAAGTAGTAGTAGTGTACTCAATGGTTTGAGTGCTCTGGAGTTGAAAAGTTGTATTAGTGTACTCATGGGTTCGAGTCCTCTGGCGTTGAAAAGTAGTATTAGTGTACTCAGGGGTTCGAGTCCTCTGGAGTTGATAAGAAGTATTAGTGGACTCAGGGTTTTGATTCCTCTGGAGTTGAAAAGTGCTATTACTGTACTCAGGGTTTCGAGTCCTCTGGTGTTAAAAAGTGGTATTAGTGTACTCAGGGTTTCGAGTCCTCTGGAGTTGAAAAATATTAACAGTGCACTCAGGGTTTTGAGTCCCCTGTAGTTGAAAAGTTGTATTATAGTACAGAGGGGTTAGAGTCCTCTGGATTTGAAAAGTAGTATTAATGTATTCAGGGGTTCGAGTCCTCTGGAGATGAAAAATAGTGTTAGTGTACTCAGGGGGTCGAGTCCTCTGGAATTGAAAAGTAGTATTAATGTACTCAGGGGTTCGAGTCCCCTGCAGTTGAAAAGTAGTATTAGTGTACTCAGGGGTTTGAGTTACCTGGAGTTGAAAAGTAGTATTTGTGCACTCCAGGTTTCGAGTCCTTTGTAGTTCAAAAGTAGTATTAGTGTACTCAGGGGTTCGAGTCCTCTGGAGTTGAAAAGTAGTATTAGCGTACTCAGGGGTTCGAGTCCACTGGAGTTGAAATGTTGTATTAGTGTACTCATGGGATCAGATCCTCTGGCGCTGAAAAGTAGTATTAGTGTACTCAGGGGTTTGAGTTACCTGGAGTTGAAAAGTGGTATTTGTGCACTCCAGGTTTCGAGTCCTTTGTAGTTCAAAAGTAGTTTTAGTGTACTCAGGGGTTTGATTCCCCTGGTGTTGAAAGGTAGTAGTAGTGTACTCAGGGTTTCGAGTCCTCTGGTGTTGAAAAGTACTATTAGTGTAGTCAGGGGTTTGAGTCCCCTGGATTTGAAAAGTAGTATTAGTGTATTCAGGGTTTCGAATCCTCTGGAGTTGAAAAGTAGTATTAGTGTACTCAGGGGTTTGAGTCCCGTGGAGTAGAAAAATAGTATTAGTGTACTCAGGGGTTCGAGTCCTCCGGAGTTGAAAAGTTGTATTAATGTACTCAGGGGTTTGAGTCCCCTGGAGTTGAAAAGTAGTATTAGCGTACTCAGGTGTTCGAGTCCACTGGAGTTGAAATGTTGTATTAGTGTACTCATGGGATCAGATCCTCTGGCGTTGAAAAGTAGTATTAGTGTACTCAGGGGTTTGAGTGCTCTGGAGTTGACAAGTTGTATTAGTGTACTCATGGGTTCGAGTCCTCTGGAGTTGAAAAGTCGTATTAGTGTACTCAGGGGTTTGAGTCTTCTGGAGTTGAAAAGAAGTATTAGTGTACTCAGGGGTTTGAGTCCTCTTGTGTTAAAAAGTACTATTAGTGTACTCAGGGGTTCGAGTCCTCTGGAGTTTAAAAGTAGTATTAGTGTACTCAGGGGTTCGAGTCCTCTGGAGTTGAAAAGTATTAGCAGTGCACTCAGGGGTTTGAGTCCCCTGGAGTTGAAAAGTTGTATTAGTGTACACAGGGGTTCGAGTCCTCTGGAATTGAAAAGTAGTATTAATATACTCAGGGGTTCGAGTCCCCTGGAGTTGAAAAGTATTATTAGTGTACTCAGGGGTTTGAGTCCTCTGGAGTTGAAAGGAACTATCAGTGTACTCAGGGATTTGAGTCCTCTGGAATTGAAAAGTAGTACTAATGTACTCAGGGGTTCGAGTCTTCTGGAGTTGAAAATTAGTATTAGTGTACTCAGGGGTTTGAGTCCTCTGGATTTGAAAAGTAGTATTAGTGTACTCAGGGGTTCGAGTCCTCTGGAGTTGATAAGAAGTATTAGTGGACTCAGGGGTTTGAGTCCTCTGGATTTGAAAAGTAGTATTAGTGTACTCAGGGGTTCGAGTCCTCTGGAGTTAAAAATTAGTATTAGTGTACTCAGGGGTTGGAGTCCTCTGGAGTTGAAAAGTGGTATTAATGTACTCAGGGGTTTAAGTCCTCTGGAGTTGAAAATTAGTGTTAGTATACTCAGGGGTTTGAGTCCCCTGGAGTTGAAAAGTAGTATTAGTATACTCAGGGGTTCGAGTCCACTGCAGTTGAAAAGTAGAATTAGTATAGTCAGGTGTTTGAGTCCCCTAGAGTTGAAAAGTAGCATTAGTGTACTCAGGGGTTCGAGTCCTCTAGAGTTGAAAAGTAGTATTAGTGTACTCAGGGATTTGAGTCCTCTGGAGTTGAAAAGTAGTATTAGTGTACTCAGGGGTTTGAGACCCTGGAGTTGAAAAGTGGTATTAGTGTACTCAGGGGTTTGATTCACCTGGATTTGAAAAGTGGTATTAATGTACTCATGTTTTCGAGTCCTCTGGAGTTGAAAAATTGTGTTACTCTACTCAGGGGTTTGAGTCCTCTGGAGTTGAAAAGTACTATTAGAGTACTCAGGGGTTTGAGTCCCCTGGAGTTGAAAAGTAGTATTAGTGTACTCAGGGGTTTGAGTACTCTGGAGTTGACAAGTAGTATTAATGTAATCAGGGGTACGAGTCCTCTGGAGTTGAAAAGTCATATTAGTATACTCAGGGGTTTGAGGCCCCTGGAGTTGAAAAGTAGTATTAGTGTACTCAGGGTTTCGAGTCCTCTGGAGTTGAAAAGTAGTATTAGTGTACTCAGGGGTTTGAGTCCCCTGGAGTAGAAAAATAGTATTAGTGTACTCAGGGGTTCGAGTCCTCCGGAGTTTGAAAGTTGTATGAGTGTACTCAGGGGTTTGAGTCCCCTGGAGCTGAAAAGTAGTATTAGTGTACTCAGTGGTTCGAGTCCGCTGGAGTTGAAAAGTTGTATTAGTGTACTCATGGGTTCGGATCCTCTGGCGTTGAAAAGTAGTAGTAGTGTACTCAATGGTTTGAGTGCTCTGGAGTTGAAAAGTTGTATTAGTGTACTCATGGGTTCGAGTCCTCTGGCGTTGAAAAGTAGTATTAGTGTACTCAGGGGTTCGAGTCCTCTGGAGTTGATAAGAAGTATTAGTGGACTCAGGGTTTTGATTCCTCTGGAGTTGAAAAGTGCTATTACTGTACTCAGGGTTTCGAGTCCTCTGGTGTTAAAAAGTGGTATTAGTGTACTCAGGGTTTCGAGTCCTCTGGAGTTGAAAAGTATTAACAGTGCACTCAGGGTTTTGAGTCCCCTGTAGTTGAAAAGTTGTATTATAGTACAGAGGGGTTAGAGTCCTCTGGATTTGAAAAGTAGTATTAATGTATTCAGGGGTTCGAGTCCTCTGGAGATGAAAAATAGTGTTAGTGTACTCAGGGGGTCGAGTCCTCTGGAATTGAAAAGTAGTATTAATGTACTCAGGGGTTCGAGTCCCCTGCAGTTGAAAAGTAGTATTAGTGTACTCAGGGGTTTGAGTTACCTGGAGTTGAAAAGTAGTATTTGTGCACTCCAGGTTTCGAGTCCTTTGTAGTTCAAAAGTAGTATTAGTGTACTCAGGGGTTCGAGTCCTCTGGAGTTGAAAAGTAGTATTAGCGTACTCAGGGGTTCGAGTCCACTGGAGTTGAAATGTTGTATTAGTGTACTCATGGGATCAGATCCTCTGGCGATGAAAAGTAGTATTAGTGTACTCAGGGGTTTGAGTTACCTGGAGTTGAAAAGTGGTATTTGTGCACTCCAGGTTTCGAGTCCTTTGTAGTTCAAAAGTAGTTTTAGTGTACTCAGGGGTTTGATTCCCCTGGTGTTGAAAGGTAGTAGTAGTGTACTCAGGGTTTCGAGTCCTCTGGTGTTGAAAAGTACTATTAGTGTAGTCAGGGGTTTGAGTCCCCTGGATTTGAAAAGTAGTATTAGTGTATTCAGGGTTTCGAATCCTCTGGAGTTGAAAAGTAGTATTAGTGTACTCAGGGGTTTGAGTCCCGTGGAGTAGAAAAATAGTATTAGTGTACTCAGGGGTTCGAGTCCTCCGGAGTTGAAAAGTTGTATTAATGTACTCAGGGGTTTGAGTCCCCTGGAGTTGAAAAGTAGTATTAGCGTACTCAGGGGTTCGAGTCCACTGGAGTTGAAATGTTGTATTAGTGTACTCATGGGATCAGATCCTCTGGCGTTGAAAAGTAGTATTAGTGTACTCAGGGGTTTGAGTGCTCTGGAGTTGACAAGTTGTATTAGTGTACTCATGGGTTCGAGTCCTCTGGAGTTGAAAAGTCGTATTAGTGTACTCAGGGGTTTGAGTCTTCTGGAGTTGAAAAGAAGTATTAGTGTACTCAGGGGTTTGAGTCCTGTTGTGTTGAAAAGTACTATTAGTGTACTCAGGGGTTCGAGTCCTCTGGAGTTTAAAAGTAGTATTAGTGTACTCAGGGGTTCGAGTCCTCTGGAGTTGAAAAGTATTAGCAGTGCACTCAGGGGTTTGAGTCCCCTGGAGTTGAAAAGTTGTATTAGTGTACACAGGGGTTCGAGTCCTCTGGAATTGAAAAGTAGTATTAATATACTCAGGGGTTCGAGTCCCCTGGAGTTGAAAAGTATTATTAGTGTACTCAGGGGTTTGAGTCCTCTGGAGTTGAAAGGAACTATCAGTGTA
Organism: Isurus oxyrinchus; assembly: GCA_026770705.1. Lineage (NCBI taxonomy): Eukaryota > Metazoa > Chordata > Chondrichthyes > Lamniformes > Lamnidae > Isurus > Isurus oxyrinchus. Next base: position 122,637 of record JANJGN010000233.1, read on the forward strand.
CTCAGGGATTTGAGTCCTCTGGAATTGAAAAGTAGTACTAATGTACTCAGGGGTTCGAGTCTTCTGGAGTTGAAAATTAGTATTAGTGTACTCAGGGGTTCGAGTCCTCTGGAGTTGATAAGAAGTATTAGTGGACTCAGGGGTTTGAGTCCTCTGGATTTGAAAAGTAGTATTAGTGTACTCAGGGGTTCGAGTCCTCTGGAGTTAAAAATTAGTATTAGTGTACTCAGGGGTTGGAGTCCTCTGGAGTTGAAAAGTGGTATTAATGTACTCAGGGGTTTAAGTCCTCTGGAGTTGAAAATTAGTGTTAGTATACTCAGGGGTTTGAGTCCCCTGGAGTTGAAAAGTAGTATTAGTATACTCAGGGGTTCGAGTCCACTGCAGTTGAAAAGTAGAATTAGTATAGTCAGGTGTTTGAGTCCCCTAGAGTTGAAAAGTAGCATTAGTGTACTCAGGGGTTCGAGTCCTCTAGAGTTGAAAAGTAGTATTAGTGTACTCAGGGATTTGAGTCCTCTGGAGTTGAAAAGTAGTATTAGTGTACTCAGGGGTTTGAGACCCTGGAGTTGAAAAGTGGTATTAGTGTACTCAGGGGTTTGATTCACCTGGATTTGAAAAGTGGTATTAATGTACTCATGTTTTCGAGTCCTCTGGAGTTGAAAAATTGTGTTACTCTACTCAGGGGTTTGAGTCCTCTGGAGTTGAAAAGTACTATTAGAGTACTCAGGGGTTTGAGTCCCCTGGAGTTGAAAAGTAGTATTAGTGTACTCAGGGGTTTGAGTACTCTGGAGTTGACAAGTAGTATTAATGTAATCAGGGGTTCGAGTCCTCTGGAGTTGAAAAGTCATATTAGTATACTCAGGGGTTTGAGGCCCCTGGAGTTGAAAAGTAGTATTAGTGTACTCAGGGTTTCGAGTCCTCTGGAGTTGAAAAGTAGTATTAGTGTACTCAGGGGTTTGAGTCCCCTGGAGTAGAAAAATAGTATTAGTGTACTCAGGGGTTCGAGTCCTCCGGAGTTTGAAAGTTGTATGAGTGTACTCAGGAGTTTGAGTCCCCTGGAGCTGAAAAGTAGTATTAGTGTACTCAGTGGTTCGAGTCCGCTGGAGTTGAAAAGTTGTATTAGTGTACTCATGGGTTCGGATCCTCTGGCGTTGAAAAGTAGTAGTAGTGTACTCAATGGTTTGAGTGCTCTGGAGTTGAAAAGTTGTATTAGTGTACTCATGGGTTCGAGTCCTCTGGCGTTGAAAAGTAGTATTAGTGTACTCAGGGGTTCGAGTCCTCTGGAGTTGATAAGAAGTATTAGTGGACTCAGGGTTTTGATTCCTCTGGAGTTGAAAAGTGCTATTACTGTACTCAGGGTTTCGAGTCCTCTGGTGTTAAAAAGTGGTATTAGTGTACTCAGGGTTTCGAGTCCTCTGGAGTTGAAAAGTATTAACAGTGCACTCAGGGTTTTGAGTCCCCTGTAGTTGAAAAGTTGTATTATAGTACAGAGGGGTTAGAGTCCTCTGGATTTGAAAAGTAGTATTAATGTATTCAGGGGTTCGAGTCCTCTGGAGATGAAAAATAGTGTTAGTGTACTCAGGGGGTCGAGTCCTCTGGAATTGAAAAGTAGTATTAATGTACTCAGGGGTTCGAGTCCCCTGCAGTTGAAAAGTAGTATTAGTGTACTCAGGGGTTTGAGTTACCTGGAGTTGAAAAGTAGTATTTGTGCACTCCAGGTTTCGAGTCCTTTGTAGTTCAAAAGTAATATTAGTGTACTCAGGGGTTCGAGTCCTCTGGAGTTGAAATGTTGTATTAGTGTACTCATGGGATCAGATCCTCTGGCGCTGAAAAGTAGTATTAGTGTACTCAGGGGTTTGAGTTACCTGGAGTTGAAAAGTGGTATTTGTGCACTCCAGGTTTCGAGTCCTTTGTAGTTCAAAAGTAGTTTTAGTGTACTCAGGGGTTTGATTCCCCTGGTGTTGAAAGGTAGTAGTAGTGTACTCAGGGTTTCGAGTCCTCTGGTGTTGAAAAGTACTATTAGTGTAGTCAGGGGTTTGAGTCCCCTGGATTTGAAAAGTAGTATTAGTGTATTCAGGGTTTCGAATCCTCTGGAGTTGAAAAGTAGTATTAGTGTACTCAGGAGTTTGAGTCCCGTGGAGTAGAAAAATAGTATTAGTGTACTCAGGGGTTCGAGTCCTCCGGAGTTGAAAAGTTGTATTAATGTACTCAGGGGTTTGAGTCCCCTGGAGTTGAAAAGTAGTATTAGCGTACTCAGGGGTTCGAGTCCACTGGAGTTGAAATGTTGTATTAGTGTACTCATGGGATCAGATCCTCTGGCGTTGAAAAGTAGTATTAGTGTACTCAGGGGTTTGAGTGCTCTGGAGTTGACAAGTTGTATTAGTGTACTCATGGGTTCGAGTCCTCTGGAGTTGAAAAGTCGTATTAGTGTACTCAGGGGTTTGAGTCTTCTGGAGTTGAAAAGAAGTATTAGTGTACTCAGGGGTTTGAGTCCTCTTGTGTTAAAAAGTACTATTAGTGTACTCAGGGGTTCGAGTCCTCTGGAGTTTAAAAGTAGTATTAGTGTACTCAGGGGTTCGAGTCCTCTGGAGTTGAAAAGTATTAGCAGTGCAGTCAGGGGTTTGAGTCCCCTGGAGTTGAAAAGTTGTATTAGTGTACACAGGGGTTCGAGTCCTCTGGAATTGAAAAGTAGTATTAATATACTCAGGGGTTCGAGTCCCCTGGAGTTGAAAAGTATTATTAGTGTACTCAGGGGTTTGAGTCCTCTGGAGTTGAAAGGAACTATCAGTGTACTCAGGGATTTGAGTCCTCTGGAATTGAAAAGTAGTACTAATGTACTCAGGGGTTCGAGTCTTCTGGAGTTGAAAATTAGTATTAGTGTACTCAGGGGTTTGAGTCCTCTGGATTTGAAAAGTAGTATTAGTGTACTCAGGGGTTCGAGTCCTCTGGAGTTGATAAGAAGTATTAGTGGACTCAGGGGTTTGAGTCCTCTGGATTTGAAAAGTAGTATTAGTGTACTCAGGGGTTCGAGTCCTCTGGAGTTAAAAATTAGTATTAGTGTACTCAGGGGTTCGAGTCCTCTGGAGTTGAAAAGTGGTATTAATGTACTCAGGGGTTTAAGTCCTCTGGAGTTGAAAATTAGTGTTAGTATACTCAGGGGTTTGAGTCCCCTGGAGTTGAAAAGTAGTATTAGTATACTCAGGGGTTCGAGTCCACTGCAGTTGAAAAGTAGAATTAGTATAGTCAGGTGTTTGAGTCCCCTAGAGTTGAAAAGTAGCATTAGTGTACTCAGGGGTTCGAGTCCTCTAGAGTTGAAAAGTAGTATTAGTGTACTCAGGGATTTGAGTCCTCTGGAGTTGAAAAGTAGTATTAGTGTACTCAGGGGTTTGAGACCCTGGAGTTGAAAAGTGGTATTAGTGTACTCAGGGGTTTGATTCACCTGGATTTGAAAAGTGGTATTAATGTACTCATGTTTTCGAGTCCTCTGGAGTTGAAAAATTGTGTTACTCTACTCAGGGGTTTGAGTCCTCTGGAGTTGAAAAGTACTATTAGAGTACTCAGGGGTTTGAGTCCCCTGGAGTTGAAAAGTAGTATTAGTGTACTCAGGGGTTTGAGTACTCTGGAGTTGACAAGTAGTATTAATGTAATCAGGGGTTCGAGTCCTCTGGAGTTGAAAAGTCATATTAGTATACTCAGGGGTTTGAGGCCCCTGGAGTTGAAAAGTAGTATTAGTGTACTCAGGGTTTCGAGTCCTCTGGAGTTGAAAAGTAGTATTAGTGTACTCAGGGGTTTGAGTCCCCTGGAGTAGAAAAATAGTATTAGTGTACTCAGGGGTTCGAGTCCTCCGGAGTTTGAAAGTTGTATGAGTGTACTCAGGGGTTTGAGTCCCCTGGAGCTGAAAAGTAGTATTAGTGTACTCAGTGGTTCGAGTCCGCTGGAGTTGAAAAGTTGTATTAGTGTACTCATGGGTTCGGATCCTCTGGCGTTGAAAAGTAGTAGTAGTGTACTCAATGGTTTGAGTGCTCTGGAGTTGAAAAGTTGTATTAGTGTACTCATGGGTTCGAGTCCTCTGGCGTTGAAAAGTAGTATTAGTGTACTCAGGGGTTCGAGTCCTCTGGAGTTGATAAGAAGTATTAGTGGACTCAGGGTTTTGATTCCTCTGGAGTTGAAAAGTGCTATTACTGTACTCAGGGTTTCGAGTCCTCTGGTGTTAAAAAGTGGTATTAGTGTACTCAGGGTTTCGAGTCCTCTGGAGTTGAAAAGTATTAACAGTGCACTCAGGGTTTTGAGTCCCCTGTAGTTGAAAAGTTGTATTATAGTACAGAGGGGTTAGAGTCCTCTGGATTTGAAAAGTAGTATTAATGTATTCAGGGGTTCGAGTCCTCTGGAGATGAAAAATAGTGTTAGTGTACTCAGGGGGTCGAGTCCTCTGGAATTGAAAAGTAGTATTAATGTACTCAGGGGTTCGAGTCCCCTGCAGTTGAAAAGTAGTATTAGTGTACTCAGGGGTTTGAGTTACCTGGAGTTGAAAAGTAGTATTTGTGCACTCCAGGTTTCGAGTCCTTTGTAGTTCAAAAGTAGTATTAGTGTACTCAGGGGTTCGAGTCCTCTGGAGTTGAAAAGTAGTATTAGCGTACTCAGGGGTTCGAGTCCACTGGAGTTGAAATGTTGTATTAGTGTACTCATGGGATCAGATCCTCTGGCGCTGAAAAGTAGTATTAGTGTACTCAGGGGTTTGAGTTACCTGGAGTTGAAAAGTGGTATTTGTGCACTCCAGGTTTCGAGTCCTTTGTAGTTCAAAAGTAGTTTTAGTGTACTCAGGGGTTTGATTCCCCTGGTGTTGAAAGGTAGTAGTAGTGTACTCAGGGTTTCGAGTCCTCTGGTGTTGAAAAGTACTATTAGTGTAGTCAGGGGTTTGAGTCCCCTGGATTTGAAAAGTAGTATTAGTGTATTCAGGGTTTCGAATCCTCTGGAGTTGAAAAGTAGTATTAGTGTACTCAGGGGTTTGAGTCCCGTGGAGTAGAAAAATAGTATTAGTGTACTCAGGGGTTCGAGTCCTCCGGAGTTGAAAAGTTGTATTAATGTACTCAGGTGTTTGAGTCCCCTGGAGTTGAAAAGTAGTATTAGCGTACTCAGGGGTTCGAGTCCACTGGAGTTGAAATGTTGTATTAGTGTACTCATGGGATCAGATCCTCTGGCGTTGAAAAGTAGTATTAGTGTACTCAGGGGTTTGAGTGCTCTGGAGTTGACAAGTTGTATTAGTGTACTCATGGGTTCGAGTCCTCTGGAGTTGAAAAGTCGTATTAGTGTACTCAGGGGTTTGAGTCTTCTGGAGTTGAAAAGAAGTATTAGTGTACTCAGGGGTTTGAGTCCTCTTGTGTTAAAAAGTACTATTAGTGTACTCAGGGGTTCGAGTCCTCTGGAGTTTAAAAGTAGTATTAGTGTACTCAGGGGTTCGAGTCCTCTGGAGTTGAAAAGTATTAGCAGTGCACTCAGGGGTTTGAGTCCCCTGGAGTTGAAAAGTTGTATTAGTGTACACAGGGGTTCGAGTCCTCTGGAATTGAAAAGTAGTATTAATATACTCAGGGGTTCGAGTCCCCTGGAGTTGAAAAGTATTATTAGTGTACTCAGGGGTTTGAGTCCTCTGGAGTTGAAAGGAACTATCAGTGTACTCAGGGATTTGAGTCCTCTGGAATTGAAAAGTAGTACTAATGTACTCAGGGGTTCGAGTCTTCTGGAGTTGAAAATTAGTATTAGTGTACTCAGGGGTTTGAGTCCTCTGGATTTGAAAAGTAGTATTAGTGTACTCAGGGGTTCGAGTCCTCTGGAGTTGATAAGAAGTATTAGTGGACTCAGGGGTTTGAGTCCTCTGGATTTGAAAAGTAGTATTAGTGTACTCAGGGGTTCGAGTCCTCTCGAGTTAAAAATTAGTATTAGTGTACTCAGGGGTTCGAGTCCTCTGGAGTTGAAAAGTGGTATTAATGTACTCAGGGGTTTAAGTCCTCTGGAGTTGAAAATTAGTGTTGTATACTCAGGGGTTTGAGTCCCCTGGAGTTGAAAAGTAGTATTAGTATACTCAGGGGTTCGAGTCCACTGCAGTTGAAAAGTAGAATTAGTATAGTCAGGTGTTTGAGTCCCCTAGAGTTGAAAAGTAGCATTAGTGTACTCAGGGGTTCGAGTCCTCTAGAGTTGAAAAGTAGTATTAGTGTACTCAGGGATTTGAGTCCTCTGGAGTTGAAAAGTAGTATTAGTGTACTCAGGGGTTTGAGACCCTGGAGTTGAAAAGTGGTATTAGTGTACTCAGGGGTTTGATTCACCTGGATTTGAAAAGTGGTATTAATGTACTCATGTTTTCGAGTCCTCTGGAGTTGAAAAATTGTGTTACTCTACTCAGGGGTTTGAGTCCTCTGGAACTGAAAAGTAGTATTAATGTATTCAGGGGTTCGAGTCCACTGGAGTTGAAAAGTTGTATTAGTGTACTCATGGGTTCGCATCCTCTGGCGTTGAAAAGTAGCTGTAGTGTACTCAATTGTTTGAGTGCTCTGGAGTTGAAAGTTGTATTAGTGTACTCATGGGTTCAAATCCACTGGAATTGAAAAGTAGTATTACTGTAATCAGGATTTCGAGTCTTCTGGAGTTGAAAAGAAGTATTAGTGTACTCAGGGGTTTGAGTACTCTGGAGTTGACAAGTAGTATTAATGTAATCAGGGGTTCGAGTCCTCTGGAGTTGAAAAGTCGTATTAGTATACTCAGGGGTTTGAGGCCCCTGGAGTTGAAAAGTAGTATTAGTGTACTCAGGGTTTCGAGTCCTCTGGAGTTGAAAAGTAGTATTAGTGTACTCAGGGGTTTGAGTCCCCTGGAGTAGAAAAATAGTATTAGTGTACTCAGGGGTTCGAGTCCTCCGGAGTTTGAAAGTTGTATGAGTGTACTCAGGAGTTTGATTCCTCTGGAGATGAAAAGTGCTATTACTGTACTCAGGGGTTCGAGTCCTCTGGAGTTAAAAAGTAGTATTAGTGTACCCAGGGTTTTGAGTCCTCTGGTGTTAAAAAGTGGTATTAGTGTACTCAGGGTTTCGAGTCCTCTGGAGTTGAAAAGTATTAACAGTGCACTCAGGGTTTTGAGTCCCCTGTAGTTGAAAAGTTGTGTTAGAGTACAGAGGGGTTAGAGTCCTCTGGATTTGAAAAGTAGTATTAATGTATTCGAGTCCTCTGGAGATGAAAAATAGTGTTAGTGTACTCAGGGGGTCGAGTCCTCTGGAATTGAAAAGCAGTATTAATGTACTCAGGGGTTCGAGTCCCCTGCAGTTGAAAAGTGGTATTAGTGTACTCAGGGGTTTGAGTTACCTGGAGTTGAAAAGTAGTATTTGTGCACTCCAGGTTTTGAGTCCTTTGTAGTTCAAAAGTAGTATTAGTGTACTCAGGGGTTCGAGTCCTCTGGAGTTGAAAAGTAGTTTTAGTGTACTCAGGGGTTTGATTCCCCTGGTGTTGAAAGGTAGTAGTAGTGTACTCAGGGTTTCGAGTCCTCTGGTGTTGAAAAGTACTATTAGTGTAGTCAGGGGATTGAGTCCCCTGGATTTGAAAAGTAGTATTAGTGTATTCAGGGTTTCGAATCCTCTGGAGTTGAAAAGTAGTATTAGTGTACTCAGGGGTTTGAGTCCCGTGGAGTAGAAAAATAGTATTAGTGTACTCAGGGGTTCGAGTCCTCCGGAGTTGAAAAGTTGTATTAATGTACTCAGGGGTTTGAGTCCCCTGGAGTTGAAAAGTAGTATTAGCGTACTCAGGGGTTCGAGTCCACTGGAGTTGAAATGTTGTATTAGTGTACTCATGGGATCAGATCCTCTGGCGTTGAAAAGTAGTATTAGTGTACTCAGGGGTTTGAGTGCTCTGGAGTTGACAAGTTGTATTAGTGTACTCATGGGTTTGAGTCCTCTGGAGTTGAAAAGTCGTATTAGTGTACTCAGGGGTTTGAGTCCTCTGGAGTTGAAAAGAAGTATTAGTGTACTCAGGGGTTTGAGTCCTCTTGTGTTAAAAAGTACTATTAGTGTACTCAGGGGTTCGAGTCCTCTGGAGTTGAAAAGTATTAGCAGTGCACTCAGGGGTTTGAGTCCCCTGGAGATGAAAAGTTGTATTAGTGTACACAGGGGTTCGAGTCCTCTGGAATTGAAAAGTAGTATTAATGTATTCAGGGGTTCGAGTCCTCTGGAGATGAAAAATAGTGTTAGTGTACTCAGGGGGTCGAGTCCTCTGGAATTGAAAAGTAGTATTAATGTACTCAGGGGTTCGAGTCCCCTGCAGTTGAAAATTAGTATTAGTGTACTCAGGGGTTTGAGTTACCTGGAGTTGAAAAGTAGTATTTGTGCACTCCAGGTTTCGAGTCCTTTGTAGTTCAAAAGTAGTATTAGTGTACTCAGGGGTTCGAGTCCTCTGGAGTTGAAAAGTAGTTTTAGTGTACTCAGGGGTTTGATTCCCCTGGTGTTGAAAGGTAGTAGTAGTGTACTCAGGGTTTCGAGTCCTCTGGTGTTGAAAAGTACTATTAGTGTAGTCAGGGGATTGAGTCCCCTGGATTTGAAAAGTAGTATTAGTGTATTCAGGGTTTCGAATCCTCTGGAGTTGAAAAGTAGTATTAGTGTACTCAGGGGTTTGAGTCCCGTGGAGTAGAAAAATAGTATTAGTGTACTCAGGGGTTCGAGTCCTCCGGAGTTGAAAAGTTGTATTAATGTACTCAGGGGTTTGAGTCCCCTGGAGTTGAAAAGTAGTATTAGCGTACTCAGGTGTTCGAGTCCACTGGAGTTGAAATGTTGTATTAGTGTACTCATGGGATCAGATCCTCTGGCGTTGAAAAGTAGTATTAGTGTACTCAGGGGTTTGAGTGCTCTGGAGTTGACAAGTTGTATTAGTGTACTCATGGGTTTGAGTCCTCTGGAGTTGAAAAGTCGTATTAGTGTACTCAGGGGTTTGAGTCCTCTGGAGTTGAAAAGAAGTATTAGTGTACTCAGGGGTTTGAGTCCTCTTGTGTTAAAAAGTACTATTAGTGTACTCAGGGGTTCGAGTCCTCTGGAGTTTAAAAGTAGTATTAGTGTACTCAGGGGTTCGAGTCCTCTGGAGTTGAAAAGTATTAGCAGTGCACTCAGGGGTTTGAGTCCCCTGGAGTTGAAAAGTTGTATTAGTGTACACAGGGGTTCGAGTCCTCTGGAATTGAAAAGTAGTATTAATATACTCAGGGGTTCGAGTCCCCTGGAGTTGAAAAGTATTATTAGTGTACTCAGGGGTTTGCGTCCTCTGGAGTTGAAAGGAACTATCAGTGTACTCAGGGATTTGAGTCCTCTGGAATTGAAAAGTAGTACTAATGTACTCAGGGGTTCGAGTCTTCTGGAGTTGAAAATTAGTATTAGTGTACTCAGGGGTTTGAGTCCTCTGGATTTGAAAAGTAGTATTAGTGTACTCAGGGGTTCGAGTCCTCTGGAGTTAAAAATTAGTATTAGTGTACTCAGGGGTTCGAGTCCTCTGGAGTTGAAAAGTGGTATTAATGTACTCAGGGGTTTAAGTCTTCTGGAGTTGAAAATTAGTGTTAGTATACTCAGGGGTTTGAGTCCCCTGGAGTTGAAAAGTAGTATTAGTATACTCAGGGGTTCGAGTCCACTGCAGTTGAAAAGTAGAATTAGTATAGTCAGGTGTTTGAGTCCCCTAGAGTTGAAAAGAAGCATTAGTGTACTCAGGGGTTCGAGTCCTCTAGAGTTGAAAAGTAGTATTAGTGTACTCAGGGATTTGAGTCCTCTGGAGTTGAAAAGTAGTATTCGTGTACTGAGGGGTTTGAGACCCTGGAGTTGAAAAGTGGTATTAGTGTACTCAGGGGTTTGATTCACCTGGATTTGAAAAGTGGTATTAATGTACTCATGTTTTCGAGTCCTCTGGAGTTGAAAAATTGTGTTACTCTACTCAGGGGTTTGAGTACTCTGGAACTGAAAAGTAGTATTAATGTATTCAGGGGTTCGAGTCCACTGGAGTTGAAAAGTTGTATTAGTGTACTCATGGGATCAGATCCTCTGGCGTTGAAAAGTATTATTAGTGTACTCAGGGGTTTGAGTGCTCTGGAGTTGACAAGTTGTATTTGTGTACTCATGGGTTCGAGTCCTCTGGAGTTGAAAAGTTGTATTAGTGTACTCAGGGGTTTGAGTCTTCTGGAGTTGAAAAGAAGTATTAGTGTACTCAGGGGTTTGAGTCCTCTTGTGTTAAAAAGTAGTATTAGTGTACTCAGGGGTTCGAGTCCTCTGGAGTTTAAAAGTAGTATTAGTGTACTCAGGGGTTCGAGTCCTCTGGAGTTGAAAAGTATTAGCAGTGCACTCAGGGGTTTGAGTCCCCTGGAGTTGAAAAGTTGTATTAGTGTACACAGGGGTTCGAGTCCTCTGGAATTGAAAAGTAGTATTAATATACTCAGGGGTTCGAGTCCCCTGGAGTTGAAAAGTATTATTAGGGTACTCAGGGGTTTGAGTCCTCTGGAGTTGAAAGGAACTATCAGTGTACTCAGGGATTTGAGTCCTCTGGAATTGAAAAGTAGTACTAATGTACTCAGGGGTTCGAGTCTTCTGGAGTTGAAAATTAGTATTAGTGTACTCAGGGGTTTGAGTCCTCTGGATTTGAAAAGTAGTATTAGTGTACTCAGGGGTTCGAGTCCTCTGGAGTTGATAAGAAGTATTAGTGGACTCAGAGGTTTGAGTCCTCTGGATTTGAAAAGTAGTATTAGTGTACTCAGGGGTTCGAGTCCTCTGGAGTTAAAAATTAGTATTAGTGTACTCAGGGGTTCGAGTCCTCTGGAGTTGAAAAGTGGTATTAATGTACTCAGGGGTTTAAGTCCTCTGGAGTTGAAAATTAGTGTTAGTATACTCAGGGGTTTGAGTCCCCTGGAGTTGAAAAGTAGTATTAGTATACTCAGGGGTTCGAGTCCACTGCAGTTGAAAAGTAGAATTAGTATAGTCAGGTGTTTGAGTCCCCAAGAGTTGAAAAGTAGCATTAGTGTACTCAGGGGTTCGAGTCCTCTAGAGTTGAAAAGTAGTATTAGTGTACTCAGGGATTTGAGTCCTCTGGAGTTGAAAAGTAGTATTAGTGTACTCAGGGGTTTGAGACCCTGGAGTTGAAAAGTGGTATTAGTGTACTCAGGGGTTTGATTCACCTGGATTTGAAAAGTGGTATTAATGTACTCATGTTTTCGAGTCCTCTGGAGTTGAAAAATTGTGTTACTCTACTCAGGGGTTTGAGTCCTCTGGAACTGAAAAGTAGTATTAATGTATTCAGGGGTTCGAGTCCACTGGAGTTGAAAAGTTGTATTAGTGTACTCATGGGTTCGCATCCTCTGGCGTTGAAAAGTAGCTGTAGTGTACTCAATTGTTTGAGTGCTCTGGAGTTGAAAGTTGTATTAGTGTACTCATGGGTTCAAATCCACTGGAATTGAAAAGTAGTATTAATGTACTCAGGGGTTCGAATCCCCTGGAGTTGAAAAGTAGTATTACTGTAATCAGGATTTCGAGTCTTCTGGAGTTGAAAAGAAGTATTAGTGTACTCAGGGGTTTGAGTACTCTGGAGTTGACAAGTAGTATTAATGTAATCAGGGGTTCGAGTCCTCTGGAGTTGAAAAGTCGTATTAGTATACTCAGGGGTTTGAGGCCCCTGGAGTTGAAAAGTAGTATTAGTGTACTCAGGGTTTCGAGTCCTCTGGAGTTGAAAAGTAGTATTAGTGTACTCAGGGGTTTGAGTCCCCTGGAGTAGAAAAATAGTATTAGTGTACTCAGGGGTTCGAGTCCTCCGGAGTTTGAAAGTTGTATGAGTGTACTCAGGAGTTTGATTCCTCTGGAGATGAAAAGTGCTATTACTGTACTCAGGGGTTCGAGTCCTCTGGAGTTAAAAAGTAGTATTAGTGTACCCAGGGTTTTGAGTCCTCTGGTGTTAAAAAGTGGTATTAGTGTACTCAGGGTTTCGAGTCCTCTGGAGTTGAAAAGTATTAACAGTGCACTCAGGGTTTTGAGTCCCCTGTAGTTGAAAAGTTGTATTAGAGTACAGAGGGGTTAGAGTCCTCTGGATTTGAAAAGTAGTATTAATGTATTCAGGGGTTCGAGTCCTCTGGAGATGAAAAATAGTGTTAGTGTACTCAGGGGGTCGAGTCCTCTGGAATTGAAAAGTAGTATTAATGTACTCAGGGGTTCGAGTCCCCTGCAGTTGAAAAGTGGTATTAGTGTACTCAGGGGTTTGAGTTACCTGGAGTTGAAAAGTAGTATTTGTGCACTCCAGGTTTCGAGTCCTTTGTAGTTCAAAAGTAGTATTAGTGTACTCAGGGGTTCGAGTCCTCTGGAGTTGAAAAGTAGTTTTAGTGTACTCAGGGGTTTGATTCCCCTGGTGTTGAAAGGTAGTAGTAGTGTACTCAGGGTTTCGAGTCCTCTGGTGTTGAAAAGTACTATTAGTGTAGTCAGGGGATTGAGTCCCCTGGATTTGAAAAGTAGTATTAGTGTATTCAGGGTTTCGAATCCTCTGGAGTTGAAAAGTAGTATTAGTGTACTCAGGGGTTTGAGTCCCGTGGAGTAGAAAAATAGTATTAGTGTACTCAGGGGTTCGAGTCCTCCGGAGTTGAAAAGTTGTATTAATGTACTCAGGGGTTTGAGTCCCCTGGAGTTGAAAAGTAGTATTAGCGTACTCAGGGGTTCGAGTCCACTGGAGTTGAAATGTTGTATTAGTGTACTCATGGGATCAGATCCTCTGGCGTTGAAAAGTAGTATTAGTGTACTCAGGGGTTTGAGTGCTCTGGAGTTGACAAGTTGTATTAGTGTACTCAGGGGTTTGAGTCCTCTGGAGTTGAAAAGTCGTATTAGTGTACTCAGGGGTTTGAGTCCTCTGGAGTTGAAAAGAAGTATTAGTGTACTCAGGGGTTTGAGTCCTCTTGTGTTAAAAAGTACTATTAGTGTACTCAGGGGTTCGAGTCCTCTGGAGTTTAAAAGTAGTATTAGTGTACTCAGGGGTTCGAGTCCTCTGGAGTTGAAAAGTATTAGCAGTGCAGTCAGGGGTTTGAGTCCCCTGGAGTTGAAAAGTTGTATTAGTGTACACAGGGGTTCGAGTCCTCTGGAATTGAAAAGTAGTATTAATATACTCAGGGGTTCGAGTCCCCTGGAGTTGAAAAGTATTATTAGTGTACTCAGGGGTTTGAGTCCTCTGGAGTTGAAAGGAACTATCAGTGTACTCAGGGATTTGAGTCCTCTGGAATTGAAAAGTAGTACTAATGTACTCAGGGGTTCGAGTCTTCTGGAGTTGAAAATTAGTATTAGTGTACTCAGGGGTTTGAGTCCTCTGGATTTGAAAAGTAGTATTAGTGTACTCAGGGGTTCGAGTCCTCTGGAGTTAAAAATTAGTATTAGTGTACTCAGGGGTTCGAGTCCTCTGGAGTTGAAAAGTGGTATTAATGTACTCAGGGGTTTAAGTCTTCTGGAGTTGAAAATTAGTGTTAGTATACTCAGGGGTTTGAGTCCCCTGGAGTTGAAAAGTAGTATTAGTATACTCAGGGGTTCGAGTCCACTGCAGTTGAAAAGTAGAATTAGTATAGTCAGGTGTTTGAGTCCCCTAGAGTTGAAAAGTAGCATTAGTGTACTCAGGGGTTCGAGTCCTCTAGAGTTGAAAAGTAGTATTAGTGTACTCAGGGATTTGAGTCCTCTGGAGTTGAAAAGTAGTATTCGTGTACTCAGGGGTTTGAGACCCTGGATTTGAAAAGTGGTATTAGTGTACTCAGGGGTTTGATTCACCTGGATTTGAAAAGTGGTATTAATGTACTCATGTTTTCGAGTCCTCTGGAGTTGAAAAATTGTGTTACTCTACTCAGGGGTTTGAGTCCTCTGGAACTGAAAAGTAGTATTAATGTATTCAGGGGTTCGAGTCCACTGGAGTTGAAAAGTTGTATTAGTGTACTCATGGGTTCGGATCCTCTGGCGTTGAAAAGTAGCTGTAGTGTACTCAATTGTTTGAGTGCTCTGGAGTTGAAAGTTGTATTAGTGTACTCATGGGTTCAAATCCACTGGAATTGAAAAGTAGTATTAATGTACTCAGGGGTTCGAATCCCCTGGAGTTGAAAAGTAGTATTACTGTACTCAGGATTTCGAGTCTTCTGGAGTTGAAAAGAAGTATTAGTGTACTCAGGGGTTTGAGTACTCTGGAGTTGACAAGTAGTATTAATGTAATCAGGGGTTCGAGTCCTCTGGAGTTGAAAAGTCGTATTAGTATACTCAGGGGTTTGAGGCCCCTGGAGTTGAAAAGTAGTATTAGTGTACTCAGGGTTTCGAGTCCTCTGGAGTTGAAAAGTAGTATTAGTGTACTCAGGGGTTTGAGTCCCCTGGAGTAGAAAAATAGTATTAGTGTACTCAGGGGTTCGAGTCCTCCGGAGTTTGAAAGTTGTATGAGTCTACTCAGGAGTTTGATTCCTCTGGAGATGAAAAGTGCTATTACTGTACTCAGGGGTTCGAGTCCTCTGGAGTTAAAAAGTAGTATTAGTGTACCCAGGGTTTTGAGTCCTCTGGAGTTGAAAAGTTGTATTAGTTTACTCAGGGGTTTGAGTCCTCTGGAGTTGAAAAGTAGTATCAGTGCACTGAGGTGTTTAAGTCCCCTGGAGTTGAAAATTAGTATTGTTGTCCTCAGGGATTTGAGTTACCTGGAGTTGAAAAGTAGTATTTGTGCACTCCAGGTTTCGAGTCCTTTGTAGTTCAAAAGTAGTATTAGTGTACTCAGGGGTTCGAGTCCTCTGGAGGTGAAAATTAGTATTAGTGTACTCAGGGGTTCGAGTCCTCTGGAGTTGAAATGTAGTATTAGTGTACTCAGGGGTTCGAGTCCTCCGGAGTTGAAAAGTAGTATTAGTGTACTCAGGGGCTCGAGTCCACTGGAGTTGAAAAGTTGTATTAGTGTACTCATGGGTTCGGATCCTCTGGCGTTGAAAAGTAGTATTAGTGTACTCAGGGGTTGGAGTCCCCTGGAGTTGAAAACTAGTATTAGTGTACTCAGGTGTTTGAGTCCTCTGGAGTTGAAAAGAAGTATTACTGTACCCAGGGTTTTGAGTCCTCTGGTGTTTAGAAGTGGTATTAGTGTACTCAGGGTTTCGAGTCCTCTGGAGTTGAAAAGTATTAACAGTGCACTCAGGGTTTTGAGTCCCCTGTAGTTGAAAAGTTGTATTAGAGTACAGAGGGGTTAGAGTCCTCTGGATTTGAAAAGTAGTATTAATGTATTCAGGGGTTCGAGTCCTCTGGAGATGAAAAATAGTGTTAGTGTACTCAGGGGGTCGAGTCCTCTGGAATTGAAAAGTAGTATTAATGTACTCAGGGGTTCGAGTCCCCTGCAATTGAAAAGTGGTATTAGTGTACTCAGGGGTTTGAGTTACCTGGAGTTGAAAAGTAGTATTTGTGCACTCCAGGTTTCGAGTCCTTTGTAGTTCAAAAGTAGTATTAGTGTACTCAGGGGTTCGAGTCCTCTGGAGTTGAAAAGTAGTTTTAGTGTACTCAGGGGTTTGATTCCCCTGGTGTTGAAAGGTAGTAGTAGTGTACTCAGGGTTTCGAGTCCTCTGGTGTTGAAAAGTACTATTAGTGTAGTCAGGGGATTGAGTCCCCTGGATTTGAAAAGTAGTATTAGTGTATTCAGGGTTTCGAATCCTTTGGAGTTGAAAAGTAGTATTAGTGTACTCAGGGGTTTGAGTCCCGTGGAGTAGAAAAATAGTATTAGTGTACTCAGGGGTTCGAGTCCTCCGGAGTTGAAAAGTTGTATTAATGTACTCAGGGGTTTGAGTCCCCTGGAGTTGAAAAGTAGTATTAGCGTACTCAGGTGTTCGAGTCCACTGGAGTTGAAATGTTGTATTAGTGTACTCATGGGATCAGATCCTCTGGCGTTGAAAAGTAGTATTAGTGTACTCAGGGGTTTGAGTGCTCTGGAGTTGACAAGTTGTATTAGTGTACTCATGGGTTTGAGTCCTCTGGAGTTGAAAAGTCGTATTAGTGTACTCAGGGGTTTGAGTCCTCTGGAGTTGAAAAGAAGTATTAGTGTACTCAGGGGTTTGAGTCCTCTTGTGTTAAAAAGTACTATTAGTGTACTCAGGGGTTCGAGTCCTCTGGAGTTTAAAAGTAGTATTAGTGTACTCAGGGGTTCGAGTCCTCTGGAGTTGAAAAGTATTAGCAGTGCAGTCAGGGGTTTGAGTCCCCTGGAGTTGAAAAGTTGTATTAGTGTACACAGGGGTTCGAGTCCTCTGGAATTGAAAAGTAGTATTAATATACTCAGGGGTTCGAGTCCCCTGGAGTTGAAAAGTATTATTAGTGTACTCAGGGGTTTGAGTCCTCTGGAGTTGAAAGGAACTATCAGTGTACTCAGGGATTTGAGTCCTCTGGAATTGAAAAGTAGTACTAATGTACTCAGGGGTTCGAGTCTTCTGGAGTTGAAAATTAGTATTAGTGTACTCAGGGGTTTGAGTCCTCTGGATTTGAAAAGTAGTATTAGTGTACTCAGGGGTTCGAGTCCTCTGGAGTTAAAAATTAGTATTAGTGTACTCAGGGGTTCGAGTCCTCTGGAGTTGAAAAGTGGTATTAATGTACTCAGGGGTTTAAGTCTTCTGGAGTTGAAAATTAGTGTTAGTATACTCAGGGGTTTGAGTCCCCTGGAGTTGAAAAGTAGTATTAGTATACTCAGGGGTTCGAGTCCACTGCAGTTGAAAAGTAGAATTAGTATAGTCAGGTGTTTGAGTCCCCTAGAGTTGAAAAGTAGCATTAGTGTACTCAGGGGTTCGAGTCCTCTAGAGTTGAAAAGTAGCATTAGTGTACTCAGGGGTTCGAGTCCTCTAGAGTTGAAAAGTAGTATTAGTGTACTCAGGGATTTGAGTCCTCTGGAGTTGAAAAGTAGTATTAGTGTACTCAGGGGTTTGAGACCCTGGAGTTGAAAAGTGGTATTAGTGTACTCAGGGGTTTGATTCACCTGGATTTGAAAAGTGGTATTAATGTACTCATGTTTT
This sequence comes from Isurus oxyrinchus, assembly GCA_026770705.1. Taxonomy (NCBI): domain Eukaryota; kingdom Metazoa; phylum Chordata; class Chondrichthyes; order Lamniformes; family Lamnidae; genus Isurus; species Isurus oxyrinchus. The sequence goes on from JANJGN010000233.1 coordinate 139,638, forward strand.
CGAGTCCTCTGGAGTTGAAAAATTGTGTTACTCTACTCAGGGGTTTGAGTCCTCTGGAACTGAAAAGTAGTATTAATGTATTCAGGGGTTCGAGTCCACTGGAGTTGAAAAGTTGTATTAGTGTACTCATGGGTTCGGATCCTCTGGCGTTGAAAAGTAGCTGTAGTGTACTCAATTGTTTGAGTGCTCTGGAGTTGAAAGTTGTATTAGTGTACTCATGGGTTCAAATCCACTGGAATTGAAAAGTAGTATTAATGTACTCAGGGGTTCGAATCCCCTGGAGTTGAAAAGTAGTATTACTGTACTCAGGATTTCGAGTCTTCTGGAGTTGAAAAGAAGTATTAGTGTACTCAGGGGTTTGAGTACTCTGGAGTTGACAAGTAGTATTAATGTAATCAGGGGTTCGAGTCCTCTGGAGTTGAAAAGTCGTATTAGTATACTCAGGGGTTTGAGGCCCCTGGAGTTGAAAAGTAGTATTAGTGTACTCAGGGTTTCGAGTCCTCTGGAGTTGAAAAGTAGTATTAGTGTACTCAGGGGTTTGAGTCCCCTGGAGTAGAAAAATAGTATTAGTGTACTCAGGGGTTCGAGTCCTCCGGAGTTTGAAAGTTGTTTGAGTCTACTCAGGAGTTTGATTCCTCTGGAGATGAAAAGTGCTATTACTGTACTCAGGGGTTCGAGTCCTCTGGAGTTAAAAAGTAGTATTAGTGTACCCAGGGTTTTGAGTCCTCTGGAGTTGAAAAGTTGTATTAGTTTACTCAGGGGTTTGAGTCCTCTGGAGTTGAAAAGTAGTATCAGTGCACTGAGGTGTTTAAGTCCCCTGGAGTTGAAAAATAGTATTGTTGTCCTCAGGGATTTGAGTTACCTGGAGTTGAAAAGTAGTATTTGTGCACTCCAGGTTTCGAGTCCTTTGTAGTTCAAAAGTAGTATTAGTGTACTCAGGGGTTCGAGTCCTCTGGAGGTGAAAATTAGTATTAGTGTACTCAGGGGTTCGAGTCCTCTGGAGTTGAAATGTAGTATTAGTGTACTCAGGGGTTCGAGTCCTCCGGAGTTGAAAAGTAGTATTAGTGTACTCAGGGGCTCGAGTCCACTGGAGTTGAAAAGTTGTATTAGTGTACTCATGGGTTCGGATCCTCTGGCGTTGAAAAGTAGTATTAGTGTACTCAGGGGTTGGAGTCCCCTGGAGTTGAAAACTAGTATTAGTGTACTCAGGTGTTTGAGTCCTCTGGAGTTGAAAAGAAGTATTAGTGTACTCAGGGGTTTGAGTCCTCTGGAGTTGAAAAGTAGTATGAGTGTACTCAGGGGTTCGAGTCCTCTGGAGTTGAAAAGTATTTTCAGTGCACTCAGGGGTTTGAGTCCCCTGGAGTTGAAAAGTTGTATTAGTGTACACAGGGGTTTGAGTCCTCTGGAATTGAAAAGTAGTATTAATGTACTCAGGGGTTCGAGTCTTCTGGAGTTGAAAATTAGTATTAGTGTACTCAGGGGTTCGAGTCCTCCGGAGTTGAAAAGTTGTATTAATGTACTCAGGGGTTTGAGTCCCCTGGAGTTGAAAAGTAGTATTAGCGTACTCAGGGGTTCGAGTCCACTGGAGTTGAAATGTTGTATTAGTGTACTCATGGGATCAGATCCTCTGGCGTTGAAAAGTAGTATTAGTGTACTCAGGGGTTTGAGTGCTCTGGAGTTGACAAGTTGTATTAGTGTACTCATGGGTTCGAGTCCTCTGGAGTTGAAAAGTCGTATTAGTGTACTCAGGGGTTTGAGTCCTCTGGATTTGAAAAGTAGTATTAGTGTACTCAGGGGTTCGAGTCCTCTGGAGTTGATAAGAAGTTTTAGTGGACTCAGGGTTTTGATTCCTCTGGAGTTGAAAAGTGGTATTACTGTACTCAGGGGTTCGAGTCCTCTGGTGTTAAAAAGTGGTATTAGTGTACTCAGGGTTTCGAGTCCTCTGGAGTTGAAAAGTATTAACAGTGCACTCAGGGTTTTGAGTCCCCTGTAGTTGAAAAGTTGTATTAGAGTACAGAGGGGTTAGAGTCCTCTGGATTTGAAAAGTAGTATTAATGTATTCAGGGGTTCGAGTCCTCTGGAGATGAAAAATAGTGTTAGTGTACTCAGGGGGTCGAGTCCTCTGGAATTGAAAAGTAGTATTAATGTACTCAGGGGTTCGAGTCCCCTGCAGTTGAAAATTAGTATTAGTGTACTCAGGGGTTTGAGTTACCTGGAGTTGAAAAGTAGTATTTGTGCACTCCACGTTTCGAGTCCTTTGTAGTTCAAAAGTAGTATTAGTGTACTCAGGGGTTCGAGTCCTCTGGAGTTGAAAAGTAGTTTTAGTGTACTCAGGGGTTTGATTCCCCTGGTGTTGAAAGGTAGTAGTAGTGTACTCAGGGTTTCGAGTCCTCTGGTGTTGAAAAGTACTATTAGTGTAGTCAGGGGATTGAGTCCCCTGGATTTGAAAAGTAGTATTAGTGTATTCAGGGTTTCGAATCCTCTGGAGTTGAAAAGTAGTATTAGTGTACTCAGGCGTTTGAGTCCCGTGGAGTAGAAAAATAGTATTAGTGTACTCAGGGGTTCGAGTCCTCCGGAGTTGAAAAGTTGTATTAATGTTCTCAGGGGTTTGAGTCCCCTGGAGTTGAAAAGTAGTATTAGCGTACTCAGGGGTTCGAGTCCACTGGAGTTGAAATGTTGTATTAGTGTACTCATGGGATCAGATCCTCTGGCGTTGAAAAGTAGTATTAGTGTACTCAGGGGTTTGAGTGCTCTGGAGTTGACAAGTTGTATTAGTGTACTCATGGGTTCGAGTCCTCTGGAGTTGAAAAGTCGTATTAGTGTACTCAGGGGTTTGAGTCTTCTGGAGTTGAAAAGAAGTATTAGTGTACTCAGGGGTTTGAGTCCTCTGGATTTGAAAAGTAGTATTAGTGTACTCAGGGGTTCGAGTCCTCTGGAGTTGATAAGAAGTATTAGTGGACTCAGGGTTTTGATTCCTCTGGAGTTGAAAAGTGTTATTACTGTACTCAGGGGTTCGAGTCCTCTGGTGTTAAAAAGTGGTATTAGTGTACTCAGGGTTTCGAGTCCTCTGGAGTTGAAAAGTATTAACAGTGCACTCAGGGTTTTGAGTCCCCTGTAGTTGAAAAGTTGTATTAGAGTACAGAGGGGTTAGAGTCCTCTGGATTTGAAAAGTAGTATTAATGTATTCAGGGGTTCGAGTCCTCTGGAGATGAAAAATAGTGTTAGTGTACTCAGGGGGTCGAGTCCTCTGGAATTGAAAAGTAGTATTAATGTACTCAGGGGTTCGAGTCCCCTGCAGTTGAAAATTAGTATTAGTGTACTCAGGGGTTTGAGTTACCTGGAGTTGAAAAGTAGTATTTGTGCACTCCAGGTTTCGAGTCCTTTGTAGTTCAAAAGTAGTATTAGTGTACTCAGGGGTTCGAGTCCTCTGGAGTTGAAAAGTAGTTTTAGTGTACTCAGGGGTTTGATTCCCCTGGTGTTGAAAGGTAGTAGTAGTGTACTCAGGGTTTCGAGTCCTCTGGTGTTGAAAAGTACTATTAGTGTAGTCAGGGGATTGAGTCCCCTGGATTTGAAAAGTAGTATTAGTGTATTCAGGGTTTCGAATCCTCTGGAGTTGAAAAGTAGTATTAGTGTACTCAGGGGTTTGAGTCCCGTGGAGTAGAAAAATAGTATTAGTGTACTCAGGGGTTCGAGTCCTCCGGAGTTGAAAAGTTGTATTAATGTACTCAGGGGTTTGAGTCCCCCGGAGTTGAAAAGTAGTATTAGCGTACTCAGGGGTTCGAGTCCACTGGAGTTGAAATGTTGTATTAGTGTACTCATGGGATCAGATCCTCTGGCGTTGAAAAGTAGTATTAGTGTACTCAGGGGTTTGAGTGCTCTGGAGTTGACAAGTTGTATTAGTGTACTCATGGGTTCGAGTCCTCTGGAGTTGAAAAGTCGTATTAGTGTACTCAGGGGTTTGAGTCCTCTGGAGTTGAAAAGAAGTATTAGTGTACTCAGGGGTTTGAGTCCTCTTGTGTTAAAAAGTACTATTAGTGTACTCAGGGGTTCGAGTCCTCTGGAGTTTAAAAGTAGTATTAGTGTACTCAGGGGTTCGAGTCCTCTGGAGTTGAAAAGTATTAGCAGTGCACTCAGGGGTTTGAGTCCCCTGGAGTTGAAAAGTTGTATTAGTGTTCACAGGGGTTCGAGTCCTCTGGAATTGAAAAGTAGTATTAATATACTCAGGGGTTCGAGTCCCCTGGAGTTGAAAAGTATTATTAGTGTACTCAGGGGTTTGAGTCCTCTGGAGTTGAAAGGAACTATCAGTGTACTCAGGGATTTGAGTCCTCTGGAATTGAAAAGTAGTACTAATGTACTCAGCGGTTCGAGTCTTCTGGAGTTGAAAATTAGTATTAGTGTACTCAGGGGTTTGAGTCCTCTGGATTTGAAAAGTAGTATTAGTGTACTCAGGGGTTCGAGTCCTCTGGAGTTGATAAGAAGTATTAGTGGACTCAGGGGTTTGAGTCCTCTGGATTTGAAAAGTAGTATTAGTGTACTCAGGGGTTCGAGTCCTCTGGAGTTAAAAATTAGTATTAGTGTACTCAGGGGTTCGAGTCCTCTGGAGTTGAAAAGTGGTATTAATGTACTCAGGGGTTTAAGTCCTCTGGAGTTGAAAATTAGTGTTAGTATACTCAGGGGTTTGAGTCCCCTGGAGTTGAAAAGTAGTATTAGTATACTCAGGGGTTCGAGTCCACTGCAGTTGAAAAGTAGAATTAGTATAGTCAGGTGTTTGAGTCCCCTAGAGTTGAAAAGTAGCATTAGTGTACTCAGGGGTTCGAGTCCTCTAGAGTTGAAAAGTAGTATTAGTGTACTCAGGGATTTGAGTCCTCTGGAGTTGAAAAGTAGTATTAGTGTACTCAGGGGTTTGAGACCCTGGAGTTGAAAAGTGGTATTAGTGTACTCAGGGGTTTGATTCACCTGGATTTGAAAAGTGGTATTAATGTACTCATGTTTTCGAGTCCTCTGGAGTTGAAAAATTGTGTTACTCTACTCAGGGGTTTGAGTCCTCTGGAACTGAAAAGTAGTATTAATGTATTCAGGGGTTCGAGTCCACTGGAGTTGAAAAGTTGTATTAGTGTACTCATGGGTTCGCATCCTCTGGCGTTGAAAAGTAGCTGTAGTGTACTCAATTGTTTGAGTGCTCTGGAGTTGAAAGTTGTATTAGTGTACTCATGGGTTCAAATCCACTGGAATTGAAAAGTAGTATTAATGTACTCAGGGGTTCGAATCCCCTGGAGTTGAAAAGTAGTATTACTGAAATCAGGATTTCGAGTCTTCTGGAGTTGAAAAGAAGTATTAGTGTACTCAGGGGTTTGAGTACTCTGGAGTTGACAAGTAGTATTAATGTAATCAGGGGTTCGAGTCCTCTGGAGTTGAAAAGTCGTATTAGTATACTCAGGGGTTTGAGGCCCCTGGAGTTGAAAAGTAGTATTAGTGTACTCAGGGTTTCGAGTCCTCTGGAGTTGAAAAGTAGTATTAGTGTACTCAGGGGTTTGAGACCCCTGGAGTAGAAAAATAGTATTAGTGTACTCAGGGGTTCGAGTCCTCCGGAGTTTGAAAGTTGTATGAGTGTACTCAGGAGTTTGATTCCTCTGGAGATGAAAAGTGCTATTACTGTACTCAGGGGTTCGAGTCCTCTGGAGTTAAAAAGTAGTATTAGTGTACCCAGGGTTTTGAGTCCTCTGGTGTTAAAAAGTGGTATTAGTGTACTCAGGGTTTCGAGTCCTCTGGAGTTGAAAAGTATTAACAGTGCACTCAGGGTTTTGAGTCCCCTGTAGTTGAAAAGTTGTGTTAGAGTACAGAGGGGTTAGAGTCCTCTGGATTTGAAAAGTAGTATTAATGTATTCGAGTCCTCTGGAGATGAAAAATAGTGTTAGTGTACTCAGGGGGTCGAGTCCTCTGGAATTGAAAAGCAGTATTAATGTACTCAGGGGTTCGAGTCCCCTGCAGTTGAAAAGTAGTATTAGTGTACTCAGGGGTTTGAGTTACCTGGAGTTGAAAAGTAGTATTTGTGCACTCCAGGTTTTGAGTCCTTTGTAGTTCAAAAGTAGTATTAGTGTACTCAGGGTTTCGAGTCCTCTGGAGTTGAAAAGTAGTTTTAGTGTACTCAGGGGTTTGATTCCCCTGGTGTTGAAAGGTAGTAGTAGTGTACTCAGGGTTTCGAGTCCTCTGGTGTTGAAAAGTACTATTAGTGTAGTCAGGGGATTGAGTCCCCTGGATTTGAAAAGTAGTATTAGTGTATTCAGGGTTTCGAATCCTCTGGAGTTGAAAAGTAGTATTAGTGTACTCAGGGGTTTGAGTCCCGTGGAGTAGAAAAATAGTATTAGTGTACTCAGGGGTTCGAGTCCTCCGGAGTTGAAAAGTTGTATTAATGTACTCAGGGGTTTGAGTCCCCTGGAGTTGAAAAGTAGTATTAGCGTACTCAGGGGTTCGAGTCCACTGGAGTTGAAATGTTGTATTAGTGTACTCATGGGATCAGATCCTCTGGCGTTGAAAAGTAGTATTAGTGTACTCAGGGGTTTGAGTGCTCTGGAGTTGACAAGTTGTATTAGTGTACTCATGGGTTTGAGTCCTCTGGAGTTGAAAAGTCGTATTAGTGTACTCAGGGGTTTGAGTCCTCTGGAGTTGAAAAGAAGTATTAGTGTACTCAGGGGTTTGAGTCCTCTTGTGTTAAAAAGTACTATTAGTGTACTCAGGGGTTCGAGTCCTCTGGAGTTGAAAAGTATTAGCAGTGCACTCAGGGGTTTGAGTCCCCTGGAGTTGAAAAGTTGTATTAGTGTACACAGGGGTTCGAGTCCTCTGGAATTGAAAAGTAGTATTAATATACTCAGGGGTTCGAGTCCCCTGGAGTTGAAAAGTATTATTAGTGTACTCAGGGGTTTGAGTCCTCTGGAGTTGAAAGGAACTATCAGTGTACTCAGGGATTTGAGTCCTCTGGAATTGAAAAGTAGTACTAATGTACTCAGGGGTTCGAGTCTTCTGGAGTTGAAAATTAGTATTAGTGTACTCAGGGGTTTGAGTCCTCTGGATTTGAAAAGTAGTATTAGTGTACTCAGGGGTTCGAGTCCTCTGGAGTTAAAAATTAGTATTAGTGTACTCAGGGGTTCGAGTCCTCTGGAGTTGAAAAGTGGTATTAATGTACTCAGGGGTTTAAGTCGTCTGGAGTTGAAAATTAGTGTTAGTATACTCAGGGGTTTGAGTCCCCTGGAGTTGAAAAGTAGTATTAGTATACTCAGGGGTTCGAGTCCACTGCAGTTGAAAAGTAGAATTAGTATAGTCAGGTGTTTGAGTCCCCTAGAGTTGAAAAGTAGCATTAGTGTACTCAGGGGTTCGAGTCCTCTAGAGTTGAAAAGTAGTATTAGTGTACTCAGGGATTTGAGTCCTCTGGAGTTGAAAAGTAGTATTAGTGTACTCAGGGGTTTGAGACCCTGGATTTGAAAAGTGGTATTAGTGTACTCAGGGGTTTGATTCACCTGGATTTGAAAAGTGGTATTAATGTACTCATGTTTTCGAGTCCTCTGGAGTTGAAAAATTGTGTTACTCTACTCAGGGGTTTGAGTCCTCTGGAACTGAAAAGTAGTATTAATGTATTCAGGGGTTCGAGTCCACTGGAGTTGAAAAGTTGTATTAGTGTACTCATGGGTTCGGATCCTCTGGCGTTGAAAAGTAGCTGTAGTGTACTCAATTGTTTGAGTGCTCTGGAGTTGAAAGTTGTATTAGTGTACTCATGGGTTCAAATCCACTGGAATTGAAAAGTAGTATTAATGTACTCAGGGGTTCGAATCCCCTGGAGTTGAAAAGTAGTATTACTGTACTCAGGATTTCGAGTCTTCTGGAGTTGAAAAGAAGTATTAGTGTACTCAGGGGTTTGAGTACTCTGGAGTTGACAAGTAGTATTAATGTAATCAGGGGTTCGAGTCCTCTGGAGTTGAAAAGTCGTATTAGTATACTCAGGGGTTTGAGGCCCCTGGAGTTGAAAAGTAGTATTAGTGTACTCAGGGTTTCGAGTCCTCTGGAGTTGAAAAGTAGTATTAGTGTACTCAGGGGTTTGAGTCCCCTGGAGTAGAAAAATAGTATTAGTGTACTCAGGGGTTCGAGTCCTCCGGAGTTTGAAAGTTGTATGAGTGTACTCAGGAGTTTGATTCCTCTGGAGATGAAAAGTGCTATTACTGTACTCAGGGGTTCAAGTCCTCAGGAGTTAAAAAGTAGTATTAGTGTACCCAGGGTTTTGAGTCCTCTGGAGTTGAAAAGTTGTATTAGTTTACTCAGGGGTTTGAGTCCTCTGGAGTTGAAAAGTAGTATCAGTGCACTGAGGTGTTTAAGTCCCCTGGAGTTGAAAAATAGTATTGTTGTCCTCAGGGATTTGAGTTACCTGGAGTTGAAAAGTAGTATTTGTGCACTCCAGGTTTCGAGTCCTTTGTAGTTCAAAAGTAGTATTAGTGTACTCAGGGGTTCGAGTCCTCTGGAGTTGAAAAGTAGTTTTAGTGTACTCAGGGGTTTGATTCCCCTGGTGTTGAAAGGTAGTAGTAGTGTACTCAGGGTTTCGAGTCCTCTGGTGTTGAAAAGTACTATTAGTGTAGTCAGGGGATTGAGTCCCCTGGATTTGAAAAGTAGTATTAGTGTATTCAGGGTTTCGAATCCTCTGGAGTTGAAAAGTAGTATTAGTGTACTCAGGGGTTTGAGTCCCGTGGAGTAGAAAAATAGTATTAGTGTACTCAGGGGTTCGAGTCCTCCGGAGTTGAAAAGTTGTATTAATGTACTCAGGGGTTTGAGTCCCCTGGAGTTGAAAAGTAGTATTAGCGTACTCAGGGGTTCGAGTCCACTGGAGTTGAAATGTTGTATTAGTGTACTCATGGGATCAGATCCTCTGGCGTTGAAAAGTAGTATTAGTGTACTCAGGGGTTTGAGTGCTCTGGAGTTGACAAGTTGTATTAGTGTACTCATGGGTTTGAGTCCTCTGGAGTTGAAAAGTCGTATTAGTGTACTCAGGGGTTTGAGTCCTCTGGAGTTGAAAAGAAGTATTAGTGTACTCAGGGGTTTGAGTCCTCTTGTGTTAAAAAGTACTATTAGTGTACTCAGGGGTTCGAGTCCTCTGGAGTTGAAAAGTATTAGCAGTGCACTCAGGGGTTTGAGTCCCCTGGAGTTGAAAAGTTGTATTAGTGTACACAGGGGTTCGAGTCCTCTGGAATTGAAAAGTAGTATTAATATACTCAGGGGTTCGAGTCCCCTGGAGTTGAAAAGTATTATTAGTGTACTCAGGGGTTTGAGTCCTCTGGAGTTGAAAGGAACTATCAGTGTACTCAGGGATTTGAGTCCTCTGGAATTGAAAAGTAGTACTAATGTACTCAGGGGTTCGAGTCTTCTGGAGTTGAAAATTAGTATTAGTGTACTCAGGGGTTTGAGTCCTCTGGATTTGAAAAGTAGTATTAGTGTACTCAGGGGTTCGAGTCCTCTGGAGTTAAAAATTAGTATTAGTGTACTCAGGGGTTCGAGTCCTCTGGAGTTGAAAAGTGGTATTAATGTACTCAGGGGTTTAAGTCGTCTGGAGTTGAAAATTAGTGTTAGTATACTCAGGGGTTTGAGTCCCCTGGAGTTGAAAAGTAGTATTAGTATACTCAGGGGTTCGAGTCCACTGCAGTTGAAAAGTTGAATTAGTGTAGTCAGCTGTTTGAGCCCCTAGAGTTGAAAAGTAGCATTAGTGTACTCAGGGGTTCGAGTCCTCTAGAGTTGAAAAGTAGTATTAGTGTACTCAGGGATTTGAGTCCTCTGGAGTTGAAAAGTAGTATTAGTGTACTCAGGGGTTTGAGACCCTGGATTTGAAAAGTGGTATTAGTGTACTCAGGGGTTTGATTCACCTGGATTTGAAAAGTGGTATTAATGTACTCATGTTTTCGAGTCCTCTGGAGTTGAAAAATTGTGTTACTCTACTCAGGGGTTTGAGTCCTCTGGAACTGAAAAGTAGTATTAATGTATTCAGGGGTTCGAGTCCACTGGAGTTGAAAAGTTGTATTAGTGTACTCATGGGTTCGGATCCTCTGGCGTTGAAAAGTAGCTGTAGTGTACTCAATTGTTTGAGTGCTCTGGAGTTGAAAGTTGTATTAGTGTACTCATGGGTTCAAATCCACTGGAATTGAAAAGTAGTATTAATGTACTCAGGGGTTCGAATCCCCTGGAGTTGAAAAGTAGTATTACTGTACTCAGGATTTCGAGTCTTCTGGAGTTGAAAAGAAGTATTAGTGTACTCAGGGGTTTGAGTACTCTGGAGTTGACAAGTAGTATTAATGTAATCAGGGGTTCGAGTCCTCTGGAGTTGAAAAGTCGTATTAGTATACTCAGGGGTTTGAGGCCCCTGGAGTTGAAAAGTAGTATTAGTGTACTCAGGGTTTCGAGTCCTCTGGAGTTGAAAAGTAGTATTAGTGTACTCAGGGGTTTGAGTCCCCTGGAGTAGAAAAATAGTATTAGTGTACTCAGGGGTTCGAGTCCTCCGGAGTTTGAAAGTTGTATGAGTGTACTCAGGAGTTTGATTCCTCTGGAGATGAAAAGTGCTATTACTGTACTCAGGGGTTCAAGTCCTCAGGAGTTAAAAAGTAGTATTAGTGTACCCAGGGTTTTGAGTCCTCTGGAGTTGAAAAGTTGTATTAGTTTACTCAGGGGTTTGAGTCCTCTGGAGTTGAAAAGTAGTATCAGTGCACTGAGGTGTTTAAGTCCCCTGGAGTTGAAAAATAGTATTGTTGTCCTCAGGGATTTGAGTTACCTGGAGTTGAAAAGTAGTATTTGTGCACTCCAGGTTTCGAGTCCTTTGTAGTTCAAAAGTAGTATTAGTGTACTCAGGGGTTCGAGTCCTCTGGAGGTGAAAATTAGTATTAGTGTACTCAGGGGTTCGAGTCCTCTGGAGTTGAAATGTAGTATTAGTGTACTCAGGGGTTCGAGTCCTCCGGAGTTGAAAAGTAGTATTAGTGTACTCAGGGGCTCGAGTCCACTGGAGTTGAAAAGTTGTATTAGTGTACTCATGGGTTCGGATCCTCTGGCGTTGAAAAGTAGTATTAGTGTACTCAGGGGTTGGAGTCCCCTGGAGTTGAAAACTAGTATTAGTGTACTCAGGTGTGTGAGTACTCTGGAGTTGAAAAGAAGTATTAGTGTACTCAGGGGTTTGAGTCCTCTGGAGTTGAAAAGTAGTATGAGTGTACTCAGGGGTTCGAGTCCTCTGGAGTTGAAAAGTATTTTCAGTGCACTCAGGGGTTTGAGTCCCCTGGAGTTGAAAAGTTGTATTAGTGTACACAGGGGTTTGAGTCCTCTGGAATTGAAAAGTAGTATTAATGTACTCAGGGGTTCGAGTCTTCTGGAGTTGAAAATTAGTATTAGTGTACTCAGGGGTTCGAGTCCTCCGGAGTTGAAATGTTGTATTAATGTACTCAGGGGTTTGAGTCCCCTGGAGTTGAAAAGTAGTATTAGCGTACTCAGGGGTTCGAGTCCACTGGAGTTGAAATGTTGTATTAGTGTACTCATGGGATCAGATCCTCTGGCGTTGAAAAGTATTATTAGTGTACTCAGGGGTTTGAGTGCTCTGGAGTTGACAAGTTGTATTAGTGTACTCATGGGTTCGAGTCCTCTGGAGTTGAAAAGTCGTATTAGTGTACTCAGGGGTTTGAGTCTTCTGGAGTTGAAAAGAAGTATTAGTGTACTCAGGGGTTTGAGTCCTCTTGTGTTAAAAAGTACTATTAGTGTACTCAGGGGTTCGAGTCCTCTGGAGTTTAAAAGTAGTATTAGTGTACTCAGGGGTTCGAGTCCTCTGGAGTTGAAAAGTATTAGCAGTGCACTCAGGGGTTTGAGTCCCCTGGAGTTGAAAAGTTGTATTAGTGTACACAGGGGTTCGAGTCCTCTGGAATTGAAAAGTAGTATTAATATACTCAGGGGTTCGAGTCCCCTGGAGTTGAAAAGTATTATTAGTGTACTCAGGGGTTTGAGTCCTCTGGAGTTGAAAGGAACTATCAGTGTACTCAGGGATTTGAGTCCTCTGGAATTGAAAAGTAGTACTAATGTACTCAGGGGTTCGAGTCCTCTGGAGTTGAAAAGTAGTATTAGTGTACTCAGGGGTTTGAGTCCTCTGGATTTGAAAAGTAGTATTAGTGTACTCAGGGGTTCGAGTCCTCTGGAGTTGATAAGAAGTATTATTGGACTCAGGGTTTTGATTCCTCTGGAGTTGAAAAGTGGTATTACTGTACTCAGGGGTTCGAGTCCTCTGGTGTTAAAAAGTGGTATTAGTGTACTCAGGGTTTCGAGTCCTCTGGAGTTGAAAAGTATTAACAGTGCACTCAGGGTTTTGAGTCCCCTGTAGTTGAAAAGTTGTATTAGAGTACAGAGGGGTTAGAGTCCTCTGGATTTGAAAAGTAGTATTAATGTATTCAGGGGTTCGAGTCCTCTGGAGATGAAAAATAGTGTTAGTGTACTCAGGGGGTCGAGTCCTCTGGAATTGAAAAGTAGTATTAATGTACTCAGGGGTTCGAGTCCCCTGCAGTTGAAAAGTAGTATTAGTGTACTCAGGGGTTTGAGTTACCTGGAGTTGAAAAGTAGTATTTGTGCACTCCAGGTTTCGAGTCCTTTGTAGTTCAAAAGTAGTATTAGTGTACTCAGGGGTTCGAGTCCTCTGGAGTTGAAAAGTAGTTTTAGTGTACTCAGGGGTTTGATTCCCCTGGTGTTGAAAGGTAGTAGTAGTGTACTCAGGGTTTCGAGTCCTCTGGTGTTGAAAAGTACTATTAGTGTAGTCAGGGGTTTGAGTCCCCTGGATTTGAAAAGTAGTATTAGTGTATTCAGGGTTTCGAATCCTCTGGAGTTGAAAAGTAGTATTAGTGTACTCAGGGGTTTGAGTCCCGTGGAGTAGAAAAATAGTATTAGTGTACTCAGGGGTTCGAGTCCTCCGGAGTTGAAAAGTTGTATTAATGTACTCAGGGGTTTGAGTCCCCTGGAGTTGAAAAGTAGTATTAGCGTACTCAGGGGTTCGAGTCCACTGGAGTTGAAATGTTGTATTAGTGTACTCATGGGATCAGATCCTCTGGCGTTGAAAAGTAGTATTAGTGTACTCAGGGGTTTGAGTGCTCTGGAGTTGACAAGTTGTATTAGTGTACTCATGGGTTTGAGTCCTCTGGAGTTGAAAAGTCGTATTAGTGTACTCAGGGGTTTGAGTCCTCTGGAGTTGAAAAGAAGTATTAGTGTACTCAGGGGTTTGAGTCCTCTTGTGTTAAAAAGTACTATTAGTGTACTCAGGGGTTCGAGTCCTCTGGAGTTTAAAAGTAGTATTAGTGTACTCAGGGGTTCGAGTCCTCTGGAGTTGAAAAGTATTAGCAGTGCACTCAGGGGTTTGAGTCCCCTGGAGTTGAAAAGTTGTATTAGTGTACACAGGGGTTCGAGTCCTCTGGAATTGAAAAGTAGTATTAATATACTCAGGGGTTCGAGTCCCCTGGAGTTGAAAAGTATTATTAGTGTACTCAGGGGTTTGAGTCCTCTGGAGTTGAAAGGAACTATCAGTGTACTCAGGGATTTGAGTCCTCTGGAATTGAAAAGTAGTACTAATGTACTCAGGGGTTCGAGTCTTCTGGAGTTGAAAATTAGTATTAGTGTACTCAGGGGTTTGAGTCCTCTGGATTTGAAAAGTAGTATTAGTGTACTCAGGGGTTCGAGTCCTCTGGAGTTAAAAATTAGTATTAGTGTACTCAGGGGTTCGAGTCCTCTGGAGTTGAAAAGTGGTATTAATGTACTCAGGGGTTTAAGTCCTTTGGAGTTGAAAATTAGTGTTAGTATACTCAGGGGTTTGAGTCCCCTGGAGTTGAAACGTAGTATTAGTATACTCAGGGGTTCGAGTCCACTGCAGTTGAAAATTAGAATTAGTATCGTCAGGGGTTTGAGTCCCCTAGAGTTGAAAAGTAGCCTTACTGTACTCAGGGGTTCGAGTCCTCTAGAGTTGAAAAGTAGTATTAGTGTACTCAGGGATTTGAGTCCCCTGGAGTTGAAAAGTAGTATTAGTGTACTCAGGGGTTTGAGACCCTGGAGTTGAAAAGTGGTATTAGTGTACTCAGGGGTTTGATTCACCTGGATTTGAAAAGTGGTATTAATGTACTCATGTTTTCGAGTCCTCTGGAGTTGAAAGATTGTGTTACTCTACTCAGGGGTTTGAGTCCTCTGGAACTGAAAAGTAGTATTAATGTATTCAGGGGTTCGAGTCCACTGGAGTTGAAAAGTTGTATTAGTGTATTCATGGGTTCGGATCCTCTGGCGTTGAAAAGTAGCTGTAGTGTACTCAATGGTTTGAGTGCTCTGGAGTTGAAAGTTGTATTAGTGTACTCATGGGTTCAAATCCACTGGAATTGAAAAGTAGTATTAATGTACTCAGGGGTTCGAATCCCCTGGAGTTGAAAAGTAGTATTACTGTACTCAGGATTTCGAGTCTTCTGGAGTTGAAAAGAACTATTAGTGTACTCAGGGGTTTGAGTACTCTGGAGTTGACAAGTAGTATTAATGTAATCAGGGGTTCGAGTCCTCTGGAGTTGAAAAGTTGTATTAGTATACTCAGGGGTTTGAGGCCCCTGGAGTTGAAAAGTAGTATTAGTGTACTCAGGGTTTCGAGTCCTCTGGAGTTGAAAAGTAGTATTAGTGTACTCAGGGGTTTGAGTCCCCTGGAGTAGAAAAATAGTATTAGTGTACTCAGGGGTTCGAGTCCTCCGGAGTTTGAAAGTTGTATGAGTGTACTCAGGGGTTTGAGTCCCCTGGAGTTGAAAAGTAGTATTAGTGTACTCACGGGTTCGAGTCCACTGGAGTTGAAAAGTTGTATTAGTGTACTCATGGGTTCGGATCCTCTGGGGTTGAAAAGTAGTAGTATTGTACTCAATGGTTTGAGTGCTCTGGAGTTGAAAGTTGTATTAGTGTACTCATGGGTTCGAGTCCTCTGGAGTTGAAAAGTAGTATTAGTGTACTCAGGGGTTCGAGTCCTCTGGAGTTGAAAAGAAGTATTAGTGGACTAAGGAGTTTGATTCCTCTGGAGATGAAAAGTGCTATTACTGTACTCAGGGGTTCGAGTCCTCTGGAGTTAAAAAGTGGTATTAGTGTACTCAGGGTTTCGAGTCCTCTGGAGTTGAAAAGTATTAACAGTGCACTCAGGGTTTTGAGTCCCCTGGAGTTGAAAAGTTGTATTAGAGTACACAGGGGTTCGAGTCCTCTGGATTTGAAAAGTAGTATTAATGTATTCAGGGGTTCGAGTCCTCTGGAGTTGAAAAGTAGTATTAGTGTACTCAGGGGTTTGAGTTACCTGGAGTTGAAAAGTAGTATTATTGTACTCAGAGGTTTGATTCCCCTGGAGTTGTAAAGTAGTATTAGTGTACTGAGGGGTTTGAGTCACCTGGAGTTGAAAAGCAGTATTAGTGTACTCAGGGCTTCGAGTCCTCAGTAGTTGAAAAGTAGTATTAGTGTACTCAGGGTTTTGATTCCCCTGGAGTTGAAAATTAGTGTTAGTGTACTCAGCAGTTCTAGTACTCTGGAGTTGAAAAGATGTATTAGTTTAGTCAGGGGTTCGAGTCCTCTGGAGTTGAATAATAGCATTTGTGTACCTAGGGGTTTGAGTCCTCTGGCTTTGAAAAGTACTATTAGTGTACTTAGGGGTTTAAGCACACTGGAGTTGAAAAGTAGTATTAGTGCACTCAGGGGTTTTTGTCCACTGGAGTTGAAAAGTAGTATTAGTGTACTCAGGGGTTTTAGTCCACTGGAGTTGAAAAGTAGTATTAGTGTACTCAGGGGTTCGAGTCCTCTGGAGTTGAAATGTAGTATTAGTGTACTCAGGGATTGGAGTCCCCTGGAGTTGAAAAGTAGTTTCAGTGTACTCAGGGGTTTGAGTCCCCTGGAGTTGAAAAGTAGTATTAGTGTACTCTGGGGTTCGATTCCTCAGGAGTTGAAAAGTAGTATTAGTGTACTCAGGGATTCGAGTTCTCTGGATTTGAAAAGTTTTATTAGTGTACTCCGGGGTTTTTATTCCCCTGGAGTTGAAAAGTAGTATTTGTGTACTCAGGGGTTCGAGTCCTCTGGAGTTGAAAAGTACTATTAGAGTACTCAGGGGTTTGAGTCCCCTGGAGTTGTAAAGTAGTATTAGTGTACTCAGGCGTTTGTGTCCCCTGGAGTTGAAAAGTAGTATTAGTGTACTCATGTGTCGAGTGCTCTGGAGTTGAAATATAGTATTCGTGTACCCAGTGTTTTGAGTGCTCTGGAGTTGAAAAGTTGTATTAGTTTACTCAGGGGTTTGAGTCCCCTGCAGTTGAAAAGTAGTATTAGTGTACTAGGGGGTTTGACTCCTCTGTAGTTGAAAAGTAGTATTAGTTTACTCAGGGGTTTGAGTCCTCTGGAGTTGAAAAGTAGTATCAGTGCACTGAGGAGTTTGAGTCCACTGGAGTTGAAAAATAGTATTGTTGTACTCAGGGATTTGAGTTACCTGGAGTTGAAAAGTAGTATTTGTGCACTCCAGGTTTCGAGTCCTTTGTAGTTCAAAAGTAGTATTAGTGTACTCAGGGGTTCGAGTCCTCTGGAGGTGAAAATTAGTATTAGTGTACTAAGGGGTTTGAGTCCTCTGGAGTTGAAAAGTAGTATTAGTGTACTCATTGGTTCGAGTCCTCTGGAGTTGAAAAGTAGTATTAGTGTACTCAGGGGTTCGAGTCCTCTGTAGTTGAAAAGAAGTATTAGTGTACTCAGGGGTTTGAGTCCTCTGGAGTTGAAAAGTGCTATCACTGTACTCAGGGGTTCGAGTGCTCTGGAGTTAAAAAGTGGTATTAGTGTACTCAGGGGTTCGAGTCCTCTGGAATTGAAAAGTATTATCAGTGCACTCAGGGTTTTGAGTCCCCTGGAGTTGAAAAGTTATATTAGAGTACACAGGGGTTCGCGTCCTCTGGATTTGAAAAGTAATATTAATGTATTCAGGGGTTCGAGTCCTCTGGCGTTGAAAAATACTGTTAGTGTACTCAGGGGGTCGAGTCCTCTGGAATTGAAAAGTAGTATTAATGTACTCAGGGGTTCGAGTCCCCTGCAGTTGAAAAGCAGTATTAGTGTACTCAGGGGTTCGAGTCCTCTGGAGTTGAAAGGTAGTATTAGTGTACTCAGGGGTTCGAGTCCTCTGGAATTGAAAAGTAGTATTAATGTACTCTGGGGTTCGTGTACTCTGGAGTTGCAAAGTAGTACAAGTGTACTCAGGGATTCGAGTTCTCTGGATTTGAAAAGTTTTATTAGTGTACTCCGGGGTTTGATTCCCCTGGAGTTGAAAAGTAGTATTTGTGCACTCCAGGTTTCGAGTCCTTTGTAGTTCAAAAGTAGTATTAGTGTACTCTGGGGTTCGATTCCTCAGGAGTTGAAAAGTAGTATTAGTGTACTCAGGGATTCGAGTTCTCTGGATTTGAAAAGTTTTATTAGTGTACTCCGGGGTTTGATTCCCCTGGAGTTGAAAAGTAGTATTTGTGTACTCAGGGGTTCGAGTCCTCTGGAGTTGAAAAGTAGTATTAGTGTACTCAGGGATTCGAGTTCTCTGGATTTGAAAAGTTTTATTAGTGTACTCCGGGGTTTGATTCCTCTGGAGTTGAAAAGTAGTATTTGTGTACTCAGGGGTTCGCGTCCTCTGGAGTTGAAAAGTACTATTAGAGTACTCAGGGGTTTGAGTCCCCTGGAGTTGAAAAGTAGTATTAGTGTACTCAGGGGTTTGAGTACTCTGGAGTTGACAAGTAGTATTAATGTAATCAGGGGTTCGAGTCCTCTGGAGTTGAAAAGTCATATTAGTATACTCAGGGGTTTGAGGCCCCTGGAGTTGAAAAGTAGTATTAGTGTACTCAGGGTTTCGAGTCCTCTGGAGTTGAAAAGTAGTATTAGTGTACTCATGGGTTCGAGTCCTCTGGAGTTGAAAAGTAGTATTAGTGTACTCAGGGGTTCGAGTCCCCTGGAGTTGAAAAGTATTATTAGTGTACTCAGGGGTTTGAGTCCTCTGGAATTGAAAAGTAGTATTAATGTACTCAGGGGTTCGAGTCCCCTGTAGTTGAAAAGTAGTATTAGTGTACTCAGGGGTTCGAGTCCTCTGGAGTTGAAAGGTAGTATTAGTGTACTCAGGGGTTCGAGTCCTCTGGAATTGAAAAGTAGTATTAATGTACTCAGGGTTTCGTGTACTAAGGAGTTGCAAAGTAGTACAAGTGTACTCAGGGATTCGAGTTCTCTGGATTTGAAAAGTTTTATTAGTGTTCTCCGGGGTTTGATTCCCCTGGAGTTGAAAAGTAGTATTTGTGCACTCCAGGTTTCGAGTCCTTTGTAGTTCAAAAGTAGTATTAGTGTACTCTGGGGTTCGATTCCTCAGGAGTTGAAAAGTAGTATTAGTGTACTCAGGGATTCGAGTTCTCTGGATTTGAAAAGTTTTATTAGTGTACTCCGGGGTTTGCTTCCCCTGGAGTTGAAAAGTAGTATTTGTGTACTCAGGGGTTCGGGTCCTCTGGAGTTGAAAAGTAATATTAGTGTACTCAGGGATTCGAGTTCTCTGGATTTGAAAAGTTTTATTTGTGTATTCCGGGGTTTGATTCCCCTGGAGTTGAAAAGTAGTATTTGTGTACTCAGGGGTTCGCGTCCTCTGGAGTTGAAAAGTACTATTAGAGTACTCAGGGGTTTGAGTCCCCTGGAGTTGAAAAGTAGTATTAGTGTACTCAGGCGTTTGTGTCCCCTGGAGTTGAAAAGTAGTATTAGTGTACTCATGTGTCGAGTCCTGTGGAGTTGAAAAGTAGTATTAGTGTACTCAGGGAATCGAGTTCTCTGGATTTGAAAAGTTTTATTAGTGTACTCCGGGGTTTGATTCCCCTGGAGTTGAAAAGTAGTATTTGTGTACTCAGGGGTTCGAGTCCTCTGGAGTGTAAAAGTCCTATTAGAGTAATCAGGGGTTTGAGTCCCCTGGAGTTGAAAAGTAGTATTAGTGTACTCAGGCGTTTGTGTCCCCTGGAGTTGAAAAGTAGTATTAGTGTACTCATGTGTCGAGTCCTGTGGAGTTGAAAAATAGTATTCGTGTACCCAGGGTTTTGAGTCCTCTGGAGTTGGAAAGTTGTATTAGTTTACTCAGGGGTTTGAGTCCTCTGGAGTTGAAAAGTAGTATCAGTGCACTGAGGTGTTTGAGTCCCCTGGAGTTGAAAAATAGTATTGTTGTCCTCAGGGATTTGAGTTACCTGGAGTTGAAAAGTAGTATTTGTGCACTCCAGGTTTCGAGTCCTTTGTAGTTCAAAAGTAGTATTAGTGTACTCAGGGGTTCGAGTCCTCTGGAGGTGAAAATTAGTATTAGTGTACTCAGGGGTTCGAGTCCTCTGGAGTTGAAAAGTAGTATTAGTGTACTCAGGGGTTCGAGTCCTCCGGAGTTGAAAAGTAGTATTAGTGTACTCAGGGGCTCGAGTCCACTGTAGTTGAAAAGTTGTATTAGTGTACTCATGGGTTCGGATCCTCTGGCGTTGAAAAGTAGTATTAGTGTACTCAGGGGTTGGAGTCCCCTGGAGTTGAAAACTAGTATTAGTGTACTCAGGTGTTTGAGTCCTCTGGAGTTGAAAAGAAGTATTAGTGTACTCAGGGGTTTGAGTCCTCTGGAGTTGAATAGTAGTATGAGTGTACTCAGGGGTTCGAGTCCTCTGGAGTTGAAAAGTATTTTCAGTGCACTCAGGGGTTTGAGTCCCCTGGAGTTGAAAAGTTGTATTAGTGTACACAGGGGTTTGAGTCCTCTGGAATTGAAAACTAGTATTAATGTACTCAGGGGTTCGAGTCTTCTGGAGTTGAAAATTAGTATTAGTGTACTCAGGGGTTCGAGTCCTCCGGAGTTGAAAAGTTGTATTAATGTACTCAGGGGTTTGAGTCCCCTGGAGTTGAAAAGTAGTATTAGCGTACTCAGGGGTTCGAGTCCACTGGAGTTGAAATGTTGTATTAGTGTACTCATGGGATCAGATCCTCTGGCGTTGAAAAGTAGTATTAGTGTACTCAGGGGTTTGAGTGCTCTGGAGTTGACAAGTTGTATTAGTGTACTCATGGGTTCGAGTCCTCTGGAGTTGAAAAGTCGTATTAGTGTACTCAGGGGTTTGAGTCCTCTGGAGTTGAAAAGAAGTATTAGTGTACTCAGGGGTTTGAGTCCTCTTGTGTTAAAAAGTACTATTAGTGTACTCAGGGGTTCGAGTCCTCTGGAGTTGAAAAGTAGTATTAGTGTACTCAGGGGTTCGAGTCCTCTGGAGTTGAAAAGTATTAGCAGTGCACTCAGGGGTTTGAGTCCCCTGGAGTTGAAAAGTTGTATTAGTGTACACAGGGGTTCGAGTCCTCTGGAATTGAAAAGTAGTATTAATATACTCAGGGGTTCGAGTCCCCTGGAGTTGAAAAGTATTATTAGTGTACTCAGGGGTTTGAGTCCTCTGGAGTTGAAAGGAACTATCAGTGTACTCAGGGATTCGAGTCCTCTGGAGTTAAAAATTAGTATTAGTGTACTCAGGGGTTCAAGTCCTCTAGAGTTGAAAAGTGGTATTAATGTACTCAGGGGTTTAAGTCCTCTGGAGTTGAAAATTAGTGTTAGTATACTCAGGGGTTTGAGTCCCCTGGAGTTGAAAAGTAGTATTAGTATACTCAGGGGTTCGAGTCCACTGCAGTTGAAAAGTAGAATTAGTATAGTCAGGTGTTTGAGTCCCCTAGAGTTGAAAAGTAGCATTAGTGTACTCAGGGGTTCGAGTCCTCTAGAGTTGAAAAGTAGTATTAGTGTACTCAGGGATTTGAGTCCTCTGGAGTTGAAAAGTAGTATTAGTGTACTCAGGGGTTTGAGACCCTGGAGTTGAAAAGTGGTATTAGTGTACTCAGGGGTTTGATTCACCTGGATTTGAAAAGTGGTATTAATGTACTCATGTTTTCGAGTCCTCTGGAGTTGAAAAATTGTGTTACTCTACTCAGGGGTTTGAGTCCTCTGGAACTGAAAAGTAGTATTAATGTATTCAGGGGTTCGAGTCCACTGGAGTTGAAAAGTTGTATTAGTGTACTCATGGGTTCGGATCCTCTGGCGTTGAAAAGTAGCTGTAGTGTACTCAATTGTTTGAGTGCTCTGGAGTTGAAAGTTGTATTAGTGTACTCATGGGTTCAAATCCACTGGAATTGAAAAGTAGTATTAATGTACTCAGGGGTTCGAATCCCCTGGAGTTGAAAAGTAGTATTACTGTACTCAGGATTTCGAGTCTTCTGGAGTTGAAAAGAAGTATTAGTGTACTCAGGGGTTTGAGTACTCTGGAGTTGACAAGTAGTATTAATGTAATCAGGGGTTCGAGTCCTCTGGAGTTGAAAAGTCGTATTAGTATACTCAGGGGTTTGAGGCCCCTGGAGTTGAAAAGTAGTATTAGTGTACTCAGGGTTTCGAGTCCTCTGGAGTTGAAAAGTAGTATTAGTGTACTCAGGGGTTTGAGTCCCCTGGAGTAGAAAAATAGTATTAGTGTACTCAGGGGTTCGAGTCCTCCGGAGTTTGAAAGTTGTATGAGTGTACTCAGGAGTTTGATTCCTCTGGAGATGAAAAGTGCTATTACTGTACTCAGGGGTTCGAGTCCTCTGGAGTTAAAAAGTAGTATTAGTGTACCCAGGGTTTTGAGTCCTCTGGAGTTGAAAAGTTGTATTAGTTTACTCAGGGGTTTGAGTCCTCTGGAGTTGAAAAGTAGTATCAGTGCACTGAGGTGTTTGAGTCCCCTGGAGTTGAAAAATAGTATTGTTGTCCTCAGGGATTTGAGTTACCTGGAGTTGAAAAGTAGTATTTGTGCACTCCAGGTTTCGAGTCCTTTGTAGTTCAAAAGTAGTATTAGTGTACTCAGGGGTTCGAGTCCTCTGGAGGTGAAAATTAGTATTAGTGTACTCAGGGGTTCGAGTCCTCTGGAGTTGAAATGTAGTATTAGTGTACTCAGGGGTTCGAGTCCTCCGGAGTTGAAAAGTAGTATTAGTGTACTCAGGGGCTCGAGTCCACTGGAGTTGAAAAGTTGTATTAGTGTACTCATGGGTTCGGATCCTCTGGCGTTGAAAAGTAGTATTAGTGTACTCAGGGGTTGGAGTCCCCTGGAGTTGAAAACTAGTATTAGTGTACTCAGGTGTTTGAGTCCTCTGGAGTTGAAAAGAAGTATTAGTGTACTCAGGGGTTTGAGTCCTCTGGAGTTGAAAAGTAGTATGAGTGTACTCAGGGGTTCGAGTCCTCTGGAGTTGAAAAGTATTTTCAGTGCACTCAGGGGTTTGAGTCCCCTGGAGTTGAAAAGTTGTATTAGTGTACACAGGGGTTTGAGTCCTCTGGAATTGAAAAGTAGTATTAATGTACTCAGGGGTTCGAGTCTTCTGGAGTTGAAAATTAGTATTAGTGTACTCAGGGGTTCGAGTCCTCCGGAGTTGAAAAGTTGTATTAATGTACTCAGGGGTTTGAGTCCCCTGGAGTTGAAAAGTAGTATTAGCGTACTCAGGGGTTCGAGTCCACTGGAGTTGAAATGTTGTATTAGTGTACTCATGGGATCAGATCCTCTGGCGTTGAAAAGTAGTATTAGTGTACTCAGGGGTTTGAGTGCTCTGGAGTTGACAAGTTGTATTAGTGTACTCATGGGTTCGAGTCCTCTGGAGTTGAAAAGTCGTATTAGTGTACTCATGGGTTTGAGTCCTCTGGAGTTGAAAAGAAGTATTAGTGTACTCAGGGGTTTGAGTCCTCTTGTGTTAAAAAGTACTATTAGTGTACTCAGGGGTTCGAGTCCTCTGGAGTTGAAAAGTAGTATTAGTGTACTCAGGGGTTCGAGTCCTCTGGAGTTGAAAAGTATTAGCAGTGCACTCAGGGGTTTGAGTCCCCTGGAGTTGAAAAGTTGTATTAGTGTACACAGGGGTTCGAGTCCTCTGGAATTGAAAAGTAGTATTAATATACTCAGGGGTTCGAGTCCCCTGGAGTTGAAAAGTATTATTAGTGTACTCAGGGGTTTGAGTCCTCTGGAGTTGAAAGGAACTATCAGTGTACTCAGGGATTTGAGTCCTCTGGAATTGAAAAGTAGTACTAATGTACTCAGGGGTTCGAGTCTTCTGGAGTTGAAAATTAGTATTAGTGTACTCAGGGGTTTGAGTCCTCTGGATTTGAAAAGTAGTATTAGTGTACTCAGGGGTTCGAGTCCTCTGGAGTTAAAAATTAATATTTGTGTACTCAGGGGTTCGAGTCCTCTGGAGTTGAAAAGTGGTATTAATGTACTCAGGGGTTTAAGTCCTCTGGAGTTGAAAATTAGTGTTAGTATACTCAGGGGTTTGAGTCCCCTGGAGTTGAAAAGTAGTATTAGTATACTCAGGGGTTCGAGTCCACTGCAGTTGAAAAGTAGAATTAGTATAGTCAGGTGTTTGAGTCCCCTAGAGTTGAAAAGTAGCATTAGTGTACTCAGGGGTTCGAGTCCTCTAGAGTTGAAAAGTAGTATTAGTGTACTCAGGGATTTGAGTCCTCTGGAGTTGAAAAGTAGTATTAGTGTACTCAGGGGTTTGAGACCCTGGAGTTGAAAAGTGGTATTAGTGTACTCAGGGGTTTGATTCACCTGGATTTGAAAAGTGGTATTAATGTACTCATGTTTTCGAGTCCTCTGGAGTTGAAAAATTGTGTTACTCTACTCAGGGGTTTGAGTCCTCTGGAACTGAAAAGTAGTATTAATGTATTCAGGGGTTCGAGTCCACTGGAGTTGAAAAGTTGTATTAGTGTACTCATGGGTTCGGATCCTCTGGCGTTGAAAAGTAGCTGTAGTGTACTCAATGGTTTGAGTGCTCTGGAGTTGAAAGTTGTATTAGTGTACTCATGGGTTCAAATCCACTGGAATTGAAAAGTAGTATTAATGTACTCAGGGGTTCGAATCCCCTGGAGTTGAAAAGTAGTATTACTGTACTCAGGATTTCGAGTCTTCTGCAGTTGAAAAGAAGTATTAGTGTACTCAGGGGTTTGAGTACTCTGGAGTTGACAAGTAGTATTAATGTAATCAGGGGTTCGAGTCCTCTGGAGTTGAAAAGTCGTATTAGTATACTCAGGGGTTTGAGGCCCCTGGAGTTGAAAAGTAGTATTAGTGTACTCAGGGTTTCGAGTCCTCTGGAGTTGAAAAGTAGTATTAGTGTACTCAGGGGTTTGAGTCCCCTGGAGTAAAAAAATAGTATTAGTGTACTCAGGGGTTCGAGTCCTCCGGAGTTTGAAAGTTGTATGAGTGTATTCAGGGGTTCGAGTCCCCTGGAGTTGAAAAGTAGTATTAGTGTACTCAGGGGTTCGAGTCCACTGGAGTTGAAAAGTTGTATTAGTGTACTCATGGGTTCGGATCCTCTGGCGTTGAAAAGTAGTAGTAGTGTACTCAATGGTTTGAGTGCTCTGGAGTTGAAAGTTGTATTAGTGTACTCATGGGTTCGAGTCCTCTGGAGTTGAAAAGTAGTATTAGTGTACTCAGGGGTTCGAGTCCTCTGGAGTTGAAAAGAAGTATTAGTGGACTAAGGAGTTTGATTCCTCTGGAGATGAAAAGTGCTATTACTGTACTCAGGGGTTCGAGTCCTCTGGAGTTAAAAAGTAGTATTAGTGTACTCAGGGTTTCGAGTCCTCTGGAGTTGAAAAGTATTAACAGTGCACTCAGGGTTTTGAGTCCCCTGGAGTTGAAAAGTTGTATTAGAGTACAGAGGGGTTCGAGTCCTCTGGATTTGAAAAGTAGTATTAATGTATTCAGGGGTTCGAGTCCTCTGGAGTTGAAAAGTAGTATTAGTGTACTCAGGGGTTTGAGTTACCTGGAGTTGAAAAGTAGTGTTATTGTACTCAGGGGTTTGATTCCCCTGGAGTTGAAAAGTAGTATTAGTGTACTCAGGGCTTCGAGTCCTCAGTAGTTGAAAAGTAGTATTAGTGTACTCAGGGTTTTGATTCCCCTGGAGTTGAAAATTAGTGTTAGTGTACTCAGCAGTTCTAGTACTCTGGAGTTGAAAAGATGTATTAGTTTAGTCAGGGGTTCGAGTCCTCTGGAGTTGAATAATAGCATTTGTGTACCTAGGGGTTTGAGTCCTCTGGCTTTGAAAAGTACTATTAGTGTACTTAGGGGTTTAAGCACACTGGAGTTGAAAAGTAGTATTAGTGTACTCAGGGGTTTTAGTCCACTGGAGTTGAAAAGTAGTATTAGTGTACTCAGGGGTTTTAGTCCACTGGAGTTGAAAAGTAGTATTAGTGTACTCAGGGGTTCGAGTCCTCTGGAGTTGAAATGTAGTATTAGTGTACTCAGGGATTGGAGTCCCCTGGAGTTGAAAAGCAGTTTTAGTGTACTCAGGGGTTTGAGTCCCCTGGAGTTGAAAAGTAGTATTAGTGTACTCTGGGGTTCGATTCCTCAGGAGTTGAAAAGTAGTATTAGTGTACTCAGGGATTCGAGTTCTCTGGATTTGAAAAGTTTTATTAGTGTACTCCGGGGTTTGATTCCCCTGGAGTTGAAAAGTAGTATTTGTGTACTCAGGGGTTCGAGTCCTCTGGAGTGTAAAAGTACTATTAGAGTACTCAGGGGTTTGAGTCCCCTGGAGTTGTAAAGTAGTATTAGTGTACTCAGGCGTTTGTGTCCCCTGGAGTTGAAAAGTAGTATTAGTGTAATCATGTGTCGAGTCCTCTGGAGTTGAAATATAGTATTCGTGTACCCAGTGTTTTGAGTCCTCTGGAGTTGAAAAGTTGTATTAGTTTACTCAGGGGTTTGAGTCCCCTGCAGTTGAAAAGTAGTATTAGTGTACTAGGGGGTTTGACTCCTCTGTAGTTGAAAAGTAGTATTAGTTTACTCAGGGGTTTGAGTCCTCTGGAGTTGAAAAGTAGTATCAGTGCACTGAGGAGTTTGAGTCCCCTGGAGTTGAAAAATAGTATTGTTGTACTCAGGGATTTGAGTTACCTGGAGTTGAAAAGTAGTATTTGTGCACTCCAGGTTTCGAGTCCTTTGTAGTTCAAAAGTAGTATTAGTGTACTCAGGGGTTCGAGTCCTCTGGAGGTGATAATTAGTATTAGTGTACTAAGGGGTTTGAGTCCTCTGGAGTTGAAAAGTAGTATTAGTGTACTCATTGGTTCGAGTCCTCTGGAGTTGAAAAGTAGTATTAGTGTACTCAGGGGTTCGAGTCCTCTGTAGTTGAAAAGAAGTATTAGTGTACTCAGGGGTTTGAGTCCTCTGGAGTTGAAAAGTGCTATCACTGTACTCAGGGGTTCGAGTGCTCTGGAGTTAAAAAGTGGTATTAGTGTACTCAGGGGTTCGAGTCCTCTGGAATTGAAAAGTATTATCAGTGCACTCAGGGTTTTGAGTCCCCTGGAGTTGAAAAGTTGTATTAGAGTACACAGGGGTTCGCGTCCTCTGGATTTGAAAAGTCGTATTAATGTATTCAGGGGTTCGAGTCCTCTGGAGTTGAAAAATACTGTTAGTGTACTCAGGGGGTCGAGTCCTCTGGAATTGAAAAGTAGTATTAATGTACTCAGGGGTTCGAGTCCCCTGCAGTTGAAAAGTAGTATTAGTGTACTCAGGGGTTCGAGTCCTCTGGAGTTGAAAGTTAGTATTAGTGTACTCAGGGGTTCGAGTCCTCTGGAATTGAAAAGTAGTATTAATGTACTCAGGGGTTCGTGTACTCTGGAGTTGCAAGTAGTACAAGTGTACTCAGGGATTCGAGTTCTCTGGATTTGAAAAGTTTTATTAGTGTACTCCGGGGTTTGATTCCCCTGGAGTTGAAAAGCAGTATTTGTGCACTCCAGGTTTCGAGTCCTTTGTAGTTCAAAAGTAGTATTAGTGTACTCTGGGGTTCGATTCCTCAGGAGTTGAAAAGTAGTATTAGTGTACTCAGGGATTCGAGTTCTCTGGATTTGAAAAGTTTTATTAGTGTACTCCGGGGTTTGATTCCCCTGGAGTTGAAAAGTAGTATTTGTGTACTCAGGGGTTCGAGTCCTCTGGAGTTGAAAAGTAGTATTAGTGTACTCAGGGATTCGAGTTCTCTGGATTTGAAAAGTTTTATTAGTGTACTCCGGGGTTTGATTCCCCTGGAGTTGAAAAGTAGTATTTGTGTACTCAGGGGTTCGCGTCCTCTGGAGTTGAAAAGTACTATTAGAGTACTCAGGGGTTTGAGTCCCCTGGAGTTGAAAAGTAGTATTAGTGTACTCAGGGGTTTGAGTACTCTGGAGTTGACAAGTAGTATTAATGTAATCAGGGGTTCGAGTCCTCTGGAGTTGAAAAGTCATATTAGTATACTCAGGGGTTTGAGGCCCCTGGAGTTGAAAAGTAGTATTAGTGTACTCAGGGTTTCGAGTCCTCTGGAGTTGAAAAGTAGTATTAGTGTACTCATGGGTTCGAGTCCTCTGGAGTTGAAAAGTAGTATTAGTGTACTCAGGGGTTCGAGTCCTCTGGAGTTGAAAAGAAGTATTAGTGGACTCAGGGTTTTGATTCCTCTGGAGTTGAAAAGTGCTATTACTGTACTCAGGGGTTCGAGTCCTCTGGTGTTAAAAAGTGGTATTAGTGTAGTCAGGGTTTCAAGTCCTCTGGAGTTGAAAAGTATTAACAGTGCACTCAGGGTTTTGAGTCCCCTGTAGTTGAAAAGTTGTATTAGAGTACAGAGGGGTTAGAGTCCTCTGGATTTGAAAAGTAGTATTAATGTATTCAGGGGTTCGAGTCCTCTGGAGATGAAAAATAGTGTTAGTGTACTCAGGGGGTCGAGTCCTCTGGAATTGAAAAGTAGTATTAATGTACTCAGGGGTTCGAGTCCCCTGCAGTTGAAAAGTAGTATTAGTGTACTCAGGGGTTTGAGTTACCTGGAGTTGAAAAGTAGTATTTGTGCACTCCAGGTTTCGAGTCCTTTGTAGTTCAAAAGTAGTATTAGTGTACTCAGGGGTTCGAGTCCTCTGGAGTTGAAAAGTAGTTTTAGTGTACTCAGGGGTTTGATTCCCCTGGTGTTGAAAGGTAGTAGTAGTGTACTCAGGGTTTCGAGTCCTCTGGTGTTGAAAAGTACTATTAGTGTAGTCAGGGGTTTGAGTCCCCTGGATTTGAAAAGTAGTATTAGTGTATTCAGGGTTTCGAATCCTCTGGAGTTGAAAAGTAGTATTAGTGTACTCAGGGGTTTGAGTCCCGTGGAGTAGAAAAATAGTATTAGTGTACTCAGGGGTTCGAGTCCTCCGGAGTTGAAAAGTTGTATTAATGTACTCAGGGGTTTGAGTCCCCTGGAGTTGAAAAGTAGTATTAGCGTACTCAGGGGTTCGAGTCCACTGGAGTTGAAATGTTGTATTAGTGTACTCATGGGATCAGATCCTCTGGCGTTGAAAAGTAGTATTAGTGTACTCAGGGGTTTGAGTGCTCTGGAGTTGACAAGTTGTATTAGTGTACTCATGGGTTCGAGTCCTCTGGAGTTGAAAAGTCGTATTAGTGTACTCAGGGGTTTGAGTCCTCTGGAGTTGAAAAGAAGTATTAGTGTACTCAGGGGTTTGAGTCCTCTTGTGTTAAAAAGTACTATTAGTGTACTCAGGGGTTCGAGTCCTCTGGAGTTTAAAAGTAGTATTAGTGTACTCAGGGGTTCGAGTCCTCTGGAGTTGAAAAGTATTAGCAGTGCACTCAGGGGTTTGAGTCCCCTGGAGTTGAAAAGTTGTATTAGTGTACACAGGGGTTCGAGTCCTCTGGAATTGAAAAGTAGTATTAATATACTCAGGGGATCGAGTCCCCTGGAGTTGAAAAGTATTATTAGTGTACTCAGGGGTTTGAGTCCTCTGGAATTGAAAAGTAGTATTAATGTACTCAGGGGTTCGAGTCCCCTGCAGTTGAAAAGTAGTATTAGTGTACTCAGGGTTTCGAGTCCTCTGCAATTGAAAAGTAGTGTTAATGTACTCAGGGGTTCGTGTACTCTGGAGTTGCAAAGTGTTACAGGTGTACTCAGGGATTCGAGTTCTCTGGATTTGAAAAGTTTTATTAGTGTACTCCGGGGTTTGATTCCCCTGGAGTTGAAAAGTAGTATTTGTGCACTCCAGGTTTCGAGTCCTTTGTAGTTCAAAAGTAGTATTAGTGTACTCTGGGGTTCGATTCCTCAGGAGTTGAAAAGTAGTATTAGTGTACTCAGGGATTCGAGTTCTCTGGATTTGAAAAGTTTTATTAGTGTACTCCGGGGTTCGATTCCCCTGGAGTTGAAAAGTAGTATTTGTGTACTCAGGGGTTCGGGTCCTCTGGAGTTGATAAGTAGTATTAGTGTACTCAGGGATTCGAGTTCTCTGGATTTGAAAAGTTTTATTAGTGTACTCCGGGGTTTGATTCCCCTGGAGTTGAAAAGTAGTATTTGTGTACTCAGGGGTTCGCGTCCTCTGGAGTTGAAAAGTACTATTAGAGTACTCAGGGGTTTGAGTCCCCTGGAGTTGAAAAGTAGTATTAGTGTACTCAGGCGTTTGTGTCCCCTGGAGTTGAAAAGTAGTATTAGTGTACTCATGTGTCGAGTCCTGTGGAGTTGAAAAGTAGTATTTGTGTACTCAGGGATTCGAGTTCTCTGGATTTGAAAAGTTTTATTAGTGTACTACGGGGTTTGATTCCCCTGGAGTTGAAAAGTAGTATTTGTGTACTCAGGGGTTCGAGTCCTCTGGAGTGTAAAAGTACTATTAGAGTAATCAGGGGTTTGAGTCCCCTGGAGTTGAAAAGTAGTATTAGTGTACTCAGGCGTTTGTGTCCCCTGGAGTTGAAAAGTAGTATTAGTGTACTCATGTGTCGAGTCCTGTGGAGTTGAAAAATAGTATTCGTGCACCCAGGGTTTTGAGTCCTCTGGAGTTGAAAAGTTGTATTAGCGTACTCAGGGGTTCGAGTCCACTGGAGTTGAAATGTTGTATTAGTGTACTCATGGGATCAGATCCTCTGGCGTTGAAAAGTAGTATTAGTGTACTCAGGGGTTTGAGTGCTCTGGAGTTGACAAGTTGTATTAGTGTACTCATGGGTTCGAGTCCTCTGGAGTTGAAAAGTCGTATTAGTGTACTCAGCGGTTTGAGTCCTCTGGAGTTGAAAAGAAGTATTAGTGTACTCAGGGGTTTGAGTCCTCTTGTGTTAAAAAGTACTATTAGTGTACTCAGGGGTTCGAGTCCTCTGGAGTTTAAAAGTAGTATTAGTGTACTCAGGGGTTCGAGTCCTCTGGAGTTGAAAAGTATTAGCAGTGCACTCAGGGGTTTGAGTCCCCTGGAGTTGAAAAGTAGTATTAGTGTACTCAGGGGTTTTAGTCCACTGGAGTTGAAAAGTAGTATTAGTGTACTCAGGGGTTTTAGTCCACTGGAGTTGAAAAGTAGTATTAGTGTACTCAGGGGTTCGAGTCCTCTGGAATTGAAATGTAGTATTAGTGTACTCAGGGATTGGAGTCCCCTGGAGTTGAAAAGTAGTTTTAGTGTACTCAGGGGTTTGAGTCCCCTGGAGTTGAAAAGTAGTATTAGTGTACTCTGGGGTTCGATTCCTCAGGAGTTGAAAAGTAGTATTAGTGTACTCAGGGATTCGAGTTCTCTGGATTTGAAAAGTTTTATTAGTGTACTCCGGGGTTTGATTCCCCTGGAGTTGAAAAGTAGTATTTGTGTACTCAGGGGTTCGAGTCCTCTGGAGTGTAAAAGTACTATTAGAGTACTCAGGGGTTTGAGTCCCCTGGAGTTGTAAAGTAGTATTAGTGTACTCAGGCGTTTGTGTCCCCTGGAGTTGAAAAGTAGTATTAGTGTACTCATGTGTCGAGTCCTCTGGAGTTGAAATATAGTATTCGTGTACCCAGTGTTTTGAGTCCTCTGGAGTTGAAAAGTTGTATTAGTTTACTCAGGGGTTTGAGTCCCCTGCAGTTGAAAAGTAGTATTAGTGTACTAGGGGGTTTGACTCCTCTGTAGTTGAAAAGTAGTATTAGTTTACTCAGGGGTTTGAGTCCTCTGGAGTTGAAAAGTAGTATCAGTGCACTGAGGAGTTTGAGTCCCCTGGAGTTGAAAAATAGTATTGTTGTACTCAGGGATTTGAGTTACCTGGAGTTGAAAAGTAGTATTTGTGCACTCCAGGTTTCGAGTCCTTTGTAGTTCAAAAGTAGTATTAGTGTACTCAGGGGTTCGAGTTCTCTGGAGGTGAAAATTAGTATTAGTGTACTCAGGGGTTCGAGTCCACTGGAGTTGAAATGTTGTATTAGTGTACTCATGGGATCAGATCCTCTGGCGTTGAAAAGTAGTATTAGTGTACTCAGGGGTTTGAGTGCTCTGGAGTTGACAAGTTGTATTAGTGTACTCAGGGGTTCGAGTCCTCTGGAGTTGAAAAGTCGTATTAGTGTACTCAGGGGTTTGAGTCCTCTGGAGTTGAAAAGAAGTATTAGTGTACTCAGGGGTTTGAGTCCTCTTGTGTTAAAAAGTACTATTAGTGTACTCAGGGGTTCGAGTCCTCTGGAGGTGAAAATTAGTATTAGTGTACTAAGGGGTTTTAGTCCACTGGAGTTGAAAAGTAGTATTAGTGTACTCATTGGTTCGAGTCCTCTGGAGTTGAAAAGTAGTATTAGTGTACTCAGGGGTTCGAGTCCTCTGTAGTTGAAAAGAAGTATTAGTGTACTCAGGGGTTTGAGTCCTCTGGAGTTGAAAAGTGCTATCACTGTACTCAGGGGTTCGAGTGCTCTGGAGTTAAAAAGTGGTATTAGTGTACTCAGGGGTTCGAGTCCTCTGGAATTGAAAAGTATTATCAGTGCACTCAGGGTTTTGAGTCCCCTGGAGTTGAAAAGTAGTATTAGTGTACTCAGGCGTTTGTGTCCCCTGGAGTTGAAAAGTAGTATTAGTGTACTCATGTGTCGAGTCCTGTGGAGTTGAAAAGTAGTATTAGTGTACTCAGGGATTCGAGTTCTCTGGATTTGAAAAGTTTTATTAGTTTACTCCGGGGTTTGATTCCCCTGGAGTTGAAAAGTAGTATTTGTGTACTCAGGGGTTCGAGTCCTCTGGAGTGTAAAAGTACTATTAGAGTAATCAGGGGTTTGAGTCCCCTGGAGTTGAAAAGTAGTATTAGTGTACTCAGGCGTTTGTGTCCCCTGGAGTTGAAAAGTAGTATTAGTGTACTCATGTGTCGAGTCCTGTGGAGTTGAAAAATAGTATTCGTGTACCCAGGGTTTTGAGTCCTCTGGAGTTGAAAAGTTGTATTAGTTTACTCAGGGGTTTGAGTCCTCTGGAGTTGAAAAGTAGTATCAGTGCACTGAGGTGTTTGAGTCCCCTGGAGTTGAAAAATAGTATTGTTGTCCTCAGGGATTTGAGTTACCTGGAGTTGAAAAGTAGTATTTGTGCACTCCAGGTTTCGAGTCCTTTGTAGTTCAAAAGTAGTATTAGTGTACTCAGGGGTTCGAGTCCTCTGGAGGTGAAAATTAGTATTAATGTACTCAGGGGTTCGAGTCCTCTGGAGTTGAAAAGTAGTATTAGTGTACTCAGTGGTTCGAGTCCTCCGGAGTTGAAAAGTAGTATTAGTGTACTCAGGGGCTCGAGTCCACTGGAGTTGAAAAGTTGTATTAGTGTACTCATGGGTTCGGATCCTCTGGCGTTGAAAAGTAGTATTAGTGTACTCAGGGGTTGGAGTCCCCTGGAGTTGAAAACTAGTATTAGTGTACTCAGGTGTTTGAGTCCTCTGGAGTTGAAAAGAAGTATTAGTGTACTCAGGGGTTTGAGTCCTCTGGAGTTGAAAAGTAGTATCAGTGTACACAGGGGTTCGAGTCCTCTGGAGTTGAAAAGTATTTTCAGTGCACTCAGGGGTTTGAGTCCCCTGGAGTTGAAAAGTTGTATTAGTGTACACAGGGGTTTGAGTCCTCTGGAATTGAAAAGTAGCATTAATGTACTCAGGGGTTCGAGTCTTCTGGAGTTGAAAATTAGTATTAGTGTACTCAGGGGTTCGAGTCCTCTGGAGTTAAAAAGTAGTATTAGTGTACTCAGAGGTTTGAGACCCCTGGAGTTGAAAAGTATTATTAGTGTACTCAGGGGTTTGAGTCCTCTAGAGTTGAAAAGAACTATTAATGTACTCAGGGTTTTGAGTCCTCTGGAATTGAAAAGTAGTATTAATGTACTCAGGGGTTCGAGTCTTCTGGAGTTGAAAATTAGTAATAGTGTACTCAGTGGTTCGAGTCCTCTGGAGTTAAAAAGTAGTATTAGTTCACACAGGGGTTCGAGTCCTCTGGAGTTGAAAAGTGGTATTAATGTACTGAGGGGTTCGAGTCCTCTGGAGTTGAAAATTAGTATTAGTATACTCAGGGGTTTGAGTCCCCTGGAGTTGAAAAGTAGTATTTGTATACTCAGGCGTTCGAGTCCTCTGCAGTTGAAAAGTAGTATTCGTGTACTCAGGGGTTCGAGTCCATTGGAGATGAAAAGTTGTATTAGTGTACTCAGGGGTTTGAGTCCCTGGAGTTGAAAAGTGGTATTAGTGTACTCAGGGGATTGATTCAACTGGATTTGAAAAGTAGTATTAGTGTACTCATGGGTTCGAGTCCTCTGGAGTTGAAAAATAGTGTTACTGTACTCAGGGGTTTGAGTTCTCTGGAATTGAAAAGTAGTATTAATGTACTCAGGGGTTCGAGTCCTCTGGAATTGAAAAGTAGTATTAATGTACTCAGGGGTTTGAGTCCCGTGGAGTTGAAAAGTAGTATTAGTGTACTCAGGGGTTCGAGTCTTCTGGAGTTGAAAAGAAGTATTTGTGTACTCAGGGGTTCGAGTCCTCTGGTGTTGAAAAGTAGTATTAGTGTA
The DNA here is from genome assembly GCA_026770705.1 of Isurus oxyrinchus. Taxonomy (NCBI): domain Eukaryota; kingdom Metazoa; phylum Chordata; class Chondrichthyes; order Lamniformes; family Lamnidae; genus Isurus; species Isurus oxyrinchus. The sequence goes on from JANJGN010000233.1 coordinate 173,389, forward strand.
CTCAGGGGTTTGAGTCCCCTGGAGTTGAAAAGTAGTATTAGTGTACTCAGGGTTTCGAGTCCTCTGGATTTGAAAAGTAGTATTAGTGTACTCAGGGGTTTGATTCCCCTGGAGTAGAAAAATAGTATTAGTGTACTCAGGGGCTCGAGTCCTCCGGAGTTGAAAAGTAGTATTAGTGTACTCAGGGGTTCGAGTCCACTGGAGTTGAAAAGTTGTATTAGTGTACTCATGGGTTCGGATCCTCTGGAGTTGGAAAGTACGATTAGTGTACTCAGGGGTTCGAGTCCTCTGGAGATAAAAAGTAGTATTCGTATACTCAGGGGTTCGAGTCCTCTGGGGTTGAAAAGTATTATCAGTGCACTCAGGGGTTTGAGTCCCCTGGAGTTGAAAAGTTGTATTACTGTACACAGGGGTTCGAGTCCTCTGGATTTGAAAAGTAGTATTAATGTACTCAGGGGTTCGAGTCCTCTGGAGTTGAAAATTAGTATTAGTGTACTCAGGAGTTTGAGTCCTCTGGATTTGAAAAGTTTTATTAGTGTACTCAGGGGTTCGAGTGCTCTGGAGTTGAAAAGAAGTATTAGTGTACTCAGGGGTTCGAGTCCTCTGGAGTTGAAAAGTGGTATTAATGCTGTCAGAGGTTCGAATCTTCTGGAGTTGAAAAGTAGCATTAGTGTACTCAGGGGTTTGAGTCCTTTGGAGTTGAAAAGAGTTATTTGTCTACTCAGGGGTTCGAGTCCTCTGCAGTTGAAAAGTAGTATTAGTGTACTCAGGGGTTTGAGTCCCCTGGTGTTGAAAAGTAGCATTAGTGTACTCAGGGTTTCGAATCCAGTGGAGTTGAAAAGTAACATTAGTGTACTGAGGGGTTTGAGTCCCCCAAGTGAAACGTGGTGTTAGTGTACTCATGGGTTTGATTCACCTGGAGTTGAAAAGTAGTATTAGTGTACTCAGGGGATCGAGTCGTCTGGAGTTGAAAAGTAGTGTTAGTGTACTCAGGCGTTCGTGTCCTCTGGAGTTGAAAAGTAGTTTTAGTGTACTCAGGGGTTTGATTCCCCTGGAGTTGAAAGGTAGTAGTAGTGTACTCAGGGTTTCGAGTCCTCTGGTGTTGAAAAGTAGTATTAGTGTAGTCAGGGGTTTGAGTCCCCTGGATTTGAAAAGTAGTATTAGTGTATTCAGGGTTTCGAGTCCTCTGGAGTTGAAATGTTGTATTAGTGAACTCATGGGATCAGATCCTCTGGCATTGAAAAGTAGTATTAGTGTACTCAGGGGTTTGAGTGCTCTGGAGTTGACAAGTTGTAGTAGTGTACTCATGGGTTCGAGTCCTCTGGAGTTGAAAAGTCGTATTAGTGCACTCAGGGGTTTGAGTCATCTGGAGTTGCAAAGATGTATTAGTGTACTCAGGGGTTTGAGTCCTCTTGTGTTAAAAAGTACTATTAGTATACTCAGGGGTTCGAGTCCTCTGCAGTTTAAAAGTAGTATTAGTGTACTCAGGGGTTCGAGTCCTCTGGAGTTGAAAAGTGGTATTAGTGTACTCAGGGGTTTGATTCACCTGGATTTGAAAAGTGGTATTAATGTACTCATGTTTTCGAGTCCTCTGGAGTTGAAAAATTGTGTTACTCTACTCAGGGGTTTGAGTCCTCTGGAACTGAAAAGTAGTATTAATGTATTCAGAGGTTCGAGTCCTCTGGAGTTGAAAAATAGTGTTAGTGTACTCAGGGGTTCAAATCCACTGGAATTGAAAAGTAGTTTTAATGTACTCAGGGGTTCGAATCCCCTGGAGTTGAAAAGTAGTATTACTGTACTCAGGATTTCGAGTCTTCTGGAGTTGAAAAGAAGTATTAGTGTACTCAGGGGTTTGAGTACTCTGGAGTTGAAAAGTTGTATTAGTTTACTCAGGGGTTTGAGTCCCCTGCAGTTGAAAAGTAGTATTAGTGTACTAGGGGGTTTGACTCCTCTGGAGTTGAAAAGTAGTATTAGTTTACTCAGTGGTTTGAGACCTCTGGAGTTGAAAAGTAGTATCAGTGCACTGAGGAGTTTGAGTCCCTGGAGTTGAAAAATAGTATTGTTGTACTCAGGGATTTGAGTTACCTGGAGTTGAAAAGTAGTATTTGTGCACTCCAGGTTTCGAGTCCTTTGTAGTTCAAAAGTCGTATTAGTGTACTCAGGGGTTCGAGTCCTCTGGAGGTGAAAATTAGTATTAGTGTACTCAGGGGTTCGAGTCCTTTGGAGTTGAAAAGTAGTATTAGTGTACTAAGATATTTGAGTCCTCTGGAGTTGAAAAGTAGTATTAGTGTACTCAGTGGTTTGAGTACTCTGGAGTTGAAAAGTAGTATTAGTTTACTCAGGGGTTTGTGTCCCCTGGAGTTGAAAAGTAGTATTAGTGTACTCAGGGGTTTGAGTCCTCTTGAGTTGAAAAGTAATATCAGTGTACTCAGGGGTTCGAGTCCTCTGGAGTTGAAAAGTAGTATTAGTGTACGCCGGGATTTGTGTCCTCCGGAGTTGAAAAGTAGTATTAGTGTACTCAGGGGTTTGAGTCCTCTGGATTTGGAAAGTAGTTTGAGTGTACTCAGGGGTTTGAGTCCCCTGGATTTGAATAGTAGTATTATTGTGCTCAGGGGTTCGAGACCTCTGGAGTTGAAAAGTAGTATTAGTGTACTCAGGGGTTCGTGTACTCTGGAGTTGCAAAGTAGTCCAAGTGTACTCAGGGATTCGAGTTCTCTGGATTTGAAAAGTTTTATTAGTGTACTCCGGGGTTTGATTCCCCTGGAGTTGAAAAGTAGTATTTGTGCACTCCAGGTTTCGAGTCCTTTGTAGTTCAAAAGTAGTATTAGTGTACTCTGGGGTTCGATTCCTCAGGAGTTGAAAAGTAGTATTAGTGTACTCAGGGATTCGAGTTCTCTGGATTTGAAAAGTTTTGTTAGTGTACTCCGGGGTTTGATTCCCCTGGAGTTGAAAAGTAGTATTTGTGTACTCAGGGGTTCGACTCCTCTGGAGTTGAAAAGTAGTATTAGTGTACTCAGGGATTCGAGTTCTCTGGATTTGAAAAGTTTTATTAGTGTACTCCGGGGTTTGATTCCCCTGGAGCTGAAAAGTAGTATTTGCGTACTCAGGGGTTCGAGTCCTCTGGAGTTGAAAAGTACTATTAGAGTACTCAGGGGTTTGAGTCCCCTGGAGTTGAAAAGTAGTATTAGTGTACTCAGGCGTTTGTGTCCCCTGGAGTTGAAAAGTAGTATTAGTGTACTCATGTGTTGAGTCCTCTAGAGTTGAAAAATAGTATTCGTGTACCCAGGGTTTTGAGTCCTCTGGAGTTGAAAAGTTGTATTAGTTTACTCAGGGGTTTGAGTCCCCTGCAGTTGAAAAGTGGTATTAGTGTACTAGGGGGTTTGACTCCTCTGGAGTTGAAAAGTATTATTAGTTTACTCAGGGGTTTGAGTCCTCTGGAGTTGAAAAGTAGTATCATTGCACTGAGGTGTTTGAGTCCCCTGGCTTTGAAAAATAGTATTTTTGTACTCAGGGATTTGAGTTACCGGGAGTTGAAAAGTAGTATTTCTGCACTCCAGGTTTCGAGTCCTTTGTAGTTTAAAAGTAGTATTAGTGTACTCAGGGGTTCGAGTCCTCTGGAGTTGAAAATTAGTATTAGTGTACTCAGGGGTTCGAGTCCTCTGGAGTTGAAAAGTATTATTAGTGTACTAAGGGGTTTGAGTCCTCTGGAGTTGAAAAGTAGTATTAGTGTACTCTGGGGTTTGAGTACTCTGGAGTTGTAAAATAGTATTAGTGTACTCAGGGGTTTGTGTCCCCTGGAGTTGAAAAGTAATTTTAGTGTACTCAGGGATTTGAGTCCTCTTGAGTTGAAAAGTAATATCAGTGTACTCAGGGGTTCGAGTCCTATGGAGTTGAAAATTAGTATTAGTGTACTCCGGGATTTGTGTCCTCTGGAGTTGAAAAGTAGTATTAGCGTCTCAGGGGTTTGTGTCCTCTGGATTTGACCAGTAGAATTAGTGTACTTAGGGGTTCGAGTCCTCTGGAGTTGACAGGTAGTATTAGTGTACTCAGGGGTTCGAGTCCTCTGGAATTGAAAAGTAGTATTAATGTACTCAGGGGTTCGTGTACTCTGGAGTTGCAAAGTAGTACAAGTGTACTCAGGGATTCGAGTTCTCTGGATTTGAAAAGTTTTATTAGTGTACTCCGGGGTTTGATTCCCCTGGAGTTGAAAAGTAGTATTTGTGCACTCCAGGTTTCGAGTCCTTTGTAGTTCAAAAGTAGTATTAGTGTACTCTGGGGTTCGATTCCTCAGGAGTTGAAAAGTAGTATTAGTGTACTCAGGGATTCGAGTTCTCTGGATTTGAAAAGTTTTATTAGTGTACTCCGGGGTTTGATTCCCCTGGAGTTGAAAAGTAGTATTTGTGTACTCAGGGGTTCGAGTCCTCTGGAGTTGAAAAGTAGTATTAGTGTACTGAGGGATTCGAGTTCTCTGGATTTGAAAAGTTTTATTAGTGTACTCCGGGGTTTGATTCCCCTGGAGTTGAAAAGTAGTATTTGTGTACTCAGGGGTTCGAGTCCTCTGGAGTTGAAAAGTACTATTAGAGTACTCAGGGGTTTGAGTCCCCTGGAGTTGAAAAGTAGTATTATTGTACTCAGGCGTTTGTGTCCCCTGGAGTTGAAAAGTAGCATTAGTGTACTCATGTGTCGAGTCCTGTGGAGTTGAAAAGTAGTATTAGTGTACTCAGGGATTCGAGTTCTCTGGATTTGAAAAGTTTTATTAGTGTACTCCGGGGTTTGATTCCCCTGGAGTTGAAAAGTAGTATTTGTGTACTCAGGGGTTCGAGTCCTCTGGAGTTGAAAAGTACTTTTAGAGTACTCAGGGGTTTGAGTCCCCTGGAGCTGAAAAGTAGTATTAGTGTACTCAGGCGTTTGAGTCCCCTGGAGTTGAAAAGTAGTATTAGTTTACTCATGTGTCGAGTCCCGTGGAGTTGAAAAATAGTATTCGTGTACCCAGGGTTTTGAGTCCTCTGGAGTTGAAAAGTTGTATTAGTTTACTCAGGGGTTTGAGTCCCCTGCAGTTGAAAAGTAGTATTAGTGTACTAGGCGGTTTGACTCCTCTGGAGTTGAAAAGTATTATTAGTTTACTCAGGGGTTTGAGTCCTCTGGAGTTGAAAAGTAGTATCAGTGCACTGAGGAGTTTGAGTCCCCTGGAGTTGAAAAATAGTATTGTTGTGCTCCGGGATTTGAGTTACCTGGAGTTGAAAAGTAGTATTTGTGCACTCCAGGTTTCGAGTCCTTTGTAGTTCAAAAGTAATATTAGTGTACTCAGGGGTTCGAGTCCTCTGGAGGTGAAAATTAGTATTAGTGTACTCAGGGGTTCGAGTCCTCTGGAGTTGAAAAGTAGTATTAGAGTACTCAGGGGTTCGTGTCCTCTGTAGTTGAAAAGAAGTATTAGTGTACTCAGGGGTTTGAGTCCTCTGGAGTTGAAAAGTGCTTTCACTGTACTCAGGGGTTCGAGTCCTCTGGAGTTAAAAAGTGGTATTAGTGCACTCAGGGGTTCGAGTCCTCTGGAATTGAAAACTATTATCAGTGCACTCAGGGTTTTGAGTCCACTGGAGTTGAAAAGTTGTATTAGAGTACACAGGGGTTCGCGTCCTCTGGATTTGAAAAGTAGTATTAATGTATTCAGGGGTACGAGTCCTCTGGAGTTGAAAAATAGTGTTAGTGTACTCAGGGGGTCGAGTCCTCTGGAATTGAAAAGTAGTATTAATGTACTCAGGGGTTCGAGTCCTCTGCAGTTGAAAAGTAGTATTAGTGTACTCAGGGGTTCGAGTCCTCTGGAGTTGAAAGGCAGTATTAGTGTACTCAGGGGTTTGAGTACTCTGGAGTTGAAAAGTTGTATTAGTTTACTCAGGTGTTTGTGTCCCCTGGAGTTGAAAAGTAGTATTAGTGTACTCAGGGGTTTGAGTCCTCTTGAGTTGAAAAGTAATATCAGTGTACTCAGGGGTTCGAGTCCTCTGGAGTTGTAAAGTAGTATTAGTGTACTCCGGGATTTGTGTCCTCTGGAGTTGAAAAGTAGTATTAGTGTACTCAGGGGTTTGAGTCCTCTGGATTTGGAAAGTATTTTGAGTGTACTCAGGGGTTTGAGTCCCCTGGATTTGAAAAGTAGTATTATTGTGCTCAGGGGTTCCAGACCTCTGGAGTTGAAAAGTAGTATTAGTGTACTCAGGGGTTCGTGTACTCTGGAGTTGCAAAGTAGTACAAGTGTACTGAGGGATTCGAGTTCTCTGGATTTGAAAAGTTTTATTAGTGTACTCCGGGGGTTGATTCCCCTGGAGTTGAAAAGTAGTATTTGTGCACTCCAGGTTTCGAGTCCTCTGTAGTTCAAAAGTAGTATTAGTGTACTCTGGGGTTCGATTCCTCAGGAGTTGAAAAGTAGTATTAGTGTACTCGGATTCGAGTTCTCTGGATTTGAAAAGTTTTTTTAGTGTACTCCGGGGTTTGATTGCCCTGGAGTTGAAAAGTAGTATTTGTGTACTCAGGGGTTCGAGTCCTCTGGAGTTGAAAAGTAGTATTAGTGTACTCAGGGATTCGTGTTCTCTGGATTTGAAAAGTTTTATTAGTGTACTCAGGGGTTTGAGTCCCCTGGAGTTGATAAGTAGTATTAGTGTACTCAGGCGTTTGTGTCCCCTGGAGTTGAAAAGTAGTATTAGTGTACTCATGTGTCGAGTCCTCTAGAGTTGAAAAATAGTATTCGTGTACCCAGGGTTTTGAGTACTCTGGAGTTGAAAAGTTGTATTAGTTTACTCAGGGGTTTGAGTCCCCTGCAGTTGAAAAGTAGTATTAGTGTACTAGGGGGTTTGACTCCTCTGGAGTTGAACAGTAGTATTAGTTTACTCAGGGGTTTGAGTCCTCTGGAGTTGAAAAGTAGTATCAGTGCACTGAGGAGTTTGAGTCCCTGGAGTTGAAAAATAGTATTGTTGTACTCAGGGATTTGAGTTACCTGGAATTGAAAAGTAGTATTTGTGCACTCCAGGTTTCGAGTCCTTTGTAGTTCAAAAGTCGTATTAGTGTACTCAGGGGTTCGAGTCCTCTGGAGGTGAAAATTAGTATTAGTGTATTCAGGGGTTCGAGTCCTCTGGAGTTGAAAAGTAGTATTAGTGTACTAAGATATTTGAGTCCTCTGGAGTTGAAAAGTAGTATTAGTGTACTCAGGGGTTTGAGTACTCTGGAGTTGAATAGTAGTATTAGTTTACTCAGGGGTTTGTGTCCCCTGGAGTTGAAAAGTAGCATTAGTGTACTCAGGGGTTTGAGTCCTCTTGAGTTGAAAAGTAATATCAGTGTACTCAGGGTTTCGAGTCCTCTGGAGTTGAAAAGTAGTATTAGTGTACGCCGGGATTTGTGTCCTCCGGAGTTGAAAAGTAGTATTAGTGTACTCAGGGGTTTGAGTCCTCTGGATTTGGAAAGTAGTTTGAGTGTACTCAGGGGTTTGAGTCCCCTGGATTTGAATAGTAGTATTATTGTGCTCAGGGGTTCGAGACCTCTGGAGTTGAAAAGTAGTATTAGTGTACTCAGGGGTTCGTGTACTCTGGAGTTGAAAAGTAGTATTAGTGTACTCAGGGATTCGAGTTCTCTGGAGTTGAAAAGTGGTATTAGTGAACTCAGGAGTTCTAGTCCTCTGGAGTTGAAAAGTATTATTAGTGTACTCTGGCGTTCGATTACTCAGGAGTTGAAAAGTAGTATTAGTGTACTCAGGGATTCGAGTCCTCTGGAGTTGAAAGGTTGTATTCGTGTACTCCGGGTTTTGAGTCCCCTGGAGTTGAAAAGTAGTATTTGTGTACTCAGGTGTTCGAGTCCTCTGGAGTTGAAAAGTAGTATTTGAGTACTCAGGGGTTTGATTCCCCTGGAGTTGTAAAGTAGTATTAGTGTACTCCGGCGTTTGAGTCCCCTGGAGTTGAAAAGTAGTATTAGTGTACTCATGAGTTCGAGTCCTCTGGAGTTGAAAAATAGTATTCGTGTACCCAGGGATTTGAGTCCTCTGGAGTTGAAAAGTAGTATTAGTTTACTCAGGTGTTTGAGTCCTCTGGACTTGAAAAGTAGAATCAGTGCACTCCGGGGTTTGAGTCCCCTGGAGTTGAATAATAGTATTGCGGTACTCAGGGGTTTGAGTTCCCTGGAGTTGAAAAGTAGCATTTGTGCACTCCAGGTTTCGAGCTCTTTGTAGTTCAAAAGTAGTATTAGTGTACTCAGGGGTTCGAGTCCTCTGGAGTTGAAAAGTAGTATTAGTGTACTAAGATGTTTGAGTCCTCTGGAGTTGAAAAGTAGTATTTGTGCACTCAGGTGTTCGATTCCTCTGGAGTTGAAAAGTAGTATTAGTGAACTCAGGGATTCGAGTCCTCTGGAATTGAAAAGTAGTATTAGTGTACTCCGTGATTTTTGTCCTCTGGAGTTGAAAAGTAGTATTAGTGTACTCAGGGGTTCGAGTCCTCTGGAGTTGCAAAGTTGTACAAGTGTACTCAGGGGTTTGATTCCTCTGGAGTTGAAAAGTAGTATCAGTGTACTCAGGGGTTTGAGTCCACAGGAGTTGTATATAGTATCAGTGTACTCAGGGGTTTGTGTCCCCTGGTGTTGAAAAGTAGTATTAGTGTACTCAGGGATTTGAGTCCCCAGGAGTGAAAAGTACTAGTATTGTACTCAGGGGTTTGAGTCCTCTGGAGTTGAAAAGAAGTATAATTGTACTCAGGGTTTTGAGTCCCCTGGAGTTGAACAGTAGTATTATTTTACTCGGGGTTTTGAGTCCTCTGGAGTTGAAATGTAGTATTAGTGTACTTAGGGGTTTGAGTCCCCTGGAGTTGAAAAGTAGTATTTTTGTACTCAGGGGTTTGATTCCCCTGGAGTTGAAAAGTAGTATTAGTGTACTCAGGGGTTTGAGTCACCTGGAGTTGAAAAGCAGTATTAGTGTACTCAGGGCTTCGAGTCCTCAGTAGTTGAAAAGTAGTATTAGTGTACTCAGGGTTTTGATTCCCCTGGAGTTGAAAATTAGTGTCAGTGTACTCAGCAGTTCTCGTACTCTGGAGTTGAAAAGATGTATTAGTTTACTCAGGGGTTTGCGTCCTCTGGAGTTGAATAATAGCATTTGTGTACCTAGGGGTTTGATGCTCTGGCTTTGAAAAGTACTATTAGTGTACTTAGCGGTTTAAGCACACTGGAGTTGAAAAGTAGTATTAGTGTACTCAGGGGTTTTAGCCCACTGGAGTTGAAAAGTACTATTAGTGTACTAGGTGTTCGAGTCCTCTGGAGTTGAAATGTAGTATTAGTGTACTCAGGGATTTGAGTCCCCTGGAATTGAAAAGTAGTATTAGTGTACTCAAGGGTTTGAGTACTCTGGAGTTGAAAAGTACTATTAGTGTACTCAGGGGTTTGTGTCCCCCGGAGTTGAAAAGAAATATTAGTGTACTCATGGGTTTGAGTCCTCTTGAGTTGACAAGTAATATCAGTGTACTCAGGGGTTCGAGTCCTCTGGAGTTGAAAAGTAGTATTAGTGTACTCCGTGATTTTTGTCCTCTGGAGTTGAAAAGTAGTATTAGTGTACTCAGGGGTTCGAGTCCTCTGGAGTTGCAAAGTTGTACAAGTGTACTCAGGGGTTTGAGTCCTCTGGAGTTGAAAAGTAGTATCAGTGTACTCAGGGGTTTGAGTCCACAGGAGTTGCATGTAGTATCAGTGTACTCAGGGGTTTGTGTCCCCTGGTGTTGAAAAGTAGTATTAGTGTACTCAGGGATTTGAGTCCCCAGGAGTGAAATGTACTAGTATTGTACTCAGGGGTTTGAGTCCTCTGGAGTTGAAAAGAAGTATAATTGTACTCAGGGTTTTGAGTCCCCTGGAGTTGAACAGTAGTATTATTTTACTCGGGGTTTTGAGTCCTCTGGAGTTGAAATGTAGTATTAGTGTACTTAGGGGTTTGAGTCCCCTGGAGTTGAAAAGTAGTATTAGTGTACTCAGGGGTTTGAGTCACCTGGAGTTGAAAAGCAGTATTAGTGTACTCAGGGCTTCGAGTCCTCAGTAGTTGAAAAGTAGTATTAGTGTACTCAGGGTTTTGATTCCCCTGGAGTTGAAAATTAGTGTCAGTGTACTCAGCAGTTCTCGTACTCTGGAGTTGAAAAGATGTATTAGTTTACTCAGGGGTTTGCGTCCTCTGGAGTTGAATAATAGCATTTGTGTACCTAGGGGTTTGATGCTCTGGCTTTGAAAAGTACTATTAGTGTACTTAGCGGTTTAAGCACACTGGAGTTGAAAAGTAGTATTAGTGTACTCAGGGGTTTTAGTCCACTGGAGTTGAAAAGTACTATTAGTGTACTAGGTGTTCGAGTCCTCTGGAGTTGAAATGTAGTATTAGTGTACTCAGGGATTTGAGTCCTCTGGAATTGAAAAGTAGTATTAGTGTACTCAGGGGTTTGTGTACTCTGGAGTTGAAAAGTACTATTAGTGTACTCAGGGGTTTGTGTCCCCCGGAGTTGAAAAGAAATATTAGTGTACTCATGGGTTTGAGTCCTCTTGAGTTGACAAGTAATATCAGTGTACTCAGGGGTTCGAGTCCTCTGGAGTTGAAAAGTAGTATTAGCGTCTCAGGGGTTTGAGTCCTCTGGATTTGAACAGCAGTATTACTGTACTTAGGGGTTTGAGTCCCCTGGAGTTGAAAAGTAGTATTAGTGTACGCGGGGTTCGAGTCCACGGAGTTGAAAAGTACTATTAGTGTACTCAGTGCTTTGAGTCAACTGGAGTTGAAATGTAGTATTAGTGTACTCAGGGGTCTGAGTCCCCTGGAGTTGAAAAGTAATATTAGTGTACTCAGGGTTTCGAGTCCTCTGGAGTTGAAATGTAGTATTAGTGTACTCAGGGTTTTTGAGTCCCCTGGAGTTGGAAAGTAGTTTTAGTGTACTCAGTGGTTTGATTCCCCTGGATTTGAAAGGTTGTATTAGAGTACTCTGGGGTTCGATTCCTCAGGAGTTGAAAAGTAGTATTAGTGTACTCAGGGATTTGAGTCCTCTGGAGTTGAAATGTTTTATTAGTGTACTCCTGGGTTTGAGTCCCCTGCAGTTGAAAGGTAGTATTTGTGTACTCAGGGGTTCGAGTCCTCTGGAGTTGCAAAGTAGTATAAGTGTAATCAGGGTTTTGAGTCCTGTGGAGTTGAAAAGTAGTATCAGTGTACTCAGGGGTTTGAGTCCACTGGAGTTGCATGTAGTATTAGTGTACTCACGAGTTTGTGTCCCCTGGTGTTGAAAAGTAGTTTTACTGTACTCAAGGATTTGAGTCCCCAGGAGTTGAAAAGATGTATTAGTGAACTCAGGAGTTCTAGTCCTCTGGAGTTGAAAAGTAGTATTAGTGTACTCTGGCGTTCGATTGCTCAGGAGTTGAAAAGTAGTATTAGTGTACTAAGGGATTCGAGTCCTCTGGAGTTGAAAGGTTGTATTCGTGTACTCCGGGTTTTGAGTCCCCTGGAGTTGAAATGTAGTATTTGTGTACTCAGGTTTTCGAGTCCTCTGGAGTTGAAAAGTAGTATTAGAGTACTCAGGGGTTTGATTCCCCTGGAGTTGTAAAGTAGTATTAGTGTACTCCGGCGTTTGAGTCCCCTGGAGTTGAAAAGTAGTATTAGTGTTCTCATGTGTTCGAGTCCTCTGGACTTGAAAAGTAGTATTCGTTTACTCAGGGATTTGAGTCCTCTGGAGTTGAAAAGTAGTATTAGTTTACTCAGGGGTTTGAGTCCCCTGCAGTTGAAAAGTCGTATTAGTGTACTCAGGGGTTTGAGTCCTCTGGAGTTGAAAAGTAGTATTAGTTTACTCAGGGGTTTGAGTCCTCTGGACTTGAAAAGTAGAATCAGTGCACTCCGGGGTTTGAGTCCCCTGGAGTTGAATAATAGTATTGCGGTACTCAGGGGTTTGAGTTCCCTGGAGTTGAAAAGTAGTATTTGTGCACTCCAGGTTTCGAGCTCTTTGTTGTTCAAAAGTAATATTAGTGTACTCAGGGGTTCGAGTCCTCTGGAGTTGAAAAGTAGTATTAGTGTACTAAGATGTTTGAGTCCTCTGGAGTTGAAAAGTAGTATTTGTGCACTCAGGTGTTCGATTCCTATGGAGTTGAAAAGTAGTATTAGTGAGCTCAGGGATTCGAGTCCTCTGGAATTGAAAAGTAGTATTAGTGTACTCCGTGATTTTTGTCCTCTGGAGTTGAAAAGTAGTATTAGTGTACTCAGGGGTTCGAGTCCTCTGGAGTTGCAAAGTTGTACAAGTGTACTCAGGGGTTTGAGTCCTCTGGAGTTGAAAAGTAGTATCAGTGTACTCAGGGGTTTGAGTCCACAGGAGTTGCATGTAGTATTAGTGTACTCAGTGGTTTGTGTCCCCTGGTGTTGAAAAGTAGTATTAGTGTACTCAGGGATTTGAGTCCCCAGGAGTTGAAAAGTAGTAGTATTGTACTCAGGGGTTTGAGTGCTCTGGAGTTGAAAAGAAGTATAATTGTACTCAGGGTTTTGAGTCCCCTGGAGTTGAACAGTAGTATTATTTTACTCGGGGTTTCGAGTCCTCTGGAGTTGAAATGTAGTATTAGTGTACTTAGGGGTTTGAGTCCCCTGGAGTTGAAATGTAGGATTAGTGTACTCAGGGTTTTGATTCCCCTGGAGTTGAAAATTAGTGTCAGTGTACTCAGCAGTTCTAGTAGTCTGGAGTTGAAAAGATGTATTAGTTTACTCAGGGGTTCGAGTCCTCTGGAGTTGAATAATAGCATTTGTGTACCTAGGGGTTTGAGTCCTCTGGCTTTGAAAAGTTCTATTAGTGTACTTAGGGGTTTAAGCACACTGGAGTTGAAAAGTAGTATTAGTGTACTCCGGGGTTTTAGTCCACTGGAGTTGAAAAGTAGTATTAGTGTACTAGGGGTTCGAGTCCTCTGGAGTTGAAATGTAGTATTAGTGTACTCAGGGATTTGAGTCCCCTGGAGTTGAAAAGTAGTTTTAGTGTACTCAGGGGTTTGAGTCCCCTGGAGTTGAAAAGTAGTATTAGTGTACTCTGGGGTTCGAGTCCTCAGGAGTTGAAAAGTAGTATTAGTGTACTCAGGGATTCGAGTTCTCTGGATTTGAAAAGTTTTATTAGTGTACTCCGGGGTTTGATTCCCCTGGAGTTGAAAAGTAGTATTTGTGTACTCAGGGGTTCGAGTCCTCTGGAGTTGAAAAGTAGTATCAGTGTACTCAGGGGTTTGAGTCCCCTGGAGTTGTAAAGTAGTATTAGTGTACTCAGGCGTTTGTGTCCCCTGGAGTTGAAAAGTAGTATTAGTGTACTCATGTGTCGAGTCCTCTGGAGTTGAAAAATAGTATTCGTGTACCCAGGGTTTTGAGTCCTCTGGAGTTGAAAATTTGTATTAGTTTACTCAGGGGTTTGAGTCCCCTGCAGTTGAAAAGTAGTATTAGTGTACTAGGGGGTTTGACTCCTCTGTAGTTGAAAAGTAGTATTAGTTTACTCAGGGGTTTGAGTCCTCGGGACTTGAAAAGTAGTATCAGTGCACTGAGGAACTTGAGTCCCCTGGAGTTGAAAAATAGTATTGTTGTACTCAGGGATTTGAGTTACCTGGAGTTGAAAAGTAGTATTTGTGCACTCCAGGTTTCGAGTCCTTTGTTGTTCAAAAGTAGTATTAGTGTACTCAGGGGTTCGAGTCCTCTGGAGGTGAAAATTAGTATCAGTGTACTCAGTGGTTCGAGTCCTCTGGAGTTGAAAAGTAGTATTAGTGTACTCAGGGGTTTGAGTCCACTGGAGTTGCATGTAGTATTAGTGTACTCAGGGGTTTGTGTCCCCTGGTGTTGAAAAGTAGTTTTACTGTCCTCAAGGATTTGAGTCCCCAGGAGTTGAAAAGATGTATTAGTGAACTCAGGAGTTCTAGTCCTCTGGAGTTGAAAAGTAGTATTAGTGTACTCTGGCGTTCGATTACTCAGGAGTTGAAAAGTAGTATTAGTGTACTCAGGGATTCGAGTCCTCTGGAGTTGAAAGGTTGTATTCGTGTACTCCGGGTTTTGAGTCCCCTGGAGTTGAAAAGTAGTATTTGTGTACTCAGGTGTTCGAGTCCTCTGGAGTTGAAAAGTAGTATTTGAGTACTCAGGGGTTTGATTCCCCTGGAGTTGTAAAGTAGTATTAGTGTACTCCGGCGTTTGAGTCCCCTGGAGTTGAAAAGTAGTATTAGTGTACTCATGTGTTCGAGTCCTCTGGAGTTGAAAAATAGTATTCGTGTACCCAGGGATTTGAGGCCTCTGGAGTTGAAAAGTAGTATTAGTTTACTCAGGGGTTTGAGTCCCCTGCAGTTGAAAAGTCGTATTAGTGTACTCAGGGGTTTGAGTCCCCTGCAGTTGAAAAGTCGTATTAGTGTACTCAGGGGTTTGAGTCCTCTTTACTTGAAAAGTAGTATTAGTTTACTCAGGGATTTGAGTCCTCTGGAGTTGAAAAGTAGAATCAGTGCACTCCGGGGTTTGAGTCCCCTGGAGTTGAATAATAGTATTGCGGTACTCAGGGGTTTGAGTTCCCTGGAGTTGAAAAGTAGTATTTGTGCACTCCAGGTTTCGAGCTCTTTGTAGTTCAAAAGTAGTATTAGTGTACTCAGGGGTTCGAGTCCTCTGGAGTTGAAAAGTAGTATTAGTGTACTAAGATGTTTGAGTCCTCTGGAGTTGAAAAGTAGTATTTGTGCACTCAGGTGTTCGATTCCTCTGGAGTTGAAAAGTAGTATTAGTGAACTCAGGGATTCGAGTCCTCTGGAATTGAAAAGTAGTATTAGTGTACTCCGTGATTTTTGTCCTCTGGAGTTGAAAAGTAGAATTAGTTTACTCAGGGGTTCGAGTCCTCTGGATTTGCAAAGTTGTACAAGTGTACTCAGGGGTTTGAGTCCTCTGGAGTTGAAAAGTAGTATCAGTGTACTCAGGGGTTTGAGTCCACAGGAGTTGCATGTAGTATCAGTGTACTCAGGGGTTTGTGTCCCCTGGTGTTGAAAAGTAGTATTAGTGTACTCAGGGATTTGAGTCCCCAGGAGTTGAAAAGTAGTAGTATTGTACTCAGGGGTTTGAGTCCTCTGGAGTTGAAAAGAAGTATAATTGTACTCAGGGTTTTGAGTCCCCTGGAGTTGAACAGTAGTATTATTTTACTCGGGGTTTTGAGTCCCCTGGAGTTGAAATGTAGTATTATTGTACTCAGGGGTTTGATTCCCCTGGAGTTGAAAAGTAGTATTAGTGTACTCAGGGGTTTGAGTCACCTGGAGTTGAAAAGCAGTATTAGTGTACTCAGGGCTTCGAGTCCTCAGTAGTTGAAAAGTAGTATTAGTGTACTCAGGGTTTTGATCCCCCTGGAGTTGAAAATTAGTGTCAGTGTACTCAGCAGTTCTAGTACTCTGGAGTTGAAAAGATGTATTAGTTTACTCAGGGGTTTGAGTCCTCTGGAGTTGAATAATAGCATTTGTGTACCTAGGGGTTTGATGCTCTGGCTTTGAAAAGTACTATTAGTGTACTTAGCTGTTTAAGCACACTGGAGTTGAAAAGTAGTATTAGTGTACTCAGGGGTTTTAGTCCACTGGAGTTGAAAAGTACTATTAGTGTACTAGGGGTTCGAGTCCTCTGGAGTTGAAATGTAGTATTAGTGTACTCAGGGATTTGAGTCCCCTGGAGTTGAAAAGTAGTATTAGTGAGCTCAGGGATTCGAGTCCTCTGGAATTGAAAAGTAGTATTAGTGTACTCCGTGATTTTTGTCCTCTGGAGTTGAAAAGTAGTATTAGTGTACTCAGGGGTTCGAGTCCTCTGGAGTTGCAAAGTTGTACAAGTGTACTCAGGGGTTTGAGTCCTCTGGAGTTGAAAAGTAGTATCAGTGTACTCAGGGGTTTGAGTCCACAGGAGTTGCATGTAGTATTAGTGTACTCAGTGGTTTGTGTCCCCTGGTGTTGAAAAGTAGTATTAGTGTACTCAGGGATTTGAGTCCCCAGGAGTTGAAAAGTAGTAGTATTGTACTCAGGGGTTTGAGTGCTCTGGAGTTGAAAAGAAGTATAATTGTACTCAGGGTTTTGAGTCCCCTGGAGTTGAACAGTAGTATTATTTTACTCGGGGTTTCGAGTCCTCTGGAGTTGAAATGTAGTATTAGTGTACTTAGGGGTTTGAGTCCCCTGGAGTTGAAATGTAGGATTAGTGTACTCAGGGTTTTGATTCCCCTGGAGTTGAAAATTAGTGTCAGTGTACTCAGCAGTTCTAGTAGTCTGGAGTTGAAAAGATGTATTAGTTTACTCAGGGGTTCGAGTCCTCTGGAGTTGAATAATAGCATTTGTGTACCTAGGGGTTTGAGTCCTCTGGCTTTGAAAAGTTCTATTAGTGTACTTAGGGGTTTAAGCACACTGGAGTTGAAAAGTAGTATTAGTGTACTCAGGGGTTTTAGTCCACTGGAGTTGAAAAGTAGTATTAGTGTACTAGGGGTTCGAGTCCTCTGGAGTTGAAATGTAGTATTAGTGTACTCAGGGATTTGAGTCCCCTGGAGTTGAAAAGTAGTTTTAGTGTACTCAGGGGTTTGAGTCCCCTGGAGTTGAAAAGTAGTATTAGTGTACTCTGGGGTTCGAGTCCTCAGGAGTTGAAAAGTAGTATTAGTGTACTCAGGGATTCGAGTTCTCTGGATTTGAAAAGTTTTATTAGTGTACTCCGGGGTTTGATTCCCCTGGAGTTGAAAAGTAGTATTTGTGTACTCAGGGGTTCGAGTCCTCTGGAGTTGAAAAGTAGTATCAGTGTACTCAGGGGTTTGAGTCCCCTGGAGTTGAAAAGTAGTTTTAGTGTACTCAGGGGTTTGAGTCCCCTGGAGTTGAAAAGTAGTATTAGTGTACTCTGGGGTTCGAGTCCTCAGGAGTTGGAAAGTAGTATTAGTGTACTCAGGGATTCGAGTCCTCTGGAGTTGAAAGGTTGTATCCGTGTACTCCGGGTTTTGAGTCCCCTGGAGTTGAAATGTAGTATTTGTGTACTCAGGTTTTCGAGTCCTCTGGAGTTGAAAAGTAGTATTAGAGTACTCAGGGGTTTGATTCCCCTGGAGTTGTAAAGTAGTATTAGTGTACTCCGGCGTTTGAGTCCCCTGGAGTTGAAAAGTAGTATTCGTGTTCTCATGTGTTCGAGTCCTCTGGACTTGAAAAGTAGTATTCGTTTACTCAGGGATTTGAGTCCTCTGGAGTTGAAAAGTAGTATTAGTTTACTCAGGGGTTTGAGTCCCCTGCAGTTGAAAAGTCGTATTAGTGTACTCAGGGGTTTGAGTCCTCTGGAGTTGAAAAGTAGTATTAGTTTACTCAGGGGTTTGAGTCCTCTGGACTTGAAAAGTAGAATCAGTGCACTCCGGGGTTTGAGTCCCCTGGAGTTGAATAATAGTATTGCGGTACTCAGGGGTTTGAGTTCCCTGGAGTTGAAAAGTAGTATTTGTGCACTCCAGGTTTCAAGCTCTTTGTTGTTCAAAATTAGTATTAGTGTACTCAGGGGTTCGAGTCCTCTGGAGTTGAAAAGTAGTATTAGTGTACTAAGATGTTTGAGTCCTCTGGAGTTGAAAAGTAGTATTTGTGCACTCAGGTGTTCGATTCCTTTGGAGTTCAAAAGTAGTATTAGTGAGCTCAGGGATTCGAGTCCTCTGGAATTGAAAAGTAGTATTAGTGTACTCCGTGATTTTTGTCCTCTGGAGTTGAAAAGTAGTATTAGTGTACTCAGGGGTTCGAGTCCTCTGGAGTTGCAAAGTTGTACAAGTGTACTCAGGGGTTTGAGTCCTCTGGAGTTGAAAAGTAGTATCAGTGTACTCAGGGGTTTGAGTCCACAGGAGTTGCATGTAGTATTAGTGTACTCAGTGGTTTGTGTCCCCTGGTGTTGAAAAGTAGTATTAGTGTACTCAGGGATTTGAGTCCCCAGGAGTTGAAAAGTAGTAGTATTGTACTCAGGGGTTTGAGTGCTCTGGAGTTGAAAAGAAGTATAATTGTACTCAGGGTTTTGAGTCCCCTGGAGTTGAACAGTAGTATTATTTTACTCGGGGTTTCGAGTCCTCTGGAGTTGAAATGTAGTATTAGTGTACTTAGGGGTTTGAGTCCCCTGGAGTTGAAATGTAGGATTAGTGTACTCAGGGTTTTGATTCCCCTGGAGTTGAAAATTAGTGTCAGTGTACTCAGCAGTTCTAGTAGTCTGGAGTTGAAAAGATGTATTAGTTTACTCAGGGGTTCGAGTCCTCTGGAGTTGAATAATAGCATTTGTGTACCTAGGGGTTTGAGTCCTCTGGCTTTGAAAAGTTCTATTAGTGTACTTAGGGGTTCAAGCACACTGGAGTTGAAAAGTAGTATTAGTGTACTCAGGGGTTTTAGTCCACTGGAGTTGAAAAGTAGTATTAGTGTACTAGGGGTTCGAGTCCTCTGGAGTTGAAATGTAGTATTAGTGTACTCAGGGATTTGAGTCCCCTGGAGTTGAAAAGTAGTTTTAGTGTACTCAGGGGTTTGAGTCCCCTGGAGTTGAAAAGTAGTATTAGTGTACTCTGGGGTTCGAGTCCTCAGGAGTTGAAAAGTAGTATTAGTGTACTCAGGGATTCGAGTTCTCTGGATTTGAAAAGTTTTATTAGTGTACTCCGGGGTTTGATTCCCCTGGAGTTGAAAAGTAGTATTTGTGTACTCAGGGGTTCGAGTCCTCTGGAGTTGAAAAGTAGTATCAGTGTACTCAGGGGTTTGAGTCCCCTGGAGTTGTAAAGTAGTATTAGTGTACTCAGGCGTTTGTGTCCCCTGGAGTTGAAAAGTAGTATTAGTGTACTCATGTGTCGAGTCCTCTGGAGTTGAAAAATAGTATTCGTGTACCCAGGGTTTTGAGTCCTCTGGAGTTGAAAAGTTGTATTAGTTTACTCAGGGGTTTGAGTCCCCTGCAGTTGAAAAGTAGTATTAGTGTACTAGGGGGTTTGACTCCTCTGTAGTTGAAAAGTAGTATTAGTTTACTCAGGGGTTTGAGTCCTCGGGACTTGAAAAGTAGTATCAGTGCACTGAGGAACTTGAGTCCCCTGGAGTTGAAAAATAGTATTGTTGTACTCAGGGATTTGAGTTACCTGGAGTTGAAAAGTAGTATTTGTGCACTCCAGGTTTCGAGTCCTTTGTTGTTCAAAATTAGTATTAGTGTACTCAGGGGTTCGAGTCCTCTGGAGTTGAAAAGTAGTATTAGTGTACTCAGGGGTTTGAGTCCACTGGAGTTGCATGTAGTATTAGTGTACTCAGGGGTTTGTGTCCCCTGGTGTTGAAAAGTAGTTTTACTGTACTCAAGGATTTGAGTCCCCAGGAGTTGAAAAGATGTATTAGTGAACTCACGAGTTCTAGTCCTCTGGAGTTGAAAAGTAGTATTAGTGTACTCTGGCGTTCGATTACTCAGGAGTTGAAAAGTAGTATTAGTGTACTCAGGGATTCGAGTCCTCTGGAGTTGAAAGGTTGTATTCGTGTACTCCGGGTTTTGAGTCCCCTGGAGTTGAAAAGTAGTATTTGTGTACTCAGGTGTTCGAGTCCTCTGGAGTTGAAAAGTAGTATTTGAGTACTCAGGGGTTTGATTCCCCTGGAGTTGTAAAGTAGTATTAGTGTACTCCGGCGTTTGAGTCCCCTGGAGTTGAAAAGTAGTATTAGTGTTCTCATGTGTTCGAGTCCTCTGGAGTTGAAAAATAGTATTCGTGTACCCAGGGATTTGAGGCCTCTGGAGTTGAAAAGTAGTATTAGTTTACTCAGGGGTTTGAGTCCCCTGCAGTTGAAAAGTCGTATTAGTGTACTCAGGGGTTTGAGTCCCCTGCAGTTGAAAAGTCGTATTAGTGTACTCAGGGGTTTGAGTCCTCTTTACTTGAAAAGTAGTATTAGTTTACTCAGGGATTTGAGTCCTCTGGAGTTGAAAAGTAGAATCAGTGCACTCCGGGGTTTGAGTCCCCTGGAGTTGAATAATAGTATTGCGGTACTCAGGGGTTTGAGTTCCCTGGAGTTGAAAAGTAGTATTTGTGCACTCCAGGTTTCGAGCTCTTTGTAGTTCAAAAGTAGTATTAGTGTACTCAGGGGTTCGAGTCCTCTGGAGTTGAAAAGTAGTATTAGTGTACTAAGATGTTTGAGTCCTCTGGAGTTGAAAAGTAGTATTTGTGCACTCAGGTGTTCGATTCCTCTGGAGTTGAAAAGTAGTATTAGTGAACTCAGGGATTCGAGTCCTCTGGAATTGAAAAGTAGTATTAGTGTACTCCGTGATTTTTGTCCTCTGGAGTTGAAAAGTAGAATTAGTTTACTCAGGGGTTCGAGTCCTCTGGATTTGCAAAGTTGTACAAGTGTACTCAGGGGTTTGAGTCCTCTGGAGTTGAAAAGTAGTATCAGTGTACTCAGGGGTTTGAGTCCACAGGAGTTGCATGTAGTATCAGTGTACTCAGGGGTTTGTGTCCCCTGGTGTTGAAAAGTAGTATTAGTGTACTCAGGGATTTGAGTCCCCAGGAGTTGAAAAGTAGTAGTATTGTACTCAGGGGTTTGAGTCCTCTGGAGTTGAAAAGAAGTATAATTGTACTCAGGGTTTTGAGTCCCCTGGAGTTGAACAGTAGTATTATTTTACTCGGGGTTTTGAGTCCCCTGGAGTTGAAATGTAGTATTATTGTACTCAGGGGTTTGATTCCCCTGGAGTTGAAAAGTAGTATTAGTGTACTCAGGGGTTTGAGTCACCTGGAGTTGAAAAGCAGTATTAGTGTACTCAGGGCTTCGAGTCCTCAGTAGTTGAAAAGTAGTATTAGTGTACTCAGGGTTTTGATCCCCCTGGAGTTGAAAATTAGTGTCAGTGTACTCAGCAGTTCTAGTACTCAGGAGTTGAAAAGATGTATTAGTTTACTCAGGGGTTTGAGTCCTCTGGAGTTGAATAATAGCATTTGTGTACCTAGGGGTTTGATGCTCTGGCTTTGAAAAGTACTATTAGTGTACTTAGCGGTTTAAGCACACTGGAGTTGAAAAGTAGTATTAGTGTACTCAGGGGTTTTAGTCCACTGGAGTTGAAAAGTACTATTAGTGTACTAGGGGTTCGAGTCCTCTGGAGTTGAAATGTAGTATTAGTGTACTCAGGGATTTGAGTCCCCTGGAGTTGAAAAGTAGTATTAGTGAGCTCAGGGATTCGAGTCCTCTGGAATTGAAAAGTAGTATTAGTGTACTCCGTGATTTTTGTCCTCTGGAGTTGAAAAGTAGTATTAGTGTACTCAGGGGTTCGAGTCCTCTGGAGTTGCAAAGTTGTACAAGTGTACTCAGGGGTTTGAGTCCTCTGGAGTTGAAAAGTAGTATCAGTGTACTCAGGGGTTTGAGTCCACAGGAGTTGCATGTAGTATTAGTGTACTCAGTGGTTTGTGTCCCCTGGTGTTGAAAAGTAGTATTAGTGTACTCAGGGATTTGAGTCCCCAGGAGTTGAAAAGTAGTAGTATTGTACTCAGGGGTTTGAGTGCTCTGGAGTTGAAAAGAAGTATAATTGTACTCAGGGTTTTGAGTCCCCTGGAGTTGAACAGTAGTATTATTTTACTCGGGGTTTCGAGTCCTCTGGAGTTGAAATGTAGTATTAGTGTACTTAGGGGTTTGAGTCCCCTGGAGTTGAAATGTAGGATTAGTGTACTCAGGGTTTTGATTCCCCTGGAGTTGAAAATTAGTGTCAGTGTACTCAGCAGTTCTAGTAGTCTGGAGTTGAAAAGATGTATTAGTTTACTCAGGGGTTCGAGTCCTCTGGAGTTGAATAATAGCATTTGTGTACCTAGGGGTTTGAGTCCTCTGGCTTTGAAAAGTTCTATTAGTGTACTTAGGGGTTTAAGCACACTGGAGTTGAAAAGTAGTATTAGTGTACTCCGGGGTTTTAGTCCACTGGAGTTGAAAAGTAGTATTAGTGTACTAGGGGTTCGAGTCCTCTGGAGTTGAAAAGTTGTATTAGTTTACTCAGGGGTTTGAGTCCCCTGCAGTTGAAAAGTAGTATTAGTGTACTAGGGGGTTTGACTCCTCTGTAGTTGAAAAGTAGTATTAGTTTACTCAGGGGTTTGAGTCCTCGGGACTTGAAAAGTAGTTTTAGTGTACTCAGGGGTTTGAGTCCCCTGGAGTTGAAAAGTAGTATTAGTGTACTCTGGGGTTCGAGTCCTCAGGAGTTGAAAAGTAGTATTAGTGTACTCAGGGATTCGAGTTCTCTGGAGTTGAAAAGTTGTATTAGTTTACTCAGGGGTTTGAGTCCCCTGCAGTTGAAAAGTAGTATTAGTGTACTAGGGGGTTTGACTCCTCTGTAGTTGAAAAGTAGTATTAGTTTACTCAGGGGTTTGAGTCCTCGGGACTTGAAAAGTAGTATCAGTGCACTGAGGAACTTGAGTCCCCTGGAGTTGAAAAATAGTATTGTTGTACTCAGGGATTTGAGTTACCTGGAGTTGAAAAGTAGTATTTGTGCACTCCAGGTTTCGAGTCCTTTGTTGTTCAAAAGTAGTATTAGTGTACTCAGGGGTTCGAGTCCTCTGGAGGTGAAAATTAGTATTAGTGTACTCAGGGGTTCGAGTCCTCTGGAGTTGAAAAGTAGTATTAGTGTACTCAGGGGTTTGAGTCCACTGGAGTTGCATGTAGTATTAGTGTACTCAGGGGTTTGTGTCCCCTGGTGTTGAAAAGTAGTTTTACTGTACTCAAGGATTTGAGTCCCCAGGAGTTGAAAAGATGTATTAGTGAACTCAGGAGTTCTAGTCCTCTGGAGTTGAAAAGTAGTATTAGTGTACTCTGGCGTTCAATTACTCAGGAGTTGAAAAGTAGTATTAGTGTACTCAGGGATTCGAGTCCTCTGGAGTTGAAAGGTTGTATTCGTGTACTCCGGGTTTTGAGTCCCCTGGAGTTGAAAAGTAGTATTTGTGTACTCAGGTGTTCGAGTCCTCTGGAGTTGAAAAGTAGTATTTGAGTACTCAGGGGTTTGATTCCCCTGGAGTTGTAAAGTAGTATTAGTGTACTCCGGCGTTTGAGTCCCCTGGAGTTGAAAAGTAGTATTAGTGTACTCATGTGTTCGAGTCCTCTGGAGTTGAAAAATAGTATTCGTGTACCCAGGGATTTGAGGCCTCTGGAGTTGAAAAGTAGTATTAGTTTACTCAGGGGTTTGAGTCCCCTGCAGTTGAAAAGTCGTATTAGTGTACTCAGGGGTTTGAGTCCCCTGCAGTTGAAAAGTCGTATTAGTGTACTCAGGGGTTTGAGTCCTCTTTACTTGAAAAGTAGTATTAGTTTACTCAGGGATTTGAGTCCTCTGGAGTTGAAAAGTAGAATCAGTGCACTCCGGGGTTTGAGTCCCCTGGAGTTGAATAATAGTATTGCGGTACTCAGGGGTTTGAGTTCCCTGGAGTTGAAAAGTAGTATTTGTGCACTCCAGGTTTCGAGCTCTTTGTAGTTCAAAAGTAGTATTAGTGTACTCAGGGGTTCGAGTCCTCTGGAGTTGAAAAGTAGTATTAGTGTACTAAGATGTTTGAGTCCTCTGGAGTTGAAAAGTAGTATTTGTGCACTCAGGTGTTCGATTCCTCTGGAGTTGAAAAGTAGTATTAGTGAACTCAGGGATTCGAGTCCTCTGGAATTGAAAAGTAGTATTAGTGTACTCCGTGATTTTTGTCCTCTGGAGTTGAAAAGTAGAATTAGTTTACTCAGGGGTTCGAGTCCTCTGGATTTGCAAAGTTGTACAAGTGTACTCAGGGGTTTGAGTCCTCTGGAGTTGAAAAGTAGTATCAGTGTACTCAGGGGTTTGAGTCCACAGGAGTTGCATGTAGTATCAGTGTACTCAGGGGTTTGTGTCCCCTGGTGTTGAAAAGTAGTATTAGTGTACTCAGGGATTTGAGTCCCCAGGAGTTGAAAAGTAGTAGTATTGTACTCAGGGGTTTGAGTCCTCTGGAGTTGAAAAGAAGTATAATTGTACTCAGGGTTTTGAGTCCCCTGGAGTTGAACAGTAGTATTATTTTACTCGGGGTTTTGAGTCCCCTGGAGTTGAAATGTAGTATTATTGTACTCAGGGGTTTGATTCCCCTGGAGTTGAAAAGTAGTATTAGTGTACTCAGGGGTTTGAGTCACCTGGAGTTGAAAAGCAGTATTAGTGTACTCAGGGCTTCGAGTCCTCAGTAGTTGAAAAGTAGTATTAGTGTACTCAGGGTTTTGATCCCCCTGGAGTTGAAAATTAGTGTCAGTGTACTCAGCAGTTCTAGTACTCTGGAGTTGAAAAGATGTATTAGTTTACTCAGGGGTTTGAGTCCTCTGGAGTTGAATAATAGCATTTGTGTACCTAGGGGTTTGATGCTCTGGCTTTGAAAAGTACTATTAGTGTACTTAGCGGTTTAAGCACACTGGAGTTGAAAAGTAGTATTAGTGTACTCAGGGGTTTTAGTCCACTGGAGTTGAAAAGTACTATTAGTGTACTAGGGGTTCGAGTCCTCTGGAGTTGAAATGTAGTATTAGTGTACTCAGGGATTTGAGTCCCCTGGAGTTGAAAAGTAGTATTAGTGAGCTCAGGGATTCGAGTCCTCTGGAATTGAAAAGTAGTATTAGTGTACTCCGTGATTTTTGTCCTCTGGAGTTGAAAAGTAGTATTAGTGTACTCAGGGGTTCGAGTCCTCTGGAGTTGCAAAGTTGTACAAGTGTACTCAGGGGTTTGAGTCCTCTGGAGTTGAAAAGTAGTATCAGTGTACTCAGGGGTTTGAGTCCACAGGAGTTGCATGTAGTATTAGTGTACTCAGTGGTTTGTGTCCCCTGGTGTTGAAAAGTAGTATTAGTGTACTCAGGGATTTGAGTCCCCAGGAGTTGAAAAGTAGTAGTATTGTACTCAGGGGTTTGAGTGCTCTGGAGTTGAAAAGAAGTATAATTGTACTCAGGGTTTTGAGTCCCCTGGAGTTGAACAGTAGTATTATTTTACTCGGGGTTTCGAGTCCTCTGGAGTTGAAATGTAGTATTAGTGTACTCAGGGGTTCGAGTCCCCTGGAGTTGAAAAGTAGTATTAGTGTACTAAGGGGTTTGAGTCCTCTGGAGTTGAAAAGTTGTATTAGTGTACTCAGGGGTTTGAGTACTCTGGAGTTGAAAAGTACTATTAGTGTACTCAGGGGTTTGTGTCCCCCGGAGTTGAAAAGAAATATTAGTGTACTCATGGGTTTGAGTCCTCTTGAGTTGACAAGTAATATCAGTGTACTCAGGGGTTCGAGTCCTCTGGAGTTGAAAAGTAGTATTAGCGTCTCAGGGGTTTGAGTCCTCTGGATTTGAACAGTAGTATTACTGTACTTAGGGGTTTGAGTCCCCTGGAGTTGAAAAGTAGTATTAGTGTACGCGGGGTTCGAGTCCACGGAGTTGAAAAGTACTATTAGTGTACTCAGTGCTTTGAGTCAACTGGAGTTGAAATGTAGTATTAGTGTACTCAGGGGTCTGAGTCCCCTGGAGTTGAAAAGTAATATTAGTGTACTCAGGGTTTCGAGTCCTCTGGAGTTGAAATGTAGTATTAGTGTACTCAGGGATTTGAGTCCCCTGGAGTTGGAAAGTAGTTTTAGTGTACTCAGTGGTTTGATTCCCCTGGATTTGAAAGGGTGTATTAGAGTACTCTGGGGTTCGATTCCTCAGGAGTTGAAAAGTAGTATTAGTGTACTCAGGGATTTGAGTCCTCTGGAGTTGAAATGTTTTATTAGTGTACTCCTGGGTTTGAGTCCCCTGCAGTTGAAAGGTAGTATTTGTGTACTCAGGGGTTCGAGTCCTCTGGAGTTGCAAAGTAGTATAAGTGTAATCAGGGTTTTGAGTCCTGTGGAGTTGAAAAGTAGTATCAGTGTACTCAGGGGTTTGAGTCCACTGGAGTTGCATGTAGTATTAGTGTACTCAGGGGTTTGTGTCCCCTGGTGTTGAAAAGTAGTTTTACTGTACTCAAGGATTTGAGTCCCCAGGAGTTGAAAAGATGTATTAGTGAACTCAGGAGTTCTAGTCCTCTGGAGTTGAAAAGTAGTATTAGTGTACTCTGGCGTTCGATTGCTCAGGAGTTGAAAAGTAGTATTAGTGTACTCAGGGATTCGAGTCCTCTGGAGTTGAAAGGTTGTATGCGTGTACTCCGGGTTTTGAGTCCCCTGGAGTTGAAATGTAGTATTTGTGTACTCAGGTGTTCGAGTCCTCTGGAGTTGAAAAGTAGTATTAGAGTACTCAGGGGTTTGATTCCCCTGGAGTTGTAAAGTAGTATTAGTGTACTCCGGCGTTTGAGTCCCCTGGAGTTGAAAAGTAGTATTAGTGTACTCATGTGTTCGAGGTCTCTGGACTTGAAAAGTAGTATTCGTTTACTCAGGGATTTGAGTCCTCTGGAGTTGAAAAGTAGTATTAGTTTACTCAGGGGTTTGAGTCCCCTGCAGTTGAAAAGTCGTATTAGTGTACTCAGGGGTTTGAGTCCTCTGGAGTTGAAAAGTAGTATTAGTTTACTCAGGGGTTTGAGTCCTCTGGAGTTGAAAAGTAGAATCAGTGCACTCCGGGGTTTGAGTCCCCTGGAGTTGAATAATAGTATTGCGGTACTCAGGGGTTTGAGTTCCCTGGAGTTGAAAAGTAGTATTTGTGCACTCCAGGTTTCGAGCTCTTTGTTGTTCAAATGTAGTATTAGTGTACTCAGGGGTTCGAGTCCTCTGGAGTTGAAAAGTAGTATTAGTGTACTAAGATGTTTGAGTCCTCTGGAGTTGAAAAGTAGTATTTGTGCACTCAGGTGCTCGATTTCTCTGGAGTTGAAAAGTAGTATTAGTGAGCTCAGGGATTCGAGTCCTCTGGAATTGAAAAGTAGTATTAGTGTACTCCGTGATTTTTGTCCTCTGGAGTTGAAAAGTAGTATTAGTGTACTCAGGGGTTCGAGT
Source organism: Isurus oxyrinchus (assembly GCA_026770705.1). Lineage (NCBI taxonomy): Eukaryota > Metazoa > Chordata > Chondrichthyes > Lamniformes > Lamnidae > Isurus > Isurus oxyrinchus. Next base: position 200,220 of record JANJGN010000233.1, read on the forward strand.
CCTCTGGAGTTGCAAAGTTGTACAAGTGTACTCAGGGGTTTGAGTCCTCTGGAGTTGAAAAGTAGTATCAGTGTACTCAGGGGTTTGAGTCCACAGGAGTTGCATGTAGTATTAGTGTACTCAGGGGTTTGTGTCCCCTGGTGTTGAAAAGTAGTATTAGTGTACTCAGGGATTTGAGTCCCCAGGAGTTGAAAAGTAGTAGTATTGTACTCAGGGGTTTGAGTCCTCTGGAGTTGAAAAGAAGTATAATTGTACTCAGGGTTTTGAGTCCCCTGGAGTTGAACAGTAGTATTATTTTACTCGGGGTATCGAGTCCTCTGGAGTTGAAATGTAGTATTAGTGTACTTAGGGGTTTGAGTCCCCTGGAGTTGAAATGTAGGATTAGTGTACTCAGGGTTTTGATTCCCCTGGAGTTGAAAATTAGTGTCAGTGTACTCAGCAGTTCTAGTAGTCTGGAGTTGAAAAGATGTATTAGTTTACTCAGGGGTTCGAGTCCTCTGGAGTTGAATAATAGCATTTGTGTACCTAGGGGTTTGAGTCCTCTGGCTTTGAAAAGTACTATTAGTGTACTTAGGGGTTTAAGCACACTGGAGTTGAAAAGTAGTATTAGTGTACTCAGGGGTTTTAGTCCACTGGAGTTGAAAAGTAGTATTAGTGTACTAGGGGTTGGAGTCCTCTGGAGTTGAAATGTAGTATTAGTGTACTCAGGGATTTGAGTCCCCTGGAGTTGAAAAGTAGTTTTAGTGTACTCAGGGGTTTGAGTCCCCTGGAGTTGAAAAGTAGTATTAGTGTACTCTGGGGTTCGAGTCCTCAGGAGTTGAAAAGTAGTATTAGTGTACTCAGGGATTCGAGTTCTCTGGATTTGAAAAGTTTTATTAGTGTACTCCGGGGTTTGATTCCCCTGGAGTTGAAAAGTAGTATTTGTGTACTCAGGGGTTCGAGTCCTCTGGAGTTGAAAAGTAGTATCAGTGTACTCAGGGGTTTGAGTCCCCTGGAGTTGTAAAGTAGTATTAGTGTACTCAGGCGTTTGTGTCCCCTGGAGTTGAAAAGTAGTATTAGTGTACTCATGTGTCGAGTCCTCTGGAGTTGAAAAATAGTATTCGTGTACCCAGGGTTTTGAGTCCTCTGGAGTTGAAAAGTTGTATTAGTTTACTCAGGGGTTTGAGTCCCCTGCAGTTGAAAAGTAGTATTAGTGTACTAGGGGGTTTGACTCCTCTGTAGTTGAAAAGTAGTATTAGTTTACTCAGGGGTTTGAGTCCTCGGGAGTTGAAAAGTAGTATCAGTGCACTGAGGAGCTTGAGTCCCCTGGAGTTGAAAAATAGTATTGTTGTACTCAGGGATTTGAGTTACCTGGAGTTGAAAAGTAGTATTTGTGCACCCCAGGTTTCGAGTCCTTTGTTGTTCAAAAGTAGTATTAGTGTACTCAGGGGTTCGAGTCCTCTGGAGGTAAAAATTAGTATTAGTGTACTCAGGGATTCGAGTCCTCTGGAGTTGAAAAGTAGTATTAGTGTACTCAGGGGTTTGAGTTCACTGGAGTTGCATGTAGTATTAGTGTACTCAGGGGTTTGTGTCCCCTGGTGTTGAAAAGTAGTTTTACTGTCCTCAAGGATTTGAGTCCCCAGGAGTTGAAAAGATGTATTAGTGAACTCAGGAGTTCTAGTCCTCTGGAGTTGAAAAGTAGTATTAGTGTACTCTGGCGTTCGATTACTCAGGAGTTGAAAAGTAGTATTAGTGTACTCAGGGATTCGAGTCCTCTGGAGTTGAAAGGTTGTATTCGTGTACTCCGGGTTTTGAGTCCCCTGGAGTTGAAAAGTAGTATTTGTGTACTCAGGGGTTCGAGTCCTCTGGAGTTGCAAAGTTGTACAAGTGTACTCAGGGGTTTGAGTCCTCTGGAGTTGAAAAGTAGTATCAGTGTACTCAGGGGTTTGAGTCCACAGGAGTTGCATGTAGTATTAGTGTACTCAGGGGTTTGTGTCCCCTGGTGTTGAAAAGTAGTATTAGTGTACTCAGGGATTTGAGTCCCCAGGAGTTGAAAAGTAGTAGTATTGTACTCAGGGGTTTGAGCCCTCTGGAGTTGAAAAGAAGTATAATTGTACTCAGGGTTTTGAGTCCCCTGGAGTTGAACAGTAGTATTATTTTACTCGGGGTATCGAGTCCTCTGGAGTTGAAATGTAGTATTAGTGTACTTAGGGGTTTGAGTCCCCTGGAGTTGAAATGTAGGATTAGTGTACTCAGGGTTTTGATTCCCCTGGAGTTGAAAATTAGTGTCAGTGTACTCAGCAGTTCTAGTAGTCTGGAGTTGAAAAGATGTATTAGTTTACTCAGGGGTTCGAGTCCTCTGGAGTTGAATAATAGCATTTGTGTACCTAGGGGTTTGAGTCCTCTGGCTTTGAAAAGTACTATTAGTGTACTTAGGGGTTTAAGCACACTGGAGTTGAAAAGTAGTATTAGTGTACACAGGGGTTTTAGTCCACTGGAGTTGAAAAGTAGTATTAGTGTACTAGGGGTTCGAGTCCTCTGGAGTTGAAATGTAGTATTAGTGTACTCAGGGATTTGAGTCCCCTGGAGTTGAAAAGTAGTTTTAGTGTACTCAGGGGTTTGAGTCCCCTGGAGTTGAAAAGTAGTATTAGTGTACTCTGGGGTTCGAGTCCTCAGGAGTTGAAAAGTAGTATTAGTGTACTCAGGGATTCGAGTTCTCTGGATTTGAAAAGATTTATTAGTGTACTCCGGGGTTTGATTCCCCTGGAGTTGAAAAGTAGTATTTGTGTACTCAGGGGTTCGAGTCCTCTGGAGTTGAAAAGTAGTATCAGTGTACTCAGGGGTTTGAGTCCCCTGGAGTTGTAAAGTAGTATTAGTGTACTCAGGCGTTTGTGTCCCCTGGAGTTGAAAAGTAGTATTAGTGTACTCATGTGTCGAGTCCTCTGGAGTTGAAAAATAGTATTCGTGTACCCAGGGTTTTGAGTCCTCTGGAGTTGAAAAGTTGTATTAGTTTACTCAGGGGTTTGAGTCCCCTGCAGTTGAAAAGTAGTATCAGTGTACTAGGGGGTTTGACTCCTCTGTAGTTGAAAAGTAGCATTAGTTTACTCAGGGGTTTGAGTCCTCGGGACTTGAAAAGTAGTATCAGTGCACTGAGGAGCTTGAGTCCCCTGGAGTTGAAAAATAGTATTGTTGTACTCAGGGATTTGAGTTACCTGGAGTTGAAAAGTAGTATTTGTGCACCCCAGGTTTCGAGTCCTTTGTTGTTCAAAAGTAGTATTAGTGTACTCAGGGGTTCGAGTCCTCTGGAGGTAAAAATTAGTATTAGTGTACTCAGGGGTTCGAGTCCTCTGGAGTTGAAAAGTAGTATTAGTGTACTCAGGGGTTTGAGTCCACTGGAGTTGCATGTAGTATTAGTGTACTCAGGGGTTTGTGTCCCCTGGTGTTGAAAAGTAGTTTTACTGTCCTCAAGGATTTGAGTCCCCAGGAGTTGAAAAGATGTATTAGTGAACTCAGGAGTTCTAGTCCTCTGGAGTTGAAAAGTAGTATTAGTGTACTCTGGCGTTCGATTACTCAGGAGTTGAAAAGTAGTATTAGTGTACTCAGGGATTCGAGTCCTCTGGAGTTGAAAGGTTGTATTCGTGTACTCCGGGTTTTGAGTCCCCTGGAGTTGAAAAGTAGTATTTGTGTACTCAGGTGTTCGAGTCCTCTGGAGTTGAAAAGTAGTATTTGAGTACTCAGGGGTTTGATTCCCCTGGAGTTGTAAAGTAGTATTAGTGTACTCCGGCGTTTGAGTCCCCTGGAGTTGAAAAGTACTATTAGTGTACTCATGTGTTCGAGTCCTCTGGAGTTGAAAAATAGTATTCATGTACCCAGGGATTTGAGTCCTCTGGAGTTGAAAAGTAGTATTAGTTTACTCAGGTGTTTGAGTCCCCTGCAGTTGAAAAGTCATATTAGTGTACTCAGGGGTTTGAGTCCCCTGCAGTTGAAAAGTCGTATTAGTGTACTCAGGGGTTTGAGTCCTCTTTACTTGAAAAGTAGTATTAGTTTACTCAGGGATTTGAGTCCTCTGGAGTTGAAAAGTAGTATTAGTTTACTCAGGGGTTTGAGTCCCCTGCAGTTGAAAAGTCGTATTAGTGTACTCAGGGGTTTGAGTCCCCTGGAGTTGAAAAGTAGTATTAGTTTACTCAGGGGTTTGAGTCCTCTGGAGTTGAAAAGTAGAATCAGTGCACTCCGGGGTTTGAGTCCCCTGGAGTTGAATAATAGTATTGCGGTACTCAGGGGTTTGAGTTCCCTGGAGTTGAAAAGTAGTATTTGTGCACTCCAGGTTTCGAGCTCTTTGTAGTTCAAAAGTAGTATTAGTGTACTCAGGGGTTCGAGTCCTCTGGAGTTGAAAAGTAGTATTAGTGTACTCAGTGCTTTGAGTCAACTGGAGTTGAAATGTAGTATTAGTGTACTCAGGGGTCTGAGTCCCCTGGAGTTGAAAAGTAGTATTAGTGTACTCAGGGATTTGAGTCCTCTGGAGTTGAAATGTTTTATTACTGTACTCCTGGGTTTGAGTCCCCTGCAGTTGAAAGGTAGTATTTGTGTACTCAGGGGTTCGAGTCCTCTGGAGTTGCAAAGTAGTATAAGTGTAATCAGGGTTTTGAGTCCTGTGGAGTTGAAAAGTAGTATCAGTGTACTCAGGGGTTTGAGTCCACTGGAGTTGCATGTAGTATTAGTGTACTCAGGGGTTTGTGTCCCCTGGTGTTGAAAAGTAGTTTTACTGTACTCAAGGATTTGAGTCCCCAGGAGTTGAAAAGATGTATTAGTGAACTCAGGAGTTCTAGTCCTCTGGAGTTGAAAAGTAGTATTAGTGTACTCTGGCGTTCGATTGCTCAGGAGTTGAAAAGTAGTATTAGTGTACTCAGGGATTCGAGTCCTCTGGAGTTGAAAGGTTGTATTCGTGTACTCCGGGTTTTGAGTCCCCTGGAGTTGAAATGTAGTATTTGTGTACTCAGGTGTTCGAGTCCTCTGGAGTTGAAAAGTAGTATTAGAGTACTCAGGGGTTTGATTCCCCTGGAGTTGTAAAGTAGTATTAGTGTACTCCGGCGTTTGAGTCCCCTGGAGTTGAAAAGTAGTATTAGTGTACTCATGTGTTCGAGTCCTCTGGACTTGAAAAGTAGTATTCGTTTACTCAGGGATTTGAGTCCTCTGGAGTTGAAAAGTAGTATTAGTTTACTCAGGGGTTTGAGTCCCCTGCAGTTGAAAAGTCGTATTAGTGTACTCAGGGGTTTGAGTCCTCTGGAGTTGAAAAGTAGTATTAGTGTACTCATGTGTTCGAGTCCTCTGGAGTTGAAAAGTAGTATTCGTTTACTCAGGGGTTTGAGTCCTCTGGAGTTGAAAAGTAGTATTAGTTTACTCAGGGGTTTGAGTCCCCTGCAGTTGAAAAGTCGTATTAGTGTACTCAGGGGTTTGAGTCCTCTGGAGTTGAAAAGTAGTATTAGTTTACTCAGGGGTTTGTGTCCTCTGGAGTTGAAAAGTAGAATCAGTGCACTCCGGGGTTTGAGTCCCCTGGAGTTGAATAATAGTATTGCGGTACTCAGGGGTTTGAGTTCCCTGGAGATGAAAAGTAGTATTTGTGCACTCCAGGTTTCGAGCTCTTTGTTGTTCAAAAGTAGTATTAGTGTACTCAGGGGTTCGAGTCCTCTGGAGTTGAAAAGTAGTATTAGTGTACTAAGATGTTTGAGTCCTCTGGAGTTGAAAAGTAGTATTTGTGCACTCAGGTGTTCGATTCCTCTGGAGTTGAAAAGTAGTATTAGTGAGCTCAGGGATTCGAGTCCTCTGGAATTGAAAAGTAGTATTAGTGTACTCCGTGATTTTTGTCCTCTGGAGTTGAAAAGTAGTATTAGTGTACTCAGGGGTTCGAGTCCTCTGGAGTTGCAAAGTTGTACAAGTGTACTCAGGGGTTTGAGTCCTCTGGAGTTGAAAAGTAGTATTAGTGTACTCTGGGGTTCGAGTCCTCAGGAGTTGAAAAGTAGTATTAGTGTACTCAGGGATTCGAGTTCTCTGGATTTGAAAAGTTTTATTAGTGTACTCCGGGGTTTGATTCCCCTGGCGTTGAAAAGTAGTATTTGTTTACTCAGGGGTTCGAGTCCTCTGGAGTTGAAAAGTAGTATCAGTGTACTCAGGGGTTTGAGTCCCCTGGAGTTGTAAAGTAGTATTAGTGTACTCAGGCGTTTGTGTCCCCTGGAGTTGAAAAGTAGTATTAGTGTACTCATGTGTCGAGTCCTCTGGAGTTGAAAAATAGTATTCGTGTACCCAGGGTTTTGAGTCCTCTGGAGTTGAAAAGTTGTATTAGTTTACTCAGGGGTTTGAGTCCCCTGCAGTTGAAAAGTAGTATTAGTGTACTAGGGGGTTTGACTCCTCTGTAGTTGAAAAGTAGTATTAGTTTACTCAGGGGTTTGAGTCCTCGGGACTTGAAAAGTAGTATCAGTGCACTGAGGAGCTTGAGTCCCCTGGAGTTGAAAAATAGTATTGTTGTACTCAGGGATTTGAGTTACCTGGAGTTGAAAAGAAGTATTTGTGCACCCCAGGTTTCGAGTCCTTTGTTGTTCAAAAGTAGTATTAGTGTACTCAGGGGTTCGAGTCCTCTGGAGGTGAAAATTAGTATTAGTGTACTCAGGGGTTCGAGTCCTCTGGAGTTGAAAAGTAGTATTAGTGTACTCAGGGGTTTGAGTCCACTGGAGTTGCATGTAGTATTAGTGTACTCAGGGGTTTGTGTCCCCTGGTGTTGAAAAGTAGTTTTACTGTACTCAAGGATTTGAGTCCCCAGGAGTTGAAAAGATGTATTAGTGAACTCAGGAGTTCTAGTCCTCTGGAGTTGAAAAGTAGTATTAGTGTACTCTGGCGTTCGATTACTCAGGAGTTGAAAAGTAGTATTAGTGTACTCAGGGATTCGAGTCCTCTGGAGTTGAAAGGTTGTATTCGTGTACTCCGGGTTTTGAGTCCCCTGGAGTTGAAAAGTAGTATTTGTGTACTCAGGTGTTCGAGTCCTCTGGAGTTGAAAAGTAGTATTTGAGTACTCAGGGGTTTGATTCCCCTGGAGTTGTAAAGTAGTATTAGTGTACTCCGGCGTTTGAGTCCCCTGGAGTTGAAAAGTAGTATTAGTGTACTCATGTGTTCGAGTCCTCTGGAGTTGAAAAATAGTATTCATGTACCCAGGGATTTGAGTCCTCTGGAGTTGAAAAGTAGTATTAGTTTACTCAGGGGTTTGATTCCCCTGGAGTTGTAAAGTAGTATTAGTGTACTCCGGCGTTTGAGTCCCCTGGAGTTGAAAAGTAGTATTAGTGTACTCATGTGTTCGAGTCCTCTGGAGTTGAAAAGTGGTATTCGTTTACTCAGGGATTTGAGTCCTCTGGAGTTGAAAAGTAGTATTAGTTTACTCAGGGGTTTGAGTCCCCTGCAGTTGAAAAGTCGTATTAGTGTACTCAGGGGTTTGAGTCCTCTGGAGTTGAAAAGTAGTATTAGTTTACTCAGGGGTTTGAGTCCTCTGGAGTTGAAAAGTAGAATCAGTGCACTCCGGGGTTTGAGTCCCCTGGAGTTGAATAATAGTATTGCGGTACTCAGGGGTTTGAGTTCCCTGGAGATGAAAAGTAGTATTTGTGCACTCCAGGTTTCGAGCTCTTTGTTGTTCAAAAGTAGTATTAGTGTACTCAGGGGTTCGAGTCCTCTGGAGTTGAAAAGTAGTATTTGTGCACTCAGGTGTTCGATTCCTCTGGAGTTGAAAAGTAGTATTAGTGAGCTCAGGGATTCGAGTCCTCTGGAATTGAAAAGTAGTATTAGTGTACTCCGTGATTTTTGTCCTCTGGAGTTGAAAAGTAGTATTAGTGTACTCAGGGGTTCGAGTCCTCTGGAGTTGCAAAGTTGTACAAGTGTACTCAGGGGTTTGAGTCCTCTGGAGTTGAAAAGTAGTATTAGTGTACTCTGTGGTTCGAGTCCTCAGGAGTTGAAAAGTAGTATTAGTGTACTCAGGGATTCGAGTTCTCTGGATTTGAAAAGTTTTATTAGTGTACTCCGGGGTTTGATTCCCCTGGAGTTGAGAAGTAGTATTTGTGTACTCAGGGGTTCGAGTCCTCTGGAGTTGAAAAGTAGTATCAGTGTACTCAGGGGTTTGAGTCCCCTGGAGTTGTAAAGTAGTATTAGTGTACTCAGGCGTTTGTGTCCCCTGGAGTTGAAAAGTAGTATTAGTGTACTCATGTGTCGAGTCCTCTGGAGTTGAAAAATAGTATTCGTGTACCCAGGGTTTTGAGTCCTCTGGAGTTGAAAAGTTGTATTAGTTTACTCAGGGGTTTGAGTCCCCTGCAGTTGAAAAGTAGTATTAGTGTACTAGGGGGTTTGACTCCTCTGTAGTTGAAAAGTAGTATTAGTTTACTCAGGGGTTTGAGTCCTCGGGACTTGAAAAGTAGTATCAGTGCACTGAGGAGCTTGAGTCCCCTGGAGTTGAAAAATAGTATTGTTGTACTCAGGGATTTGAGTTACCTGGAGTTGAAAAGTAGTATTTGTGCACCCCAGGTTTCGAGTCCTTTGTTGTTCAAAAGTAGTATTAGTGTACTCAGGGGTTCGAGTCCTCTGGAGGTGAAAATTAGTATTAGTGTACTCAGGGGTTCGAGTCCTCTGGAGTTGAAAAGTAGTATTAGTGTACTCAGGGGTTTGAGTCCACTGGAGTTGCATGTAGTATTAGTGTACTCAGGGGTTTGTGTCCCCTGGTGTTGAAAAGTAGTTTTACTGTACTCAAGGATTTGAGTCCCCAGGAGTTGAAAAGATGTATTAGTGAACTCAGGAGTTCTAGTCCTCTGGAGTTGAAAAGTAGTATTAGTGTACTCTGGCGTTCGATTACTCAGGAGTTGAAAAGTAGTATTAGTGTACTCAGGGATTCGAGTCCTCTGGAGTTGAAAGGTTGTATTCGTGTACTCCGGGTTTTGAGTCCCCTGGAGTTGAAAAGTAGTATTTGTGTACTCAGGTGTTCGAGTCCTCTGGAGTTGAAAAGTAGTATTTGAGTACTCAGGGGTTTGATTCCCCTGGAGTTGTAAAGTAGTATTAGTGTACTGCGGCGTTTGAGTCCCCTGGAGTTGAAAAGTAGTATTAGTGTACTCATGTGTTCGAGTCCTCTGGAGTTGAAAAATAGTATTCATGTACCCAGGGATTTGAGTCCTCTGGAGTTGAAAAGTAGTATTAGTTTACTCAGGGGTTTGATTCCCCTGGTGTTGTAAAGTAGTATTAGTGTACTCCGGCGTTTGAGTCCCCTGGAGTTGAAAAGTAGTATTAGTGTACTCATGTGTTCGAGTCCTCTGGACTTGAAAAGTAGTATTCGTTTACTCAGGGATTTGAGTCCTCTGGAGTTGAAAAGTAGTATTAGTTTACTCAGGGGTTTGAGTCCCCTGCAGTTTGAAAGTCGTATTAGTGTACTCAGGGGTTTGAGTCCTCTGGAGTTGAAAAGTAGTATTAGTTTACTCAGGGGTTTGAGTCCTCTGGAGTTGAAAAGTAGAATCAGTGCACTCCGGGGTTTGAGTCCCCTGGAGTTGAATAATAGTATTGCGGTACTCAGGGGTTTGAGTTCCCTGGAGATGAAAAGTAGTATTTGTGCCCTCCAGGTTTCGAGCTCTTTGTTGTTCAAAAGTAGTATTAGTGTACTCAGGGCTTCGAGTCCTCTGGAGTTGAAAAGTAGTATTAGTGTACTAAGATGTTTGAGTCCTCTGGAGTTGAACAGTAGTATTTGTGCACTCAGGTGTTCGATTCCTCTGGAGTTGAAAAGTAGTATTAGTGAGCTCAGGGATTCGAGTCCTCTGGAATTGAAAAGTAGTATTAGTGTACTCCGTGATTTTTGTCCTCTGGAGTTGAAAAGTAGTATTAGTGTACTCAGGGGTTCGAGTCCTCTGGAGTTGCAAAGTTGTACAAGTGTACTCAGGGGTTTGAGTCCTCTGGAGTTGAAAAGTAGTATTAGTGTACTCTGGAGTTCGAGTCCACAGGAGTTGAAAAGTAGTATTAGTGTACTCAGGGATTCGAGTTCTCTGGATTTGAAAAGTTTTATTAGTGTACTCCGGGGTTTGATTCCCCTGGAGTTGAAAAGTAGTATTTGTGTACTCAGGGGTTCGAGTCCTCTGGAGTTGAATAGTAGTATCAGTGTACTCAGGGGTTTGAGTCCCCTGGAGTTGTAAAGTAGTATTAGTGTACTCAGGCGTTTGTGTCCCCTGGAGTTGAATAGTAGTATTAGTGTACTCATGTGTCGAGTCCTCTGGCGTTGAAAAATAGTATTCGTGTACCCAGGGTTTTGAGTCCTCTGGAGTTGAAAAGTTGTATTAGTTTACTCAGGGGTTTGAGTCCCCTGCAGTTGAAAAGTAGTATTAGTGTACTAGGGGGTTTGACTCCTCTGTAGTTGAAAAGTAGTATTAGTTTACTCAGGGGTTTGAGTCCTCGGGACTTGAAAAGTAGTATCAGTGCACTGAGGAGCTTGAGTCCCCTGGAGTTGAAAAATAGTATTGTTGTACTCAGGGATTTGAGTTACCTGGAGTTGAAAAGTAGTATTTGTGCACCCCAGGTTTCGAGTCCTTTGTTGTTCAAAAGTAGTATTAGAGTACTCAGGGGTTCGAGTCCTCTGGAGGTAAAAATTAGTATTAGTGTACTCAGGGGTTCGAGTCCTCTGGAGTTGAAAAGTAGTATTAGTGTACTCAGGGGTTTGAGTCCACTGGAGTTGCATGTAGTATTAGTGTACTCAGGGGTTTGTGTCCCCTGGTGTTGAAAAGTAGTTTTACTGTACTCAAGGATTTGAGTCCCCAGGAGTTGAAAAGATGTATTAGTGAACTCAGGAGTTCTAGTCCTCTGGAGTTGAAAAGTAGTATTAGTGTACTCTGGCGTTCGATTACTCAGGAGTTGAAAAGTAGTATTAGTGTACTCAGGGATTCGAGTCCTCTGGAGTTGAAAGGTTGTATTCGTGTACTCCGGGTTTTGAGTCCCCTGGAGTTGAAAAGTAGTATTTGTGTACTCAGGTGTTCGAGTCCTCTGGAGTTGAAAAGTAGTATTTGAGTACTCAGGGGTTTGATTCCCAGGAGTTGTAAAGTAGTATTAGTGTACTCCGGCGTTTGAGTCCCCTGGAGTTGAAAAGTAGTATTAGTGTACTCATGTGTTCGAGTCCTCTGGAGTTGAAAAATAGTATTCATGTACCCAGGGATTTGAGTCCTCTGGAGTTGAAAAGTAGTATTAGTTTACTCAGGGGTTTGAGTCCCCTGCAGTTGAAAAGTCGTATTAGTGTACTCAGGGGTTTGAGTCCCCTGCAGTTGAAAAGTCGTATTAGTGTACTCAGGGGTTTGAGTCCTCTTTACTTGAAAAGTAGTATTAGTTTACTCAGGGATTTGAGTCCTCTGGAGTTGAAAAGTAGTATTAGTTTACTCAGGGGTTTGAGTCCCCTGCAGTTGAAAAGTCGTATTAGTGTACTCAGGGGTTTGAGTCCTCTGGAGTTGAAAAGTAGTATTAGTTTACTCAGGGGTTTGAGTCCTCTGGAGTTGAAAAGTAGAATCAGTGCACTCCGGGGTTTGAGTCCCCTGGAGTTGAATAATAGTATTGCGGTACTCAGGGGTTTGAGTTCCCTGGAGATGAAAAGTAGTATTTGTGCACTCCAGGTTTCGAGCTCTTTGTTGTTCAAAAGTAGTATTAGTGTACTCAGGGGTTCGAGTCCTCTGGAGTTGAAAAGTAGTATTAGTGTACTAAGATGTTTGAGTCCTCTGGAGTTGAAAAGTAGTATTTGTGCACTCAGGTGTTCGATTCCTCTGGAGTTGAAAAGTAGTATTAGTGAGCTCAGGGATTCGAGTCCTCTGGAATTGAAAAGTAGTATTAGTGTACTCCGTGATTTTTGTCCTCTGGAGTTGAAAAGTAGTATTAGTGTACTCAGGGGTTCGAGTCCTCTGGAGTTGCAAAGTTGTACAAGTGTACTCAGGGGTTTGAGTCCTCTGGAGTTGAAAAGTAGTATTAGTGTACTCTGGGGTTCGAGTCCTCAGGAGTTGAAAAGTAGTATTAGTGTACTCAGGGATTCGAGTTCTCTGGATTTGAAAAGTTTTATTAGTGTACTCCGGGGTTTGATTCCCCTGGCGTTGAAAAGTAGTATTTGTTTACTCAGGGGTTCGAGTCCTCTGGAGTTGAAAAGTAGTATCAGTGTACTCAGGGGTTTGAGTCCCCTGGAGTTGTAAAGTAGTATTAGTGTACTCAGGCGTTTGTGTCCCCTGGAGTTGAAAAGTAGTATTAGTGTACTCATGTGTCGAGTCCTCTGGAGTTGAAAAATAGTATTCGTGTACCCAGGGTTTTGAGTCCTCTGGAGTTGAAAAGTTGTATTAGTTTACTCAGGGGTTTGAGTCCCCTGCAGTTGAAAAGTAGTATTAGTGTACTAGGGGGTTTGACTCCTCTGTAGTTGAAAAGTAGTATTAGTTTACTCAGGGGTTTGAGTCCTCGGGACTTGAAAAGTAGTATCAGTGCACTGAGGAGCTTGAGTCCCCTGGAGTTGAAAAATAGTATTGTTGTACTCAGGGATTTGAGTTACCTGGAGTTGAAAAGAAGTATTTGTGCACCCCAGGTTTCGAGTCCTTTGTTGTTCAAAAGTAGTATTAGTGTACTCAGGGGTTCGAGTCCTCTGGAGGTGAAAATTAGTATTAGTGTACTCAGGGGTTCGAGTCCTCTGGAGTTGAAAAGTAGTATTAGTGTACTCAGGGGTTTGAGTCCACTGGAGTTGCATGTAGTATTAGTGTACTCAGGGGTTTGTGTCCCCTGGTGTTGAAAAGTAGTTTTACTGTACTCAAGGATTTGAGTCCCCAGGAGTTGAAAAGATGTATTAGTGAACTCAGGAGTTCTAGTCCTCTGGAGTTGAAAAGTAGTATTAGTGTACTCTGGCGTTCGATTACTCAGGAGTTGAAAAGTAGTATTAGTGTACTCAGGGATTCGAGTCCTCTGGAGTTGAAAGGTTGTATTCGTGTACTCCGGGTTTTGAGTCCCCTGGAGTTGAAAAGTAGTATTTGTGTACTCAGGTGTTCGAGTCCTCTGGAGTTGAAAAGTAGTATTTGAGTACTCAGGGGTTTGATTCCCCTGGAGTTGTAAAGTAGTATTAGTGTACTCCGGCGTTTGAGTCCCCTGGAGTTGAAAAGTAGTATTAGTGTACTCATGTGTTCGAGTCCTCTGGAGTTGAAAAATAGTATTCATGTACCCAGGGATTTGAGTCCTCTGGAGTTGAAAAGTAGTATTAGTTTACTCAGGGGTTTGATTCCCCTGGAGTTGTAAAGTAGTATTAGTGTACTCCGGCGTTTGAGTCCCCTGGAGTTGAAAAGTAGTATTAGTGTACTCATGTGTTCGAGTCCTCTGGAGTTGAAAAGTGGTATTCGTTTACTCAGGGATTTGAGTCCTCTGGAGTTGAAAAGTAGTATTAGTTTACTCAGGGGTTTGAGTCCCCTGCAGTTGAAAAGTCGTATTAGTGTACTCAGGGGTTTGAGTCCTCTGGAGTTGAAAAGTAGTATTAGTTTACTCAGGGGTTTGAGTCCTCTGGAGTTGAAAAGTAGAATCAGTGCACTCCGGGGTTTGAGTCCCCTGGAGTTGAATAATAGTATTGCGGTACTCAGGGGTTTGAGTTCCCTGGAGATGAAAAGTAGTATTTGTGCACTCCAGGTTTCGAGCTCTTTGTTGTTCAAAAGTAGTATTAGTGTACTCAGGGGTTCGAGTCCTCTGGAGTTGAAAAGTAGTATTAGTGTACTAAGATGTTTGAGTCCTCTGGAGTTGAAAAGTAGTATTTGTGCACTCAGGTGTTCGATTCCTCTGGAGTTGAAAAGTAGTATTAGTGAGCTCAGGGATTCGAGTCCTCTGGAATTGAAAAGTAGTATTAGTGTACTCCGTGATTTTTGTCCTCTGGAGTTGAAAAGTAGTATTAGTGTACTCAGGGGTTCGAGTCCTCTGGAGTTGCAAAGTTGTACAAGTGTACTCAGGGGTTTGAGTCCTCTGGAGTTGAAAAGTAGTATTAGTGTACTCTGTGGTTCGAGTCCTCAGGAGTTGAAAAGTAGTATTAGTGTACTCAGGGATTCGAGTTCTCTGGATTTGAAAAGTTTTATTAGTGTACTCCGGGGTTTGATTCCCCTGGAGTTGAGAAGTAGTATTTGTGTACTCAGGGGTTCGAGTCCTCTGGAGTTGAAAAGTAGTATCAGTGTACTCAGGGGTTTGAGTCCCCTGGAGTTGTAAAGTAGTATTAGTGTACTCAGGCGTTTGTGTCCCCTGGAGTTGAAAAGTAGTATTAGTGTACTCATGTGTCGAGTCCTCTGGAGTTGAAAAATAGTATTCGTGTACCCAGGGTTTTGAGTCCTCTGGAGTTGAAAAGTTGTATTAGTTTACTCAGGGGTTTGAGTCCCCTGCAGTTGAAAAGTAGTATTAGTGTACTAGGGGGTTTGACTCCTCTGTAGTTGAAAAGTAGTATTAGTTTACTCAGGGGTTTGAGTCCTCGGGACTTGAAAAGTAGTATCAGTGCACTGAGGAGCTTGAGTCCCCTGGAGTTGAAAAATAGTATTGTTGTACTCAGGGATTTGAGTTACCTGGAGTTGAAAAGTAGTATTTGTGCACCCCAGGTTTCGAGTCCTTTGTTGTTCAAAAGTAGTATTAGTGTACTCAGGGGTTCGAGTCCTCTGGAGGTGAAAATTAGTATTAGTGTACTCAGGGGTTCGAGTCCTCTGGAGTTGAAAAGTAGTATTAGTGTACTCAGGGGTTTGAGTCCACTGGAGTTGCATGTAGTATTAGTGTACTCAGGGGTTTGTGTCCCCTGGTGTTGAAAAGTAGTTTTACTGTACTCAAGGATTTGAGTCCCCAGGAGTTGAAAAGATGTATTAGTGAACTCAGGAGTTCTAGTCCTCTGGAGTTGAAAAGTAGTATTAGTGTACTCTGGCGTTCGATTACTCAGGAGTTGAAAAGTAGTATTAGTGTACTCAGGGATTCGAGTCCTCTGGAGTTGAAAGGTTGTATTCGTGTACTCCGGGTTTTGAGTCCCCTGGAGTTGAAAAGTAGTATTTGTGTACTCAGGTGTTCGAGTCCTCTGGAGTTGAAAAGTAGTATTTGAGTACTCAGGGGTTTGATTCCCCTGGAGTTGTAAAGTAGTATTAGTGTACTGCGGCGTTTGAGTCCCCTGGAGTTGAAAAGTAGTATTAGTGTACTCATGTGTTCGAGTCCTCTGGAGTTGAAAAATAGTATTCATGTACCCAGGGATTTGAGTCCTCTGGAGTTGAAAAGTAGTATTAGTTTACTCAGGGGTTTGATTCCCCTGGTGTTGTAAAGTAGTATTAGTGTACTCCGGCGTTTGAGTCCCCTGGAGTTGAAAAGTAGTATTAGTGTACTCATGTGTTCGAGTCCTCTGGACTTGAAAAGTAGTATTCGTTTACTCAGGGATTTGAGTCCTCTGGAGTTGAAAAGTAGTATTAGTTTACTCAGGGGTTTGAGTCCCCTGCAGTTTGAAAGTCGTATTAGTGTACTCAGGGGTTTGAGTCCTCTGGAGTTGAAAAGTAGTATTAGTTTACTCAGGGGTTTGAGTCCTCTGGAGTTGAAAAGTAGAATCAGTGCACTCCGGGGTTTGAGTCCCCTGGAGTTGAATAATAGTATTGCGGTACTCAGGGGTTTGAGTTCCCTGGAGATGAAAAGTAGTATTTGTGCCCTCCAGGTTTCGAGCTCTTTGTTGTTCAAAAGTAGTATTAGTGTACTCAGGGCTTCGAGTCCTCTGGAGTTGAAAAGTAGTATTAGTGTACTAAGATGTTTGAGTCCTCTGGAGTTGAACAGTAGTATTTGTGCACTCAGGTGTTCGATTCCTCTGGAGTTGAAAAGTAGTATTAGTGAGCTCAGGGATTCGAGTCCTCTGGAATTGAAAAGTAGTATTAGTGTACTCCGTGATTTTTGTCCTCTGGAGTTGAAAAGTAGTATTAGTGTACTCAGGGGTTCGAGTCCTCTGGAGTTGCAAAGTTGTACAAGTGTACTCAGGGGTTTGAGTCCTCTGGAGTTGAAAAGTAGTATTAGTGTACTCTGGAGTTCGAGTCCACAGGAGTTGAAAAGTAGTATTAGTGTACTCAGGGATTCGAGTTCTCTGGATTTGAAAAGTTTTATTAGTGTACTCCGGGGTTTGATTCCCCTGGAGTTGAAAAGTAGTATTTGTGTACTCAGGGGTTCGAGTCCTCTGGAGTTGAATAGTAGTATCAGTGTACTCAGGGGTTTGAGTCCCCTGGAGTTGTAAAGTAGTATTAGTGTACTCAGGCGTTTGTGTCCCCTGGAGTTGAATAGTAGTATTAGTGTACTCATGTGTCGAGTCCTCTGGCGTTGAAAAATAGTATTCGTGTACCCAGGGTTTTGAGTCCTCTGGAGTTGAAAAGTTGTATTAGTTTACTCAGGGGTTTGAGTCCCCTGCAGTTGAAAAGTAGTATTAGTGTACTAGGGGGTTTGACTCCTCTGTAGTTGAAAAGTAGTATTAGTTTACTCAGGGGTTTGAGTCCTCGGGACTTGAAAAGTAGTATCAGTGCACTGAGGAGCTTGAGTCCCCTGGAGTTGAAAAATAGTATTGTTGTACTCAGGGATTTGAGTTACCTGGAGTTGAAAAGTAGTATTTGTGCACCCCAGGTTTCGAGTCCTTTGTTGTTCAAAAGTAGTATTAGAGTACTCAGGGGTTCGAGTCCTCTGGAGGTAAAAATTAGTATTAGTGTACTCAGGGGTTCGAGTCCTCTGGAGTTGAAAAGTAGTATTAGTGTACTCAGGGGTTTGAGTCCACTGGAGTTGCATGTAGTATTAGTGTACTCAGGGGTTTGTGTCCCCTGGTGTTGAAAAGTAGTTTTACTGTACTCAAGGATTTGAGTCCCCAGGAGTTGAAAAGATGTATTAGTGAACTCAGGAGTTCTAGTCCTCTGGAGTTGAAAAGTAGTATTAGTGTACTCTGGCGTTCGATTACTCAGGAGTTGAAAAGTAGTATTAGTGTACTCAGGGATTCGAGTCCTCTGGAGTTGAAAGGTTGAATTCGTGTACTCCGGGTTTTGAGTCCCCTGGAGTTGAAAAGTAGTATTTGTGTACTCAGGTGTTCGAGTCCTCTGGAGTTGAAAAGTAGTATTTGAGTACTCAGGGGTTTGATTCCCAGGAGTTGTAAAGTAGTATTAGTGTACTCCGGCGTTTGAGTCCCCTGGAGTTGAAAAGTAGTATTAGTGTACTCATGTGTTCGAGTCCTCTGGAGTTGAAAAATAGTATTCATGTACCCAGGGATTTGAGTCCTCTGGAGTTGAAAAGTAGTATTAGTTTACTCAGGGGTTTGAGTCCCCTGCAGTTGAAAAGTCGTATTAGTGTACTCAGGGGTTTGAGTCCCCTGCAGTTGAAAAGTCGTATTAGTGTACTCAGGGGTTTGAGTCCTCTTTACTTGAAAAGTAGTATTAGTTTACTCAGGGATTTGAGTCCTCTGGAGTTGAAAAGTAGTATTAGTTTACTCAGGGGTTTGAGTCCCCTGCAGTTGAAAAGTCGTATTAGTGTACTCAGGGGTTTGAGTCCTCTGGAGTTGAAAAGTAGTATTAGTTTACTCAGGGGTTTGAGTCCTCTGGAGTTGAAAAGTAGAATCAGTGCACTCCGGGGTTTGAGTCCCCTGGAGTTGAATAATAGTATTGCGGTACTCAGGGGTTTGAGTTCCCTGGAGATGAAAAGTAGTATTTGTGCACTCCAGGTTTCGAGCTCTTTGTTGTTCAAAAGTAGTATTAGTGTACTCAGGGGTTCGAGTCCTCTGGAGTTGAAAAGTAGTATTAGTGTACTAAGATGTTTGAGTCCTCTGGAGTTGAAAAGTAGTATTTGTGCACTCAGGTGTTCGATTCCTCTGGAGTTGAAAAGTAGTATTAGTGAGCTCAGGGATTCGAGTCCTCTGGAATTGAAAAGTAGTATTAGTGTACTCCGTGATTTTTGTCCTCTGGAGTTGAAAAGTAGTATTAGTGTACTCAGGGGTTCGAGTCCTCTGGAGTTGCAAAGTTGTACAAGTGTACTCAGGGGTTTGAGTCCTCTGGAGTTGAAAAGTAGTATTAGTGTACTCTGGGGTTCGAGTCCTCAGGAGTTGAAAAGTAGTATTAGTGTACTCAGGGATTCGAGTTCTCTGGATTTGAAAAGTTTTATTAGTGTACTCCGGGGTTTGATTCCCCTGGAGTTGAAAAGTAGTATTTGTTTACTCTGGGGTTCGAGTCCTCTGGAGTTGAAAAGTAGTATCAGTGTACTCAGGGGTTTGAGTCCCCTGGAGTTGTAAAGTAGTATTAGTGTACTCAGGCGTTTGTGTCCCCTGGAGTTGAAAAGTAGTATTAGTGTACTCATGTGTCGAGTCCTCTGGAGTTGAAAAATAGTATTCGTGTACCCAGGGTTTTGAGTCCTCTGGAGTTGAAAAGTTGTATTAGTTTACTCAGGGGTTTGAGTCCCCTGCAGTTGAAAAGTAGTATTAGTGTACTAGGGGGTTTGACTCCTCTGTAGTTGAAAAGTAGTATTAGTTTACTCAGGGGTTTGAGTCCTCGGGACTTGAAAAGTAGTATCAGTGCACTGAGGAGCTTGAGTCCCCTGGAGTTGAAAAATAGTATTGTTGTACTCAGGGATTTGAGTTACCTGGAGTTGAAAAGTAGTATTTGTGCACCCCAGGTTTCGAGTCCTTTGTTGTTCAAAAGTAGTATTAGTGTACTCAGGGGTTCGAGTCCTCTGGAGGTGAAAATTAGTATTAGTGTACTCAGGGGTTCGAGTCCTCTGGAGTTGAAAAGTAGTATTAGTGTACTCAGGGGTTTGAGTCCACTGGAGTTGCATGTAGTATTAGTGTACTCAGGGGTTTGTGTCCCCTGGTGTTGAAAAGTAGTTTTACTGTACTCAAGGATTTGAGTCCCCAGGAGTTGAAAAGATGTATTAGTGAACTCAGGAGTTCTAGTCCTCTGGAGTTGAAAAGTAGTATTAGTGTACTCTGGCGTTCGATTACTCAGGAGTTGAAAAGTAGTATTAGTGTACTCAGGGATTCGAGTCCTCTGGAGTTGAAAGGTTGTATTCGTGTACTCCGGGTTTTGAGTCCCCTGGAGTTGAAAAGTAGTATTTGTGTACTCAGGTGTTCGAGTCCTCTGGAGTTGAAAAGTAGTATTTGAGTACTCAGGGGTTTGATTCCCCTGGAGTTGTAAAGTAGTATTAGTGTACTGCGGCGTTTGAGTCCCCTGGAGTTGAAAAGTAGTATTAGTGTACTCATGTGTTCGAGTCCTCTGGAGTTGAAAAATAGTATTCATGTACCCAGGGATTTGAGTCCTCTGGAGTTGAAAAGTAGTATTAGTTTACTCAGGGGTTTGATTCCCCTGGAGTTGTAAAGTAGTATTAGTGTACTCCGGCGTTTGAGTCCCCTGGAGTTGAAAAGTAGTATTAGTGTACTCATGTGTTCGAGTCCTCTGGAGTTGAAAAGTGGTATTCGTTTACTCAGGGATTTGAGTCCTCTGGAGTTGAAAAGTAGTATTAGTTTACTCAGGGGTTTGAGTCCCCTGCAGTTGAAAAGTCGTATTAGTGTACTCAGGGGTTTGAGTCCTCTGGAGTTGAAAAGTAGTATTAGTTTACTCAGGGGTTTGAGTCCTCTGGAGTTGAAAAGTAGAATCAGTGCACTCCGGGGTTTGAGTCCCCTGGAGTTGAATAATAGTATTGCGGTACTCAGGGGTTTGAGTTCCCTGGAGATGAAAAGTAGTATTTGTGCACTCCAGGTTTCGAGCTCTTTGTTGTTCAAAAGTAGTATTAGTGTACTCAGGGGTTCGAGTCCTCTGGAGTTGAAAAGTAGTATTAGTGTACAAAGATGTTTGAGTCCTCTGGAGTTGAAAAGTAGTATTTGTGCACTCAGGTGTTCGATTCCTCTGGAGTTGAAAAGTAGTATTAGTGAGCTCAGGGATTCGAGTCCTCTGGAATTGAAAAGTAGTATTAGTGTACTCCGTGATTTTTGTCCTCTGGAGTTGAAAAGTAGTATTAGTGTACTCAGGGGTTCGAGTCCTCTGGAGTTGCAAAGTTGTACAAGTGTACTCAGGGGTTTGAGTCCTCTGGAGTTGAAAAGTAGTATTAGTGTACTCTGTGGTTCGAGTCCTCAGGAGTTGAAAAGTAGTATTAGTGTACTCAGGGATTCGAGTTCTCTGGATTTGAAAAGTTTTATTAGTGTACTCCGGGGTTTGATTCCCCTGGAGTTGAGAAGTAGTATTTGTGTACTCAGGGGTTCGAGTCCTCTGGAGTTGAAAAGTAGTATCAGTGTACTCAGGGGTTTGAGTCCCCTGGAGTTGTAAAGTAGTATTAGTGTACTCAGGCGTTTGTGTCCCCTGGAGTTGAAAAGTAGTATTAGTGTACTCATGTGTCGAGTCCTCTGGAGTTGAAAAATAGTATTCGTGTACCCAGGGTTTTGAGTCCTCTGGAGTTGAAAAGTTGTATTAGTTTACTCAGGGGTTTGAGTCCCCTGCAGTTGAAAAGTAGTATTAGTGTACTAGGGGGTTTGACTCCTCTGTAGTTGAAAAGTAGTATTAGTTTACTCAGGGGTTTGAGTCCTCGGGACTTGAAAAGTAGTATCAGTGCACTGAGGAGCTTGAGTCCCCTGGAGTTGAAAAATAGTATTGTTGTACTCAGGGATTTGAGTTACCTGGAGTTGAAAAGTAGTATTTGTGCACCCCAGGTTTCGAGTCCTTTGTTGTTCAAAAGTAGTATTAGTGTACTCAGGGGTTCGAGTCCTCTGGAGGTGAAAATTAGTATTAGTGTACTCAGGGGTTCGAGTCCTCTGGAGTTGAAAAGTAGTATTAGTGTACTCAGGGGTTTGAGTCCACTGGAGTTGCATGTAGTATTAGTGTACTCAGGGGTTTGTGTCCCCTGGTGTTGAAAAGTAGTTTTACTGTACTCAAGGATTTGAGTCCCCAGGAGTTGAAAAGATGTATTTGTGAACTCAGGAGTTCTAGTCCTCTGGAGTTGAAAAGTAGTATTAGTGTACTCTGGCGTTCGATTACTCAGGAGTTGAAAAGTAGTATTAGTGTACTCAGGGATTCGAGTCCTCTGGAGTTGAAAGGTTGTATTCGTGTACTCCGGGTTTTGAGTCCCCTGGAGTTGAAAAGTAGTATTTGTGTACTCAGGTGTTCGAGTCCTCTGGAGTTGAAAAGTAGTATTTGAGTACTCAGGGGTTTGATTCCCCTGGAGTTGTAAAGTAGTATTAGTGTACTGCGGCGTTTGAGTCCCCTGGAGTTGAAAAGTAGTATTAGTGTACTCATGTGTTCGAGTCCTCTGGAGTTGAAAAATAGTATTCATGTACCCAGGGATTTGAGTCCTCTGGAGTTGAAAAGTAGTATTAGTTTACACAGGGGTTTGATTCCCCTGGTGTTGTAAAGTAGTATTAGTGTACTCCGGCGTTTGAGTCCCCTGGAGTTGAAAAGTAGTATTAGTGTACTCATGTGTTCGAGTCCTCTGGACTTGAAAAGTAGTATTCGTTTACTCAGGGATTTGAGTCCTCTGGAGTTGAAAAGTAGTATTAGTTTACTCAGGGGTTTGAGTCCCCTGCAGTTTGAAAGTCGTATTAGTGTACTCAGGGGTTTGAGTCCTCTGGAGTTGAAAAGTAGTATTAGTTTACTCAGGGGTTTGAGTCCTCTGGAGTTGAAAAGTAGAATCAGTGCACTCCGGGGTTTGAGTCCCCTGGAGTTGAATAATAGTATTGCGGTACTCAGGGGTTTGAGTTCCCTGGAGATGAAAAGTAGTATTTGTGCCCTCCAGGTTTCGAGCTCTTTGTTGTTCAAAAGTAGTATTAGTGTACTCAGGGCTTCGAGTCCTCTGGAGTTGAAAAGTAGTATTAGTGTACTAAGATGTTTGAGTCCTCTGGAGTTGAACAGTAGTATTTGTGCACTCAGGTGTTCGATTCCTCTGGAGTTGAAAAGTAGTATTAGTGAGCTCAGGGATTCGAGTCCTCTGGAATTGAAAAGTAGTATTAGTGTACTCCGTGATTTTTGTCCTCTGGAGTTGAAAAGTAGTATTAGTGTACTCAGGGGTTCGAGTCCTCTGGAGTTGCAAAGTTGTACAAGTGTACTCAGGGGTTTGAGTCCTCTGGAGTTGAAAAGTAGTATTAGTGTACTCTGGAGTTCGAGTCCACAGGAGTTGAAAAGTAGTATTAGTGTACTCAGGGATTCGAGTTCTCTGGATTTGAAAAGTTTTATTAGTGTACTCCGGGGTTTGATTCCCCTGGAGTTGAAAAGTAGTATTTGTGTACTCAGGGGTTCGAGTCCTCTGGAGTTGAATAGTAGTATCAGTGTACTCAGGGGTTTGAGTCCCCTGGAGTTGTAAAGTAGTATTAGTGTACTCAGGCGTTTGTGTCCCCTGGAGTTGAATAGTAGTATTAGTGTACTCATGTGTCGAGTCCTCTGGCGTTGAAAAATAGTATTCGTGTACCCAGGGTTTTGAGTCCTCTGGAGTTGAAAAGTTGTATTAGTTTACTCAGGGGTTTGAGTCCCCTGCAGTTGAAAAGTAGTATTAGTGTACTAGGGGGTTTGACTCCTCTGTAGTTGAAAAGTAGTATTAGTTTACTCAGGGGTTTGAGTCCTCGGGACTTGAAAAGTAGTATCAGTGCACTGAGGAGCTTGAGTCCCCTGGAGTTGAAAAATAGTATTGTTGTACTCAGGGATTTGAGTTACCTGGAGTTGAAAAGTAGTATTTGTGCACCCCAGGTTTCGAGTCCTTTGTTGTTCAAAAGTAGTATTAGAGTACTCAGGGGTTCGAGTCCTCTGGAGGTAAAAATTAGTATTAGTGTACTCAGGGGTTCGAGTCCTCTGGAGTTGAAAAGTAGTATTAGTGTACTCAGGGGTTTGAGTCCACTGGAGTTGCATGTAGTATTAGTGTACTCAGGGGTTTGTGTCCCCTGGTGTTGAAAAGTAGTTTTACTGTACTCAAGGATTTGAGTCCCCAGGAGTTGAAAAGATGTATTAGTGAACTCAGGAGTTCTAGTCCTCTGGAGTTGAAAAGTAGTATTAGTGTACTCTGGCGTTCGATTACTCAGGAGTTGAAAAGTAGTATTAGTGTACTCAGGGATTCGAGTCCTCTGGAGTTGAAAGGTTGTATTCGTGTACTCCGGGTTTTGAGTCCCCTGGAGTTGAAAAGTAGTATTTGTGTACTCAGGTGTTCGAGTCCTCTGGAGTTGAAAAGTAGTATTTGAGTACTCAGGGGTTTGATTCCCAGGAGTTGTAAAGTAGTATTAGTGTACTCCGGCGTTTGAGTCCCCTGGAGTTGAAAAGTAGTATTAGTGTACTCATGTGTTCGAGTCCTCTGGAGTTGAAAAATAGTATTCATGTACCCAGGGATTTGAGTCCTCTGGAGTTGAAAAGTAGTATTAGTTTACTCAGGGGTTTGAGTCCCCTGCAGTTGAAAAGTCGTATTAGTGTACTCAGGGGTTTGAGTCCCCTGCAGTTGAAAAGTCGTATTAGTGTACTCAGGGGTTTGAGTCCTCTTTACTTGAAAAGTAGTATTAGTTTACTCAGGGATTTGAGTCCTCTGGAGTTGAAAAGTAGTATTAGTTTACTCAGGGGTTTGAGTCCCCTGCAGTTGAAAAGTCGTATTAGTGTACTCAGGGGTTTGAGTCCTCTGGAGTTGAAAAGTAGTATTAGTTTACTCAGGGGTTTGAGTCCTCTGGAGTTGAAAAGTAGAATCAGTGCACTCCGGGGTTTGAGTCCCCTGGAGTTGAATAATAGTATTGCGGTACTCAGGGGTTTGAGTTCCCTGGAGATGAAAAGTAGTATTTGTGCACTCCAGGTTTCGAGCTCTTTGTTGTTCAAAAGTAGTATTAGTGTACTCAGGGGTTCGAGTCCTCTGGAGTTGAAAAGTAGTATTAGTGTACTAAGATGTTTGAGTCCTCTGGAGTTGAAAAGTAGTATTTGTGCACTCAGGTGTTCGATTCCTCTGGAGTTGAAAAGTAGTATTAGTGAGCTCAGGGATTCGAGTCCTCTGGAATTGAAAAGTAGTATTAGTGTACTCCGTGATTTTTGTCCTCTGGAGTTGAAAAGTAGTATTAGTGTACTCAGGGGTTCGAGTCCTCTGGAGTTGCAAAGTTGTACAAGTGTACTCAGGGGTTTGAGTCCTCTGGAGTTGAAAAGTAGTATTAGTGTACTCTGTGGTTCGAGTCCTCAGGAGTTGAAAAGTAGTATTAGTGTACTCAGGGATTCGAGTTCTCTGGATTTGAAAAGTTTTATTAGTGTACTCCGGGGTTTGATTCCCCTGGAGTTGAGAAGTAGTATTTGTGTACTCAGGGGTTCGAGTCCTCTGGAGTTGAAAAGTAGTATCAGTGTACTCAGGGGTTTGAGTCCCCTGGAGTTGTAAAGTAGTATTAGTGTACTCAGGCGTTTGTGTCCCCTGGAGTTGAAAAGTAGTATTAGTGTACTCATGTGTCGAGTCCTCTGGAGTTGAAAAATAGTATTCGTGTACCCAGGGTTTTGAGTCCTCTGGAGTTGAAAAGTTGTATTAGTTTACTCAGGGGTTTGAGTCCCCTGCAGTTGAAAAGTAGTATTAGTGTACTAGGGGGTTTGACTCCTCTGTAGTTGAAAAGTAGTATTAGTTTACTCAGGGGTTTGAGTCCTCGGGACTTGAAAAGTAGTATCAGTGCACTGAGGAGCTTGAGTCCCCTGGAGTTGAAAAATAGTATTGTTGTACTCAGGGATTTGAGTTACCTGGAGTTGAAAAGTAGTATTTGTGCACCCCAGGTTTCGAGTCCTTTGTTGTTCAAAAGTAGTATTAGTGTACTCAGGGGTTCGAGTCCTCTGGAGGTGAAAATTAGTATTAGTGTACTCAGGGGTTCGAGTCCTCTGGAGTTGAAAAGTAGTATTAGTGTACTCAGGGGTTTGAGTCCACTGGAGTTGCATGTAGTATTAGTGTACTCAGGGGTTTGTGTCCCCTGGTGTTGAAAAGTAGTTTTACTGTACTCAAGGATTTGAGTCCCCAGGAGTTGAAAAGATGTATTAGTGAACTCAGGAGTTCTAGTCCTCTGGAGTTGAAAAGTAGTATTAGTGTACTCTGGCGTTCGATTACTCAGGAGTTGAAAAGTAGTATTAGTGTACTCAGGGATTCGAGTCCTCTGGAGTTGAAAGGTTGTATTCGTGTACTCCGGGTTTTGAGTCCCCTGGAGTTGAAAAGTAGTATTTGTGTACTCAGGTGTTCGAGTCCTCTGGAGTTGAAAAGTAGTATTTGAGTACTCAGGGGTTTGATTCCCCTGGAGTTGTAAAGTAGTATTAGTGTACTGCGGCGTTTGAGTCCCCTGGAGTTGAAAAGTAGTATTAGTGTACTCATGTGTTCGAGTCCTCTGGAGTTGAAAAATAGTATTCATGTACCCAGGGATTTGAGTCCTCTGGAGTTGAAAAGTAGTATTAGTTTACTCAGGGGTTTGATTCCCCTGGTGTTGTAAAGTAGTATTAGTGTACTCCGGCGTTTGAGTCCCCTGGAGTTGAAAAGTAGTATTAGTGTACTCATGTGTTCGAGTCCTCTGGACTTGAAAAGTAGTATTCGTTTACTCAGGGATTTGAGTCCTCTGGAGTTGAAAAGTAGTATTAGTTTACTCAGGGGTTTGAGTCCCCTGCAGTTTGAAAGTCGTATTAGTGTACTCAGGGGTTTGAGTCCTCTGGAGTTGAAAAGTAGTATTAGTTTACTCAGGGGTTTGAGTCCTCTGGAGTTGAAAAGTAGAATCAGTGCACTCCGGGGTTTGAGTCCCCTGGAGTTGAATAATAGTATTGCGGTACTCAGGGGTTTGAGTTCCCTGGAGATGAAAAGTAGTATTTGTGCCCTCCAGGTTTCGAGCTCTTTGTTGTTCAAAAGTAGTATTAGTGTACTCAGGGCTTCGAGTCCTCTGGAGTTGAAAAGTAGTATTAGTGTACTAAGATGTTTGAGTCCTCTGGAGTTGAACAGTAGTATTTGTGCACTCAGGTGTTCGATTCCTCTGGAGTTGAAAAGTAGTATTAGTGAGCTCAGGGATTCGAGTCCTCTGGAATTGAAAAGTAGTATTAGTGTACTCCGTGATTTTTGTCCTCTGGAGTTGAAAAGTAGTATTAGTGTACTCAGGGGTTCGAGTCCTCTGGAGTTGCAAAGTTGTACAAGTGTACTCAGGGGTTTGAGTCCTCTGGAGTTGAAAAGTAGTATTAGTGTACTCTGGAGTTCGAGTCCACAGGAGTTGAAAAGTAGTATTAGTGTACTCAGGGATTCGAGTTCTCTGGATTTGAAAAGTTTTATTAGTGTACTCCGGGGTTTGATTCCCCTGGAGTTGAAAAGTAGTATTTGTGTACTCAGGGGTTCGAGTCCTCTGGAGTTGAATAGT
Organism: Isurus oxyrinchus; assembly: GCA_026770705.1. Classification (NCBI taxonomy): domain Eukaryota; kingdom Metazoa; phylum Chordata; class Chondrichthyes; order Lamniformes; family Lamnidae; genus Isurus; species Isurus oxyrinchus. Next base: position 226,531 of record JANJGN010000233.1, read on the forward strand.
AGTATCAGTGTACTCAGGGGTTTGAGTCCCCTGGAGTTGTAAAGTAGTATTAGTGTACTCAGGCGTTTGTGTCCCCTGGAGTTGAATAGTAGTATTAGTGTACTCATGTGTCGAGTCCTCTGGCGTTGAAAAATAGTATTCGTGTACCCAGGGTTTTGAGTCCTCTGGAGTTGAAAAGTTGTATTAGTTTACTCAGGGGTTTGAGTCCCCTGCAGTTGAAAAGTAGTATTAGTGTACTAGGGGGTTTGACTCCTCTGTAGTTGAAAAGTAGTATTAGTTTACTCAGGGGTTTGAGTCCTCGGGACTTGAAAAGTAGTATCAGTGCACTGAGGAGCTTGAGTCCCCTGGAGTTGAAAAATAGTATTGTTGTACTCAGGGATTTGAGTTACCTGGAGTTGAAAAGTAGTATTTGTGCACCCCAGGTTTCGAGTCCTTTGTTGTTCAAAAGTAGTATTAGAGTACTCAGGGGTTCGAGTCCTCTGGAGGTAAAAATTAGTATTAGTGTACTCAGGGGTTCGAGTCCTCTGGAGTTGAAAAGTAGTATTAGTGTACTCAGGGGTTTGAGTCCACTGGAGTTGCATGTAGTATTAGTGTACTCAGGGGTTTGTGTCCCCTGGTGTTGAAAAGTAGTTTTACTGTACTCAAGGATTTGAGTCCCCAGGAGTTGAAAAGATGTATTAGTGAACTCAGGAGTTCTAGTCCTCTGGAGTTGAAAAGTAGTATTAGTGTACTCTGGCGTTCGATTACTCAGGAGTTGAAAAGTAGTATTAGTGTACTCAGGGATTCGAGTCCTCTGGAGTTGAAAGGTTGAATTCGTGTACTCCGGGTTTTGAGTCCCCTGGAGTTGAAAAGTAGTATTTGTGTACTCAGGTGTTCGAGTCCTCTGGAGTTGAAAAGTAGTATTTGAGTACTCAGGGGTTTGATTCCCAGGAGTTGTAAAGTAGTATTAGTGTACTCCGGCGTTTGAGTCCCCTGGAGTTGAAAAGTAGTATTAGTGTACTCATGTGTTCGAGTCCTCTGGAGTTGAAAAATAGTATTCATGTACCCAGGGATTTGAGTCCTCTGGAGTTGAAAAGTAGTATTAGTTTACTCAGGGGTTTGAGTCCCCTGCAGTTGAAAAGTCGTATTAGTGTACTCAGGGGTTTGAGTCCCCTGCAGTTGAAAAGTCGTATTAGTGTACTCAGGGGTTTGAGTCCTCTTTACTTGAAAAGTAGTATTAGTTTACTCAGGGATTTGAGTCCTCTGGAGTTGAAAAGTAGTATTAGTTTACTCAGGGGTTTGAGTCCCCTGCAGTTGAAAAGTCGTATTAGTGTACTCAGGGGTTTGAGTCCTCTGGAGTTGAAAAGTAGTATTAGTTTACTCAGGGGTTTGAGTCCTCTGGAGTTGAAAAGTAGAATCAGTGCACTCCGGGGTTTGAGTCCCCTGGAGTTGAATAATAGTATTGCGGTACTCAGGGGTTTGAGTTCCCTGGAGATGAAAAGTAGTATTTGTGCACTCCAGGTTTCGAGCTCTTTGTTGTTCAAAAGTAGTATTAGTGTACTCAGGGGTTCGAGTCCTCTGGAGTTGAAAAGTAGTATTAGTGTACTAAGATGTTTGAGTCCTCTGGAGTTGAAAAGTAGTATTTGTGCACTCAGGTGTTCGATTCCTCTGGAGTTGAAAAGTAGTATTAGTGAGCTCAGGGATTCGAGTCCTCTGGAATTGAAAAGTAGTATTAGTGTACTCCGTGATTTTTGTCCTCTGGAGTTGAAAAGTAGTATTAGTGTACTCAGGGGTTCGAGTCCTCTGGAGTTGCAAAGTTGTACAAGTGTACTCAGGGGTTTGAGTCCTCTGGAGTTGAAAAGTAGTATTAGTGTACTCTGGGGTTCGAGTCCTCAGGAGTTGAAAAGTAGTATTAGTGTACTCAGGGATTCGAGTTCTCTGGATTTGAAAAGTTTTATTAGTGTACTCCGGGGTTTGATTCCCCTGGAGTTGAAAAGTAGTATTTGTTTACTCTGGGGTTCGAGTCCTCTGGAGTTGAAAAGTAGTATCAGTGTACTCAGGGGTTTGAGTCCCCTGGAGTTGTAAAGTAGTATTAGTGTACTCAGGCGTTTGTGTCCCCTGGAGTTGAAAAGTAGTATTAGTGTACTCATGTGTCGAGTCCTCTGGAGTTGAAAAATAGTATTCGTGTACCCAGGGTTTTGAGTCCTCTGGAGTTGAAAAGTTGTATTAGTTTACTCAGGGGTTTGAGTCCCCTGCAGTTGAAAAGTAGTATTAGTGTACTAGGGGGTTTGACTCCTCTGTAGTTGAAAAGTAGTATTAGTTTACTCAGGGGTTTGAGTCCTCGGGACTTGAAAAGTAGTATCAGTGCACTGAGGAGCTTGAGTCCCCTGGAGTTGAAAAATAGTATTGTTGTACTCAGGGATTTGAGTTACCTGGAGTTGAAAAGTAGTATTTGTGCACCCCAGGTTTCGAGTCCTTTGTTGTTCAAAAGTAGTATTAGTGTACTCAGGGGTTCGAGTCCTCTGGAGGTGAAAATTAGTATTAGTGTACTCAGGGGTTCGAGTCCTCTGGAGTTGAAAAGTAGTATTAGTGTACTCAGGGGTTTGAGTCCACTGGAGTTGCATGTAGTATTAGTGTACTCAGGGGTTTGTGTCCCCTGGTGTTGAAAAGTAGTTTTACTGTACTCAAGGATTTGAGTCCCCAGGAGTTGAAAAGATGTATTAGTGAACTCAGGAGTTCTAGTCCTCTGGAGTTGAAAAGTAGTATTAGTGTACTCTGGCGTTCGATTACTCAGGAGTTGAAAAGTAGTATTAGTGTACTCAGGGATTCGAGTCCTCTGGAGTTGAAAGGTTGTATTCGTGTACTCCGGGTTTTGAGTCCCCTGGAGTTGAAAAGTAGTATTTGTGTACTCAGGTGTTCGAGTCCTCTGGAGTTGAAAAGTAGTATTTGAGTACTCAGGGGTTTGATTCCCCTGGAGTTGTAAAGTAGTATTAGTGTACTCCGGCGTTTGAGTCCCCTGGAGTTGAAAAGTAGTATTAGTGTACTCATGTGTTCGAGTCCTCTGGAGTTGAAAAATAGTATTCATGTACCCAGGGATTTGAGTCCTCTGGAGTTGAAAAGTAGTATTAGTTTACTCAGGGGTTTGATTCCCCTGGAGTTGTAAAGTAGTATTAGTGTACTCCGGCGTTTGAGTCCCCTGGAGTTGAAAAGTAGTATTAGTGTACTCATGTGTTCGAGTCCTCTGGAGTTGAAAAGTGGTATTCGTTTACTCAGGGATTTGAGTCCTCTGGAGTTGAAAAGTAGTATTAGTTTACTCAGGGGTTTGAGTCCCCTGCAGTTGAAAAGTCGTATTAGTGTACTCAGGGGTTTGAGTCCTCTGGAGTTGAAAAGTAGTATTAGTTTACTCAGGGGTTTGAGTCCTCTGGAGTTGAAAAGTAGAATCAGTGCACTCCGGGGTTTGAGTCCCCTGGAGTTGAATAATAGTATTGCGGTACTCAGGGGTTTGAGTTCCCTGGAGATGAAAAGTAGTATTTGTGCACTCCAGGTTTCGAGCTCTTTGTTGTTCAAAAGTAGTATTAGTGTACTCAGGGGTTCGAGTCCTCTGGAGTTGAAAAGTAGTATTAGTGTACAAAGATGTTTGAGTCCTCTGGAGTTGAAAAGTAGTATTTGTGCACTCAGGTGTTCGATTCCTCTGGAGTTGAAAAGTAGTATTAGTGAGCTCAGGGATTCGAGTCCTCTGGAATTGAAAAGTAGTATTAGTGTACTCCGTGATTTTTGTCCTCTGGAGTTGAAAAGTAGTATTAGTGTACTCAGGGGTTCGAGTCCTCTGGAGTTGCAAAGTTGTACAAGTGTACTCAGGGGTTTGAGTCCTCTGGAGTTGAAAAGTAGTATTAGTGTACTCTGTGGTTCGAGTCCTCAGGAGTTGAAAAGTAGTATTAGTGTACTCAGGGATTCGAGTTCTCTGGATTTGAAAAGTTTTATTAGTGTACTCCGGGGTTTGATTCCCCTGGAGTTGAAAAGTAGTATTTGTTTACTCTGGGGTTCGAGTCCTCTGGAGTTGAAAAGTAGTATCAGTGTACTCAGGGGTTTGAGTCCCCTGGAGTTGTAAAGTAGTATTAGTGTACTCAGGCGTTTGTGTCCCCTGGAGTTGAAAAGTAGTATTAGTGTACTCATGTGTCGAGTCCTCTGGAGTTGAAAAATAGTATTCGTGTACCCAGGGTTTTGAGTCCTCTGGAGTTGAAAAGTTGTATTAGTTTACTCAGGGGTTTGAGTCCCCTGCAGTTGAAAAGTAGTATTAGTGTACTAGGGGGTTTGACTCCTCTGTAGTTGAAAAGTAGTATTAGTTTACTCAGGGGTTTGAGTCCTCGGGACTTGAAAAGTAGTATCAGTGCACTGAGGAGCTTGAGTCCCCTGGAGTTGAAAAATAGTATTGTTGTACTCAGGGATTTGAGTTACCTGGAGTTGAAAAGTAGTATTTGTGCACCCCAGGTTTCGAGTCCTTTGTTGTTCAAAAGTAGTATTAGTGTACTCAGGGGTTCGAGTCCTCTGGAGGTGAAAATTAGTATTAGTGTACTCAGGGGTTCGAGTCCTCTGGAGTTGAAAAGTAGTATTAGTGTACTCAGGGGTTTGAGTCCACTGGAGTTGCATGTAGTATTAGTGTACTCAGGGGTTTGTGTCCCCTGGTGTTGAAAAGTAGTTTTACTGTACTCAAGGATTTGAGTCCCCAGGAGTTGAAAAGATGTATTAGTGAACTCAGGAGTTCTAGTCCTCTGGAGTTGAAAAGTAGTATTAGTGTACTCTGGCGTTCGATTACTCAGGAGTTGAAAAGTAGTATTAGTGTACTCAGGGATTCGAGTCCTCTGGAGTTGAAAGGTTGTATTCGTGTACTCCGGGTTTTGAGTCCCCTGGAGTTGAAAAGTAGTATTTGTGTACTCAGGTGTTCGAGTCCTCTGGAGTTGAAAAGTAGTATTTGAGTACTCAGGGGTTTGATTCCCCTGGAGTTGTAAAGTAGTATTAGTGTACTCCGGCGTTTGAGTCCCCTGGAGTTGAAAAGTAGTATTAGTGTACTCATGTGTTCGAGTCCTCTGGAGTTGAAAAATAGTATTCATGTACCCAGGGATTTGAGTCCTCTGGAGTTGAAAAGTAGTATTAGTTTACTCAGGGGTTTGATTCCCCTGGAGTTGTAAAGTAGTATTAGTGTACTCCGGCGTTTGAGTCCCCTGGAGTTGAAAAGTAGTATTAGTGTACTCATGTGTTCGAGTCCTCTGGAGTTGAAAAGTGGTATTCGTTTACTCAGGGATTTGAGTCCTCTGGAGTTGAAAAGTAGTATTAGTTTACTCAGGGGTTTGAGTCCCCTGCAGTTGAAAAGTCGTATTAGTGTACTCAGGGGTTTGAGTCCTCTGGAGTTGAAAAGTAGTATTAGTTTACTCAGGGGTTTGAGTCCTCTGGAGTTGAAAAGTAGAATCAGTGCACTCCGGGGTTTGAGTCCCCTGGAGTTGAATAATAGTATTGCGGTACTCAGGGGTTTGAGTTCCCTGGAGATGAAAAGTAGTATTTGTGCACTCCAGGTTTCGAGCTCTTTGTTGTTCAAAAGTAGTATTAGTGTACTCAGGGGTTCGAGTCCTCTGGAGTTGAAAAGTAGTATTAGTGTACAAAGATGTTTGAGTCCTCTGGAGTTGAAAAGTAGTATTTGTGCACTCAGGTGTTCGATTCCTCTGGAGTTGAAAAGTAGTATTAGTGAGCTCAGGGATTCGAGTCCTCTGGAATTGAAAAGTAGTATTAGTGTACTCCGTGATTTTTGTCCTCTGGAGTTGAAAAGTAGTATTAGTGTACTCAGGGGTTCGAGTCCTCTGGAGTTGCAAAGTTGTACAAGTGTACTCAGGGGTTTGAGTCCTCTGGAGTTGAAAAGTAGTATTAGTGTACTCTGTGGTTCGAGTCCTCAGGAGTTGAAAAGTAGTATTAGTGTACTCAGGGATTCGAGTTCTCTGGATTTGAAAAGTTTTATTAGTGTACTCCGGGGTTTGATTCCCCTGGAGTTGAGAAGTAGTATTTGTGTACTCAGGGGTTCGAGTCCTCTGGAGTTGAAAAGTAGTATCAGTGTACTCAGGGGTTTGAGTCCCCTGGAGTTGTAAAGTAGTATTAGTGTACTCAGGCGTTTGTGTCCCCTGGAGTTGAAAAGTAGTATTAGTGTACTCATGTGTCGAGTCCTCTGGAGTTGAAAAATAGTATTCGTGTACCCAGGGTTTTGAGTCCTCTGGAGTTGAAAAGTTGTATTAGTTTACTCAGGGGTTTGAGTCCCCTGCAGTTGAAAAGTAGTATTAGTGTACTAGGGGGTTTGACTCCTCTGTAGTTGAAAAGTAGTATTAGTTTACTCAGGGGTTTGAGTCCTCGGGACTTGAAAAGTAGTATCAGTGCACTGAGGAGCTTGAGTCCCCTGGAGTTGAAAAATAGTATTGTTGTACTCAGGGATTTGAGTTACCTGGAGTTGAAAAGTAGTATTTGTGCACCCCAGGTTTCGAGTCCTTTGTTGTTCAAAAGTAGTATTAGTGTACTCAGGGGTTCGAGTCCTCTGGAGGTGAAAATTAGTATTAGTGTACTCAGGGGTTCGAGTCCTCTGGAGTTGAAAAGTAGTATTAGTGTACTCAGGGGTTTGAGTCCACTGGAGTTGCATGTAGTATTAGTGTACTCAGGGGTTTGTGTCCCCTGGTGTTGAAAAGTAGTTTTACTGTACTCAAGGATTTGAGTCCCCAGGAGTTGAAAAGATGTATTTGTGAACTCAGGAGTTCTAGTCCTCTGGAGTTGAAAAGTAGTATTAGTGTACTCTGGCGTTCGATTACTCAGGAGTTGAAAAGTAGTATTAGTGTACTCAGGGATTCGAGTCCTCTGGAGTTGAAAGGTTGTATTCGTGTACTCCGGGTTTTGAGTCCCCTGGAGTTGAAAAGTAGTATTTGTGTACTCAGGTGTTCGAGTCCTCTGGAGTTGAAAAGTAGTATTTGAGTACTCAGGGGTTTGATTCCCCTGGAGTTGTAATTTAGTATTAGTGTACTGCGGCGTTTGAGTCCCCTGGAGTTGAAAAGTAGTATTAGTGTACTCATGTGTTCGAGTCCTCTGGAGTTGAAAAATAGTATTCATGTACCCAGGGATTTGAGTCCTCTGGAGTTGAAAAGTAGTATTAGTTTACACAGGGGTTTGATTCCCCTGGTGTTGTAAAGTAGTATTAGTGTACTCCGGCGTTTGAGTCCCCTGGAGTTGAAAAGTAGTATTAGTGTACTCATGTGTTCGAGTCCTCTGGACTTGAAAAGTAGTATTCGTTTACTCAGGGATTTGAGTCCTCTGGAGTTGAAAAGTAGTATTAGTTTACTCAGGGGTTTGAGTCCCCTGCAGTTTGAAAGTCGTATTAGTGTACTCAGGGGTTTGAGTCCTCTGGAGTTGAAAAGTAGTATTAGTTTACTCAGGGGTTTGAGTCCTCTGGAGTTGAAAAGTAGAATCAGTGCACTCCGGGGTTTGAGTCCCCTGGAGTTGAATAATAGTATTGCGGTACTCAGGGGTTTGAGTTCCCTGGAGATGAAAAGTAGTATTTGTGCCCTCCAGGTTTCGAGCTCTTTGTTGTTCAAAAGTAGTATTAGTGTACTCAGGGCTTCGAGTCCTCTGGAGTTGAAAAGTAGTATTAGTGTACTAAGATGTTTGAGTCCTCTGGAGTTGAACAGTAGTATTTGTGCACTCAGGTGTTCGATTCCTCTGGAGTTGAAAAGTAGTATTAGTGAGCTCAGGGATTCGAGTCCTCTGGAATTGAAAAGTAGTATTAGTGTACTCCGTGATTTTTGTCCTCTGGAGTTGAAAAGTAGTATTAGTGTACTCAGGGGTTCGAGTCCTCTGGAGTTGCAAAGTTGTACAAGTGTACTCAGGGGTTTGAGTCCTCTGGAGTTGAAAAGTAGTATTAGTGTACTCTGGAGTTCGAGTCCACAGGAGTTGAAAAGTAGTATTAGTGTACTCAGGGATTCGAGTTCTCTGGATTTGAAAAGTTTTATTAGTGTACTCCGGGGTTTGATTCCCCTGGAGTTGAAAAGTAGTATTTGTGTACTCAGGGGTTCGAGTCCTCTGGAGTTGAATAGTAGTATCAGTGTACTCAGGGGTTTGAGTCCCCTGGAGTTGTAAAGTAGTATTAGTGTACTCAGGCGTTTGTGTCCCCTGGAGTTGAATAGTAGTATTAGTTTACTCATGTGTCGAGTCCTCTGGCGTTGAAAAATAGTATTCGTGTACCCAGGGTTTTGAGTCCTCTGGAGTTGAAAAGTTGTATTAGTTTACTCAGGGGTTTGAGTCCCCTGCAGTTGAAAAGTAGTATTAGTGTACTAGGGGGTTTGACTCCTCTGTAGTTGAAAAGTAGTATTAGTTTACTCAGGGGTTTGAGTCCTCGGGACTTGAAAAGTAGTATCAGTGCACTGAGGAGCTTGAGTCCCCTGGAGTTGAAAAATAGTATTGTTGTACTCAGGGATTTGAGTTACCTGGAGTTGAAAAGTAGTATTTGTGCACCCCAGGTTTCGAGTCCTTTGTTGTTCAAAAGTAGTATTAGAGTACTCAGGGGTTCGAGTCCTCTGGAGGTAAAAATTAGTATTAGTGTACTCAGGGGTTCGAGTCCTCTGGAGTTGAAAAGTAGTATTAGTGTACTCAGGGGTTTGAGTCCACTGGAGTTGCATGTAGTATTAGTGTACTCAGGGGTTTGTGTCCCCTGGTGTTGAAAAGTAGTTTTACTGTACTCAAGGATTTGAGTCCCCAGGAGTTGAAAAGATGTATTAGTGAACTCAGGAGTTCTAGTCCTCTGGAGTTGAAAAGTAGTATTAGTGTACTCTGGCGTTCGATTACTCAGGAGTTGAAAAGTAGTATTAGTGTACTCAGGGATTCGAGTCCTCTGGAGTTGAAAGGTTGTATTCGTGTACTCCGGGTTTTGAGTCCCCTGGAGTTGAAAAGTAGTATTTGTGTACTCAGGTGTTCGAGTCCTCTGGAGTTGAAAAGTAGTATTTGAGTACTCAGGGGTTTGATTCCCAGGAGTTGTAAAGTAGTATTAGTGTACTCCGGCGTTTGAGTCCCCTGGAGTTGAAAAGTAGTATTAGTGTACTCATGTGTTCGAGTCCTCTGGAGTTGAAAAATAGTATTCATGTACCCAGGGATTTGAGTCCTCTGGAGTTGAAAAGTAGTATTAGTTTACTCAGGGGTTTGAGTCCCCTGCAGTTGAAAAGTCGTATTAGTGTACTCAGGGGTTTGAGTCCCCTGCAGTTGAAAAGTCGTATTAGTGTACTCAGGGGTTTGAGTCCTCTTTACTTGAAAAGTAGTATTAGTTTACTCAGGGATTTGAGTCCTCTGGAGTTGAAAAGTAGTATTAGTTTACTCAGGGGTTTGAGTCCCCTGCAGTTGAAAAGTCGTATTAGTGTACTCAGGGGTTTGAGTCCTCTGGAGTTGAAAAGTAGTATTAGTTTACTCAGGGGTTTGAGTCCTCTGGAGTTGAAAAGTAGAATCAGTGCACTCCGGGGTTTGAGTCCCCTGGAGTTGAATAATAGTATTGCGGTACTCAGGGGTTTGAGTTCCCTGGAGATGAAAAGTAGTATTTGTGCACTCCAGGTTTCGAGCTCTTTGTTGTTCAAAAGTAGTATTAGTGTACTCAGGGGTTCGAGTCCTCTGGAGTTGAAAAGTAGTATTAGTGTACTAAGATGTTTGAGTCCTCTGGAGTTGAAAAGTAGTATTTGTGCACTCAGGTGTTCGATTCCTCTGGAGTTGAAAAGTAGTATTAGTGAGCTCAGGGATTCGAGTCCTCTGGAATTGAAAAGTAGTATTAGTGTACTCCGTGATTTTTGTCCTCTGGAGTTGAAAAGTAGTATTAGTGTACTCAGGGGTTCGAGTCCTCTGGAGTTGCAAAGTTGTACAAGTGTACTCAGGGGTTTGAGTCCTCTGGAGTTGAAAAGTAGTATTAGTGTACTCTGGGGTTCGAGTCCTCAGGAGTTGAAAAGTAGTATTAGTGTACTCAGGGATTCGAGTTCTCTGGATTTGAAAAGTTTTATTAGTGTACTCCGGGGTTTGATTCCCCTGGAGTTGAGAAGTAGTATTTGTGTACTCAGGGGTTCGAGTCCTCTGGAGTTGAAAAGTAGTATCAGTGTACTCAGGGGTTTGAGTCCCCTGGAGTTGTAAAGTAGTATTAGTGTACTCAGGCGTTTGTGTCCCCTGGAGTTGAAAAGTAGTATTAGTGTACTCATGTGTCGAGTCCTCTGGAGTTGAAAAATAGTATTCGTGTACCCAGGGTTTTGAGTCCTCTGGAGTTGAAAAGTTGTATTAGTTTACTCAGGGGTTTGAGTCCCCTGCAGTTGAAAAGTAGTATTAGTGTACTAGGGGGTTTGACTCCTCTGTAGTTGAAAAGTAGTATTAGTTTACTCAGGGGTTTGAGTCCTCGGGACTTGAAAAGTAGTATCAGTGCACTGAGGAGCTTGAGTCCCCTGGAGTTGAAAAATAGTATTGTTGTACTCAGGGATTTGAGTTACCTGGAGTTGAAAAGTAGTATTTGTGCACCCCAGGTTTCGAGTCCTTTGTTGTTCAAAAGTAGTATTAGTGTACTCAGGGGTTCGAGTCCTCTGGAGGTGAAAATTAGTATTAGTGTACTCAGGGGTTCGAGTCCTCTGGAGTTGAAAAGTAGTATTAGTGTACTCAGGGGTTTGAGTCCACTGGAGTTGCATGTAGTATTAGTGTACTCAGGGGTTTGTGTCCCCTGGTGTTGAAAAGTAGTTTTACTGTACTCAAGGATTTGAGTCCCCAGGAGTTGAAAAGATGTATTAGTGAACTCAGGAGTTCTAGTCCTCTGGAGTTGAAAAGTAGTATTAGTGTACTCTGGCGTTCGATTACTCAGGTGTTGAAAAGTAGTATTAGTGTACTCAGGGATTCGAGTCCTCTGGAGTTGAAAGGTTGTATTCGTGTACTCCGGGTTTTGAGTCCCCTGGAGTTGAAAAGTAGTATTTGTGTACTCAGGTGTTCGAGTCCTCTGGAGTTGAAAAGTAGTATTTGAGTACTCAGGGGTTTGATTCCCCTGGAGTTGTAAAGTAGTATTAGTGTACTGCGGCGTTTGAGTCCCCTGGAGTTGAAAAGTAGTATTAGTGTACTCATGTGTTCGAGTCCTCTGGAGTTGAAAAATAGTATTCATGTACCCAGGGATTTGAGTCCTCTGGAGTTGAAAAGTAGTATTAGTTTACTCAGGGGTTTGATTCCCCTGGTGTTGTAAAGTAGTATTAGTGTACTCCGGCGTTTGAGTCCCCTGGAGTTGAAAAGTAGTATTAATGTACTCATGTGTTCGAGTCCTCTGGAGTTGAAAAGTAGTAATCGTTTACTCAGGGATTTGAGTCCTCTGGAGTTGAAAAGTAGTATTAGTTTACTCAGGGGTTTGAGTCCCCTGCAGTTGAAAAGTCGTATTAGTGTACTCAGGGGTTTGAGTCCTCTGGAGTTGAAAAGTAGTATTAGTTTACTCAGGGGTTTGAGTCCTCTGGAGTTGAAAAGTAGAATCAGTGCACTCCGGGGTTTGAGTCCCCTGGAGTTGAATAATAGTATTGCGGTACTCAGGGGTTTGAGTTCCCTGGAGATGAAAAGTAGTATTTGTGCACTCCAGGTTTCGAGCTCTTTGTTGTTCAAAAGTAGTATTAGTGTACTCAGGGGTTCGAGTCCTCTGGAGTTGAAAAGTAGTATTAGTGTACTAAGATGTTTGAGTCCTCTGGAGTTGAAAAGTAGTATTTGTGCACTCAGGTGTTCGATTCCTCTGGAGTTGAAAAGTAGTATTAGTGAGCTCAGGGATTCGAGTCCTCTGCAATTGAAAAGTAGTATTAGTGTACTCCGTGATTTTTGTCCTCTGGAGTTGAAAAGTAGTATTAGTGTACTCAGGGGTTCGAGTCCTCTGGAGTTGCAAAGTTGTACAAGTGTACTCAGGGGTTTGAGTCCTCTGGAGTTGAAAAGTAGTATTAGTGTACTCTGGGGTTCGAGTCCTCAGGAGTTGAAAAGTAGTATTAGTGTACTCAGGGATTCGAGTTCTCTGGATTTGAAAAGTTTTATTAGTGTACTCCAGGGTTTGATTCCCCTGGAGTTGAAAAGTAGTATTTGTGTACTCAGGGGTTCGAGTCCTCTGGAGTTGAAAAGTAGTATCAGTGTACTCAGGGGTTTGAGTCCCCTGGAGTTGTAAAGTAGTATTAGTGTACTCAGGCGTTTGTGTCCCCTGGAGTTGAAAAGTAGTATTAGTGTACTCATGTGTCGAGTCCTCTGGAGTTGAAAAATAGTATTCGTGTACCCAGGGTTTTGAGTCCTCTGGAGTTGAAAAGTTGTATTAGTTTACTCAGGGGTTTGAGTCCCCTGCAGTTGAAAAGTAGTATTAGTGTACTAGGGGGTTTGACTCCTCTGTAGTTGAAAAGTAGTATTAGTTTACTCAGGGGTTTGAGTCCTCGGGACTTGAAAAGTAGTATCAGTGCACTGAGGAGCTTGAGTCCCCTGGAGTTGAAAAGTAGTATTAGTGTACTCATGTGTCGAGTCCTCTGGAGTTGAAAAATAGTATTCGTGTACCCAGGGTTTTGAGTCCTCTGGAGTTGAAAAGTTGTATTAGTTTACTCAGGGGTTTGAGTCCCCTGCAGTTGAAAAGTAGTATTAGTGTACTAGGGGGTTTGACTCCTCTGTAGTTGAAAAGTAGTATTAGTTTACTCAGGGGTTTGAGTCCTCGGGACTTGAAAAGTAGTATCAGTGCACTGAGGAGCTTGAGTCCCCTGGAGTTGAAAAATAGTATTGTTGTACTCAGGGATTTGAGTTACCTGGAGTTGAAAAGTAGTATTTGTGCACCCCAGGTTTTGAGTCCTTTGTTGTTCAAAAGTAGTATTAGTGTACTCAGGGGTTCGAGTCCTCTGGAGGTGAAAATTAGTATTAGTGTACTCAGGGGTTCGAGTCCTCTGGAGTTGAAAAGTAGTATTAGTGTACTCAGGGGTTTGAGTCCACTGGAGTTGCATGTAGTATTAGTGTACTCAGGGGTTTGTGTCCCCTGGTGTTGAAAAGTAGTTTTACTGTACTCAAGGATTTGAGTCCCCAGGATTTGAAAAGATGTATTAGTGAACTCAGGAGTTCTAGTCCTCTGGAGTTGAAAAGTAGTATTAGTGTACTCTGGCGTTCGATTACTCAGGAGTTGAAAAGTAGTATTAGTGTACTCAGGGATTCGAGTCCTCTGGAGTTGAAAGGTTGTATTCGTGTACTCCGGGTTTTGAGTCCCCTGGAGTTGAAAAGTAGTATTTGTGTACTCAGGTGTTCGAGTCCTCTGGAGTTGAAAAGTAGTATTTGAGTACTCAGGGGTTTGATTCCCCTGGAGTTGTAAAGTAGTATTAGTGTACTGCGGCGTTTGAGTCCCCTGGAGTTGAAAAGTAGTATTAGTGTACTCATGTGTTCGAGTCCTCTGGAGTTGAAAAGTAGTATTAGTGTACTCAGGGGTTTGAGTCCACTGGAGTTGCATGTAGTATTAGTGTACTCAGGGGTTTGTGTCCCCTGGTGTTGAAAAGTAGTTTCACTGTACTCAAGGATTTGAGTCCCCAGGAGTTGAAAAGATGTATTAGTGAACTCAGGAGTTCTAGTCCTCTGGAGTTGAAAAGTAGTATTAGTGTACTCTGGCGTTCGATTACTCAGGAGTTGAAAAGTAGTATTAGTGTACTCAGGGATTCGAGTCCTCTGGAGTTGAAAGGTTGTATTCGTGTACTCCGGGTTTTGAGTCCCCTGGAGTTGAAAAGTAGTATTTGTGTATTCAGGTGTTCGAGTCCTCTGGAGTTGAAAAGTAGTATTTGAGTACTCAGGGGTTTGATTCCCCTGGAGTTGTAAAGTAGTATTAGTGTACTCCGGCGTTTGAGTCCCCTGGAGTTGAAAAGTAGTATTAGTGTACTCATGTGTTCGAGTCCTCTGGAGTTGAAAAGTAGTATTAGTGTACTAGGGGTTCGAGTCCTCTGGAGTTGAAATGTAGTATTAGTGTACTCAGGGATTTGAGTCCCCTGGAGTTGAAAAGTAGTTTTAGTGTACTCAGGGGTTTGAGTCCCCTGGAGTTGAAAAGTAGTATTAGTGTACTCTGGGGTTCGAGTCCTCAGGAGTTGAAAAGTAGTATTAGTGTACTCAGGGATTCGAGTTCTCTGGATTTGAAAAGTTTTATTAGTGTACTCCGGGGTTTGATTCCCCTGGAGTTGAAAAGTAGTATTTGTGTACTCAGGGGTTCGAGTCCTGTGGAGTTGAAAAGTAGTATCAGTGTACTCAGGGGTTTGAGTCCCCTGGAGTTGTAAAGTAGTATTAGTGTACTCAGGCGTTTGTGTCCCCTGGAGTTGAAAAGTAGTATTAGTGTACTCATGTGTTCGAGTCCTCTGGAGTTGAAAAGTAGTATTAGTTTACTCAGGGGTTTGAGTCCCCTGCAGTTGAAAAGTCGTATTAGTGTACTCAGGGGTTTGAGTCCCCTGCAGTTGAAAAGTCGTATTAGTGTACTCAGGGGTTTGAGTCCTCTTTACTTGAAAAGTAGTATTAGTTTACTCAGGGATTTGAGTCCTCTGGAGTTGAAAAGTAGTATTAGTTTACTCAGGGGTTTGAGTACTCTGGAGTTGAAAAGTACTATTAGTGTACTCAGGGGTTTGTGTCCCCCTGAGTTGAAAAGTAGTATTAGTGTACGCAGGGTTCGAGTCCACGGAGCTGAAAAGTACTATTAGTGTACTCAGTGCTTTGAGTCAACTGGAGTTGAAATGTAGTATTAGTGTACTCAGGGGTCTGAGTCCCCTGGAGATGAAAAGTAATATTAGTGTACTCAGGGTTTCGAGTCCACGGAGTTGAAATGTAGTATTAGTGTACTCAGGGATTTGAGTCCCCTGGAGTTGGAAAGTAGTTTTAGTGTACTCAGTGGTTTGATTCCTTTGGATTTGAAAGGTTGTATTAGAGTACTCTGGGGTTCGATTCCTCAGGAGTTGAAAAGTAGTATTAGTGTACTCAGGGATTTGAGATACCTGGAGTTGAAATGTTTTATTAGTGTACTCCTGGGTTTGAGTCCCCTGCAGTTGAAAGGTAGTATTTGTGTACTCAGGGGTTCGAGTCCTCTGGAGTTGCAAAGTAGTATAAGTGTAATCAGGGTTTTGAGTCCTGTGGAGTTGAAAAGTAGTATCAGTGTACTCAGGGGTTTGAGTGCACTGGAGTTGCATGTAGTATTAGTGTACTCACGGGTTTGTGTCCCCTGGTGTTGAAAAGTAGTTTTACTGTACTCAAGGATTTGAGTCCCCAGGAGTTGAAAAGATGTATTAGTGAACTCAGGAGTTCTAGTCCTCTGGAGTTGAAAAGTAGTATTAGTGTACTCTGGCGTTCGATTGCTCAGGAGTTGAAAAGTAGTATTAGTGTACTCAGGGATTCGAGTCCTCTGGATTTGAAAGGTTGTATTCGTGTACTCCGGGTTTTGAGTCCCCTGGAGTTGAAAAGTAGTATTTGTGTACTCGGGTGTTCGAGTCCTCTGGAGTTGAAAAGTAGTATTAGAGTACTCAGGGGTTTGATTCCCCTGGAGTTGTAAAGTAGTATTAGTGTACTCCGGCGTTTGAGTCCCCTGGAGTTGAAAAGTAGTATTAGTGTACTCATGTGTTCGAGTCCTCTGGAGTTGAAAAATAGTATTCGTGTACCCAGGGATTTGAGTCCTCTGGAGTTGAAAAGTAGTATTAGTTTACTCAGGGGTTTGAGTCCCCTGCAGTTGAAAAGTCGTATTAGTGTACTCAGGGGTTTGAGTCCCCTGCAGTTGAAAAGTCGTATTAGTGTACTCAGGGGTTTGAGTCCTCTTTACTTGAAAAGTAGTATTAGTTTACTCAGGGATTTGAGTCCTCTGGAGTTGAAAAGTAGTATTAGTTTACTCAGGGGTTTGAGTCCCCTGCAGTTGAAAAGTCGTATTAGTGTACTCAGGGGTTTGAGTCCTCTGGAGTTGAAAAGTAGTATTAGTTTACTCAGGGGTTTGAGTCCTCTGGAGTTGAAAAGTAGAATCAGTGCACTCCGGGGTTTGAGTCCCCTGGAGTTGAATAATAGTATTGCGGTACTCAGGGGTTTGAGTTCCCTGGAGTTGAAAAGTAGTATTTGTGCACTCCAGGTTTCGAGCTCTTTGTAGTTCAAAAGTAGTATTAGTGTACTCAGGGGTTCGAGTCCTCTGGAGTTGAAAAGTAGTATTAGTGTACTAAGATGTTTGAGTCCTCTGGAGTTGAAAAGTAGTATTTGTGCACTCAGGTGTTCGATTCCTCTGGAGTTGAAAAGTAGTATTAGTGAACTCAGGGATTCGAGTCCTCTGGAATTGAAAAGTAGTATTAGTGTAGTCCGTGATTTCTGTCCTCTGGAGTTGAAAAGTAGAATTAGTGTACTCAGGGGTTCGAGTCCTCTGGATTTGCAAAGTTGTACAAGTGTACTCAGGGGTTTGAGTCCTCTGGAGTTGAAAAGTAGTATCAGTGTACTCAGGGGTTTGAGTCCACAGGAGTTGCATGTAGTATTAGTGTACTCAGGGGTTTGTGTCCCCTGGTGTTGAAAAGTAGTATTAGTGTACTCAGGGATTTGAGTCCCCAGGAGTTGAAAAGTAGTAGTATTGTACTCAGGGGTTTGAGTCCTCTGGAGTTGAAAAGAAGTATAATTGTACTCAGGGTTTTGAGTCCCCTGGAGTTGAACAGTAGTATTATTTTACTCGGGGTTTTGAGTCCCCTGGAGTTGAAATGTAGTATTATTGTACTCAGGGGTTTGATTCCCCTGGAGTTGTAAAGTAGTATTAGTGTACTCCGGCGTTTGAGTCCCCTGGAGTTGAAAAGTAGTATTAGTGTACTCATGTGTTCGAGTCCTCTGGACTTCAAAAGTAGTATTCATTTACTCAGGGATTTGAGTCCTCTGGAGTTGAAAAGTAGTATTAGTTTACTCAGGGGTTTGAGTCCCCTGCAGTTGAAAAGTCGTATTAGTGTACTCAGGGGTTTGAGTCTTCTGGAGTTGAAAAGTAGTATTAGTTTACTCAGGGGTTTGAGTCCTCTGGAGTTGAAAAGTAGAATCAGTGCACTCCGGGGTTTGAGTCCCCTGGAGTTGAATAATAGTATTGCGGTACTCAGGGGTTTGAGTTCCCTGGAGTTGAAAAGTAGTATTTGTGCACTCCAGGTTTCGAGCTCTTTGTTGTTCAAAAGTAGTATTAGTGTACTCAGGGGTTCGAGTCCTCTGGAGTTGAAAAGTAGTATTAGTGTACTAAGATGTTTGAGTCCTCTGGAGTTGAAAAGTAGTATTTGTGCACTCAGGTGTTCGATTCCTCTGGAGTTGAAAAGTAGTATTAGTGAGCTCAGGGATTCGAGTCCTCTGGAGTTGAAAAGTAGTATTAGTGTACTCAGGGGTTCGAGTCCTCTGGAGTTGAAATGTTGTATTAGTGTACTCAGGGGTTCGAGTCCTCTGGAGTTGAAAAGTAGTATCAGTGTACTCAGGGGTTTGAGTCCTCTGGAGTTGAAAAGTAGTATCAGTGTACTCAGGGGTTTGAGTCCACAGGAGTTGCATGTAGTATTAGTGTACTCAGGGGTTTGTGTCCCCTGGTGTTGAAGAGTAGTATTAGTGTACTCAGGGATTTGAGTCCCCAGGAGTTGAAAAGTAGTAGTATTGTACTCAGGGGTTTGAGTCCTCTGGAGTTGAAAAGTAGAATCAGTGCACTCCGGGGTTTGAGTCCCCTGGAGTTGAATAATAGTATTGCGGTACTCAGGGGTTTGAGTTCCCTGGAGTTGAAAAGTAGTATTTGTGCACTCCAGGTTTCGAGCTCTTTGTAGTTCAAAAGTAGTATTAGTGTACTCAGGGGTTCGAGTCCTCTGGAGTTGAAAAGTAGTATTAGTGTACTAAGATGTTTGAGTCCTCTGGAGTTGAAAAGTAGTATTTGTGCACTCAGGTGTTCGATTCCTCTGGAGTTGAAAAGTAGTATTAGTGAACTCAGGGATTCGAGTCCTCTGGAATTGAAAAGTAGTATTAGTGTAGTCCGTGATTTCTGTCCTCTGGAGTTGAAAAGTAGAATTAGTGTACTCAGGGGTTCGAGTCCTCTGGATTTGCAAAGTTGTACAAGTGTACTCAGGGGTTTGAGTCCTCTGGAGTTGAAAAGTAGTATCAGTGTACTCAGGGGTTTGAGTCCACAGGAGTTGCATGTAGTATTAGTGTACTCAGGGGTTTGTGTCCCCTGGTGTTGAAAAGTAGTATTAGTGTACTCAGGGATTTGAGTCACCAGGAGTTGAAAAGTAGTAGTATTGTACTCAGGGGTTTGAGTCCTCTGGAGTTGAAAAGAAGTATAATTGTACTCAGGGTTTTGAGTCCCCTGGAGTTGAACAGTAGTATTATTTTACTCGGGGTTTTGAGTCCCCTGGAGTTGAAATGTAGTATTATTGTACTCAGGGGTTTGATTCCCCTGGAGTTGTAAAGTAGTATTAGTGTACTCTGGCGTTTGAGTCCCCTGGAGTTGAAAAGTAGTATTAGTGTACTCATGTGTTCGAGTCCTCTGGACTTCAAAAGTAGTATTCATTTACTCAGGGATTTGAGTCCTCTGGAGTTGAAAAGTAGTATTAGTTTACTCAGGGGTTTGAGTCCCCTGCAGTTGAAAAGTCGTATTAGTGTACTCAGGGGTTTGAGTCTTCTGGAGTTGAAAAGTAGTATTAGTTTACTCAGGGGTTTGAGTCCTCTGGAGTTGAAAAGTAGAATCAGTGCACTCCGGGGTTTGAGTCCCCTGGAGTTGAATAATAGTATTGCGGTACTCAGGGGTTTGAGTTCCCTGGAGTTGAAAAGTAGTATTTGTGCACTCCAGGTTTCGAGCTCTTTGTTGTTCAAAAGTAGTATTAGTGTACTCAGGGGTTCGAGTCCTCTGGAGTTGAAAAGTAGTATTAGTGTACTAAGATGTTTGAGTCCTCTGGAGTTGAAAAGTAGTATTTGTGCACTCAGGTGTTCGATTCCTCTGGAGTTGAAAAGTAGTATTAGTGAGCTCAGGGATTCGAGTCCTCTGGAGTTGAAAAGTAGTATTAGTGTACTCAGGGGTTCGAGTCCTCTGGAGTTGAAATGTTGTATTAGTGTACTCAGGGGTTCGAGTCCTCTGGAGTTGAAAAGTAGTATCAGTGTACTCAGGGGTTTGAGTCCTCTGGAGTTGAAAAGTAGTATCAGTGTACTCAGGGGTTTGAGTCCACAGGAGTTGCATGTAGTATTAGTGTACTCAGGGGTTTGTGTCCCCTGGTGTTGAAGAGTAGTATTAGTGTACTCAGGGATTTGAGTCCCCAGGAGTTGAAAAGTAGTAGTATTGTACTCAGGGGTTTGAGTCCTCTGGAGTTGAAAAGAAGTATAATTGTACTCAGGGTTTTGAGTCCCCTGGAGTTGAACAGTAGTATTATTTTACTCGGGGTATCGAGTCCTCTGGAGTTGAAATGTAGTATTAGTGTACTTAGGGGTTTGAGTCCCCTGGAGTTGAAATGTAGGATTAGTGTACTCAGGGTTTTGATTCCCCTGGAGTTGAAAATTAGTGTCAGTGTACTCAGCAGTTCTAGTAGTCTGGAGTTGAAAAGATGTATTAGTTTACTCAGGGGTTCGAGTCCTCTGGAGTTGAATAATAGCATTTGTGTACCTAGGGGTTTGAGTCCTCTGGCTTTGAAAAGTACTATTAGTGTACTTAGGGGTTTAAGCACACTGGAGTTGAAAAGTAGTATTAGTGTACTCAGGGGTTTTAGTCCACTGGAGTTGAAAAGTAGTATTAGTGTACTAGGGGTTGGAGTCCTCTGGAGTTGAAATGTAGTATTAGTGTACTCAGGGATTTGAGTCCCCTGGAGTTGAAAAGTAGTTTTAGTGTACTCAGGGGTTTGAGTCCCCTGGAGTTGAAAAGTAGTATTAGTGTACTCTGGGGTTCGAGTCCTCAGGAGTTGAAAAGTAGTATTAGTGTACTCAGGGATTCGAGTTCTCTGGATTTGAAAAGTTTTATTAGTGTACTCCGGGGTTTGATTCCCCTGGAGTTGAAAAGTAGTATTTGTGTACTCAGGGGTTCGAGTCCTGTGGAGTTGAAAAGTAGTATCAGTGTACTCAGGGGTTTGAGTCCCCTGGAGTTGTAAAGTAGTATTAGTCTACTCAGGCGTTTGTGTCCCCTGGAGTTGAAAGGTAGTATTAGTGTACTCATGTGTCGAGTCCTCTGGAGTTGAAAAGTTGTATTAGTTTACTCAGGGGTTTGATTCCCCTGCAGTTGAAAAGTAGTATTAGTGTACTAGGGGGTTTGACTCCTCTGTAGTTGAAAAGTAGTATTAGTTTACTCAGGGGTTTGAGTCCTCGGGACTTGAAAAGTAGTATCAGTGCACTGAGGAGCTTGAGTCCCCTGGAGTTGAAAAATAGTATTGTTGTACTCAGGGATTTGAGTTACCTGGAGTTGAAAAGTAGTATTTGTGCACCCCAGGTTTCGAGTCCTTTGTTGTTCAAAAGTAGTATTAGTGTACTCAGGGGTTCGAGTCCTCTGGAGGTGAAAATTAGTATTAGTGTACTCAGGGGTTCGAGTCCGCTGGAGTTGAAAAGTAGTATTAGTGTACTCAGGGGTTTGAGTCCACTGGAGTTGCATGTAGTATTAGTGTACTCAGGGGTTTGTGTCCCCTGGTGTTGAAAAGTAGTTTTACTGTACTCAAGGATTTGAGTCCCCAGGAGTTGAAAAGATGTATTAGTGAACTCACGAGTTCTAGTCCTCTGGAGTTGAAAAGTAGTATTAGTGTACTCTGGCGTTTGATTACTCAGGAGTTGAAAAGTAGTATTAGTGTACTCAGGGATTCGAGTCCTCTGGAGTTGAAAGGTTGTATTCGTGTACTCCGGGTTTTGAGTCCCCTGGAGTTGAAAAGTAGTATTTGTGTACTCAGGTGTTCGAGTCCTCTGGAGTTGAAAAGTAGTATTTGAGTACTCAGGGGTTTGATTCCCCTGGAGTTGTAAAGTAGTATTAGTGTACTCCGGCGTTTGAGTCCCCTGGAGTTGAAAAGTAGTATTAGTGTACTCATGTGTTCGAGTCCTCTGGAGTTGAAAAATAGTATTCATGTACCCAGGGATTTGAGTCCTCTGGAGTTGAAAAGTAGTATTAGTTTACTCAGGGGTTTGAGTCCCCTGCAGTTGAAAAGTCGTATTAGTGTACTCAGGGGTTTGAGTCCCCTGCAGTTGAAAAGTCGTATTAGTGTACTCAGGGGTTTGAGTCCTCTTTACTTGAAAAGTAGTATTAGTTTACTCAGGGATTTGAGTCCTCTGGAGTTGAAAAGTAGTATTAGTTTACTCAGGGGTTTGAGTCCCCTGCAGTTGAAAAGTCGTATTAGTGTACTCAGGGGTTTGAGTCCTCTGGAGTTGAAAAGTAGTATTAGTTTACTCAGGGGTTTGAGTCCTCTGGAGTTGAAAAGTAGAATCAGTGCACTCCGGGGTTTGAGTCCCCTGGAGTTGAAAAGTAGTATTTGTGCACTCCAGGTTTCGAGCTCTTTGTAGTTCAAAAGTAGTATTAGTGTACTCAGGGGTTCGAGTCCTCTGGAGTTGAAAAGTAGTATTAGTGTACTAAGATGTTTGAGTCCTCTGGAGTTGAAAAGTAGTATTTGTGCACTCAGGTGTTCGATTCCTCTGGAGTTGAAAAGTAGTATTAGTGAACTCAGGGATTCGAGTCCTCTGGAATTGAAAAGTAGTATTAGTGTACTCCGTGATTTTTGTCCTCTGGAGTTGAAAAGTAGTATTAGTGTACTCAGGGGTTCGAGTCCTCTGGAGTTGCAAAGTTGTACAAGTGTACTCAGGGGTTTGAGT
This sequence comes from Isurus oxyrinchus, assembly GCA_026770705.1. Lineage (NCBI taxonomy): Eukaryota > Metazoa > Chordata > Chondrichthyes > Lamniformes > Lamnidae > Isurus > Isurus oxyrinchus. The sequence continues at coordinate 248,308 of JANJGN010000233.1, forward strand.
CCTCTGGAGTTGAAAAGTAGTATCAGTGTACTCAGGGGTTTGAGTCCACAGGAGTTGCATGTAGTATCAGTGTACTCAGGGGTTTGTGTCCCCTGGTGTTGAAAAGTAGTATTAGTGTACTCAGGGATTTGAGTCCCCAGGAGTTGAAAAGTGGTAGTATTGTACTCAGGGGTTTGAGTCCTCTGGAGTTGAAAAGAAGTATAATTGTACTCAGGGTTTTGAGTCCCCTGGAGTTGAACAGTAGTATTATTTTACTCGGGGTTTTGAGTCCTCTGGAGTTGAAATGTAGTATTAGTGTACTTAGGGGTTTGAGTCCCCTGGAGTTGAAAAGTAGTATTATTGTACTCAGGGGTTTGATTCCCCTGGAGTTGAAAAGTAGTATTAGTGTACTCAGGGGTTTGAGTCACCTGGAGTTGAAAAGCAGTATTAGTGTACTCAGGGCTTCGAGTCCTCAGTAGTTGAAAAGTAGTATTAGTGTACTCAGGGTTTTGATTCCCCTGGAGTTGAAAATTAGTGTCAGTGTACTCAGCAGTTCTAGTACTGTGGAGTTGAAAAGATGTATTAGTTTACTCAGGGGTTTGCGTCCTCTGGAGTTGAATAATAGCATTTGTGTACCTAGGGGTTTGATGCTCTGGCTTTGAAAAGTACTATTAGTGTACTTAGCGGTTTAAGCACACTGGAGTTGAAAAGTAGTATTAGTGTACTCAGGGGCTTTAGTCCACTGGAGTTGAAAAGTACTATTAGTGTACTAGGGGTTCGAGTCCTCTGGAGTTGAAATGTAGTATTAGTGTACTCAGGGATTTGAGTCCCCTGGAGTCGAAAAGTAGTATTAGTGTACCCAGGGGTTTGAGTACTCTGGAGTTGAAAAGTACTATTAGTGTACTCAGGGGTTTGTGTCCCCCGGAGTTGAAAAGAAATATTAGTGTACTCATGGGTTTGAGTCCTCCTGAGTTGACAAGTAATATCAGTGTACTCAGGGGTTCGAGTCCTCTGGAGTTGAAAAGTAGTATTAGCGTCTCAGGGGTTTGAGTCCTCTGGATTTGAACAGTAGTATTACCGTACTTAGGGGTTTGAGTCCCCTGGAGTTGAAAAGTAGTATTAGTGTACGCGGCTTTCGAGTCCACGGAGTTGAAAAGTACTATTAGTGTACTCAGTGCTTTGAGTCAACTGGAGTTGAAATGTAGTATTAGTGTACTCAGGGGTCTGAGTCCCCTGGAGTTGAAAAGTAATATTAGTGTACTCAGGGTTTCGAGTCCTCTGGAGTTGAAATGTAGTATTAGTGTACTCAGGGATTTGAGTCTCCTGGAGTTGGAACGTAGTTTTAGTGTACTCAGTGGTTTGATTCCCTTGGATTTGAAACGTTGTATTAGAGTACTCTGGGGTTCGATTCCTCAGGAGTTGAAAAGTAGTATTAGTGTACTCAGGGATTTGAGTCCTCTGGAGTTGAAATGTTTTATTAGTGTACTCCAGGGTTTGAGTCCCCTGCAGTTGAAAGGTAGTATTTGTGTACTCAGGGGTTCGAGTCCTCTGGAGTTGCAAAGTAGTATAAGTGTAATCAGGGTTTTGAGTCCTGTGGAGTTGAAAAGTAGTATCAGTGTACTCAGGGGTTTGAGTCCACTGGAGTTGCATGTAGTATTAGTGTACTCAGGGGTTTGTGTCCCCTGGTGTTGAAAAGTAGTTTTACTGTACTCAAGGATTTGAGTCCCCAGGAGTTGAAAAGATGTATTAGTGAACTCAGGAGTTCTAGTCCTCTGGAGTTGAAAAGTAGTATTAGTGTACTCTGGCGTTCGATTGCTCAGGAGTTGAAAAGTAGTATTAGTGTACTCAGGGATTCGAGTCCTCTGGAGTTGAAAGGTTGTATTCGTGTACTCCGGGTTTTGAGTCCCCTGGAGTTGAAAAGTAGTATTTGTGTACTCGGGTGTTCGAGTCCTCTGGAGTTGAAAAGTAGTATTAGAGTACTCAGGGGTTTGATTCCCCTGGAGTTGTAAAGTAGTATTAGTTTACTCAGGGGTTTGAGTCCCCTGCAGTTGAAAAGTCGTATTAGTGTACTCAGGGGTTTGAGTCCCCTGCAGTTGAAAAGTCGTATTAGTGTACTCAGGGGTTTGAGTCCTCTTTACTTGAAAAGTAGTATTAGTTTACTCAGGGATTTGAGTCCTCTGGAGTTGAAAAGTAGTATTAGTTTACTCAGGGGTTTGAGTCCCCTGCAGTTGAAAAGTCGTATTAGTGTACTCAGGGGTTTGAGTCCTCTGGAGTTGAAAAGTAGTATTAGTTTACTCAGGGGTTTGAGTCCTCTGGAGTTGAAAAGTAGAATCAGTGCACTCCGGGGTTTGAGTCCCCTGGAGTTGAATAATAGTATTGCGGTACTCAGGGGTTTGAGTTCCCTGGAGTTGAAAAGTAGTATTTGTGCACTCCAGGTTTCGAGCTCTTTGTAGTTCAAAAGTAGTATTAGTGTACTCAGGGGTTCGAGTCCTCTGGAGTTGAAAAGTAGTATTAGTGTACTAAGATGTTTGAGTCCTCTGGAGTTGAAAAGTAGTATTTGTGCACTCAGGTGTTCGATTCCTCTGGAGTTGAAAAGTAGTATTAGTGAACTCAGGGATTCGAGTCCTCTGGAATTGAAAAGTAGTATTAGTGTAGTCCGTGATTTCTGTCCTCTGGAGTTGAAAAGTAGAATTAGTGTACTCAGGGGTTCGAGTCCTCTGGATTTGCAAAGTTGTACAAGTGTACTCAGGGGTTTGAGTCCTCTGGAGTTGAAAAGTAGTATCAGTGTACTCAGGGGTTTGAGTCCACAGGAGTTGCATGTAGTATTAGTGTACTCAGGGGTTTGTGTCCCCTGGTGTTGAAAAGTAGTATTAGTGTACTCAGGGATTTGAGTCCCCAGGAGTTGAAAAGTAGTAGTATTGTACTCAGGGGTTTGAGTCCTCTGGAGTTGAAAAGAAGTATAATTGTACTCAGGGTTTTGAGTCCCCTGGAGTTGAACAGTAGTATTATTTTACTCGGGGTTTTGAGTCCCCTGGAGTTGAAATGTAGTATTATTGTACTCAGGGGTTTGATTCCCCTGGAGTTGTAAAGTAGTATTAGTGTACTCCGGCGTTTGAGTCCCCTGGAGTTGAAAAGTAGTATTAGTGTACTCATGTGTTCGAGTCCTCTGGACTTCAAAAGTAGTATTCATTTACTCAGGGATTTGAGTCCTCTGGAGTTGAAAAGTAGTATTAGTTTACTCAGGGGTTTGAGTCCCCTGCAGTTGAAAAGTCGTATTAGTGTACTCAGGGGTTTGAGTCTTCTGGAGTTGAAAAGTAGTATTAGTTTACTCAGGGGTTTGAGTCCTCTGGAGTTGAAAAGTAGAATCAGTGCACTCCGGGGTTTGAGTCCCCTGGAGTTGAATAATAGTATTGCGGTACTCAGGGGTTTGAGTTCCCTGGAGTTGAAAAGTAGTATTTGTGCACTCCAGGTTTCGAGCTCTTTGTTGTTCAAAAGTAGTATTAGTGTACTCAGGGGTTCGAGTCCTCTGGAGTTGAAAAGTAGTATTAGTGTACTAAGATGTTTGAGTCCTCTGGAGTTGAAAAGTAGTATTTGTGCACTCAGGTGTTCGATTCCTCTGGAGTTGAAAAGTAGTATTAGTGAGCTCAGGGATTCGAGTCCTCTGGAGTTGAAAAGTAGTATTAGTGTACTCAGGGGTTCGAGTCCTCTGGAGTTGAAATGTTGTATTAGTGTACTCAGGGGTTCGAGTCCTCTGGAGTTGAAAAGTAGTATCAGTGTACTCAGGGGTTTGAGTCCTCTGGAGTTGAAAAGTAGTATCAGTGTACTCAGGGGTTTGAGTCCACAGGAGTTGCATGTAGTATTAGTGTACTCAGGGGTTTGTGTCCCCTGGTGTTGAAGAGTAGTATTAGTGTACTCAGGGATTTGAGTCCCCAGGAGTTGAAAAGTAGTAGTATTGTACTCAGGGGTTTGAGTCCTCTGGAGTTGAAAAGTAGAATCAGTGCACTCCGGGGTTTGAGTCCCCTGGAGTTGAATAATAGTATTGCGGTACTCAGGGGTTTGAGTTCCCTGGAGTTGAAAAGTAGTATTTGTGCACTCCAGGTTTCGAGCTCTTTGTAGTTCAAAAGTAGTATTAGTGTACTCAGGGGTTCGAGTCCTCTGGAGTTGAAAAGTAGTATTAGTGTACTAAGATGTTTGAGTCCTCTGGAGTTGAAAAGTAGTATTTGTGCACTCAGGTGTTCGATTCCTCTGGAGTTGAAAAGTAGTATTAGTGAACTCAGGGATTCGAGTCCTCTGGAATTGAAAAGTAGTATTAGTGTAGTCCGTGATTTCTGTCCTCTGGAGTTGAAAAGTAGAATTAGTGTACTCAGGGGTTCGAGTCCTCTGGATTTGCAAAGTTGTACAAGTGTACTCAGGGGTTTGAGTCCTCTGGAGTTGAAAAGTAGTATCAGTGTACTCAGGGGTTTGAGTCCACAGGAGTTGCATGTAGTATTAGTGTACTCAGGGGTTTGTGTCCCCTGGTGTTGAAAAGTAGTATTAGTGTACTCAGGGATTTGAGTCACCAGGAGTTGAAAAGTAGTAGTATTGTACTCAGGGGTTTGAGTCCTCTGGAGTTGAAAAGAAGTATAATTGTACTCAGGGTTTTGAGTCCCCTGGAGTTGAACAGTAGTATTATTTTACTCGGGGTTTTGAGTCCCCTGGAGTTGAAATGTAGTATTATTGTACTCAGGGGTTTGATTCCCCTGGAGTTGTAAAGTAGTATTAGTGTACTCTGGCGTTTGAGTCCCCTGGAGTTGAAAAGTAGTATTAGTGTACTCATGTGTTCGAGTCCTCTGGACTTCAAAAGTAGTATTCATTTACTCAGGGATTTGAGTCCTCTGGAGTTGAAAAGTAGTATTAGTTTACTCAGGGGTTTGAGTCCCCTGCAGTTGAAAAGTCGTATTAGTGTACTCAGGGGTTTGAGTCTTCTGGAGTTGAAAAGTAGTATTAGTTTACTCAGGGGTTTGAGTCCTCTGGAGTTGAAAAGTAGAATCAGTGCACTCCGGGGTTTGAGTCCCCTGGAGTTGAATAATAGTATTGCGGTACTCAGGGGTTTGAGTTCCCTGGAGTTGAAAAGTAGTATTTGTGCACTCCAGGTTTCGAGCTCTTTGTTGTTCAAAAGTAGTATTAGTGTACTCAGGGGTTCGAGTCCTCTGGAGTTGAAAAGTAGTATTAGTGTACTAAGATGTTTGAGTCCTCTGGAGTTGAAAAGTAGTATTTGTGCACTCAGGTGTTCGATTCCTCTGGAGTTGAAAAGTAGTATTAGTGAGCTCAGGGATTCGAGTCCTCTGGAGTTGAAAAGTAGTATTAGTGTACTCAGGGGTTCGAGTCCTCTGGAGTTGAAATGTTGTAGTAGTGTACTCAGGGGTTCGAGTCCTCTGGAGTTGAAAAGTAGTATCAGTGTACTCAGGGGTTTGAGTCCTCTGGAGTTGAAAAGTAGTATCAGTGTACTCAGGGGTTTGAGTCCACAGGAGTTGCATGTAGTATTAGTGTACTCAGGGGTTTGTGTCCCCTGGTGTTGAAGAGTAGTATTAGTGTACTCAGGGATTTGAGTCCCCAGGAGTTGAAAAGTAGTAGTATTGTACTCAGGGGTTTGAGTCCTCTGGAGTTGAAAAGAAGTATAATTGTACTCAGGGTTTTGAGTCCCCTGGAGTTGAACAGTAGTATTATTTTACTCGGGGTATCGAGTCCTCTGGAGTTGAAATGTAGTATTAGTGTACTTAGGGGTTTGAGTCCCCTGGAGTTGAAATGTAGGATTAGTGTACTCAGGGTTTTGATTCCCCTGGAGTTGAAAATTAGTGTCAGTGTACTCAGCAGTTCTAGTAGTCTGGAGTTGAAAAGATGTATTAGTTTACTCAGGGGTTCGAGTCCTCTGGAGTTGAATAATAGCATTTGTGTACCTAGGGGTTTGAGTCCTCTGGCTTTGAAAAGTACTATTAGTGTACTTAGGGGTTTAAGCACACTGGAGTTGAAAAGTAGTATTAGTGTACTCAGGGGTTTTAGTCCACTGGAGTTGAAAAGTAGTATTAGTGTACTAGGGGTTGGAGTCCTCTGGAGTTGAAATGTAGTATTAGTGTACTCAGGGATTTGAGTCCCCTGGAGTTGAAAAGTAGTTTTAGTGTACTCAGGGGTTTGAGTCCCCTGGAGTTGAAAAGTAGTATTAGTGTACTCTGGGGTTCGAGTCCTCAGGAGTTGAAAAGTAGTATTAGTGTACTCAGGGATTCGAGTTCTCTGGATTTGAAAAGTTTTATTAGTGTACTCCGGGGTTTGATTCCCCTGGAGTTGAAAAGTAGTATTTGTGTACTCAGGGGTTCGAGTCCTGTGGAGTTGAAAAGTAGTATCAGTGTACTCAGGGGTTTGAGTCCCCTGGAGTTGTAAAGTAGTATTAGTCTACTCAGGCGTTTGTGTCCCCTGGAGTTGAAAGGTAGTATTAGTGTACTCATGTGTCGAGTCCTCTGGAGTTGAAAAGTTGTATTAGTTTACTCAGGGGTTTGATTCCCCTGCAGTTGAAAAGTAGTATTAGTGTACTAGGGGGTTTGACTCCTCTGTAGTTGAAAAGTAGTATTAGTTTACTCAGGGGTTTGAGTCCTCGGGACTTGAAAAGTAGTATCAGTGCACTGAGGAGCTTGAGTCCCCTGGAGTTGAAAAATAGTATTGTTGTACTCAGGGATTTGAGTTACCTGGAGTTGAAAAGTAGTATTTGTGCACCCCAGGTTTCGAGTCCTTTGTTGTTCAAAAGTAGTATTAGTGTACTCAGGGGTTCGAGTCCTCTGGAGGTGAAAATTAGTATTAGTGTACTCAGGGGTTCGAGTCCGCTGGAGTTGAAAAGTAGTATTAGTGTACTCAGGGGTTTGAGTCCACTGGAGTTGCATGTAGTATTAGTGTACTCAGGGGTTTGTGTCCCCTGGTGTTGAAAAGTAGTTTTACTGTACTCAAGGATTTGAGTCCCCAGGAGTTGAAAAGATGTATTAGTGAACTCACGAGTTCTAGTCCTCTGGAGTTGAAAAGTAGTATTAGTGTACTCTGGCGTTTGATTACTCAGGAGTTGAAAAGTAGTATTAGTGTACTCAGGGATTCGAGTCCTCTGGAGTTGAAAGGTTGTATTCGTGTACTCCGGGTTTTGAGTCCCCTGGAGTTGAAAAGTAGTATTTGTGTACTCAGGTGTTCGAGTCCTCTGGAGTTGAAAAGTAGTATTTGAGTACTCAGGGGTTTGATTCCCCTGGAGTTGTAAAGTAGTATTAGTGTACTCCGGCGTTTGAGTCCCCTGGAGTTGAAAAGTAGTATTAGTGTACTCATGTGTTCGAGTCCTCTGGAGTTGAAAAATAGTATTCATGTACCCAGGGATTTGAGTCCTCTGGAGTTGAAAAGTAGTATTAGTTTACTCAGGGGTTTGAGTCCCCTGCAGTTGAAAAGTCGTATTAGTGTACTCAGGGGTTTGAGTCCCCTGCAGTTGAAAAGTCGTATTAGTGTACTCAGGGGTTTGAGTCCTCTTTACTTGAAAAGTAGTATTAGTTTACTCAGGGATTTGAGTCCTCTGGAGTTGAAAAGTAGTATTAGTTTACTCAGGGGTTTGAGTCCCCTGCAGTTGAAAAGTCGTATTAGTGTACTCAGGGGTTTGAGTCCTCTGGAGTTGAAAAGTAGTATTAGTTTATTCAGGGGTTTGAGTCCTCTGGAGTTGAAAAGTAGAATCAGTGCACTCCGGGGTTTGAGTCCCCTGGAGTTGAAAAGTAGTATTTGTGCACTCCAGGTTTCGAGCTCTTTGTAGTTCAAAAGTAGTATTAGTGTACTCAGGGGTTCGAGTCCTCTGGAGTTGAAAAGTAGTATTAGTGTACTAAGATGTTTGAGTCCTCTGGAGTTGAAAAGTAGTATTTGTGCACTCAGGTGTTCGATTCCTCTGGAGTTGAAAAGTAGTATTAGTGAACTCAGGGATTCGAGTCCTCTGGAATTGAAAAGTAGTATTAGTGTACTCCGTGATTTTTGTCCTCTGGAGTTGAAAAGTAGTATTAGTGTACTCAGGGGTTCGAGTCCTCTGGAGTTGCAAAGTTGTACAAGTGTACTCAGGGGTTTGAGTCCTCTGGAGTTGAAAAGTAGTATCAGTGTACTCAGGGGTTTGAGTCCACAGGAGTTGCATGTAGTATCAGTGTACTCAGGGGTTTGTGTCCCCTGGTGTTGAAAAGTAGTATTAGTGTACTCAGGGATTTGAGTCCCCAGGAGTTGAAAAGTGGTAGTATTGTACTCAGGGGTTTGAGTCCTCTGGAGTTGAAAAGAAGTATAATTGTACTCAGGGTTTTGAGTCCCCTGGAGTTGAACAGTAGTATTATTTTACTCGGGGTTTTGAGTCCTCTGGAGTTGAAATGTAGTATTAGTGTACTTAGGGGTTTGAGTCCCCTGGAGTTGAAAAGTAGTATTATTGTACTCAGGGGTTTGATTCCCCTGGAGTTGAAAAGTAGTATTAGTGTACTCAGGGGTTTGAGTCACCTGGAGTTGAAAAGCAGTATTAGTGTACTCAGGGCTTCGAGTCCTCAGTAGTTGAAAAGTAGTATTAGTGTACTCAGGGTTTTGATTCCCCTGGAGTTGAAAATTAGTGTCAGTGTACTCAGCAGTTCTAGTACTGTGGAGTTGAAAAGATGTATTAGTTTACTCAGGGGTTTGCGTCCTCTGGAGTTGAATAATAGCATTTGTGTACCTAGGGGTTTGATGCTCTGGCTTTGAAAAGTACTATTAGTGTACTTAGCGGTTTAAGCACACTGGAGTTGAAAAGTAGTATTAGTGTACTCAGGGGCTTTAGTCCACTGGAGTTGAAAAGTACTATTAGTGTACTAGGGGTTCGAGTCCTCTGGAGTTGAAATGTAGTATTAGTGTACTCAGGGATTTGAGTCCCCTGGAGTCGAAAAGTAGTATTAGTGTACCCAGGGGTTTGAGTACTCTGGAGTTGAAAAGTACTATTAGTGTACTCAGGGGTTTGTGTCCCCCGGAGTTGAAAAGAAATATTAGTGTACTCATGGGTTTGAGTCCTCCTGAGTTGACAAGTAATATCAGTGTACTCAGGGGTTCGAGTCCTCTGGAGTTGAAAAGTAGTATTAGCGTCTCAGGGGTTTGAGTCCTCTGGATTTGAACAGTAGTATTACCGTACTTAGGGGTTTGAGTCCCCTGGAGTTGAAAAGTAGTATTAGTGTACGCGGCTTTCGAGTCCACGGAGTTGAAAAGTACTATTAGTGTACTCAGTGCTTTGAGTCAACTGGAGTTGAAATGTAGTATTAGTGTACTCAGGGGTCTGAGTCCCCTGGAGTTGAAAAGTAATATTAGTGTACTCAGGGTTTCGAGTCCTCTGGAGTTGAAATGTAGTATTAGTGTACTCAGGGATTTGAGTCTCCTGGAGTTGGAACGTAGTTTTAGTGTACTCAGTGGTTTGATTCCCTTGGATTTGAAACGTTGTATTAGAGTACTCTGGGGTTCGATTCCTCAGGAGTTGAAAAGTAGTATTAGTGTACTCAGGGATTTGAGTCCTCTGGAGTTGAAATGTTTTATTAGTGTACTCCAGGGTTTGAGTCCCCTGCAGTTGAAAGGTAGTATTTGTGTACTCAGGGGTTCGAGTCCTCTGGAGTTGCAAAGTAGTATAAGTGTAATCAGGGTTTTGAGTCCTGTGGAGTTGAAAAGTAGTATCAGTGTACTCAGGGGTTTGAGTCCACTGGAGTTGCATGTAGTATTAGTGTACTCAGGGGTTTGTGTCCCCTGGTGTTGAAAAGTAGTTTTACTGTACTCAAGGATTTGAGTCCCCAGGAGTTGAAAAGATGTATTAGTGAACTCAGGAGTTCTAGTCCTCTGGAGTTGAAAAGTAGTATTAGTGTACTCTGGCGTTCGATTGCTCAGGAGTTGAAAAGTAGTATTAGTGTATTCAGGGATTCGAGTCCTCTGGAGTTGAAAGGTTGTATTCGTGTACTCCGGGTTTTGAGTCCCCTGGAGTTGAAAAGTAGTATTTGTGTACTCGGGTGTTCGAGTCCTCTGGAGTTGAAAAGTAGTATTAGAGTACTCAGGGGTTTGATTCCCCTGGAGTTGTAAAGTAGTATTAGTGTACTCCGGCGTTTGAGTCCCCTGGAGTTGAAAAGTAGTATTAGTGTACTCATGTGTTCGAGTCCTCTGGACTTGAAAAGTAGTATTAGTTTACTCAGGGATTGGAGTCCTCTGGAGTTGAAAAGTAGTATTAGTTTACTCAGGGGTTTGAGTCCCCTGCAGTTGAAAAGTCGTATTAGTGTACTCAGGGGTTTGAGTCCTCTGGAGTTGAATAGTAGTATTAGTTTACTCAGGGGTTTGAGTCCTCTGGAGTTGAAAAGTAGAATCAGTGCACTCCGGGGTTTGAGTCCCCTGGAGTTGAATAATAGTATTGCGGTACTAAGGGGTTTGAGTTCCCTGGAGTTGAAAAGTAGTATTTGTGCACTCCAGGTTTCGAGCTCTTTGTAGTTCAAAAGTAGTATTAGTGTAGTCAGGGGTTCGAGTCCTCTGGAGTTGAAAAGTAGTATTAGTGTACTAAGATGTTTGAGTCCTCTGGAGTTGAAAAGTAGTATTTGTGCACTGAGGTGTTCGATTCCTCTGGAGTTGAAAAGTAGTATTAGTGAACTCAGGGATTCGAGTCCTCTGGAATTGAAAAGTAGTATTAGTGTACTCCGTGATTTTTGTCCTCTGGAGTTGAAAAGTAGTATTAGTGTACTCGGGGTATGAGTCCTCTGTAGTTGCAAAGTTGTACAAGTGTACTCAGGGGTATGAGTCCTCTGGAGTTGAAAAGTAGTATCAGTGTACTCAGGGGTTTGAGTCCACAGGAGCTGCATGTAGTATTAGTGTACTCAGGGGTTTGTGTCCCCTGGTGTTGAAAAGTAGTATTAGTGTACTCAGAGAATTGAGTCCCCAGGAGTTGAAAAGTAGTAGTATTGTACTCAGGGGTTTGAGTCCTCTGGAGTTGAAAAGAAGTATAATTGTACTCAGGGTTTTGATTCCCCTGGAGTTGAACAGTAGTATTATTTTACTCGGGGTTTCGAGTCCTCTGGAGTTGAAATGTAGTATTAGTGTGCTTAGGGGTTTGAGTCCCCTGGAGTTGAAAAGTAGTATTCTTGTACTCAGGGGTTTGATTCCCCTGGAGTTGAAAAGTAGTATTAGTGTACTCAGGGGTTTGAGTCACCTGGAGTTGAAAGGTTGTATTCGTGTACACCGGGTTTTGAGTCCCCTGGAGTTGAAAAGTAGTATTTGTGTACTCAGGTGTTCGAGTCCTCTGGAGTTGAATGGTAGTATTAGAGTACTCAGGGGTTTGATTCCCCTGGAGTTGTAAAGTAGTATGAGTGTACTCCGGCGTTTGAGTCCCCTGGAGTTGAAAAGTAGTATTAGTGTACTCATGTGTTCGAGTCCTCTGGACTTGAAAAGTAGTATTAGTTTACTCAGGGATTTGAGTCCTCTGGTGTTGAAAAGTAGTATTAGTTTACTCAGGGGTTTGAGTCCCCTGCAGTTGAAAAGTCGTATTAGTGTACTCAGGGGTTTGAGTCCTCAGTAGTTGAAAAGTAGTATTAGTGTACTCAGGGTTTTGATTCCCCTGGAGTTGAAAATTAGTGTCAGTGTACTCAGCAGTTCTAGTACTCTGGAGTTGAAAAGATGTATTAGTTTACTCAGGGGTTTGAGTCCTCTGGAGTTGAGTAATAGCATTTGTGTACCTAGGGGTTTGATGCTCTGGCTTTGAAAATTACTATTAGTGTACTTAGCGGTTTAAGCACACTGGAGTTGAAAAGTAGTATTAGTGTACTCAGGGGTTTTAGTCCACTGGAGTTGAAAAGTAGTATTAGTGTACTAGGGGTTCGAGTCTTCTGGAGTTGAAATGTAGTATTAGTGTACTCAGGGATTTGAGTCCCCTGGAGTTGAAAAGTAGTATTAGTGTACTCAGGGGTTTGAGTCCTCTGGAGTTGAAAAGTTGTATTAGTGTACTCAGGGATTTGAGTACTCTGGAGTTGAAAAGTAGTATTAGTATACTCAGGGGTTTGTGTCCCCCGGAGTTGAAAAGAAATATTAGTGTACTCAGGGGTTTGAGTCCTCTTGAGTTGAAAATTAATATCAGTGTACTCAGGGGTTCGAGTCCTCTGGAGTTGAAAAGTAGTATTAGCGTCTCAGGGGTTTGAGTCCTCTGGATTTGAACAGTAGTATTACTGTACTTAGGGGTTTGAGTCCCCTGGAGTTGAAAAGTAGTATTAGTGTACTCAGGGGTTCGAGTCCTCTGGAGTTGAAATGTAGCATTAGTGTACTCAGGGATTTGAGTCCTTTGGAGTTGAAAAGTAGTATCATTGTACTCAGGGGTTTGAGTCCACTGGAGTTTCATGTAGTATTAGTGTACTCAGGGGTTTTTGTCCCCTGGTGTTGAAAAGTAGTTTTACTGTACTCAAGGATTTGAGTCCCCAGGAGTTGAAAAGATGTGTTAGTGAACTCAGGAGTTCTAGTCCTCTGGAGTTGAAAAGTAGTATTGTTGTACTCTGGCGTTCGATTGCTCAGGAGTTGAAAAGTAGTATTAGTGTACTCAGGGATTCGAGTCCTCTGGAGTTGAAAAGTAGTATTAGTGTACTCATGTGTCGAGTCCTCTGGAGTTGAAAAATAGTATTCGTGTACCCAGGGTTTTGAGTCCTCTGGAGTTGAAAAGTAGTATTAGTTTACTCAGGGGTTTGAGTCCCCTGCAGTTGAAAAGTCGTATTAGTGTACTCAGGGGTTTGAGTCCCCTGCAGTTGAAAAGTCGTATTAGTGTACTCAGGGGTTTGAGTCCTCTGGACTTGAAAAGTAGTATTAGTTTACTCAGGGATTTGAATCCTCTGGAGTTGAAAAGTAGTATTAGTTTACTCAGGGGTTTGAGTCCCCTGCAGTTGAAAAGTCGTATTAGTGTACTCAGGGGTTTGAGTCCTCTGGAGTTGAAAAGTAGTATTAGTTTACTCAGGGGTTTGAGTCCTCTGGAGTTGAAAAGTAGAATCAGTGCACTCTGGGGTTTGAGTCCCCTCGAGTTGAATAATAGTATTGCGGTACTCAGGGGTTTGAGTTCCCTGGAGTTGAAAAGTAGTATTTGTGCACTCCAGGTTTCGAGCTCTTTGTAGTTCAAAAGTAATATTAGTGTACTCAGGGGTTCGAGTCCTCTGGAGTTGAAAAGTAGTATTAGTGTACTAAGATGTTTGAGTCCTCTGGAGTTGAAAAGTAGTATTTGTGCACTCAGGTGTTCGATTCCTCTGGAGTTGAAAAGTAGTATTAGTGAACTCAGGGATTCGAGTCCTCTGGAATTGAAAAGTAGTATTAGTGTACTCCGTGATTTTTGTCCTCTGGAGTTGAAAAGTAGTATTAGTGTACTCAGGGGTTCGAGTCCTCTGGAGTTGCAAAGTTGTACAAGTGTACTCAGGGGTTTGAGTCCTCTGGAGTTGAAAAGTAGTATCAGTGTACTCAGGGGTTTGAGTCCACAGGAGTTGCATGTAGTATCAGTGTACTCAGGGGTTTATGTCCCCTGGTGTTGGAAAGTAGTATTAGTGTACTCAGGGTTTTGAGTCCCCAGGAGTTGAAAAGTAATATTAGTGTACTCAGGGGTTTGAGTCCCCTGGAGTTGAAAGGTAGTATTTGTGTACTCAGGGGTTCGAGTACTCTGGAGTTGCAAAGTAGTATAAGTGTACTCAGGGTTTTGAGTCCTGTGGAGTTGAAAAGTAGTATCAGTGTGCTCAGGGGTTTGAGTGCACTGGAGTTGCATGTAGTATTAGTGTACTCAGGGGTTTGTGTCCCCTGGTGTTGAAAAGTAGTTTTACTGTACTCAAGGATTTGAGTCCCCAGGAGTTGAAAAGATGTATTAGTGAACTCTGGAGTTCTAGTCCTCTGGAGTTGAAAAGTAGTATTATTGTACTCTGGCGTTCGATTGCTCAGGAGTTGAAAAGTAGTATTAGTGTACCCTGGGATTCGAGTCCTCTGGAGTTGAATAATAGCATTTGTGTACCTAGGGGTTTGAGTCCTCTGGCTTTGAAAAGTACTATTAGTGTACTTAGGGGCTTGAGCCCCCTGGAGTTGAAAAGTAGTATTAGTGTACTCAGGGGTTTGGGTCCTCTGGTGATGAAAAGTAGTATTTGTGCACTCAGGGGTTCGATTCCTCTGGTGTTGAAAAGTAGTATTAGTGAACTCAGGGATTCGAGTCCTCTAGAATTGAAAAGTAGTATTAGTGTACTCCGTGATTTGTGTCCTCTGGTGTTGCAAAGTAGTATTAGTGTACGCAGGGGTTTGAGTCCTCTGGAGTTGAAAAGTAGTATTAGTGTACTCAGCGATTTGAGTCCCCAGGAGTTGAAAAGTAGTATTATTGTACTCAGGGGTTCGAGTCCTCTGGAGTTGAAAAGATGTATTAGTGTACTCAGGGGTTCGAGTCCTCTGGAGTTGAAAAATAGTATTCGTGTACTCAGGGGTTTGATTCCCCTGGAGTTGAACATTAGTATTAGTGTGCTCAGGAGTTCTAGTCCTCTGGAGTTGAAAAGATGTATTAGTGTACTCAGGGGTTCGAGTCCCCTGGAGTTCAAAAGTCGTGTTAGTGTACTCAGGGGTTCTATTCCTCTGGTGTTGAAAAGTAGTATTAGTGAACTCAGGGATTCGAGTCCTCTGGAATTGAAAAGTAGTATTAGTGTACTCCGTGATTTGTGTCCTCTGGAGTTGAAAAGTAGTATTAGTGTACTCAGGGGTTTGAGTCCTCGGGAGTTGAAATGTAGTGTTAGTGTACTCAGGGATTTGAGTCCCCTGAAGTTGAAAAGAAGTATTATTGTACTCAGGGTTTTGAGTCCCCTGGAGTTGAAGAGTAGTATTATTTTACTGGGGGTTTCGAGTTCTCTGGATTTGGAAAGTAGTCCTAGTGTACTCAGGCGTTTGAGACACCTGGAGTTGAAAAGTAGTATTAGTGTACTCAGGGGTTCGAGTCCTCTGGAGTTGAAATGTAGTATTAGTGTACTCAGGGATTTGAGTCCCCTGGAGTTGAAAAAATAGTTTTAGTGTACTCAGTGGTTTGATTCCCCTGGATTTGAAACGTTGTATTAGTGTACTCTGGGGTTCGATTCCTCAGGAGTTGAAAAGTAGTATTAGTGTACTCAGGGATTCGAGTCCTCTGGAGTTGCAAAGTCGTATAAGTGTAATCTGGGTTTTGAGTCCTGTGGATTTGAAAAGTAGTATCAGTGTACTCAGGGGTTTGGGTCCACTGGAGTTGCATGTAGTATTAGTGTACTCAGGGGTTTGTGTCCCCTGGTGTTGAAAAGTAGTTTTACTGTACTCAAGGATTTGAGTCCCCAGGATTTGAAAAGATGTATTAGTGAACTCAGGGGTTCTAGTCCTCTGGAGTTGAAAAGTAGTATTAGTGTACTCTGGCATTCGATTGCTCAGGAGTTGAAAAGTAGTATTAGTGTACTCAGGGATTCGAGTCCTCTGGAGTTGAATAATAGCATTTGTGTACCTAGGGGTTTGAGTCCACTGGCTTTGAAAAGTACTATTAGTGTACTTAGGGGTTTGAGCCCCCTGGAGTTGAAAAGTAGTATTAGTGTACTCAGGGGTTTGGGTCCTCTGGTGATGAATATTAGTATTTGTGCACTCAGGGGTTCGATTCCTCTGGTGTTGAAAAGTAGTATTAGTGAACTCAGGGATTCGAGTCCTCTGGAATTGAAATGTAGTATTAGTGTACTCCGTGATTTGTGTCCTCTGGTGTTGAAAAGTAGTATTAGTGTACTCAGGGGTTTGAGTCCTCTGGAGTTGAAATGTAGTATTAGTGTACTCAGGGATTTGAGTCCCCTGGAGTTGAAAAGTAGTATTATTTTACTCGGGGTTCCGAGTCCTCTGGATTTGGAAAGTAGTACTAGTGTACTCAGGGGTTTGAGGCCCCTGGAGTTGAAAAGTAGTAGTAGTGTACTCAGGGGTTCGAGTCCTCTGGAGTTGAAATGTAGTATTAGTGTACTCAGGGATTTGAGTCCCCTGGAGTTGAAAAATAGTTTTAGTGTACTCAGTGGTTTGATTCCCCTGGATTTGAAACGTTGTATTAGTGTACTCTGGGGTTCGATTCCTCAGGAGTTGAAAAGTAGTATTAGTGTACTCAGGGGTTTGAGTCCTCTGGAGTTGAAAAGTAGTATCAGTGCACTCAGGGGTTTGAGTCCCCTGGAGTTGAAAAATAGTATTGCGGTGCTCAGGGGGTTTGAGTTACCTGGAGTTGAAAAATAGCATTCTTGTACTCAGGGATTTGAGTTACCTGGAGTTGAAAAGTAGTATTTGTGCACTCCAGGTTTAGCGTCCTTTGTATTTCAAAAGTAGTATTAGTGCACTCAGGGGTTCGAGTCCTCTGGAGGTGAAAATTAGTATTAGTGTACTCAGGGGTTCGAGTCCTCTGGAGTTGAAAGGTAGTATTAGTGTACTAAGGGGTTTGAGTCCTCTGGAGTTGAAAAGTAGTATTACTGTACTCAGGGGTTTGAGTACTCTGGAGTTGAAAAGTAGTATTAGTGTACTCAGGGGTTGGTGTCCCCGGGATTTGAAAAGTAATATTAGTGTACTCAGGGGTTTGAGTCCTCTTGAGTTGAAAAGTAATATCAGTGTACTCAGGGGTTCGAGTCCTCTGGAGTTGAAAAGTAGTATTAGTGTTTTCCGGGATTCGTGTCCTCTGGAGTTCAAAAGTAGTATTAGCGTTTCAGGGGTTTGAGTCCTCTGGATTTGAACAGTAGTATTAGTGTACTTAGGGGTTTGAGTCCCCTGGAGTTGAAAAGTAGTACTAGTGCACGCGGGGTTCGAGTCCACGGAGTTGAAAATTACTATTAGTGTACTCAGTGCTTTGAGTCAACTGGAGTTGAAATGTAGTATTGGTGTACTCAGGGGTCTGAGTCCCCTGGAGTTGAAAAGTAGTATTAGTGTACTCAGGGGTTTGAGTCCTCTGGAGTTGAAAAGTAGTATTAGCGTACTGAGGGGCTCGAGGCCCCTGGAGTTAAATAGTGTTATTACTGTACTCAGGGATTT
This sequence comes from Isurus oxyrinchus, assembly GCA_026770705.1. Lineage (NCBI taxonomy): Eukaryota > Metazoa > Chordata > Chondrichthyes > Lamniformes > Lamnidae > Isurus > Isurus oxyrinchus. Next base: position 265,327 of record JANJGN010000233.1, read on the forward strand.
GTGTCCTCTGGAGTTGAAAAGTAGTATTAGTGTACTCTGGGGTTTGAGTCCGCTGGGGTTGAAAAATAGTTATAGTGTACTCAGGGGTTCGCGTCCTCTAAAGTTGAAAAATAGCATTAGTGTACTCAGGGGTTTGATTCCCTTGGAGTTGAACATTAGTATTAGTGTCCTCAGGAGTTCTAGTCCTCTGGAGTTGAAAAGATGTATTAGTGTACTCAGGGGTTCGAGTCCTCTGGAGTTGAAAAATAGTATTAGTGTACTCAGGGGTTTGATTCCCCTGGAGTTGAACATTAGTATTAGTGTGCTCAGGAGTTCTAGTCCTCTGGAGTTGAAAAGATGTATTAGTGTACTCAGGGGTTCGAGTCCCCTGGAGTTGAATAGTGGTGTTAGTGTACTCAGGGGTTTGAGTACCCTGGAATTGAAAATTAGTATTAGTGTACTCAGGGGTTCGAGTCCTCTGGAGTTGAAAAGTTGGATTAGTGTACTCAGGGGTTTAATACCCCTGGAGTTGAAAAGTAGTATTTGTGGACCTAGGGTTTAGAGTCCTCTGGAGTTGAGAAGTAGTATTAGTGTACCCAGGGGTTTGAGCCCCCTGGAGTTGAAAAGTAGTATTAGTGTACTCAGGGGTTTGAGTCCTCTGGAGTTGAAAAGTAGTATTTGTGCACTCAGGGGTTCGATTCCTCTGGTGTTGAAAAGTAGTATTAGTGAACTCAGGGATTCGAGTCCTCTGGAATTGAAAAGTAGTATTAGTGTACTCCGTGATTTGTGTCCTCTGGAGTTGAAAAGTAGTATTAGTGTACTCAGGGGTTTGAGTCCTCTGGAGTTGAAATGTAGTATTAGTGTACTCTGGGGTTCGAGTCCTCTGGAGTTGAAATGTAGTATTAGTGTACTCAGGGATTTGAGTCCCCTGGAGTTGAAAAATAGTTTTAGTGTACTCAGTGGTTTGATTCCCCTGGATTTGAAACGTTGTATTAGTGTACTCAGGGGTTTGATTCCTCAGGAGTTGAAAAGTAGTATTAGTGTACTCAGGGGTTTGAGTCCTCTGGAGTTGAAAAGTAGTATCAGTGCACTCAGGGGTTTGAGTCCCCTGGAGTTGAAAAATAGTATTGCGGTGCTCAGGGGGTTTGAGTTACCTGGAGTTGAAAAGTAGTATTAGTTTACTCAGGGATTTGAGTCCCCTGGAGTTGAAAAGTAGTTTTAGTGAACTCAGGGGTTTGAGTCCCCTGGAGTTGAAAAGTACTATTAGTGTACTCTGGGGTTCGATTCCTCAGGAGTTGAAAAGTTGTATCAGTGTACTAAGGGGTTTGAGTCCCTTGGAGTTGAAAAATAGTATTCTTGTACTCAGGGATTTGAGTTACCTGGAGTTGAAAAGTAGTATTTGTGCACTCCAGGTTTAGAGTCCTTTGTATTTCAAAAGTAGTATTAGTGCACTCAGGGGTTCGAGTCCTCTGGAGGTGAAAATTAGTATTAGTGTACTCAGGGGTTCGCGTCCTCTGGAGTTGAAAAGTAGTATTAGTGTACTAAGGGGTTTGAGTCCTCTGGAGTTGAAAAGTAGTATTAGTGTACTCAGGGGTTTGAGTACTCTGGAGTTGAAAAGTAGTATTAGTGTACTCAGGGGTTGGTGTCCCCGGGAGTTGAAAAGTAATATTAGTGTACTCAGGGGTTTGAGCCCTCTTGAGTTGAAAGGTAATATCAGTGTACTCAGGGGTTCGAGTCCTCTGGAGTTGAAAAGTAGTATTAGTGTTTTCCGGGATTCGTGTCCTCTGGAGTTCAAAAGTAGTATTAGCGTCTCAGGGGTTTGAGTCCTCTAGATTTGAACAGTAGTATTAGTGTACTTAGGGGTTTGAGTCCCCTGGAGTTGAAAAGTAGTACTAGTGCACGCGGGGTTCGAGTCCACGGAGTTGAAAATTACTATTAGTGTACTCAGTGCTTTGAGTCAACTGGAGTTGAAATGTAGTATTGGTGTACTCAGGGGTCTGAGTCCCCTGGAGTTGAAAAGTAGTATTAGTGTACTCAGGGGTTTGAGTCCTCTGGACTTGAAAAGTAGTATTAGTGTACTCAGGGGTTCGAGTACTCTGGAGTTGAAAAGTAGTATTAGCGTACTGAGGGGCTCGAGTCCCCTGGAGTTAAATAGTATTATTACTGTACTCAGGGATTTGTGTCCTCTGGAGTTGAAAAGTAGTATTAGTGTACTCTGGGGTTTGAGTCCGCTGGGGTTGAAAAATAGTTATAGTGTACTCAGGGGTTCGCGTCCTCTGGAGTTGAAAAATAGCATTAGTGTACTCAGGGGTTTGATTCGCCTGGAGTTGAACATTAGTATTAGTGTCCTCAGGAGTTCTAGTCCTCTGGAGTTGAAAAGAATTATTAGTGTACTCAGGGGTTCGAGTCCTCTGGAGTTGAAAAATAGTATTTGTGTACTCAGGGGTTTGATTCCCCTGGAGTTGAACATTAGTATTAGTGTGCTCAGGAGTTCTAGTCCTCTGGAGTTGAAAAGATGTATTAGTGTACTCAGGGGTTCGAGTCCCCTGGAGTTGAAAAGTGGTGTTAGTGTACTCAGGGGTTTGAGTACCCTGGAATTGAAAATTAGTATTAGTGTACTCAGGGGTTCGAGTCCTCTGGAGTTGAAAAGTTGGATTAGTGTACTCAGGGGTTTAATACCCCTGGAGTTGAAAAGTAGTATTTGTGGACCTAGGGTTTAGAGTCCTCTGGAGTTGAGAAGTAGTATTAGTGTACCCAGGGGTTTGAGCCCCCTGGAGTTGAAAAGTAGTATTAGTGTACTCAGGGGTTTGAGTCCTCTGGAGTTGAAAAGTAGTATTTGTGCACTCAGGGGTTCGATTCCTCTGGTGTTGAAAAGTAGTATTAGTGAACTCAGGGATTCGAGTCCTCTGGAATTGAAAAGTAGTATTAGTGTACTCCGTGATTTGTGTCCTCTGGAGTTGAAAAGTAGTATTAGTGTACTCAGGGGTTTGAGTCCTCTGGAGTTGAAATGTAGTATTAGTGTACTCTGGGGTTCGAGTCCTCTGGAGTTGAAATGTAGTATTAGTGTACTCAGGGATTTGAGTCCCCTGGAGTTGAAAAATAGTTTTAGTGTACTCAGTGGTTTGATTCCCCTGGATTTGAAACGTTGTATTAGTGTACTCAGGGGTTTGATTCCTCAGGAGTTGAAAAGTAGTATTAGTGTACTCAGGGGTTTGAGTCCTCTGGAGTTGAAAAGTAGTATCAGTGCACTCAGGGGTTTGAGTCCCCTGGAGTTGAAAAATAGTATTGCGGTGCTCAGGGGGTTTGAGTTACCTGGAGTTGAAAAGTAGTATTAGTTTACTCAGGGATTTGAGTCCCCTGGAGTTGAAAAGTAGTTTTAGTGAACTCAGGGGTTTGAGTCCCCTGGAGTTGAAAAGTACTATTAGTGTACTCTGGGGTTCGATTCCTCAGGAGTTGAAAAGTTGTATCAGTGTACTAAGGGGTTTGAGTCCCTTGGAGTTGAAAAATAGTATTCTTGTACTCAGGGATTTGAGTTACCTGGAGTTGAAAAGTAGTATTTGTGCACTCCAGGTTTAGAGTCCTTTGTATTTCAAAAGTAGTATTAGTGCACTCAGGGGTTCGAGTCCTCTGGAGGTGAAAATTAGTATTAGTGTACTCAGGGGTTCGAGTCCTCTGGAGTTGAAAAGTAGTATTAGTGTACTAAGGGGTTTGAGTCCTCTGGAGTTGAAAAGTAGTATTAGTGTACTCAGGGGTTTGAGTACTCTGGAGTTGAAAAGTAGTATTAGTGTACTCAGGGGTTGGTGTCCCCGGGAGTTGAAAAGTAATATTAGTGTACTCAGGGGTTTGAGACCTCTTGAGTTGAAAGGTAATATCAGTGTACTCAGGGGTTCGAGTCCTCTGGAGTTGAAAAGTAGTATTAGTGTTTTCCGGGATTCGTGTCCTCTGGAGTTCAAAAGTAGTATTAGCGTCTCAGGGGTTTGAGTCCTCTGGATTTGAACAGTAGTATTAGTGTACTTAGGGGTTTGAGTCCCCTGGAGTTGAAAAGTAGTACTAGTGCACGCGGGGTTCGAGTCCACGGAGTTGAAAATTACTATTAGTGTACTCAGTGCTTTGAGTCAACTGGAGTTGAAATGTAGTATTGGTGTACTCAGGGGTCTGAGTCCCCTGGAGTTGAAAAGTGGTATTAGTGTACTCAGGGGTTTGAGTCCTCTGGACTTGAAAAGTAGTATTAGTGTACTCAGGGGTTCGAGTACTCTGGAGTTGAAAAGTAGTATTAGCGTACTGAGGGGCTCGAGTCCCCTGGAGTTAAATAGTATTATTACTGTACTCAGGGATTTGTGTCCTCTGGAGTTGAAAAGTAGTATTAGTGTACTCTGGGGTTTGAGTCCGCTGGGGTTGAAAAATAGTTATAGTGTACTCAGGGGTTCGCGTCCTCTGGAGTTGAAAAATAGCATTAGTGTACTCAGGGGTTTGATTCGCCTGGAGTTGAACATTAGTATTAGTGTCCTCAGGAGTTCTAGTCCTCTGGAGTTGAAAAGAATTATTAGTGTACTCAGGGGTTCGAGTCCTCTGGAGTTGAAAAATAGTATTTGTGTACTCAGGGGTTTGATTCCCCTGGAGTTGAACATTAGTATTAGTGTGCTCAGGAGTTCTAGTCCTCTGGAGTTGAAAAGATGTATTAGTGTACTCAGGGGTTCGAGTCCCCTGGAGTTGAAAAGTGGTGTTAGTGTACTCAGGGGTTTGAGTACCCTGGAATTGAAAATTAGTATTAGTGTACTCAGGGGTTCGAGTCCTCTGGAGTTGAAAAGTTGGATTAGTGTACTCAGGGGTTTAATACCCCTGGAGTTGAAAAGTAGTATTTGTGGACCTAGGGTTTAGAGTCCTCTGGAGTTGAGAAGTAGTATTAGTGTACCCAGGGGTTTGAGCCCCCTGGAGTTGAAAAGTAGTATTAGTGTACTCAGGGGTTTGAGTCCTCTGGAGTTGAAAAGTAGTATTTGTGCACTCAGGGGTTCGATTCCTCTGGTGTTGAAAAGTAGTATTAGTGAACTCAGGGATTCGAGTCCTCTGGAATTGAAAAGTAGTATTAGTGTACTCCGTGATTTGTGTCCTCTGGAGTTGAAAAGTAGTATTAGTGTACTCAGGGGTTTGAGTCCTCTGGAGTTGAAATGTAGTATTAGTGTACTCAGGGATTTGAGTCCCCTGGAGTTGAAAAGAAGTATTATTGTACTCAGGGTTTTGAGTCCCCTGGAGTTGAAAAGTAGTATTATTTTACTCGGGGTTTCGAGTCCTCTGGCTTTGGAAAGTAGTACTAGTGTACTCAGGGGTTTGAGGCCCCTGGAGTTGAAAAGTAGTATTAGTGTACTCTGGGGTTCGAGTCCTCTGGAGTTGAAATGTAGTATTAGTGTACTCAGGGATTTGAGTCCCCTGGAGTTGAAAAATAGTTTTAGTGTACTCAGTGGTTTGATTCCCCTGGATTTGAAACGTTGTATTAGTGTACTCTGGGGTTCGATTCCTCAGGAGTTGAAAAGTAGTATTAGTGTACTCAGGGGTTCGAGTCCTCTGGAGTTGCAAAGTAGGATAAGTGTAATCTGGGTTTTGAGTCCTGTGGAGTTGAAAAGTAGTATCAGTGTACTCAGGGGTTTGGGTCCACTGGAGTTGCATGTCGTATTAGTGTACTCAGGGGTTTGTGTCCCCTGGTGTTGAAAAGTAGTATTAGTGTACTCAGCGATTTGAGTCCCCAGGAGTTGAAAAGTAGTATTATTGTACTCAGGGGTTCGAGTCCTCTGGAGTTGAAAAATAGTATTAGTGTACTCAGGGGTTTGATTCCCCTGGAGTTGAACATTAGTATTAGTGTGCTCAGGAGATCTAGTCCTCTGGAGTTGAAAAGATGTATTAGTGTACTCAGGGGTTCGAGTCCTCTGGAGTTGAAAAATAGTATTCGTGTACTCAGGGGTTTGATTCCCCTGGAGTTGAACATTAGTATTAGTGTGCTCAGGAGTTCTAGTCCTCTGGAGTTGAAAAGATGTATTAGTGTACTCAGGGGTTCGAGTCCCCTGGAGTTGAAAAGTCGTGTTAGTGTACTCAGGGGTTCTATTCCTCTGGTGTTGAAAAGTAGTATTAGTGAACTCAGGGATTCGAGTCCTCTGGAATTGAAAAGTAGTATTAGTGTACTCCGTGATTTGTGTCCTCTGGAGTTGAAAAGTAGTATTAGTGTACTCAGGGGTTTGAGTCCTCGGGAGTTGAAATGTAGTGTTAGTGTACTCAGGGATTTGAGTCCCCTGAAGTTGAAAAGAAGTATTATTGTACTCAGGGTTTTGAGTCCCCTGGAGTTGAAGAGTAGTATTATTTTACTGGGGGTTTCGAGTTCTCTGGATTTGGAAAGTAGTCCTAGTGTACTCAGGCGTTTGAGACACCTGGAGTTGAAAAGTAGTATTAGTGTACTCAGGGGTTCGAGTCCTCTGGAGTTGAAATGTAGTATTAGTGTACTCAGGGATTTGAGTCCCCTGGAGTTGAAAAAATAGTTTTAGTGTACTCAGTGGTTTGATTCCCCTGGATTTGAAACGTTGTATTAGTGTACTCTGGGGTTCGATTCCTCAGGAGTTGAAAAGTAGTATTAGTGTACTCAGGGATTCGAGTCCTCTGGAGTTGCAAAGTCGTATAAGTGTAATCTGGGTTTTGAGTCCTGTGGATTTGAAAAGTAGTATCTGTGTACTCAGGGGTTTGGGTCCACTGGAGTTGCATGTAGTATTAGTGTACTCAGGGGTTTGTGTCCCCTGGTGTTGAAAAGTAGTTTTACTGTACTCAAGGATTTGAGTCCCCAGGATTTGAAAAGATGTATTAGTGAACTCAGGGGTTCTAGTCCTCTGGAGTTGAAAAGTAGTATTAGTGTACTCTGGCATTCGATTGCTCAGGAGTTGAAAAGTAGTATTAGTGTACTCAGGGATTCGAGTCCTCTGGAGTTGAATAATAGCATTTGTGTACCTAGGGGTTTGAGTCCACTGGCTTTGAAAAGTACTATTAGTGTACTTAGGGGTTTGAGCCCCCTGGAGTTGAAAAGTAGTATTAGTGTACTCAGGGGTTTGGGTCCTCTGGTGATGAATATTAGTATTTGTGCACTCAGGGGTTCGATTCCTCTGGTGTTGAAAAGTAGTATTAGTGAACTCAGGGATTCGAGTCCTCTGGAATTGAAAAGTAGTATTAGTGTACTCCGTGATTTGTGTCCTCTGGTGTTGAAAAGTAGTATTAGTGTACTCAGGGGTTTGAGTCCTCTGGAGTTGAAATGTAGTATTAGTGTACTCAGGGATTTGAGTCCCCTGGAGTTGAAAAGTAGTATTATTTTACTCGGGGTTTCGAGTCCTCTGGATTTGGAAAGTAGTACTAGTGTACTCAGGGGTTTGAGACCCCTGGAGTTGAAAAGTAGTAGTAGTGTACTCAGGGGTTCGAGTCCTCTGGAGTTGAAATGTAGTATTAGTGTACTCAGGGATTTGAGTCCCCTGGAGTTGAAAAATAGTTTTAGTGTACTCAGTGGTTTGATTCCCCTGGATTTGAAACGTTGTATTAGTGTACTCTGGGGTTCGATTCCTCAGGAGTTGAAAAGTAGTATTAGTGTACTCAGGGGTTTGAGTCCTCTGGAGTTGAAAAGTAGTATCAGTGCACTCAGGGGTTTGAGTCCCCTGGAGTTGAAAAATAGTATTGCGGTGCTCAGGGGGTTTGAGTTACCTGGAGTTGAAAAATAGTATTCTTGTACTCAGGGATTTGAGTTACCTGGAGTTGAAAAGTAGTATTTGTGCACTCCAGGTTTAGAGTCCTTTGTATTTCAAAAGTAGTATTAGTGCACTCAGGGGTTCGAGTCCTCTGGAGGTGAAAATTAGTATTAGTGTACTCAGGGGTTCGAGTCCTCTGGAGTTGAAAGGTAGTATTAGTGTACTAAGGGGTTTGAGTCCTCTGGAGTTGAAAAGTAGTATTACTGTACTCAGGGGTTTGAGTACTCTGGAGTTGAAAAGTAGTATTAGTGTACTCAGGGGTTGGTGTCCCCGGGATTTGAAAAGTAATATTAGTGTACTCAGGGGTTTGAGTCCTCTTGAGTTGAAAAGTAATATCAGTGTACTCAGGGGTTCGAGTCCTCTGGAGTTGAAAAGTAGTATTAGTGTTTTCCGGGATTCGTGTCCTCTGGAGTTCAAAAGTAGTATTAGCGTTTCAGGGGTTTGAGTCCTCTGGATTTGAACAGTAGTATTAGTGTACTTAGGGGTTTGAGTCCCCTGGAGTTGAAAAGTAGTACTAGTGCACGCGGGGTTCGAGTCCACGGAGTTGAAAATTACTATTAGTGTACTCAGTGCTTTGAGTCAACTGGAGTTGAAATGTAGTATTGGTGTACTCAGGGGTCTGAGTCCCCTGGAGTTGAAAAGTAGTATTAGTGTACTCAGGGGTTTGAGTCCTCTGGACTTGAAAAGTAGTATTAGTGTACTCAGGGGTTCGAGTACTCTGGAGTTGAAAAGTAGTATTAGCGTACTGAGGGGCTCGAGGCCCCTGGAGTTAAATAGTGTTATTACTGTACTCAGGGATTTGTGTCCTCTGGAGTTGAAAAGTAGTATTAGTGTAGTCTGGGGTTTGAGTCCGCTGGGGTTGAAAAATAGTTATAGTGTACTCAGGGGTTCGCGTCCTCTAAAGTTGAAAAATAGCATTAGTGTACTCAGGGGTTTGATTCCCTTGGAGTTGAACATTAGAATTAGTGTCCTCAGGAGTTCTAGTCCTCTGGAGTTGAAAAGATGTATTAGTGTACTCAGGGGTTCGAGTCCTCTGGAGTTGAAAAATAGTATTAGTGTACTCAGGGGTTTGATTCCCCTGGAGTTGAACATTAGTATTAGTGTGCTCAGGAGTTCTAGTCCTCTGGAGTTGAAAAGATGTATTAGTGTACTCAGGGGTTCGAGTCCCCTGGAGTTGAATAGTGGTGTTAGTGTACTCAGGGGTTTGAGTACCCTGGAATTGAAAATTAGTATTAGTGTACTCAGGGGTTCGAGTCCTCTGGAGTTGAAAAGTTGGATTAGTGTACTCAGGGGTTTAATACCCCTGGAGTTGAAAAGTAGTATTTGTGGACCTAGGGTTTAGAGTCCTCTGGAGTTGAGAAGTAGTATTAGTGTACCCAGGGGTTTGAGCCCCCTGGAGTTGAAAAGTAGTATTAGTGTTTTCCGTGATTCGTGTCCTCTGGAGTTCAAAAGTAGTATTAGCGTTTCAGGGGTTTGAGTCCTCTGGATTTGAACAGTAGTATTAGTGTACTTAGGGGTTTGAGTCCCCTGGAGTTGAAAAGTAGTACTAGTGCACGCGGGGTTCGAGTCCACGGAGTTGAAAATTACTATTAGTGTACTCAGTGCTTTGAGTCAACTGGAGTTGAAATGTAGTATTGGTGTACTCAGGGGTCTGAGTCCCCTGGAGTTGAAAAGTAGTATTAGTGTACTCAGGGGTTTGAGTCCTCTGGACTTGAAAAGTAGCATTAGTGTACTCAGGGGTTCGAGTACTCTGGAGTTGAAAAGTAGTATTAGCGTACTGAGGGGCTCGAGGCCCCTGGAGTTAAATAGTGTTATTACTGTACTCAGGGATTTGTGTCCTCTGGAGTTGAAAAGTAGTATTAGTGTACTCTGGGGTTTGAGTCCGCTGGGGTTGAAAAATAGTTATAGTGTACTCAGGGGTTCGCGTCCTCTAAAGTTGAAAAATAGCATTAGTGTACTCAGGGGTTTGATTCCCTTGGAGTTGAACATTAGTATTAGTGTCCTCAGGAGTTCTAGTCCTCTGGAGTTGAAAAGATGTATTAGTGTACTCAGGGGTTCGAGTCCTCTGGAGTTGAAAAATAGTATTAGTGTACTCAGGGGTTTGATTCCCCTGGAGTTGAACATTAGTATTAGTGTGCTCAGGAGTTCTAGTCCTCTGGAGTTGAAAAGATGTATTAGTGTACTCAGGGGTTCGAGTCCCCTGGAGTTGAATAGTGGTGTTAGTGTACTCAGGGGTTTGAGTACCCTGGAATTGAAAATTAGTATTAGTGTACTCAGGGGTTCGAGTCCTCTGGAGTTGAAAAGTTGGATTAGTGTACTCAGGGGGTTAATACCCCTGGAGTTGAAAAGTAGTATTTGTGGACCTAGGGTTTAGAGTCCTCTGGAGTTGAGAAGTAGTATTAGTGTACCCAGGGGTTTGAGCCCCCTGGAGTTGAAAAGTAGTATTAGTGTACTCAGGGGTTTGAGTCCTCTGGAGTTGAAAAGTAGTATTTGTGCACTCAGGGGTTCGATTCCTCTGGTGTTGAAAAGTAGTATTAGTGAACTCAGGGATTCGAGTCCTCTGGAATTGAAAAGTGGTATTAGTGTACTCCGTGATTTGTGTCCTCTGGAGTTGAAAAGTAGTATTAGTGTACTCAGGGGTTTGAGTCCTCTGGAGTTGAAATGTAGTATTAGTGTACTCTGGGGTTCGAGTCCTCTGGAGTTGAAATGTAGTATTAGTGTACTCAGGGATTTGAGTCCCCTGGAGTTGAAAAATAGTTTTAGTGTACTCAGTGGTTTGATTCCCCTGGATTTGAAACGTTGTATTAGTGTACTCAGGGGTTTGATTCCTCAGGAGTTGAAATGTAGTATTAGTGTACTCAGGGGTTTGAGTCCTCTGGAGTTGAAAAGTAGTATCAGTGCACTCAGGGGTTTGAGTCCCCTGGAGTTGAAAAATAGTATTGCGGTGCTCAGGGGGTTTGAGTTACCTGGAGTTGAAAAGTAGTATTAGTTTACTCAGGGATTTGAGTCCCCTGGAGTTGAAAAGTAGTTTTAGTGAACTAAGGGGTTTGAGTCCCCTGGAGTTGAAAAGTACTATTAGTGTACTCTGGGGTTCGATTCCTCAGGAGTTGAAAAGTTGTATCAGTGTACTAAGGGGTTTGAGTCCCTTGGAGTTGAAAAATAGTATTCTTGTACTCAGGGATTTGAGTTACCTGGAGTTGAAAAGTAGTATTTGTGCACTCCAGGTTTAGAGTCCTTTGTATTTCAAAAGTAGTATTAGTGCACTCAGGGGTTCGAGTCCTCTGGAGGTGAAAATTAGTATTAGTGTACTCAGGGGTTCGAGTCCTCTGGAGTTGAAAAGTAGTATTAGTGTTCTAAGGGGATTGAGTCCTCTGGAGTTGAAAAGTAGTATTAGTGTACTCAGGGGTTTGAGTACTCTGGAGTTGAAAAGTAGTATTAGTGTACTCAGGGGTTGGTGTCCCCGGGAGTTGAAAAGTAATATTAGTGTACTCAGGGGTTTGAGCCCTCTTGAGTTGAAAAGTAATATCAGTGTACTCAGGGGTTCGAGTCCTCTGGAGTTGAAAAGTAGTATTAGTGTTTTCCGGGATTCGTGTCCTCTGGAGTTCAAAAGTAGTATTAGCGTCTCAGGGGTTTGAGTCCTCTGGATTTGAACAGTAGTATTAGTGTACTTAGGGGTTTGAGTCCCCTGGAGTTGAAAAGTAGTACTAGTGCACGCGGGGTTCGAGTCCACGGAGTTGAAAATTACTATTAGTGTACTCAGTGCTTTGAGTCAACTGGAGTTGAAATGTAGTATTGGTGTACTCAGGGGTCTGAGTCCCCTGGAGTTGAAAAGTAGTATTAGTGCACTCAGGGGTTTGAGTCCTCTGGACTTGAAAAGTAGTATTAGTGTACTCAGGGGTTCGAGTACTCTGGAGTTGAAAAGTAGTATTAGCGTACTGAGGGGCTCGAGTCCCCTTGAGTTAAATAGTATTATTACTGTACTCAGGGATTTGTGTCCTCTGGAGTTGAAAAGTAGTATTAGTGTACTCTGGGGTTTGAGTCCGCTGGGGTTGAAAAATAGTTATAGTGTACTCAGGGGTTCGCGTCCTCTGGAGTTGAAAAATAGCATTAGTGTACTCAGGGGTTTGATTCCCCTGGAGTTGAACATTAGTATTAGTGTCCTCAGGAGTTCTAGTCCTCTGGAGTTGAAAAGAATTATTAGTGTACTCAGGGGTTCGAGTCCTCTGGAGTTGAAAAATAGTATTCGTGTACTCAGGGGTTTGATTCCCCTGGAGTTGAACATTAGTATTAGTGTGCTCAGGAGTTCTAGTCCTCTGGAGTTGAAAAGATGTATTAGTGTACTCAGGGGTTCGAGTCCCCTGGAGTTGAAAAGTGGTGTTAGTGTACTCAGGGGTTTGAGTACCCTGGAATTGAAAATTAGTATTAGTGTACTCAGGGGTTCGAGTCCTCTGGAGTTGAAAAGTTGGATTAGTGTACTCAGGGGTTTAATACCCCTGGAGTTGAAAAGTAGTATTTGTGGACCTAGGGTTTAGAGTCCTCTGGAGTTGAGAAGTAGTATTAGTGTACCCAGGGGTTTGAGCCCCCTGGAGTTGAAAAGTAGTATTAGTGTACTCAGGGGTTTGAGTCCTCTGGAGTTGAAAAGTAGTATTTGTGCACTCAGGGGTTCGATTCCTCTGGTGTTGAAAAGTAGTATTAGTGAACTCAGGGATTCGAGTCCTCTGGAATTGAAATGTAGTATTAGTGTACTCCGTGATTTGTGTCCTCTGGTGTTGAAAAGTAGTATTAGTGTACTCAGGGGTTTGAGTCCTCTGGAGTTGAAATGTAGTATTAGTGTACTCAGGGGTTTGAGTCCTCTGGAGTTGAAAAGTAGTATTAGTTTACTCTGGGGTTTGAGTCCTCTGGAGTTGAAAAGTAGTATCATTGCACTCAGGGGTTTGAGTCCCCTGGAGTTGAAAAATAGTATTGCGGTACTCAGGGGTTTGAGTTACCTGGAGTTGAAAAGTAGTATTAGTTTACTCAGGGATTTGATGCCCCTGGAGTTGAGAAGTAGTATTAGTGAACTCAGGGGTTTGAGTCCCCTGGAGTTGAAAAGTAGTATTAGTGTACTCAGGGGTTTGTGTCCTCTGGACTTGAAAAGTAGTATTAGTGTACTCAGGGGTTCGAGTACTCTGGAGTTGAAAAGATGTATTAGTGTGCTCTGGGGTTCGAGTCCTCTGGAGTTGAAAAATAGTATTAGTTTACTCAGGTGTTTGAGTCCTCTGGAGTTGAAAGGTAGTATGAGTGTACTCTGGGGCTTGCGTACCCTGGAGCTGAAATTTACTGTTAGTGTAGTGAGGGGTTCGCGTCCTCTGGAGTTGCAAAGTAGTACAAGTGTACTCACGGGTATGAGTCCTGTGGAGTTGAAAAGTAGTATCAGTGTGCTCATGGGTTTGAGACCACAGGAGTTGCATGCAGTATTCGTGTACTCAGGGGTTTGTTTCCCCTGGTGTTGAAAAGTAGTATTAGTGTACTCAGGGATTTGAGTCCCCAGGAGTTGAAAAGTAGTATTATTGTACTCAGGGGTTCGAGTCCTCTGGAGTTGAAAAATAGTATTAGTGTACTCAGGGGTTTGATTCCCCTGGAGTTGAACATTAGTATTAGTGTGCTCAGGAGATCTAGTCCTCTGGAGTTGAAAAGATGTATTAGTGTACTCAGGGGTTTGATTCCCCTGGAGTTGAACATTAGTATTAGTGTGCTCAGGAGATCTAGTCCTCTGGAGTTGAAAAGATGTATTAGTGTACTCAGGGGTTCGAGTCCTCTGGAGTTGAAAAATAGTATTCGTGTACTCAGGGGTTTGATTCCCCTGGAGTTGAACATTAGTATTAGTGTGCTCAGGAGTTCTAGACCTCTGGAGTTGAAAAGATGTATTAGTGTACTCAGGGGTTCGAGTCCCCTGGAGTTGAAAAGTGGTGTTAGTGTACTCAGGGGTTCTATTCCTCTGGTGTTGAAAAGTAGTATTAGTGAACTCAGGGATTCGAGTCCTCTGGAATTGAAAAGTAGTATTAGTGTACTCCGTGATTTGTGTCCTCTGGAGTTGAAAAGTAGTATTAGTGTACTCAGGGGTTTGAGTCCTCGGGAGTTGAAATGTAGTATTAGTGTACTCAGGGATTTGAGTCCCCTGGAGTTGAAAAGAAGTATTATTGTACTCAGGGTTTTGAGTCCCCTGGAGTTGAAGAGTAGTATTAATTTACTGGGGGTTTCGAGTCCTCTGGATTTGGAAAGTAGTCCTAGTGTACTCAGGCGTTTGAGACACCTGGAGTTGAAAAGTAGTATTAGTGTACTCAGGGGTTCGAGTCCTCTGGAGTTGAAATGTAGTATTAGTGTACTCAGGGATTTGAGTCCCCTGGAGTTGAAAAAATAGTTTTAGTGTACTCAGTGGTTTGATTCCCCTGGATTTGAAACGTTGTATTAGTGTACTCTGGGGTTCGATTCCTCAGGAGTTGAAAAGTAGTATTAGTGTACTCAGGGATTTGAGTCCTCTGGAGTTGCAAAGTAGTATAAGTGTAATCTGGGTTTTGAGTCCTGTGGAGTTGAAAAGTAGTATCAGTGTACTCAGGGGTTTGGGTCCACTGGAGTTGCATGTAGTATTAGTGTACTCAGGGGTTTGTGTCCCCTGGTGTTGAAAAGTAGTTTTACTGTACTCAAGGATTTGAGTCCCCAGGATTTGAAAAGATGTATTAGTGAACTCAGGGGTTCTAGTCCTCTGGAGTTGAAAAGTAGTATTAGTGTACTCTGGCATTCGATTGCTCAGGAGTTGAAAAGTAGTATTAGTGTACTCAGGGATTCGAGTCCTCTGGAGTTGCATAATAGCATTTGTGTACCTAGGGGTTTGAGTCCACTGGCTTTGAAAAGTACTATTAGTGTACTTAGGGGTTTGAGCCCCCTGGAGTTGAAAAGTAGTATTAGTGTACTCAGGGGTTTGGGTCCTCTGGTGATGACAATTAGTATTTGTGCACTCTGGGGTTCGATTCCTCTGGTGTTGAAAAGTAGTATTAGTGAACTCAGGGATTCGAGTCCTCTGGAATTGAAATGTAGTATTAGTGTACTCCGTGATTTGTGTCCTCTGGTGTTGAAAAGTAGTATTAGTGTACTCAGGGGTTTGAGTCCTCTGGAGTTGAAATGTAGTATTAGTGTACTCAGGGATTTGAGTCCCCTGGAGTTGAAAAGTAGTATTATTTTACTCGGGGTTTCGAGTCCTCTGGATTTGGAAAGTAGTACTAGTGTACTCAGGGGTTTGAGACCCCTGGAGTTGAAAAGTAGTAGTAGTGTACTCAGGGGTTCGAGTCCTCTGGAGTTGAAATGTAGTATTAGTGTACGCAGGGATTTGAGTCCCCTGGAGTTGAAAAATAGTTTTAGTGTACTCAGTGGTTTGATTCCCCTGGATTTGAAACGTTGTATTAGTGTACTCTGGGGTTCGATTCCTCAGGAGTTGAAAAGTAGTATTAGTGTACTCAGGGAATCGAGTCCTCTGGAGTTGAAATGTTATATTAGTGTACTCCGGGGTTTGAGTCCCCTGGAGTTGAAAAGTAGTATTTGTGTACTCAGAGGTTCGAGTCCTCTGGAGTTGCAAAGTAGTATAAGTGTAATCTGGGTTTTGAGTCCTGTGGAGTTGAAAAGTAGTATCAGTGTACTCAGGGGTTTGGGTCCACTGGAGTTGCATGTCGTATTAGTGTACTCCGGGGTTTGTGTCCCCTGGTGTTGAAAAATAGTATTAGTGTACTCAGGGATTTGAGTCCCCAGGAGTTGAAAAGTAGTATTAGTGTACTCAGGGATTCTAGCCCTCTGGAGTTGAAAAGTTGTATTAGTGTACTCCGGGGTTTGAGTCCCCTGGAGTTGAAAATTAGTATTTGTGTACTCAGGGGTTCGTGTCCGCTGGAGTTGAAAAGTAGTATTAGAGTACTCAGGGGTTTGATTCCCCTGGAGTTGTAAAGTAGTATTAGTGTACTCAGGCGTTTGAGTCCCCTGGAGTTGAAAAGCAGTATTAGTGTACTCATGTGTTCGAGTCCTCTGGAGTTGAAAAATAGTATTCATGTACCCAGGGATTTGAGTCCTCTGGAGTTGAAAAGTAGTATTAGTTTACTCAGGGGTTTGAGTCCCCTGCAGTTGAAAAGTCGTATTAGTGTACTCAGGGGTTTGAGTCCTCTGGAGTTCAAAAGTAGTATCAGTGCACTCAGGGGTTTGAGTCCCCTGGAGTTGAAAAATAGTATTGCGGTGCTCAGGGGGTTTGAGTTACCTGGAGTTGAAAAGTAGTATTAGTTTACTCAGGGATTTGAGTCCCCTGGAGTTGAAAAGTAGTTTTAGTGAACTCAGGGGTTTGAGTCCCCTGGAGTTGAAAAGTACTATAAGTGTACTCTGGGGTTCGATTCCTCAGGAGTTGAAAAGTAGTATTAGTGTACAAAGGGGTTTGAGTCCCTTGGACTTGAAAAATAGTATTCTTGTACTCAGGGATTTGAGTTACCTGGAGTTGAAAAGTAGTATTTGTGCACTCCAGGTTTAGAGTCCTTTGTAGTTCAAAAGTAGTATTAGTGCACTCAGGGGTTCGAGTCCTCTGGAGGTGAAAATTAGTATTAGTGTACTCAGGGGATCGAGTCCTCTGGAGTTGAAAAGTAGTATTAGTGTACTAAAGGGTTTGAGTCCTCTGGAGTTGAAAAGTAGTATTAGTGTACTCAGGGGTTTGAGTACTCTGGAGTTGAAAGGTAGTATTAGTGTACTCAGGGGTTGGTGTCCCCGGGAGTTGAAAAGTAATATTAGTGTACTCAGGGGTTTGAGTCCTCTTGAGTTGAAAAGTAATATCAGTGTACTCAGGGGTTCGAGTCCTCTGGAGTTGAAAAGTTGTATTAGTGTTTTCCGGGATTCGTGTCCTCTGGAGTTCAAAAGTAGTATTAGCGTCTCAGGGGTTTGAGTCCTCTGGATTTGAACAGTAGTATTAGTGTACTTAGGGGTTTGAGTCCCCTGGAGTTGAAAAGTAGTATTAGTGTACGCGGGGTTCGAGTCCACAGAGTTGAAAATTACTATTAGTGTACTCAGTGCTTTGAGTCAACTGGAGTTGAAATGTAGTATTGGTGTACTCAGGGGTCTGAGTCCCCTGGAGTTGAAAAGTAGCATTATTGTACTCAGGGTTTTGAGTCCCCTGGAGTTGAAAAGTAGTATTATTTTACTCGGGGTTTCGAGTCCTCTGGATTTGGAAAGTAGTACTAGTGTACTCAGGGGTTTGAGGCCCCTGGAGTTGAAAAGTAGTATTAGTGTACAATGGGGTTCGAGTCCTCTGGAGTTGAAATGTAATATTAGTGTACTCAGGGATTTGAGTCCCCTGGAGTTGAAAAATAGTTTTAGTGTACTCAGTGGTTTGATTCCCCTGGATTTGAAACGTTGTATTAGTGTACTCTGGGGTTCGATTCCTCAGGAGTTGAAAAGTAGTATTAGTGTACTCAGGGATTCGAGTCCTCTGGAGTTGCAAAGTAGTATAAGTGTAATCTGGGTTTTGAGTCCTGTGGAGTTGAAAAGTAGTATCAGTGTACTCAGGGGTTTGGGTCCACTGGAGTTGCATGTCGTATTAGTGTACTCAGGGGTTTGTGTCCCCTGGTGTTGAAAAGTAGTATTAGTGTACTCAGGGATTTGAGTCCCCAGGAGTTGAAAAGTAGTATTAGTGAACTCAGGAGTTCTCGTCCTCTGGAGTTGAAAAGTAGTATTAGCACACTCTGGGGTTCGATTCCTCAGGAGTTGAAAAGTAGTATTAGTGTATTCAGGGATTCGAGCCCTCTGGAGTTGAAAAGTTGTATTAGTGTACTCCGGGGTTTGAGTCCCCTGGAGTTGAAAAGTAGTATTTGTGTACTCAGGGGTTCGTTTCCTCTGGAGTTGAAAAGTAGTATTAGAGTACTCAGGGGTTTGATTCCCCTGGAGTTGTAAAGTAGTATTAGTGTACTCAGGCATTTGAGTCCCCTGGAGTTGAAAAGCAGTATTAGTGTACTCATGTGTTCGAGTCCTCTGGAGTTGAAAAATAGTATTCGTGTACCCAGGGATTTGAGTTCTCTGGAGTTGAAAAGTAGTATTAGTTTACTCAGGGGTTTGAGTCCCCTGCAGTTGAAAAGTCATATTAGTGTACTCAGGGGTTTGAGTCCTCTGGAGTTGAAAAGTAGTATTAGTTTACTCAGGGGTTTGAGTCCTCTGGAGTTCAAAAGTAGTATCAGTGCACTCAGCGGTTTGAGTCACCTGGAGTTGAAAAATAGTATTGCGGTACTCAGGGGTTTGAGTTACCTGGAGTTGAAAAGTAGTATTAGTTTACTCAGGGATTTGAGTCCCCTGGAGTTGAAAAGTAGTATTAGTGAACTCAGGGGTTTGAGTCCCCTGGAGTTGAAAAGTAGTATTAGTGTACTCAGGGGTTTGTGTCCTCTGGACTTGAAAGGTAGTATTAGTGTACTCAGGGGTTCGAGTACTCTGGAGTTGAAAAGATGTATTAGTGTGCTCTGGGGTTCGAGTCCTCTGGAGTTGAAAAATAGTATTAGTTTACTCAGGTGTTTGAGTCCTCTGGAGTTGAAAGGTAGTATGAGTGTACTCTGGGGCTTGCGTACCCTGGAGCTGAAATTTACTATTAGTGTACTCAGGGGTTCGCGTCCTCTGGAGTTGCAAAGTAGTACAAGTGTACTCACGGGTATGAGTCCTGTGGAGTTGAAAAGTAGTATCAGTGTGCTCATGGGTTTGAGACCACAGGAGTTGCATGCAGTATTCGTGTACTCAGGGGTTTGTTTCCCCTGGTGTTGAAAAGTAGTATTAGTGTACTCAGGGATTTGAGTCCCCAGGAGTTGAAAAGTATTATTATTGTACTCAGGGGTTCGAGTCCTCTGGAGTTGAAAAATAGTATTAGTGTACTCAGGGGTTTGAATCCCCTGGAGTTGAACATTAGTATTAATGTGCTCAGGAGATCTAGTCCTCTGGAGTTGAAAAGATGTATTAGTGTACTCAGGGGTTCGAGTCCTCTGGAGTTGAAAAATAGTATTCGTGTACTCAGGGGTTTGATTCCCCTGGAGTTGAACATTAGTATTAGTGTGCTCAGGAGTTCTAGTCCCCTGCAGTTGAAAAGATGTATTAGTGTACTCAGCGGTTTGAGTCCTCTGGAGTTGAAAAGTAGTATTCGTGTACTCAGGGGTTTGAGTACTCTGGAGTTGAAAAGTAGTATTAGTGTACTCAGGGGTTGGTGTCCCCGGGATTTGAAAAGTAATATCAGTGTACTCAGGGGTTCGAGTCCTCTGGAGTTGAAAAGTAGTATTAGTGTTTTCCGGGATTCGTGTCCTCTGGAGTTCAAAAGTAGTATTAGCGTCTCAGGGGTTTGAGTCCTCTGGATTTGAACAGTAGTATTAGTGTACTTAGGGGTTTGAGTCCCCTGGAGTTGAAAAGTAGTACTAGTGCACGCGGCGTTCGAGTCCACGGAGTTGAAAATTACTATTAGTGTACTCAGTGCTTTGAGTCAACTGGAGTTGAAATGTAGTATTGGTGTACGCAGGGGTCTGAGTCCCCTGGAGTTGAAAAGAAGTATTAGTGTACTCAGGGGTTTGAGTCCTCTGGACTTGAAAAGTAGTATTAGTGTACTCAGGGGTTCGAGTACTCTGGAGTTAAAAAGTAGTATTAGCGTACTGAGGGGCTCGAGGCCCCTGGAGTTAAATAGTATTATTACTGTACTCAGGGATTTGTGTCCTCTGGAGTTGAAAAGTAGTATTAGTGTACTCTGGGGTTTGAGTCCGCTGGGGTTGAAAAATAGTTATAGTGTACTCAGGGGTTCGCGTCATCTAAAGTTGAAAAATAGCATTAGTGTACTCAGGGGTTTGATTCCCCTGGAGTTGAACATTAGTATTAGTGTCCTCAGGAGTTCTAGTCCTCTGGAGTTGAAAAGATGTATTAGTGTACTCAGGGGTTCGAGTCCTCTGGAGTTGAAAAATAGTATTAGTGAACTCAGGGGTTTGATTCCCCTGGAGTTGAACATTAGTATTAGTGTGCTCAGGAGTTCTAGTCCTCTGGAGTTGAAAAGATGTATTAGTGTACTCAGGGGTTCGAGTCCCCTGGAGTTGAAAAGTCGTGTTAGTGTACTCAGGGGTTTGAGTACCCTGGAATTGAAAATTAGTATTAGTGTACACAGGGGTTCGAGTCCTCTGGAGTTGAAAAGTTGGATTAGTGTACTCAGGGGTTTAATACCCCTGGAGTTGAAAAGTAGTATTTGTGGACCTAGGGTTTAGAGTCCTCTGGAGTTGAGAAGTAGTATTAGTGTACCCAGGGGTTTGAGCCCCCTGGAGTTGAAAAGTAGTATTAGTGTACTCAGGGGTTTGAGTCCTCTGGAGTTGAAAAGTAGTATTTGTGCACTCAGGGGTTCGATTCCTCTGGTGTTGAAAAGTAGTATTAGTGAACTCAGGGATTCGAGTCCTCTGGAATTGAAAAGTAGTATTAGTGTACTCCGTGATTTGTGTCCTCTGGAGTTGAAAAGTAGTATTAGTGTACTCAGGTGTTTGAGTCCTCTGGAGTTGAAATGTAGTATTAGTGTACTCTGGGGTTCGAGTCCTCTGGAGTTGAAATGTAGTATTAGTGTACTCAGGGATTTGAGTCCCCTGGAGTTGAAAAATAGTTTTAGTGTACTCAGTGGTTTGATTCCCCTGGATTTGAAACGTTGTATTAGTGTATTCTTGGGTTCGATTCCTCAGGAGTTGAAAAGTAGTATTAGTGTACTCAGGGGTTTGAGTCCTCTGGAGTTGAAAAGTAGTATCAGTGCACTCAGGGGTTTGAGTCCCCTGGAGTTGAAAAATAGTATTGCGGTGCTCAGGGGGTTTGAGTTACCTGGAGTTGAAAAGTAGTATTAGTTTACTCAGGGATTTGAGTCCCCTGGAGTTGAAAAGTAGTTTTAGTGAACTCAGGGGTTTGAGTCCCCTGGAGTTGAAAAGTACTATTAGTGTACTCTGGGGTTCGATTCCTCAGGAGTTGAAAAGTAGTATCAGTGTACTAAGGGGTTTGAGTCCCTTGGAGTTGAAAAATAGTATTCTTGTACTCAGGGATTTGAGTTACCTGGAGTTGAAAAGTAGTATTTGTGCACTCCAGGTTTAGAGTCCTTTGTATTTCAAAAGTAGTATTAGTGCACTCAGGGAATCGAGTCCTCTGGAGTTGAAATGTTATATTAGTGTACTCCGGGGTTTGAGTCCCCTGGAGTTGAAAAGTAGTATTTGTGTACTCAGAGCTTCGCGTCCTCTGGAGTTGCAAAGTAGTATAAGTGTAATCTGGGTTTTGAGTCCTGTGGAGTTGAAAAGTAGTATCAGTGTACTCAGGGGTTTGGGTCCACTGGAGTTGCATGTAGTATTAGTGTACTCAGGGGTTTGTGTCCCCTGGTGTTGAAAAGTAGTTTTACTGTACTCAAGGATTTGAGTCCCCAGGATTTGAAAAGATGTATTAGTGAACTCAGGGGTTCTAGTCCTCTGGAGTTGAAAAGTAGTATTAGTGTACTCTGGCATTCGATTGCTCAGGTGTTGAAAAGTAGTATTAGTGTACTCAGGGATTCGAGTCCTCTGGAGTTGCATAATAGCATTTGTATACCTAGGGGTTTGAGTCCACTGGCTTTGAAAAGTACTATTAGTGTACTTAGGGGTTTGAGCCCCCTGGAGTTGAAAAGTAGTATTAGTGTACTCAGGGGTTTGGGTCTTCTGGTGATGAAAATTAGTATTTGTGCACGCTGGGGTTCGATTCCTCTGGTGTTGAAAAGTAGTATTAGTGAACTCAGGGATTCGAGTCCTCTGGAATTGAAATGTAGTATTAGTGTACTCCGTGATTTGTGTCCTCTGGTGTTGAAAAGTAGTATTAGTGTACTCAGGGGTTTGAGTCCTCTGGAGTTGAAATGTAGTATTAGTGTACTCAGGGATTTGAGTCCCCTGGAGTTGAAAAGTAGTATTATTTTACTCGGGGTTTCGAGTCCTCTGGATTTGGAAAGTAGTACTAGTGTACTCAGGGGTTTGAGACCCCTGGAGTTGAAAAGTAGTAGTAGTGTACTCAGGGGTTCGAGTCCTCTGGAGTTGAAATGTAGTATTAGTGTACGCAGGGATTTGAGTCCCCTGGAGTTGAAAAATAGTTTTAGTGTACTCAGTGGTTTGATTCCCCTGGATTTGAAACGTTGTATTAGTGTACTCTGGGGTTCGATTCCTCAGGAGTTGAAAAGTAGTATTAGTGTACTCAGGGAATCGAGTCCTCTGGAGTTGAAATGTTATATTAGTGTACTCCGGGGTTTGAGTCCCCTGGTGTTGAAAAGTAGTATTTGTGTACTCAGAGGTTCGAGTCCTCTGGAGTTGCAAAGTAGTATAAGTGTAATCTGGGTTTTGAGTCCTGTGGAGTTGAAAAGTAGTATCAGTGTACTCAGGGGTTTGGGTCCACTGGAGTTGCATGTCGTATTAGTGTACTCCGGGGTTTGTGTCCCCTGGTGTTGAAAAATAGTATTAGTGTACTCAGGGATTTGAGTCCCCAGGAGTTGAAAAGTAGTATTAGTGTACTCAGGGATTCTAGCCCTCTGGAGTTGAAAAGTTGTATTAGTGTACTCCGGGGTTTGAGTCCCCTGGAGTTGAAAATTAGTATTTGTGTACTCAGGGGTTCGTGTCCGCTGGAGTTGAAAAGTAGTATTAGAGTACTCAGGGGTTTGATTCCCCTGGAGTTGTAAAGTAGTATTAGTGTACTCAGGCGTTTGAGTCCCCTGGAGTTGAAAAGCAGTATTAGTGTACTCATGTGTTCGAGTCCTCTGGAGTTGAAAAATAGTATTCATGTACCCAGGGATTTGAGTCCTCTGGAGTTGAAAAGTAGTATTAGTTTACTCAGGGGTTTGAGTCCCCTGCAGTTGAAAAGTCGTATTAGTGTACTCAGGGGTTTGAGTCCTCTGGAGTTGAAAAGTAGTATTAGTTTACTCAGGGGTTTGAGTCCTCTGGAGTTCAAAAGTAGTATCAGTGCACTCAGGGGTTTGAGTCCCCTGGAGTTGAAAAATAGTATTGCGGTGCTCAGGGGGTTTGAGTTACCTGGAGTTGAAAAGTAGTATTAGTTTACTCAGGGATTTGAGTCCCCTGGAGTTGAAAAGTAGTTTTAGTGAACTCAGGGGTTTGAGTCCCCTGGAGTTGAAAAGTACTATAAGTGTACTCTGGGGTTCGATTCCTCAGGAGTTGAAAAGTAGTATTTGTGTACAAAGGGGTTTGAGTCCCTTGGACTTGAAAAATAGTATTCTTGTACTCAGGGATTTGAGTTACCTGGAGTTGAAAAGTAGTATTTGTGCACTCCAGGTTTAGAGTCCTTTGTAGTTCAAAAGTAGTATTAGTGCACTCAGGGGTTCGAGTCCTCTGGAGGTGAAAATTAGTATTAGTGTACTCAGGGGATCGAGTCCTCTGGAGTTGAAAAGTAGTATTAGTGTACTAAGGGGTTTGAGTCCTCTGGAGTTGAAAAGTAGTATTAGTGTACTCAGGGGTTTGAGTACTCTGGAGTTGAAAGGTAGTATTAGTGTACTCAGGGGTTGGTGTCCCCGGGAGTTGAAAAGTAATATTAGTGTACTCAGGGGTTTGAGTCCTCTTGAGTTGAAAAGTAATATCAGTGTACTCAGGGGTTCGAGTCCTCTGGAGTTGAAAAGTAGTATTAGTGTTTTCCGGGATTCGTGTCCTCTGGAGTTCAAAAGTAGTTTTAGCGTCTCAGGGGTTTGAGTCCTCTGGATTTGAACAGTAGTATTAGTGTACTTAGGGGTTTGAGTCCCCTGGAGTTGAAAAGTAGTATTAGTGTACGCGGGGTTCGAGTCCACAGAGTTGAAAATTACTATTAGTGTACTCAGTGCTTTGAGTCAACTGGAGTTGAAATGTAGTATTGGTGTACTCAGGGGTCTGAGTCCCCTGGAGTTGAAAAGTAGTATTATTGTACTCAGGGTTTTGAGTCCCCTGGAGTTGAAAAGTAGTATTATTTTACTCGGGGTTTCGAGTCCTCTGGATTTGGAAAGTAGTACTAGTGTACTCAGGGGTTTGAGGCCCCTGGAGTTGAAAAGTAGTATTAGTGTACTCTGGGGTTCGAGTCCTCTGGAGTTGAAATGTAGTATTAGTGTACTCAGGGATTTGAGTCCCCTGGAGTTGAAAAATAGTTTTAGTGTACTCAGTGGTTTGATTCCCCTGGATTTGAAACGTTGTATTAGTGTACTCTGGGGTTCGATTCCTCAGGAGTTGAAAAGTAGTATTAGTGTACTCAGGGATTCGAGTCCTCTGGAGTTGCAAAGTAGTATAAGTGTAATCTGGGTTTTGAGTCCTGTGGAGTTGAAAAGTAGTATCAGTGTACTCAGGGGTTTGGGTCCACTGGAGTTGCATGTCGTATTAGTGTACTCAGGGGTTTGTGTCCCCTGGTGTTGAAAAGTAGTATTAGTGTACTCAGGGATTTGAGTCCCCAGGAGTTGAAAAGTAGTATTAGTGAACTCAGGAGTTCTCGTCCTCTGGAGTTGAAAAGTAGTATTAGCACACTCTGGGGTTCGATTCCTCAGGAGTTGAAAAGTAGTATTAGTGTATTCAGGGATTCGAGCCCTCTGGAGTTGAAAAGTTGTATTAGTGTACTCCGGGGTTTGAGTCCCCTGGAGTTGAAAAGTAGTATTTGTGTACTCAGGGGTTCGTTTCCTCTGGAGTTGAAAAGTAGTATTAGAGTACTCAGGGGTTTGATTCCCCTGGAGTTGTAAAGTAGTATTAGTGTACTCAGGCATTTGAGTCCCCTGGAGTTGAAAAGCAGTATTAGTGTACTCATGTGTTCGAGTCCTCTGGAGTTGAAAAATAGTATTCGTGTACCCAGGGATTTGAGTTCTCTGGAGTTGAAAAGTAGTATTAGTTTACTCAGGGGTTTGAGTCCCCTGCAGTTGAAAAGTCGTATTAGTGTACTCAGGGGTTTGAGTCCTCTGGAGTTCAAAAGTAGTATCAGTGCACTCAGCGGTTTGAGTCACCTGGAGTTGAAAAATAGTATTGCGGTACTCAGGGGTTTGAGTTACTTGGAGTTGAAAAGTAGTATTAGTTTACTCAGGGATTTGAGTCCCCTGGAGTTGAAAAGTAGTATTAGTGTACTCAGGGGTTTGAGTACTCTGGAGTTGAAAAGTAGTATTAGTGTACTCAGGGGTTGGTGTCCCCGGGATTTGAAAAGTAATATTAGTGTACTCAGGGGTTTGAGTCCTCTTGAGTTGAAAAGTAATATCAGTGTACTCAGGGGTTCGAGTCCTCTGGAGTTGAAAAGTAGTATTAGTGTTTTCCGGGATTCGTGTCCTCTGGAGTTCAAAAGTAGTATTAGCGTCTCAGGGGTTTGAGTCCTCTGGATTTGAACAGTAGTATTAGTGTACTTAGGGGTTTGAGTCCCCTGGAGTTGAAAAGTAGTACTAGTGCACGCGGGGTTCGAGTCCACGGAGTTGAAAATTACTATTAGTGTACTCAGTGCTTTGAGTCAACTGGAGTTGAAATGTAGTATTGGTGTACTCAGGGGTCTGAGTCCCCTGGAGTTGAAAAGAAGTATTAGTGTACTCAGGGGTTTGAGTCCTCTGGACTTGAAAAGTAGTATTAGTGTACTCTGGGGTTTGAGTCCGCTGGGGTTGAAAAATAGTTATAGTGTACTCAGGGGTTCGCGTCCTCTAAAGTTGAAAAATAGCATTAGTGTACTCAGGGGTTTGATTCCCCTGGAGTTGAACATTAGTATTAGTGTCCTCAGGAGTTCTAGTCCTCTGGAGTTGAAAAGATGTATTAGTGTACTCAGGGGTTCGAGTCCTCTGGAGTTGAAAAATAGTATTAGTGTACTCAGGGGTTTGATTCCCCTGGAGTTGATCATTAGTATTAGTGTGCTCAGGAGTTCTAGTCCTCTGGAGTTGAAAAGATGTATTATTGTACTCAGGGGTTCGAGTCCCCTGGAGTTGAAAAGTCGTGTTAGTGTACTCAGGGGTTTGAGTACCCTGGAATTGAAAATTAGTATTAGTGTACTCAGGGGTTCGAGTCCTCTGGAGTTGAAAAGTTGGATTAGTGTACTCAGGGGTTTAATACCCCTGGAGTTGAAAAGTAGTATTTGTGGACCTAGGGTTTAGAGTCCTCTGGAGTTGAGAAGTAGTATTAGTGTACCCAGGGGTTTGAGCCCCCTGGAGTTGAAAAGTAGTATTAGTGTACTCAGGGGTTTGAGTCCTCTGGAGTTGAAAAGTAGTATTTGTGCACTCAGGGGTTCGATTCCTCTGGTGTTGAAAAGTAGTATTAGTGAACTCAGGGATTCGAGTCCTCTGGAATTGAAAAGTAGTATTAGTGTACTCCGTGATTTGTGTCCTCTGGAGTTGAAAAGTATATTAGTGTACTCAGGTGTTTGAGTCCTCTGGAGTTGAAATGTAGTATTAGTGTACTCTGGGGTTCGAGTCCTCTGGAGTTGAAATGTAGTATTAGTGTACTCAGGGATTTGAGTCCCCTGGAGTTGAAAAATAGTTTTAGTGTACTCAGTGGTTTGATTCCCCTGGATTTGAAACGTTGTAGTAGTGTATTCTGGGGTTCGATTCCTCAGGAGTTGAAAAGTAATATTAGTGTACTCAGGGGTTTGAGTCCTCTGGAGTTGAAAAGTAGTATCAGTGCACTCAGGGGTTTGAGTCCCCTGGAGTTGAAAAATAGTATTGCGGTGCTCAGGGGGTTTGAGTTACCTGGAGTTGAAAAGTAGTATTAGTTTTCTCAGGGATTTGAGTCCCCTGGAGTTGAAAAGTAGTTTTAGTGATCTCAGGGGTTTGAGTCCCCTGGAGTTGAAAAGTACTATTAGTGTACTCTGGGGTTCGATTCCTCAGGAGTTGAAAAGTAGTATCAGTGTACTAAGGGGTTTGAGTCCCTTGGAGTTGAAAAATAGTATTCTTGTACTCAGGGATTTGAGTTACCTGGAGTTGAAAAGTAGTATTTGTGCACTCCAGGTTTAGAGTCCTTTGTATTTCAAAAGTAGTATTAGTGCACTCAGGGAATCGAGTCCTCTGGAGTTGAAATGTTATATTAGTGTACTCCGGGGTTTGAGTCCCCTGGAGTTGAAAAGTAGTATTTGTGTACTCAGAGGTTCGCGTCCTCTGGAGTTGCAAAGTAGTATAAGTGTAATCTGGGTTTTGAGTCCTGTGGAGTTGAAAAGTAGTATCAGTGTACTCAGGGGTTTGGGTCCACTGGAGTTGCATGTCGTATTAGTGTACTCAGGGGTTTGTGTCCCCTGGTGTTGAAAAGTAGTTTTACTGTACTCAAGGATTTGAGTCCCCAGGATTTGAAAAGATGTATTAGTGAACTCAGGGGTTCTAGTCCTCTGGAGTTGAAAAGTAGTATTAGTGTACTCTGGCATTCGATTGCTCAGGTGTTGAAAAGTAGTATTAGTGTACTCAGGGATTCGAGTCCTCTGGAGTTGCATAATAGCATTTGTATACCTAGGGGTTTGAGTCCACTGGCTTTGAAAAGTACTATTAGTGTACTTAGGGGTTTGAGCCCCCTGGAGTTGAAAAGTAGTATTAGTGTACTCAGGGGTTTGGGTCTTCTGGTGATGAAAATTAGTATTTGTGCACTCTGGGGTTCGATTCCTCTGGTGTTGAAAAGTAGTATTAGTGAACTCAGGGATTCGAGTCCTCTGGAATTGAAATGTAGTATTAGTGTACTCCGTGATTTGTGTCCTCTGGTGTTGAAAAGTAGTATTAGTGTACTCAGGGGTTTGAGTCCTCTGGAGTTGAAATGTAGTATTAGTGTACTCAGGGATTTGAGTCCCCTGGAGTTGAAAAGTAGTATTATTTTACTCGGGGTTTCGAGTCCTCTGGATTTGGAAAGTAGTACTAGTGTACTCAGGGGTTTGAGACCCCTGGAGTTGAAAAGTAGTAGTAGTGTACTCAGGGGTTCGAGTCCTCTGGAGTTGAAATGTAGTATTAGTGTACGCAGGGATTTGAGTCCCCTGGAGTTGAAAAATAGTTTTAGTGTACTCAGTGGTTTGATTCCCCTGGATTTGAAACGTTGTATTAGTGTACTCTGGGGTTCGATTCCTCAGGAGTTGAAAAGTAGTATTAGTGTACTCAGGGAATCGAGTCCTCTGGAGTTGAAATGTTATATTAGTGTACTCCGGGGTTTGAGTCCCCTGGAGTTGAAAAGTAGTATTTGTGTACTCAGAGGTTCGAGTCCTCTGGAGTTGCAAAGTAGTATAAGTGTAATCTGGGTTTTGAGTCCTGTGGAGTTGAAAAGTAGTATCAGTGTACTCAGGGGTTTGGGTCCACTGGAGTTGCATGTCGTATTAGTGTACTCCGGGGTTTGTGTCCCCTGGTGTTGAAAAATAGTATTAGTGTACTCAGGGATTTGAGTCCCCAGGAGTTGAAAAGTAGTATTAGTGTACTCAGGGATTCTAGCCCTCTGGAGTTGAAAAGTTGTATTAGTGTACTCCGGGGTTTGAGTCCCCTGGAGTTGAAAATTAGTATTTGTGTACTCAGGGGTTCGTGTCCGCTGGAGTTGAAAAGTAGTATTAGAGTACTCAGGGGTTTGATTCCCCTGGAGTTGTAAAGTAGTATTAGTGTACTCAGGCGTTTGAGTCCCCTGGAGTTGAAAAGCAGTATTAGTGTACTCATGTGTTCGAGTCCTCTGGAGTTGAAAAATAGTATTCATGTACCCAGGGATTTGAGTCCTCTGGAGTTGAAAAGTAGTATTAGTTTACTCAGGGGTTTGAGTCCCCTGCAGTTGAAAAGTCGTATTAGTGTACTCAGGGGTTTGAGTCCTCTGGAGTTGAAAAGTAGTATTAGTTTACTCAGGGGTTTGAGTCCTCTGGAGTTCAAAAGTAGTATCAGTGCACTCAGGGGTTTGAGTCCCCTGGAGTTGAAAAATAGTATTGCGGTGCTCAGGGGGTTTGAGTTACCTGGAGTTGAAAAGTAGTATTAGTTTACTCAGGGATTTGAGTCCCCTGGAGTTGAAAAGTAGTTTTAGTGAACTCAGGGGTTTGAGTCCCCTGGAGTTGAAAAGTACTATAAGTGTACTCTGGGGTTCGATTCCTCAGGAGTTGAAAAGTAGTATTTGTGTACAAAGGGGTTTGAGTCCCTTGGACTTGAAAAATAGTATTCTTGTACTCAGGGATTTGAGTTACCTGGAGTTGAAAAGTAGTATTTGTGCACTCCAGGTTTAGAGTCCTTTGTAGTTCAAAAGTAGTATTAGTGCACTCAGGGGTTCGAGTCCTCTGGAGGTGAAAATTAGTATTAGTGTACTCAGGGGATCGAGTCCTCTGGAGTTGAAAAGTAGTATTAGTGTACTAAGGGGTTTGAGTCCTCTGGAGTTGAAAAGTAGTATTAGTGTACTCAGGGGTTTGAGTACTCTGGAGTTGAAAGGTAGTATTAGTGTACTCAGGGGTTGGTGTCCCCGGGAGTTGAAAAGTAATATTAGTGTACTCAGGGGTTTGAGTCCTCTTGAGTTGAAAAGTAATATCAGTGTACTCAGGGGTTCGAGTCCTCTGGAGTTGAAAAGTAGTATTAGTGTTTTCCGGGATTCGTGTCCTCTGGAGTTCAAAAGTAGTTTTAGCGTCTCAGGGGTTTGAGTCCTCTGGATTTGAACAGTAGTATTAGTGTACTTAGGGGTTTGAGTCCCCTGGAGTTGAAAAGTAGTATTAGTGTACGCGGGGTTCGAGTCCACAGAGTTGAAAATTACTATTAGTGTACTCAGTGCTTTGAGTCAACTGGAGTTGAAATGTAGTATTGGTGTACTCAGGGGTCTGAGTCCCCTGGAGTTGAAAAGTAGTATTATTGTACTCAGGGTTTTGAGTCCCCTGGAGTTGAAAAGTAGTATTATTTTACTCGGGGTTTCGAGTCCTCTGGATTTGGAAAGTAGTACTAGTGTACTCAGGGGTTTGAGGCCCCTGGAGTTGAAAAGTAGTATTAGTGTACAATGGGGTTCGAGTCCTCTGGAGTTGAAATGTAGTATTAGTGTACTCAGGGATTTGAGTCCCCTGGAGTTGAAAAATAGTTTTAGTGTACTCAGTGGTTTGATTCCCCTGGATTTGAAACGTTGTATTAGTGTACTCTGGGGTTCGATTCCTCAGGAGTTGAAAAGTAGTATTAGTGTACTCAGGGATTCGAGTCCTCTGGAGTTGCAAAGTAGTATAAGTGTAATCTGGGTTTTGAGTCCTGTGGAGTTGAAAAGTAGTATCAGTGTACTCAGGGGTTTGGGTCCACTGGAGTTGCATGTCGTATTAGTGTACTCAGGGGTTTGTGTCCCCTGGTGTTGAAAAGTAGTATTAGTGTACTCAGGGATTTGAGTCCCCAGGAGTTGAAAAGTAGTATTAGTGAACTCAGGAGTTCTCGTCCTCTGGAGTTGAAAAGTAGTATTAGCACACTCTGGGGTTCGATTCCTCAGGAGTTGAAAAGTAGTATTAGTGTATTCAGGGATTCGAGCCCTCTGGAGTTGAAAAGTTGTATTAGTGTACTCCGGGGTTTGAGTCCCCTGGAGTTGAAAAGTAGTATTTGTGTACTCAGGGGTTCGTTTCCTCTGGAGTTGAAAAGTAGTATTAGAGTACTCAGGGGTTTGATTCCCCTGGAGTTGTAAAGTAGTATTAGTGTACTCAGGCATTTGAGTCCCCTGGAGTTGAAAAGCAGTATTAGTGTACTCATGTGTTCGAGTCCTCTGGAGTTGAAAAATAGTATTCGTGTACCCAGGGATTTGAGTTCTCTGGAGTTGAAAAGTAGTATTAGTTTACTCAGGGGTTTGAGTCCCCTGCAGTTGAAAAGTCGTATTAGTGTACTCAGGGGTTTGAGTCCTCTGGAGTTCAAAAGTAGTATCAGTGCACTCAGCGGTTTGAGTCACCTGGAGTTGAAAAATAGTATTGCGGTACTCAGGGGTTTGAGTTACCTGGAGTTGAAAAGTAGTATTAGTTTACTCAGGGATTTGAGTCCCCTGGAGTTGAAAAGTAGTATTAGTGTACTCAGGGGTTTGAGTACTCTGGAGTTGAAAAGTAGTATTAGTGTACTCAGGGGTTGGTGTCCCCGGGATTTGAAAAGTAATATTAGTGTACTCAGGGGTTTGAGTCCTCTTGAGTTGAAAAGTAATATCAGTGTACTCAGGGGTTCGAGTCCTCTGGAGTTGAAAAGTAGTATTAGTGTTTTCCGGGATTCGTGTCCTCTGGAGTTCAAAAGTAGTATTAGCGTCTCAGGGGTTTGAGTCCTCTGGATTTGAACAGTAGTATTAGTGTACTTAGGGGTTTGAGTCCCCTGGAGTTGAAAAGTAGTACTAGTGCACGCGGGGTTCGAGTCCACGGAGTTGAAAATTACTATTAGTGTACTCAGTGCTTTGAGTCAACTGGAGTTGAAATGTAGTATTGGTGTACTCAGGGGTCTGAGTCCCCTGGAGTTGAAAAGAAGTATTAGTGTACTCAGGGGTTTGAGTCCTCTGGACTTGAAAAGTAGTATTAGTGTACTCTGGGGTTTGAGTCCGCTGGGGTTGAAAAATAGTTATAGTGTACTCAGGGGTTCGCGTCCTCTAAAGTTGAAAAATAGCATTAGTGTACTCAGGGGTTTGATTCCCCTGGAGTTGAACATTAGTATTAGTGTCCTCAGGAGTTCTAGTCCTCTGGAGTTGAAAAGATGTATTAGTGTACTCAGGGGTTCGAGTCCTCTGGAGTTGAAAAATAGTATTAGTGCACTCTGGGGTTCGATTCCTCTGGTGTTGAAAAGTAGTATTAGTGAACTCAGGGATTCGAGTCCTCTGGAATTGAAATGTAGTATTAGTGTACTCCGTGATTTGTGTCCTCTGGTGTTGAAAAGTAGTATTAGTGTACTCAGGGGTTTGAGTCCTCTGGAGTTGAAATGTAGTATTAGTGTACTCAGGGATTTGAGTCCCCTGGAGTTGAAAAGTAGTATTATTTTACTCGGGGTTTCGAGTCCTCTGGATTTGGAAAGTAGTACTAGTGTACTCAGGGGTTTGAGACCCCTGGAGTTGAAAAGTAGTAGTAGTGTACTCAGGGGTTCGAGTCCTCTGGAGTTGAAATGTAGTATTAGTGTACGCAGGGATTTGAGTCCCCTGGAGTTGAAAAATAGTTTTAGTGTACTCAGTGGTTTGATTCCCCTGGATTTGAAACGTTGTATTAGTGTACTCTGGGGTTCGATTCCTCAGGAGTTGAAAAGTAGTATTAGTGTACTCAGGGAATCGAGTCCTCTGGAGTTGAAATGTTATATTAGTGTACTCCGGGGTTTGAGTCCCCTGGAGTTGAAAAGTAGTATTTGTGTACTCAGAGGTTCGAGTCCTCTGGAGTTGCAAAGTAGTATAAGTGTAATCTGGGTTTTGAGTCCTGTGGAGTTGAAAAGTAGTATCAGTGTACTCAGGGGTTTGGGTCCACTGGAGTTGCATGTCGTATTAGTGTACTCCGGGGTTTGTGTCCCCTGGTGTTGAAAAATAGTATTAGTGTACTCAGGGATTTGAGTCCCCAGGAGTTGAAAAGTAGTATTAGTGTACTCAGGGATTCTAGCCCTCTGGAGTTGAAAAGTTGTATTAGTGTACTCCGGGGTTTGAGTCCCCTGGAGTTGAAAATTAGTATTTGTGTACTCAGGGGTTCGTGTCCGCTGGAGTTGAAAAGTAGTATTAGAGTACTCAGGGGTTTGATTCCCCTGGAGTTGTAAAGTAGTATTAGTGTACTCAGGCGTTTGAGTCCCCTGGAGTTGAAAAGCAGTATTAGTGTACTCATGTGTTCGAGTCCTCTGGAGTTGAAAAATAGTATTCATGTACCCAGGGATTTGAGTCCTCTGGAGTTGAAAAGTAGTATTAGTTTACTCAGGGGTTTGAGTCCCCTGCAGTTGAAAAGTCGTATTAGTGTACTCAGGGGTTTGAGTCCTCTGGAGTTGAAAAGTAGTATTAGTTTACTCAGGGGTTTGAGTCCTCTGGAGTTCAAAAGTAGTATCAGTGCACTCAGGGGTTTGAGTCCCCTGGAGTTGAAAAATAGTATTGCGGTGCTCAGGGGGTTTGAGTTACCTGGAGTTGAAAAGTAGTATTAGTTTACTCAGGGATTTGAGTCCCCTGGAGTTGAAAAGTAGTTTTAGTGAACTCAGGGGTTTGAGTCCCCTGGAGTTGAAAAGTACTATAAGTGTACTCTGGGGTTCGATTCCTCAGGAGTTGAAAAGTAGTATTTGTGTACAAAGGGGTTTGAGTCCCTTGGACTTGAAAAATAGTATTCTTGTACTCAGGGATTTGAGTTACCTGGAGTTGAAAAGTAGTATTTGTGCACTCCAGGTTTAGAGTCCTTTGTAGTTCAAAAGTAGTATTAGTGCACTCAGGGGTTCGAGTCCTCTGGAGGTGAAAATTAGTATTAGTGTACTCAGGGGATCGAGTCCTCTGGAGTTGAAAAGTAGTATTAGTGTACTAAGGGGTTTGAGTCCTCTGGAGTTGAAAAGTAGTATTAGTGTACTCAGGGGTTTGAGTACTCTGGAGTTGAAAGGTAGTATTAGTGTACTCAGGGGTTGGTGTCCCCGGGAGTTGAAAAGTAATATTAGTGTACTCAGGGGTTTGAGTCCTCTTGAGTTGAAAAGTAATATCAGTGTACTCAGGGGTTCGAGTCCTCTGGAGTTGAAAAGTAGTATTAGTGTTTTCCGGGATTCGTGTCCTCTGGAGTTCAAAAGTAGTTTTAGCGTCTCAGGGGTTTGAGTCCTCTGGATTTGAACAGTAGTATTAGTGTACTTAGGGGTTTGAGTCCCCTGGAGTTGAAAAGTAGTATTAGTGTACGCGGGGTTCGAGTCCACAGAGTTGAAAATTACTATTAGTGTACTCAGTGCTTTGAGTCAACTGGAGTTGAAATGTAGTATTGGTGTACTCAGGGGTCTGAGTCCCCTGGAGTTGAAAAGTAGTATTATTGTACTCAGGGTTTTGAGTCCCCTGGAGTTGAAAAGTAGTATTATTTTACTCGGGGTTTCGAGTCCTCTGGATTTGGAAAGTAGTACTAGTGTACTCAGGGGTTTGAGGCCCCTGGAGTTGAAAAGTAGTATTAGTGTACAATGGGGTTCGAGTCCTCTGGAGTTGAAATGTAGTATTAGTGTACTCAGGGATTTGAGTCCCCTGGAGTTGAAAAATAGTTTTAGTGTACTCAGTGGTTTGATTCCCCTGGATTTGAAACGTTGTATTAGTGTACTCTGGGGTTCGATTCCTCAGGAGTTGAAAAGTAGTATTAGTGTACTCAGGGATTCGAGTCCTCTGGAGTTGCAAAGTAGTATAAGTGTAATCTGGGTTTTGAGTCCTGTGGAGTTGAAAAGTAGTATCAGTGTACTCAGGGGTTTGGGTCCACTGGAGTTGCATGTCGTATTAGTGTACTCAGGGGTTTGTGTCCCCTGGTGTTGAAAAGTAGTATTAGTGTACTCAGGGATTTGAGTCCCCAGGAGTTGAAAAGTAGTATTAGTGAACTCAGGAGTTCTCGTCCTCTGGAGTTGAAAAGTAGTATTAGCACACTCTGGGGTTCGATTCCTCAGGAGTTGAAAAGTAGTATTAGTGTATTCAGGGATTCGAGCCCTCTGGAGTTGAAAAGTTGTATTAGTGTACTCCGGGGTTTGAGTCCCCTGGAGTTGAAAAGTAGTATTTGTGTACTCAGGGGTTCGTTTCCTCTGGAGTTGAAAAGTAGTATTAGAGTACTCAGGGGTTTGATTCCCCTGGAGTTGTAAAGTAGTATTAGTGTACTCAGGCATTTGAGTCCCCTGGAGTTGAAAAGCAGTATTAGTGTACTCATGTGTTCGAGTCCTCTGGAGTTGAAAAATAGTATTCGTGTACCCAGGGATTTGAGTTCTCTGGAGTTGAAAAGTAGTATTAGTTTACTCAGGGGTTTGAGTCCCCTGCAGTTGAAAAGTCGTATTAGTGTACTCAGGGGTTTGAGTCCTCTGGAGTTCAAAAGTAGTATCAGTGCACTCAGCGGTTTGAGTCACCTGGAGTTGAAAAATAGTATTGCGGTACTCAGGGGTTTGAGTTACCTGGAGTTGAAAAGTAGTATTAGTTTACTCAGGGATTTGAGTCCCCTGGAGTTGAAAAGTAGTATTAGTGTACTCAGGGGTTTGAGTACTCTGGAGTTGAAAAGTATTATTAGTGTACTCAGGGGTTGGTTTCCCCGGGATTTGAAAAGTAATATTAGTGTACTCAGGGGTTTGAGTCCTCTTGAGTTGAAAAGTAATATCAGTGTACTCAGGGGTTCGAGTCCTCTGGAGTTGAAAAGTAGTATTAGTGTTTTCCGGGATTCGTGTCCTCTGGAGTTCAAAAGTAGTATTAGCGTCTCAGGGGTTTGAGTCCTCTGGATTTGAACAGTAGTATTAGTGTACTTAGGGGTTTGAGTCCCCTGGAGTTGAAAAGTAGTACTAGTGCACGCGGGGTTCGAGTCCACGGAGTTGAAAATTACTATTAGTGTACTCAGTGCTTTGAGTCAACTGGAGTTGAAATGTAGTATTGGTGTACTCAGGGGTCTGAGTCCCCTGGAGTTGAAAAGAAGTATTAGTGTACTCAGGGGTTTGAGTCCTCTGGACTTGAAAAGTAGTATTAGTGTACTCTGGGGTTTGAGTCCGCTGGGGTTGAAAAATAGTTATAGTGTACTCAGGGGTTCGCGTCCTCTAAAGTTGAAAAATAGCATTAGTGTACTCAGGGGTTTGATTCCCCTGGAGTTGAACATTAGTATTAGTGTCCTCAGGAGTTCTAGTCCTCTGGAGTTGAAAAGATGTATTAGTGTACTCAGGGGTTCGAGTCCTCTGGAGTTGAAAAATAGTATTAGTGTACTCAGGGGTTTGATTCCCCTGGAGTTGATCATTAGTATTAGTGTGCTCAGGAGTTCTAGTCCTCTGGAGTTGAAAAGATGTATTATTGTACTCAGGGGTTCGAGTCCCCTGGAGTTGAAAAGTCGTGTTAGTGTACTCAGGGGTTTGAGTACCCTGGAATTGAAAATTAGTATTAGTGTACTCAGGGGTTCGAGTCCTCTGGAGTTGAAAAGTTGGATTAGTGTACTCAGGGGTTTAATACCCCTGGAGTTGAAAAGTAGTATTTGTGGACCTAGGGTTTAGAGTCCTCTGGAGTTGAGAAGTAGTATTAGTGTACCCAGGGGTTTGAGCCCCCTGGAGTTGAAAAGTAGTATTAGTGTACTCAGGGGTTTGAGTCCTCTGGAGTTGAAAAGTAGTATTTGTGCACTCAGGGGTTCGATTCCTCTGGTGTTGAAAAGTAGTATTAGTGAACTCAGGGATTCGAGTCCTCTGGAATTGAAAAGTAGTATTAGTGTACTCCGTGATTTGTGTCCTCTGGAGTTGAAAAGTATATTAGTGTACTCAGGTGTTTGAGTCCTCTGGAGTTGAAATGTAGTATTAGTGTACTCTGGGGTTCGAGTCCTCTGGAGTTGAAATGTAGTATTAGTGTACTCAGGGATTTGAGTCCCCTGGAGTTGAAAAATAGTTTTAGTGTACTCAGTGGTTTGATTCCCCTGGATTTGAAACGTTGTAGTAGTGTATTCTGGGGTTCGATTCCTCAGGAGTTGAAAAGTAATATTAGTGTACTCAGGGGTTTGAGTCCTCTGGAGTTGAAAAGTAGTATCAGTGCACTCAGGGGTTTGAGTCCCCTGGAGTTGAAAAATAGTATTGCGGTGCTCAGGGGGTTTGAGTTACCTGGAGTTGAAAAGTAGTATTAGTTTTCTCAGGGATTTGAGTCCCCTGGAGTTGAAAAGTAGTTTTAGTGATCTCAGGGGTTTGAGTCCCCTGGAGTTGAAAAGTACTATTAGTGTACTCTGGGGTTCGATTCCTCAGGAGTTGAAAAGTAGTATCAGTGTACTAAGGGGTTTGAGTCCCTTGGAGTTGAAAAATAGTATTCTTGTACTCAGGGATTTGAGTTACCTGGAGTTGAAAAGTAGTATTTGTGCACTCCAGGTTTAGAGTCCTTTGTATTTCAAAAGTAGTATTAGTGCACTCAGGGAATCGAGTCCTCTGGAGTTGAAATGTTATATTAGTGTACTCCGGGGTTTGAGTCCCCTGGAGTTGAAAAGTAGTATTTGTGTACTCAGAGGTTCGCGTCCTCTGGAGTTGCAAAGTAGTATAAGTGTAATCTGGGTTTTGAGTCCTGTGGAGTTGAAAAGTAGTATCAGTGTACTCAGGGGTTTGGGTCCACTGGAGTTGCATGTAGTATTAGTGTACTCAGGGGTTTGTGTCCCCTGGTGTTGAAAAGTAGTTTTACTGTACTCAAGGATTTGAGTCCCCAGGATTTGAAAAGATGTATTAGTGAACTCAGGGGTTCTAGTCCTCTGGAGTTGAAAAGTAGTATTAGTGTACTCTGGCATTCGATTGCTCAGGTGTTGAAAAGTAGTATTAGTGTACTCAGGGATTCGAGTCCTCTGGAGTTGCATAATAGCATTTGTATACCTAGGGGTTTGAGTCCACTGGCTTTGAAAAGTACTATTAGTGTACTTAGGGGTTTGAGCCCCCTGGAGTTGAAAAGTAGTATTAGTGTACTCAGGGGTTTGGGTCTTCTGGTGATGAAAATTAGTATTTGTGCACTCTGGGGTTCGATTCCTCTGGTGTTGAAAAGTAGTATTAGTGAACTCAGGGATTCGAGTCCTCTGGAATTGAAATGTAGTATTAGTGTACTCCGTGATTTGTGTCCTCTGGTGTTGAAAAGTAGTATTAGTGTACTCAGGGGTTTGAGTCCTCTGGAGTTGAAATGTAGTATTAGTGTACTCAGGGATTTGAGTCCCCTGGAGTTGAAAAGTAGTATTATTTTACTCGGGGTTTCGAGTCCTCTGGATTTGGAAAGTAGTACTAGTGTACTCAGGGGTTTGAGACCCCTGGAGTTGAAAAGTAGTAGTAGTGTACTCAGGGGTTCGAGTCCTCTGGAGTTGAAATGTAGTATTAGTGTACGCAGGGATTTGAGTCCCCTGGAGTTGAAAAATAGTTTTAGTGTACTCAGTGGTTTGATTCCCCTGGATTTGAAACGTTGTATTAGTGTACTCTGGGGTTCGATTCCTCAGGAGTTGAAAAGTAGTATTAGTGTACTCAGGGAATCGAGTCCTCTGGAGTTGAAATGTTATATTAGTGTACTCCGGGGTTTGAGTCCCCTGGAGTTGAAAAGTAGTATTTGTGTACTCAGAGGTTCGAGTCCTCTGGAGTTGCAAAGTAGTATAAGTGTAATCTGGGTTTTGAGTCCTGTGGAGTTGAAAAGTAGTATCAGTGTACTCAGGGGTTTGGGTCCACTGGAGTTGCATGTCGTATTAGTGTACTCCGGGGTTTGTGTCCCCTGGTGTTGAAAAATAGTATTAGTGTACTCAGGGATTTGAGTCCCCAGGAGTTGAAAAGTAGTATTAGTGTACTCAGGGATTCTAGCCCTCTGGAGTTGAAAAGTTGTATTAGTGTACTCCGGGGTTTGAGTCCCCTGGAGTTGAAAATTAGTATTTGTGTACTCAGGGGTTCGTGTCCGCTGGAGTTGAAAAGTAGTATTAGAGTACTCAGGGGTTTGATTCCCCTGGAGTTGTAAAGTAGTATTAGTGTACTCAGGCGTTTGAGTCCCCTGGAGTTGAAAAGCAGTATTAGTGTACTCATGTGTTCGAGTCCTCTGGAGTTGAAAAATAGTATTCATGTACCCAGGGATTTGAGTCCTCTGGAGTTGAAAAGTAGTATTAGTTTACTCAGGGGTTTGAGTCCCCTGCAGTTGAAAAGTCGTATTAGTGTACTCAGGGGTTTGAGTCCTCTGGAGTTGAAAAGTAGTATTAGTTTACTCAGGGGTTTGAGTCCTCTGGAGTTCAAAAGTAGTATCAGTGCACTCAGGGGTTTGAGTCCCCTGGAGTTGAAAAATAGTATTGCGGTGCTCAGGGGGTTTGAGTTACCTGGAGTTGAAAAGTAGTATTAGTTTACTCAGGGATTTGAGTCCCCTGGAGTTGAAAAGTAGTTTTAGTGAACTCAGGGGTTTGAGTCCCCTGGAGTTGAAAAGTACTATAAGTGTACTCTGGGGTTCGATTCCTCAGGAGTTGAAAAGTAGTATTTGTGTACAAAGGGGTTTGAGTCCCTTGGACTTGAAAAATAGTATTCTTGTACTCAGGGATTTGAGTTACCTGGAGTTGAAAAGTAGTATTTGTGCACTCCAGGTTTAGAGTCCTTTGTAGTTCAAAAGTAGTATTAGTGCACTCAGGGGTTCGAGTCCTCTGGAGGTGAAAATTAGTATTAGTGTACTCAGGGGATCGAGTCCTCTGGAGTTGAAAAGTAGTATTAGTGTACTAAGGGGTTTGAGTCCTCTGGAGTTGAAAAGTAGTATTAGTGTACTCAGGGGTTTGAGTACTCTGGAGTTGAAAGGTAGTATTAGTGTACTCAGGGGTTGGTGTCCCCGGGAGTTGAAAAGTAATATTAGTGTACTCAGGGGTTTGAGTCCTCTTGAGTTGAAAAGTAATATCAGTGTACTCAGGGGTTCGAGTCCTCTGGAGTTGAAAAGTAGTATTAGTGTTTTCCGGGATTCGTGTCCTCTGGAGTTCAAAAGTAGTTTTAGCGTCTCAGGGGTTTGAGTCCTCTGGATTTGAACAGTAGTATTAGTGTACTTAGGGGTTTGAGTCCCCTGGAGTTGAAAAGTAGTATTAGTGTACGCGGGGTTCGAGTCCACAGAGTTGAAAATTACTATTAGTGTACTCAGTGCTTTGAGTCAACTGGAGTTGAAATGTAGTATTGGTGTACTCAGGGGTCTGAGTCCCCTGGAGTTGAAAAGTAGTATTATTGTACTCAGGGTTTTGAGTCCCCTGGAGTTGAAAAGTAGTATTATTTTACTCGGGGTTTCGAGTCCTCTGGATTTGGAAAGTAGTACTAGTGTACTCAGGGGTTTGAGGCCCCTGGAGTTGAAAAGTAGTATTAGTGTACAATGGGGTTCGAGTCCTCTGGAGTTGAAATGTAGTATTAGTGTACTCAGGGATTTGAGTCCCCTGGAGTTGAAAAATAGTTTTAGTGTACTCAGTGGTTTGATTCCCCTGGATTTGAAACGTTGTATTAGTGTACTCTGGGGTTCGAATCCTCAGGAGTTGAAAAGTAGTATTAGTGTACTCAGGGATTCGAGTCCTCTGGAGTTGCAAAGTAGTATAAGTGTAATCTGGGTTTTGAGTCCTGTGGAGTTGAAAAGTAGTATCAGTGTACTCAGGGGTTTGGGTCCACTGGAGTTGCATGTCGTATTAGTGTACTCAGGGGTTTGTGTCCCCTGGTGTTGAAAAGTAGTATTAGTGTACTCAGGGATTTGAGTCCCCAGGAGTTGAAAAGTAGTATTAGTGAACTCAGGAGTTCTCGTCCTCTGGAGTTGAAAAGTAGTATTAGCACACTCTGGGGTTCGATTCCTCAGGAGTTGAAAAGTAGTATTAGTGTATTCAGGGATTCGAGCCCTCTGGAGTTGAAAAGTTGTATTAGTGTACTCCGGGGTTTGAGTCCCCTGGAGTTGAAAAGTAGTATTTGTGTACTCAGGGGTTCGTTTCCTCTGGAGTTGAAAAGTAGTATTAGAGTACTCAGGGGTTTGATTCCCCTGGAGTTGTAAAGTAGTATTAGTGTACTCAGGCATTTGAGTCCCCTGGAGTTGAAAAGCAGTATTAGTGTACTCATGTGTTCGAGTCCTCTGGAGTTGAAAAATAGTATTCGTGTACCCAGGGATTTGAGTTCTCTGGAGTTGAAAAGTAGTATTAGTTTACTCAGGGGTTTGAGTCCCCTGCAGTTGAAAAGTCGTATTAGTGTACTCAGGGGTTTGAGTCCTCTGGAGTTCAAAAGTAGTATCAGTGCACTCAGCGGTTTGAGTCACCTGGAGTTGAAAAATAGTATTGCGGTACTCAGGGGTTTGAGTTACCTGGAGTTGAAAAGTAGTATTAGTTTACTCAGGGATTTGAGTCCCCTGGAGTTGAAAAGTAGTATTAGTGTACTCAGGGGTTTGAGTACTCTGGAGTTGAAAAGTAGTATTAGTGTACTCAGGGGTTGGTGTCCCCGGGATTTGAAAAGTAATATTAGTGTACTCAGGGGTTTGAGTCCTCTTGAGTTGAAAAGTAATATCAGTGTACTCAGGGGTTCGAGTCCTCTGGAGTTGAAAAGTAGTATTAGTGTTTTCCGGGATTCGTGTCCTCTGGAGTTCAAAAGTAGTATTAGCGTCTCAGGGGTTTGAGTCCTCTGGATTTGAACAGTAGTATTAGTGTACTTAGGGGTTTGAGTCCCCTGGAGTTGAAAAGTAGTACTAGTGCACGCGGGGTTCGAGTCCACGGAGTTGAAAATTACTATTAGTGTACTCAGTGCTTTGAGTCAACTGGAGTTGAAATGTAGTATTGGTGTACTCAGGGGTCTGAGTCCCCTGGAGTTGAAAAGAAGTATTAGTGTACTCAGGGGTTTGAGTCCTCTGGACTTGAAAAGTAGTATTAGTGTACTCAGGGGTTCGAGTACTCTGGAGTTAAAAAGTAGTATTAGCGTACTGAGGGGCTCGAGGCCCCTGGAGTTAAATAGTATTATTACTGTACTCAGGGATTTGTGTCCTCTGGAGTTGAAAAGTAGTATTAGTGTACTCTGGGGTTTGAGTCCGCTGGGGTTGAAAAATAGTTATAGTGTACTCAGGGGTTCGCGTCCTCTAAAGTTGAAAAATAGCATTAGTGTACTCAGGGGTTTGATTCCCCTGGAGTTGAACATTAGTATTAGTGTCCTCAGGAGTTCTAGTCCTCTGGAGTTGAAAAGATGTATTAGTGTACTCAGGGGTTCGAGTCCTCTGGAGTTGAAAAATAGTATTAGTGTACTCAGGGGTTTGATTCCCCTGGAGTTGAACATTAGTATTAGTGCGTTCAGGAGTTCTAGTCCTCTGGAGTTGAAAAGATGTATTAGTGTACACAGGGTTTCGAGTCCCCTGGAGTTGAAAAGTCGTGTTAGTGTACTCAGGGGTTTGAGTACCCTGGAATTGAAAATTAGTATTAGTGTACTCAGGGGTTCGAGTCCTCTGGAGTTGAAAAGTTGGATTAGTGTACTCAGGGGTTTAATACCCCTGGAGTTGAAAAGTAGTATTTGTGGACCTAGGGTTTAGAGTCCTCTGGAGTTGAGAAGTAGTATTAGTGTACCCAGGGGTTTGAGCCCCCTGGAGTTGAAAAGTAGTATTAGTGTACTCAGGGGTTTGAGTCCTCTGGAGTTGAAAAGTAGTATTTGTGCACTCAGGGGTTCGATTCCTCTGGTGTTGAAAAGTAGTATTAGTGAACTCAGGGATTCGAGTCCTCTGGAATTGAAAAGTAGTATTAGTGTACTCCGTGATTTGTGTCCTCTGGAGTTGAAAAGTAGTATTAGTGTACTCAGGGGTTTGAGTCCTCTGGAGTTGAAATGTAGTATTAGTGTACTCTGGGGTTCGAGTCCTCTGGAGTTGAAATGTAGTATTAGTGTACTCAGGGATTTGAGTCCCCTGGAGTTGAAAAATAGTTTTAGTGTACTCAGTGGTTTGATTCCCCTGGATTTGAAACGTTGTAGTAGTGTATTCTGGGGTTCGATTCCTCAGGAGTTGAAAAGTAGTATTAGTGTACTCAGGGGTTTGAGTCCTCTGGAGTTGAAAAGTAGTATCAGTGCACTCAGGGGTTTGAGTCCCCTGGAGTTGAAAAATAGTATTGCGGTGCTCAGGGGGTTTGAGTTACCTGGAGTTGAAAAGTAGTATTAGTTTACTCAGGGATTTGAGTCCCCTGGAGTTGAAAAGTAGTTTTAGTGATCTCAGGGGTTTGAGTCCCCTGGAGTTGAAAAGTACTATTAGTGTACTCTGGGGTTCGATTCCTCAGGAGTTGAAAAGTAGTATCAGTGTACTAAGGGGTTTGAGTCCCTTGGAGTTGAAAAATAGTATTCTTGTACTCAGGGATTTGAGTTACCTGGAGTTGAAAAGTAGTATTTGTGCACTCCAGGTTTAGAGTCCTTTGTATTTCAAAAGTAGTATTAGTGCACTCAGGGAATCGAGTCCTCTGGAGTTGAAATGTTATATTAGTGTACTCCGGGGTTTGAGTCCCCTGGAGTTGAAAAGTAGTATTTGTGTACTCAGAGGTTCGCGTCCTCTGGAGTTGCAAAGTAGTATAAGTGTAATCTGGGTTTTGAGTCCTGTGGAGTTGAAAAGTAGTATCAGTGTACTCAGGGGTTTGGGTCCACTGGAGTTGCATGTAGTATTAGTGTACTCAGGGGTTTGTGTCCCCTGGTGTTGAAAAGTAGTTTTACTGTACTCAAGGATTTGAGTCCCCAGGATTTGAAAAGATGTATTAGTGAACTCAGGGGTTCTAGTCCTCTGGAGTTGAAAAGTAGTATTAGTGTACTCTGGCATTCGATTGCTCAGGAGTTGAAAAGTAGTATTAGTGTACTCAGGGATTCGAGTCCTCTGGAGTTGCATAATAGCATTTGTATACCTAGGGGTTTGAGTCCACTGGCTTTGAAAAGTACTATTAGTGTACTTAGGGGTTTGAGCCCCCTGGAGTTGAAAAGTAGTATTAGTGTACTCAGGGGTTTGGGTCCTCTGGTGATGAAAATTAGTATTTGTGCACTCTGGGGTTCGATTCCTCTGGTGTTGAAAAGTAGTATTAGTGAACTCAGGGATTCGAGTCCTCTGGAATTGAAATGTAGTATTAGTGTACTCCGTGATTTGTGTCCTCTGGTGTTGAAAAGTAGTATTAGTGTACTCAGGGGTTTGAGTCCTCTGGAGTTGAAATGTAGTATTAGTGTACTCAGGGATTTGAGTCCCCTGGAGTTGAAAAGTAGTATTATTTTACTCGGGGTTTCGAGTCCTCTGGATTTGGAAAGTAGTACTAGTGTACTCAGGGGTTTGAGACCCCTGGAGTTGAAAAGTAGTAGTAGTGTACTCAGGGGTTCGAGTCCTCTGGAGTTGAAATGTAGTATTAGTGTACGCAGGGATTTGAGTCCCCTGGAGTTGAAAAATAGTTTTAGTGTACTCAGTGGTTTGATTCCCCTGGATTTGAAACGTTGTATTAGTGTACTCTGGGGTTCGATTCCTCAGGAGTTGAAAAGTAGTATTAGTGCACTCAGGGAATCGAGTCCTCTGGAGTTGAAATGTTATATTAGTGTACTCCGGGGTTTGAGTCCCCTGGAGTTGAAAAGTAGTATTTGTGTACTCAGAGGTTCGAGTCCTCTGGAGTTGCAAAGTAGTATAAGTGTAATCTGGATTTTGAGTCCTGTGGAGTTGAAAAGTAGTATCAGTGTACTCAGGGGTTTGGGTCCACTGGAGTTGCATGTCGTATTAGTGTACTCCGGGGTTTGTGTCCCCTGGTGTTGAAAAATAGTATTAGTGTACTCAGGGATTTGAGTCCCCAGGAGTTGAAAAGTAGTATTAGTGTACTCAGGGATTCTAGCCCTCTGGAGTTGAAAAGTTGTATTAGTGTACTCCGGGGTTTGAGTCCCCTGGAGTTGAAAATTAGTATTTGTGTACTCAGGGGTTCGTGTCCGCTGGAGTTGAAAAGTAGTATTAGAGTACTCAGGGGTTTGATTCCCCTGGAGTTGTAAAGTAGTATTAGTGTACTCAGGCGTTTGAGTCCCCTGGAGTTGAAAAGCAGTATTAGTGTACTCATGTGTTCGAGTCCTCTGGAGTTGAAAAATAGTATTCATGTACCCAGGGATTTGAGTCCTCTGGAGTTGAAAAGTAGTATTAGTTTACTCAGGGGTTTGAGTCCCCTGCAGTTGAAAAGTCGTATTAGTGTACTCAGGGGTTTGAGTCCTCTGGAGTTGAAAAGTAGTATTAGTTTACTCAGGGGTTTGAGTCCTCTGGAGTTCAAAAGTAGTATCAGTGCACTCAGGGGTTTGAGTCCCCTGGAGTTGAAAAATAGTATTGCGGTGCTCAGGGGGTTTGAGTTACCTGGAGTTGAAAAGTAGTATTAGTTTACTCAGGGATTTGAGTCCCCTGGAGTTGAAAAGTAGTTTTAGTGAACTCA
Source organism: Isurus oxyrinchus (assembly GCA_026770705.1). Classification (NCBI taxonomy): domain Eukaryota; kingdom Metazoa; phylum Chordata; class Chondrichthyes; order Lamniformes; family Lamnidae; genus Isurus; species Isurus oxyrinchus. The sequence continues at coordinate 309,954 of JANJGN010000233.1, forward strand.
GGGGTTTGAGTCCCCTGGAGTTGAAAAGTACTATAAGTGTACTCTGGGGTTCGATTCCTCAGGAGTTGAAAAGTAGTATTTGTGTACAAAGGGGTTTGAGTCCCTTGGACTTGAAAAATAGTATTCTTGTACTCAGGGATTTGAGTTACCTGGAGTTGAAAAGTAGTATTTGTGCACTCCAGGTTTAGAGTCCTTTGTAGTTCAAAAGTAGTATTAGTGCACTCAGGGGTTCGAGTCCTCTGGAGGTGAAAATTAGTATTAGTGTACTCAGGGGATCGAGTCCTCTGGAGTTGAAAAGTAGTATTAGTGTACTAAGGGGTTTGAGTCCTCTGGAGTTGAAAAGTAGTATTAGTGTACTCAGGGGTTTGAGTACTCTGGAGTTGAAAGGTAGTATTAGTGTACTCAGGGGTTGGTGTCCCCGGGAGTTGAAAAGTAATATTAGTGTACTCAGGGGTTTGAGTCCTCTTGAGTTGAAAAGTAATATCAGTGTACTCAGGGGTTCGAGTCCTCTGGAGTTGAAAAGTAGTATTAGTGTTTTCCGGGATTCGTGTCCTCTGGAGTTCAAAAGTAGTTTTAGCGTCTCAGGGGTTTGAGTCCTCTGGATTTGAACAGTAGTATTAGTGTACTTAGGGGTTTGAGTCCCCTGGAGTTGAAAAGTAGTATTAGTGTACGCGGGGTTCGAGTCCACAGAGTTGAAAATTACTATTAGTGTACTCAGTGCTTTGAGTCAACTGGAGTTGAAATGTAGTATTGGTGTACTCAGGGGTCTGAGTCCCCTGGAGTTGAAAAGTAGTATTATTGTACTCAGGGTTTTGAGTCCCCTGGAGTTGAAAAGTAGTATTATTTTACTCGGGGTTTCGAGTCCTCTGGATTTGGAAAGTAGTACTAGTGTACTCAGGGGTTTGAGGCCCCTGGAGTTGAAAAGTAGTATTAGTGTACAATGGGGTTCGAGTCCTCTGGAGTTGAAATGTAGTATTAGTGTACTCAGGGATTTGAGTCCCCTGGAGTTGAAAAATAGTTTTAGTGTACTCAGTGGTTTGATTCCCCTGGATTTGAAACGTTGTATTAGTGTACTCTGGGGTTCGATTCCTCAGGAGTTGAAAAGTAGTATTAGTGTACTCAGGGATTCGAGTCCTCTGGAGTTGCAAAGTAGTATAAGTGTAATCTGGGTTTTGAGTCCTGTGGAGTTGAAAAGTAGTATCAGTGTACTCAGGGGTTTGGGTCCACTGGAGTTGCATGTCGTATTAGTGTACTCAGGGGTTTGTGTCCCCTGGTGTTGAAAAGTAGTATTAGTGTACTCAGGGATTTGAGTCCCCAGGAGTTGAAAAGTAGTATTAGTGAACTCAGGAGTTCTCGTCCTCTGGAGTTGAAAAGTAGTATTAGCACACTCTGGGGTTCGATTCCTCAGGAGTTGAAAAGTAGTATTAGTGTATTCAGGGATTCGAGCCCTCTGGAGTTGAAAAGTTGTATTAGTGTACTCCGGGGTTTGAGTCCCCTGGAGTTGAAAAGTAGTATTTGTGTACTCAGGGGTTCGTTTCCTCTGGAGTTGAAAAGTAGTATTAGAGTACTCAGGGGTTTGATTCCCCTGGAGTTGTAAAGTAGTATTAGTGTACTCAGGCATTTGAGTCCCCTGGAGTTGAAAAGCAGTATTAGTGTACTCATGTGTTCGAGTCCTCTGGAGTTGAAAAATAGTATTCGTGTACCCAGGGATTTGAGTTCTCTGGAGTTGAAAAGTAGTATTAGTTTACTCAGGGGTTTGAGTCCCCTGCAGTTGAAAAGTCGTATTAGTGTACTCAGGGGTTTGAGTCCTCTGGAGTTCAAAAGTAGTATCAGTGCACTCAGCGGTTTGAGTCACCTGGAGTTGAAAAATAGCATTGCGGTACTCAGGGGTTTGAGTTACCTGGAGTTGAAAAGTAGTATTAGTTTACTCAGGGGTTTGAGTCCTCTGGTGTTCAAAAGTAGTATCAGTGCACTCAGCGGTTTGAGTCACCTGGAGTTGAAAAATAGTATTGCGGTACTCAGGGGTTTGAGTTACCTGGAGTTGAAAAGTAGTATTAGTTTACTCAGGGATTTGAGTCCCCTGGAGTTGAAAAGTAGTATTAGTGAACTCAGGGGTTTGAGTCCCCTGGAGTTGAAAAGTAGTATTAGTGTACTCAGGGGTTTGTGTCCTCTGGACTTGAAAGGTAGTATTAGTGTACTCAGGGGTTCGAGTACTCTGGAGTTGAAAAGATGTATTAGTGTGCTCTGGGGTTCGAGTCCTCTGGAGTTGAAAAATAGTATTAGTTTACTCAGGTGTTTGAGTCCTCTGGAGTTGAAAGGTAGTATTATTTTACTCGGGGTTTCGAGTCCTCTGGATTTGGAAAGTAGTACTAGTGTACTCAGGGGTTTGAGACCCCTGGAGTTGAAAAGTAGTAGTAGTGTACTCAGGGGTTCGAGTCCTCTGGAGTTGAAATGTAGTATTAGTGTACGCAGGGATTTGAGTCCCCTGGAGTTGAAAAATAGTTTTAGTGTACTCAGTGGTTTGATTCCCCTGGATTTGAAACGTTGTATTAGTGTACTCTGGGGTTCGATTCCTCAGGAGTTGAAAAGTAGTATTAGTGTACTCAGGGATTCGAGTCCTCTGGAGTTGAAATGTTATATTAGTGTACTCCGGGGTTTGAGTCCCCTGGAGTTGAAAAGTAGTATTTGTGTACTCAGAGGTTCGAGTCCTCTGGAGTTGCAAAGTAGTATAAGTGTAATCTGGGTTTTGAGTCCTGTGGAGTTGAAAAGTAGTATCAGTGTACTCAGGGGTTTGGGTCCACTGGAGTTGCATGTCGTATTAGTGTACTCCGGGGTTTGTGTCCCCTGGTGTTGAAAAATAGTATTAGTGTACTCAGGGATTTGAGTCCCCAGGAGTTGAAAAGTAGTATTAGTGTAGTCAGGGATTCTAGCCCTCTGGAGTTGAAAAGTTGTATTAGTGTACTCCGGGGTTTGAGTTCCCTGGAGTTGAAAATTAGTATTTGTGTACTCAGGGGTTCGTGTCCGCTGGAGTTGAAAAGTAGTATTAGAGTACTCAGGGGTTTGATTCCCCTGGAGTTGTAAAGTAGTATTAGTGTACTCAGGCGTTTGAGTCCCCTGGAGTTGAAAAGCAGTATTAGTGTACTCATGTGTTCGAGTCCTCTGGAGTTGAAAAATAGTATTCATGTACCCAGGGATTTGAGTCCTCTGGAGTTGAAAAGTAGTATTAGTTTACTCAGGGGTTTGAGTCCCCTGCAGTTGAAAAGTCGTATTAGTGTACTCAGGGGTTTGAGTCCTCTGGAGTTGAAAAGTAGTATTAGTTTTCTCAGGGGTTTGAGTCCTCTGGAGTTCAAAAGTAGTATCAGTGCACTCAGGGGTTTGAGTCCCCTGGAGTTGAAAAATAGTATTGCGGTGCTCAGGGGGTTTGAGTTACCTGGAGTTGAAAAGTAGTATTAGTTTACTCAGGGATTTGAGTCCCCTGGAGTTGAAAAGTAGTTTTAGTGAACTCAGGGGTTTGAGTCCCCTGGAGTTGAAAAGTACTATAAGTGTACTCTGGGGTTCGATTCCTCAGGAGTTGAAAAGTAGTATTAGTGTACAAAGGGGTTTGAGTCCCTTGGACTTGAAAAATAGTATTCTTGTACTCAGGGATTTGAGTTACCTGGAGTTGAAAAGTAGTATTTGTGCACTCCAGGTTTAGAGTCCTTTGTAGTTCAAAAGTAGTATTAGTGCACTCAGGGTTTCGAGTCCTCTGGAGGTGAAAATTAGTATTAGTGTACTCAGGGGATCGAGTCCTCTGGAGTTGAAAAGTAGTATTAGTGTACTAAGGGGTTTGAGTCCTCTGGAGTTGAAAAGTAGTATTAGTGTACTCAGGGGTTTGAGTACTCTGGAGTTGAAAGGTAGTATTAGTGTACTCAGGGGTTGGTGTCCCCGGGAGTTGAAAAGTAATATTAGTGTACTCAGGGGTTTGAGTCCTCTTGAGTTGAAAAGTAATATCAGTGTACTCAGGGGTTCGAGTCCTCTGGAGTTGAAAAGTAGTATTAGTGTTTTCCGGGATTCGTGTCCTCTGGAGTTCAAAAGTAGTTTTAGCGTCTCAGGGGTTTGAGTCCTCTGGATTTGAACAGTAGTATTAGTGTACTTAGGGGTTTGAGTCCCCTGGAGTTGAAAAGTAGTATTAGTGTACGCGGGGTTCGAGTCCACAGAGTTGAAAATTACTATTAGTGTACTCAGTGCTTTGAGTCAACTGGAGTTGAAATGTAGTATTGGTGTACTCAGGGGTCTGAGTCCCCCGGAGTTGAAAAGTAGTATTATTGTACTCAGGGTTTTGAGTCCCCTGGAGTTGAAAAGTAGTATTATTTTACTCGGGGTTTCGAGTCCTCTGGATTTGGAAAGTAGTACTAGTGTACTCAGGGGTTTGAGGCCCCTGGAGTTGAAAAGTAGTATTAGTGTACAATGGGGTTCGAGTCCTCTGGAGTTGAAATGTAGTATTAGTGTACTCAGGGATTTGAGTCCCCTGGAGTTGAAAAATAGTTTTAGTGTACTCAGTGGTTTGATTCCCCTGGATTTGAAACGTTGTATTAGTGTACTCTGGGGTTCGATTCCTCAGGAGTTGAAAAGTAGTATTAGTGTACTCAGGGATTCGAGTCCTCTGGAGTTGCAAAGTAGTATAAGTGTAATCTGGGTTTTGAGTCCTGTGGAGTTGAAAAGTAGTATCAGTGTACTCAGGGGTTTGGGTCCACTGGAGTTGCATGTCGTATTAGTGTACTCAGGGGTTTGTGTCCCCTGGTGTTGAAAAGTAGTATTAGTGTACTCAGGGATTTGAGTCCCCAGGAGTTGAAAAGTAGTATTAGTGAACTCAGGAGTTCTCGTCCTCTGGAGTTGAAAAGTAGTATTAGCACACTCTGGGGTTCGATTCCTCAGGAGTTGAAAAGTAGTATTAGTGTATTCAGGGATTCGAGCCCTCTGGAGTTGAAAAGTTGTATTAGTGTACTCCGGGGTTTGAGTCCCCTGGAGTTGAAAAGTAGTATTTGTGTACTCAGGGGTTCGTTTCCTCTGGAGTTGAAAAGTAGTATTAGAGTACTCAGGGGTTTGATTCCCCTGGAGTTGTAAAGTAGTATTAGTGTACTCAGGCATTTGAGTCCCCTGGAGTTGAAAAGCAGTATTAGTGTACTCATGTGTTCGAGTCCTCTGGAGTTGAAAAATAGTATTCGTGTACCCAGGGATTTGAGTTCTCTGGAGTTGAAAAGTAGTATTAGTTTACTCAGGGGTTTGAGTCCCCTGCAGTTGAAAAGTCGTATTAGTGTACTCAGGGGTTTGAGTCCTCTGGAGTTCAAAAGTAGTATCAGTGCACTCAGCGGTTTGAGTCACCTGGAGTTGAAAAATAGTATTGCGGTACTCAGGGGTTTGAGTTACCTGGAGTTGAAAAGTAGTATTAGTTTACTCAGGGATTTGAGTCCCCTGGAGTTGAAAAGTAGTATTAGTGTACTCAGGGGTTTGAGTACTCTGGAGTTGAAAAGTAGTATTAGTGTACTCAGGGGTTGGTGTCCCCGGGATTTGAAAAGTAATATTAGTGTACTCAGGGGTTTGAGTCCTCTTGAGTTGAAAAGTAATATCAGTGTACTCAGGGGTTCGAGTCCTCTGGAGTTGAAAAGTAGTATTAGTGTTTTCCGGGATTCGTGTCCTCTGGAGTTCAAAAGTAGTATTAGCGTCTCAGGGTTTTGAGTCCTCTGGATTTGAACAGTAGTATTAGTGTACTTAGGGGTTTGAGTCCCCTGGAGTTGAAAAGTAGTACTAGTGCACGCGGGGTTCGAGTCCACGGAGTTGAAAATTACTATTAGTGTACTCAGTGCTTTGAGTCAACTGGAGTTGAAATGTAGTATTGGTGTACTCAGGGGTCTGAGTCCCCTGGAGTTGAAAAGAAGTATTAGTGTACTCAGGGGTTTGAGTCCTCTGGACTTGAAAAGTAGTATTAGTGTACTCAGGGGTTCGAGTACTCTGGAGTTAAAAAGTAGTATTAGCGTACTGAGGGGCTCGAGGCCCCTGGAGTTAAATAGTATTATTACTGTACTCAGGGATTTGTGTCCTCTGGAGTTGAAAAGTAGTATTAGTGTACTCTGGGGTTTGAGTCCGCTGGGGTTGAAAAATAGTTATAGTGTACTCAGGGGTTCGCGTCCTCTAAAGTTGAAAAATAGCATTAGTGTACTCAGGGGTTTGATTCCCCTGGAGTTGAACATTAGTATTAGTGTCCTCAGGAGTTCTAGTCCTCTGGAGTTGAAAAGATGTATTAGTGTACTCAGGGGTTCGAGTCCTCTGGAGTTGAAAAATAGTATTAGTGTACTCAGGGGTTTGATTCCCCTGGAGTTGAACATTAGTATTAGTGCGTTCAGGAGTTCTAGTCCTCTGGAGTTGAAAAGATGTATTAGTGTACACAGGGTTTCGAGTCCCCTGGAGTTGAAAAGTCGTGTTAGTGTACTCAGGGGTTTGAGTACCCTGGAATTGAAAATTAGTATTAGTGTACTCAGGGGTTCGAGTCCTCTGGAGTTGAAAAGTTGGATTAGTGTACTCAGGGGTTTAATACCCCTGGAGTTGAAAAGTAGTATTTGTGGACCTAGGGTTTAGAGTCCTCTGGAGTTGAGAAGTAGTATTAGTGTACCCAGGGGTTTGAGCCCCCTGGAGTTGAAAAGTAGTATTAGTGTACTCCGTGATTTGTGTCCTCTGGAGTTGAAAAGTATATTAGTGTACTCAGGTGTTTGAGTCCTCTGGAGTTGAAATGTAGTATTAGTTTACTCTGGGGTTCGAGTCCTCTGGAGTTGAAATGTAGTATTAGTGTACTCAGGGATTTGAGTCCCCTGGAGTTGAAAAATAGTTTTAGTGTACTCAGTGGTTTGATTCCCCTGGATTTGAAACGTTGTAGTAGTGTATTCTGGGGTTCGATTCCTCAGGAGTTGAAAAGTAGTATTAGTGTACTCAGGGGTTTGAGTCCTCTGGAGTTGAAAAGTAGTATCAGTGCACTCAGGGGTTTGAGTCCCCTGGAGTTGAAAAATAGTATTGCGGTGCTCAGGGGGTTTGAGTTACCTGGAGTTGAAAAGTAGTATTAGTTTACTCAGGGATTTGAGTCCCCTGGAGTTGAAAAGTAGTTTTAGTGATCTCAGGGGTTTGAGTCCCCTGGAGTTGAAAAGTACTATTAGTGTACTCTGGGGTTCGATTCCTCAGGAGTTGAAAAGTAGTATCAGTGTACTAAGGGGTTTGAGTCCCTTGGAGTTGAAAAATAGTATTCTTGTACTCAGGGATTTGAGTTACCTGGAGTTGAAAAGTAGTATTTGTGCACTCCAGGTTTAGAGTCCTTTGTATTTCAAAAGTAGTATTAGTGCACTCAGGGAATCGAGTCCTCTGGAGTTGAAATGTTATATTAGTGTACTCCGGGGTTTGAGTCCCCTGGAGTTGAAAAGTAGTATTTGTGTACTCAGAGGTTCGCGTCCTCTGGAGTTGCAAAGTAGTATAAGTGTAATCTGGGTTTTGAGTCCTGTGGAGTTGAAAAGTAGTATCAGTGTACTCAGGGGTTTGGGTCCACTGGAGTTGCATGTAGTATTAGTGTACTCAGGGGTTTGTGTCCCCTGGTGTTGAAAAGTAGTTTTACTGTACTCAAGGATTTGAGTCCCCAGGATTTGAAAAGATGTATTAGTGAACTCAGGGGTTCTAGTCCTCTGGAGTTGAAAAGTAGTATTAGTGTACTCTGGCATTCGATTGCTCAGGAGTTGAAAAGTAGTATTAGTGTACTCAGGGATTCGAGTCCTCTGGAGTTGCATAATAGCATTTGTATACCTAGGGGTTTGAGTCCACTGGCTTTGAAAAGTACTATTAGTGTACTTAGGGGTTTGAGCCCCCTGGAGTTGAAAAGTAGTATTAGTGTACTCAGGGGTTTGGGTCCTCTGGTGATGAAAATTAGTATTTGTGCACTCTGGGGTTCGATTCCTCTGGTGTTGAAAAGTAGTATTAGTGAACTCAGGGATTCGAGTCCTCTGGAATTGAAATGTAGTATTAGTGTACTCCGTGATTTGTGTCCTCTGGTGTTGAAAAGTAGTATTAGTGTACTCAGGGGTTTGAGTCCTCTGGAGTTGAAATGTAGTATTAGTGTACTCAGGGATTTGAGTCCCCTGGAGTTGAAAAGTAGTATTATTTTACTCGGGGTTTCGAGTCCTCTGGATTTGGAAAGTAGTACTAGTGTACTCAGGGGTTTGAGACCCCTGGAGTTGAAAAGTAGTAGTAGTGTACTCAGGGGTTCGAGTCCTCTGGAGTTGAAATGTAGTATTAGTGTACGCAGGGATTTGAGTCCCCTGGAGTTGAAAAATAGTTTTAGTGTACTCAGTGGTTTGATTCCCCTGGATTTGAAACGTTGTATTAGTGTACTCTGGGGTTCGATTCCTCAGGAGTTGAAAAGTAGTATTAGTGCACTCAGGGAATCGAGTCCTCTGGAGTTGAAATGTTATATTAGTGTACTCCGGGGTTTGAGTCCCCTGGAGTTGAAAAGTAGTATTTGTGTACTCAGAGGTTCGAGTCCTCTGGAGTTGCAAAGTAGTATAAGTGTAATCTGGGTTTTGAGTCCTGTGGAGTTGAAAAGTAGTATCAGTGTACTCAGGGGTTTGGGTCCACTGGAGTTGCATGTCGTATTAGTGTACTCCGGGGTTTGTGTCCCCTGGTGTTGAAAAATAGTATTAGTGTACTCAGGGATTTGAGTCCCCAGGAGTTGAAAAGTAGTATTAGTGTACTCAGGGATTCTAGCCCTCTGGAGTTGAAAAGTTGTATTAGTGTACTCCGGGGTTTGAGTCCCCTGGAGTTGAAAATTAGTATTTGTGTACTCAGGGGTTCGTGTCCGCTGGAGTTGAAAAGTAGTATTAGAGTACTCAGGGGTTTGATTCCCCTGGAGTTGTAAAGTAGTATTAGTGTACTCAGGCGTTTGAGTCCCCTGGAGTTGAAAAGCAGTATTAGTGTACTCATGTGTTCGAGTCCTCTGGAGTTGAAAAATAGTATTCATGTACCCAGGGATTTGAGTCCTCTGGAGTTGAAAAGTAGTATTAGTTTACTCAGGGGTTTGAGTCCCCTGCAGTTGAAAAGTCGTATTAGTGTACTCAGGGGTTTGAGTCCTCTGGAGTTGAAAAGTAGTATTAGTTTACTCAGGGGTTTGAGTCCTCTGGAGTTCAAAAGTAGTATCAGTGCACTCAGGGGTTTGAGTCCCCTGGAGTTGAAAAATAGTATTGCGGTGCTCAGGGGGTTTGAGTTACCTGGAGTTGAAAAGTAGTATTAGTTTACTCAGGGATTTGAGTCCCCTGGAGTTGAAAAGTAGTTTTAGTGAACTCAGGGGTTTGAGTCCCCTGGAGTTGAAAAGTACTATAAGTGTACTCTGGGGTTCGATTCCTCAGGAGTTGAAAAGTAGTATTTGTGTACAAAGGGGTTTGAGTCCCTTGGACTTGAAAAATAGTATTCTTGTACTCAGGGATTTGAGTTACCTGGAGTTGAAAAGTAGTATTTGTGCACTCCAGGTTTAGAGTCCTTTGTAGTTCAAAAGTAGTATTAGTGCACTCAGGGGTTCGAGTCCTCTGGAGGTGAAAATTAGTATTAGTGTACTCAGGGGATCGAGTCCTCTGGAGTTGAAAAGTAGTATTAGTGTACTAAGGGGTTTGAGTCCTCTGGAGTTGAAAAGTAGTATTAGTGTACTCAGGGGTTTGAGTACTCTGGAGTTGAAAGGTAGTATTAGTGTACTCAGGGGTTGGTGTCCCCGGGAGTTGAAAAGTAATATTAGTGTACTCAGGGGTTTGAGTCCTCTTGAGTTGAAAAGTAATATCAGTGTACTCAGGGGTTCGAGTCCTCTGGAGTTGAAAAGTAGTATTAGTGTTTTCCGGGATTCGTGTCCTCTGGAGTTCAAAAGTAGTTTTAGCGTCTCAGGGGTTTGAGTCCTCTGGATTTGAACAGTAGTATTAGTGTACTTAGGGGTTTGAGTCCCCTGGAGTTGAAAAGTAGTATTAGTGTACGCGGGGTTCGAGTCCACAGAGTTGAAAATTACTATTAGTGTACTCAGTGCTTTGAGTCAACTGGAGTTGAAATGTAGTATTGGTGTACTCAGGGGTCTGAGTCCCCTGGAGTTGAAAAGTAGTATTATTGTACTCAGGGTTTTGAGTCCCCTGGAGTTGAAAAGTAGTATTATTTTACTCGGGGTTTCGAGTCCTCTGGATTTGGAAAGTAGTACTAGTGTACTCAGGGGTTTGAGGCCCCTGGAGTTGAAAAGTAGTATTAGTGTACAATGGGGTTCGAGTCCTCTGGAGTTGAAATGTAGTATTAGTGTACTCAGGGATTTGAGTCCCCTGGAGTTGAAAAATAGTTTTAGTGTACTCAGTGGTTTGATTCCCCTGGATTTGAAACGTTGTATTAGTGTACTCTGGGGTTCGATTCCTCAGGAGTTGAAAAGTAGTATTAGTGTACTCAGGGATTCGAGTCCTCTGGAGTTGCAAAGTAGTATAAGTGTAATCTGGGTTTTGAGTCCTGTGGAGTTGAAAAGTAGTATCAGTGTACTCAGGGGTTTGGGTCCACTGGAGTTGCATGTCGTATTAATGTACTCAGGGGTTTGTGTCCCCTGGTGTTGAAAAGTAGTATTAGTGTACTCAGGGATTTGAGTCCCCAGGAGTTGAAAAGTAGTATTAGTGAACTCAGGAGTTCTCGTCCTCTGGAGTTGAAAAGTAGTATTAGCACACTCTGGGGTTCGATTCCTCAGGAGTTGAAAAGTAGTATTAGTGTATTCAGGGATTCGAGCCCTCTGGAGTTGAAAAGTTGTATTAGTGTACTCCGGGGTTTGAGTCCCCTGGAGTTGAAAAGTAGTATTTGTGTACTCAGGGGTTCGTTTCCTCTGGAGTTGAAAAGTAGTATTAGAGTACTCAGGGGTTTGATTCCCCTGGAGTTGTAAAGTAGTATTAGTGTACTCAGGCATTTGAGTCCCCTGGAGTTGAAAAGCAGTATTAGTGTACTCATGTGTTCGAGTCCTCTGGAGTTGAAAAATAGTATTCGTGTACCCAGGGATTTGAGTTCTCTGGAGTTGAAAAGTAGTATTAGTTTACTCAGGGGTTTGAGTCCCCTGCAGTTGAAAAGTCGTATTAGTGTACTCAGGGGTTTGAGTCCTCTGGAGTTCAAAAGTAGTATCAGTGCACTCAGCGGTTTGAGTCACCTGGAGTTGAAAAATAGTATTGCGGTACTCAGGGGTTTGAGTTACCTGGAGTTGAAAAGTAGTATTAGTTTACTCAGGGGTTTGAGTCCTCTGGAGTTCAAAAGTAGTATCAGTGCACTCAGCGGTTTGAGTCACCTGGAGTTGAAAAATAGTATTGCGGTACTCAGGGGTTTGAGTTACCTGGAGTTGAAAAGTAGTATTATTGTACTCAGGGGTTCGAGTCCTCTGGAGTTGAAAAATAGTATTAGTGTACTCAGGGGTTTGAATCCCCTGGAGTTGAACATTAGTATTAATGTGCTCAGGAGATCTAGTCCTCTGGAGTTGAAAAGATGTATTAGTGTACTCAGGGGTTCGAGTCCTCTGGAGTTGAAAAATAGTATTCGTGTACTCAGGTGTTTGATTCCCCTGGAGTTGAACATTAGTATTAGTGTGCTCAGGAGTTCTAGTCCCCTGCAGTTGAAAAGATGTATTAGTGTACTCAGCGGTTTGAGTCCTCTGGAGTTGAAAAGTAGTATTAGTGTACTCAGGGGTTTGAGTACTCTGGAGTTGAAAAGTAGTATTAGTGTACTCAGGGGTTGGTGTCCCCGGGATTTGAAAAGTAATATTAGTGTACTCAGGGGTTTGAGTCCTCTTGAGTTGAAAAGTAATATCAGTGTACTCAGGGGTTCGAGTCCTCTGGAGTTGAAAAGTAGTATTAGTGTTTTCCGGGATTCGTGTCCTCTGGAGTTCAAAAGTAGTATTAGCGTCTCAGGTGTTTGAGTCCTCTGGATTTGAACAGTAGTATTAGTGTACTCAGGCGTTTGAGTCCCCTGGAGTTGAAAAGCAGTATTAGTGTACTCATGTGTTCGAGTCCTCTGGAGTTGAAAAATAGTATTCATGTACCCAGGGATTTGAGTCCTCTGGAGTTGAAAAGTAGTATTAGTTTACTCAGGGGTTTGAGTCCCCTGCAGTTGAAAAGTCGTATTAGTGTACTCAGGGGTTTGAGTCCTCTGGAGTTGAAAAGTAGTATTAGTTTACTCAGGGGTTTGAGTCCTCTGGAGTTCAAAAGTAGTATCAGTGCACTCAGGGGTTTGAGTCCCCTGGAGTTGAAAAATAGTATTGCGGTGCTCAGGGGGTTTGAGTTACCTGGAGTTGAAAAGTAGTATTAGTTTACTCAGGGATTTGAGTCCCCTGGAGTTGAAAAGTAGTTTTAGTGAACTCAGGGGTTTGAGTCCCCTGGAGTTGAAAAGTACTATAAGTGTACTCTGGGGTTCGATTCCTCAGGAGTTGAAAAGTAGTATTTGTGTACAAAGGGGTTTGAGTCCCTTGGACTTGAAAAATAGTATTCTTGTACTCAGGGATTTGAGTTACCTGGAGTTGAAAAGTAGTATTTGTGCACTCCAGGTTTAGAGTCCTTTGTAGTTCAAAAGTAGTATTAGTGCACTCAGGGGTTCGAGTCCTCTGGAGGTGAAAATTAGTATTAGTGTACTCAGGGGATCGAGTCCTCTGGAGTTGAAAAGTAGTATTAGTGTACTAAGGGGTTTGAGTCCTCTGGAGTTGAAAAGTAGTATTAGTGTACTCAGGGGTTTGAGTACTCTGGAGTTGAAAGGTAGTATTAGTGTACTCAGGGGTTGGTGTCCCCGGGAGTTGAAAAGTAATATTAGTGTACTCAGGGGTTTGAGTCCTCTTGAGTTGAAAAGTAATATCAGTGTACTCAGGGGTTCGAGTCCTCTGGAGTTGAAAAGTAGTATTAGTGTTTTCCGGGATTCGTGTCCTCTGGAGTTCAAAAGTAGTTTTAGCGTCTCAGGGGTTTGAGTCCTCTGGATTTGAACAGTAGTATTAGTGTACTTAGGGGTTTGAGTCCCCTGGAGTTGAAAAGTAGTATTAGTGTACGCGGGGTTCGAGTCCACAGAGTTGAAAATTACTATTAGTGTACTCAGTGCTTTGAGTCAACTGGAGTTGAAATGTAGTATTGGTGTACTCAGGGGTCTGAGTCCCCTGGAGTTGAAAAGTAGTATTATTGTACTCAGGGTTTTGAGTCCCCTGGAGTTGAAAAGTAGTATTATTTTACTCGGGGTTTCGAGTCCTCTGGATTTGGAAAGTAGTACTAGTGTACTCAGGGGTTTGAGGCCCCTGGAGTTGAAAAGTAGTATTAGTGTACAATGGGGTTCGAGTCCTCTGGAGTTGAAATGTAGTATTAGTGTACTCAGGGATTTGAGTCCCCTGGAGTTGAAAAATAGTTTTAGTGTACTCAGTGGTTTGATTCCCCTGGATTTGAAACGTTGTATTAGTGTACTCTGGGGTTCGATTCCTCAGGAGTTGAAAAGTAGTATTAGTGTACTCAGGGATTCGAGTCCTCTGGAGTTGCAAAGTAGTATAAGTGTAATCTGGGTTTTGAGTCCTGTGGAGTTGAAAAGTAGTATCAGTGTACTCAGGGGTTTGGGTCCACTGGAGTTGCATGTCGTATTAGTGTACTCAGGGGTTTGTGTCCCCTGGTGTTGAAAAGTAGTATTAGTGTACTCAGGGATTTGAGTCCCCAGGAGTTGAAAAGTAGTATTAGTGAACTCAGGAGTTCTCGTCCTCTGGAGTTGAAAAGTAGTATTAGCACACTCTGGGGTTCGATTCCTCAGGAGTTGAAAAGTAGTATTAGTGTATTCAGGGATTCGAGCCCTCTGGAGTTGAAAAGTTGTATTAGTGTACTCCGGGGTTTGAGTCCCCTGGAGTTGAAAAGTAGTATTTGTGTACTCAGGGGTTCGTTTCCTCTGGAGTTGAAAAGTAGTATTAGAGTACTCAGGGGTTTGATTCCCCTGGAGTTGTAAAGTAGTATTAGTGTACTCAGGCATTTGAGTCCCCTGGAGTTGAAAAGCAGTATTAGTGTACTCATGTGTTCGAGTCCTCTGGAGTTGAAAAATAGTATTCGTGTACCCAGGGATTTGAGTTCTCTGGAGTTGAAAAGTAGTATTAGTTTACTCAGGGGTTTGAGTCCCCTGCAGTTGAAAAGTCGTATTAGTGTACTCAGGGGTTTGAGTCCTCTGGAGTTCAAAAGTAGTATCAGTGCACTCAGCGGTTTGAGTCACCTGGAGTTGAAAAATAGCATTGCGGTACTCAGGGGTTTGAGTTACCTGGAGTTGAAAAGTAGTATTAGTTTACTCAGGGGTTTGAGTCCTCTGGTGTTCAAAAGTAGTATCAGTGCACTCAGCGGTTTGAGTCACCTGGAGTTGAAAAATAGTATTGCGGTACTCAGGGGTTTGAGTTACCTGGAGTTGAAAAGTAGTATTAGTTTACTCAGGGATTTGAGTCCCCTGGAGTTGAAAAGTAGTATTAGTGAACTCAGGGGTTTGAGTCCCCTGGAGTTGAAAAGTAGTATTAGTGTACTCAGGGGTTTGTGTCCTCTGGACTTGAAAGGTAGTATTAGTGTACTCAGGGGTTCGAGTACTCTGGAGTTGAAAAGATGTATTAGTGTGCTCTGGGGTTCGAGTCCTCTGGAGTTGAAAAATAGTATTAGTTTACTCAGGTGTTTGAGTCCTCTGGAGTTGAAAGGTAGTATTATTTTACTCGGGGTTTCGAGTCCTCTGGATTTGGAAAGTAGTACTAGTGTACTCAGGGGTTTGAGACCCCTGGAGTTGAAAAGTAGTAGTAGTGTACTCAGGGGTTCGAGTCCTCTGGAGTTGAAATGTAGTATTAGTGTACGCAGGGATTTGAGTCCCCTGGAGTTGAAAAATAGTTTTAGTGTACTCAGTGGTTTGATTCCCCTGGATTTGAAACGTTGTATTAGTGTACTCTGGGGTTCGATTCCTCAGGAGTTGAAAAGTAGTATTAGTGTACTCAGGGATTCGAGTCCTCTGGAGTTGAAATGTTATATTAGTGTACTCCGGGGTTTGAGTCCCCTGGAGTTGAAAAGTAGTATTTGTGTACTCAGAGGTTCGAGTCCTCTGGAGTTGCAAAGTAGTATAAGTGTAATCTGGGTTTTGAGTCCTGTGGAGTTGAAAAGTAGTATCAGTGTACTCAGGGGTTTGGGTCCACTGGAGTTGCATGTCGTATTAGTGTACTCCGGGGTTTGTGTCCCCTGGTGTTGAAAAATAGTATTAGTGTACTCAGGGATTTGAGTCCCCAGGAGTTGAAAAGTAGTATTAGTGTAGTCAGGGATTCTAGCCCTCTGGAGTTGAAAAGTTGTATTAGTGTACTCCGGGGTTTGAGTTCCCTGGAGTTGAAAATTAGTATTTGTGTACTCAGGGGTTCGTGTCCGCTGGAGTTGAAAAGTAGTATTAGAGTACTCAGGGGTTTGATTCCCCTGGAGTTGTAAAGTAGTATTAGTGTACTCAGGCGTTTGAGTCCCCTGGAGTTGAAAAGCAGTATTAGTGTACTCATGTGTTCGAGTCCTCTGGAGTTGAAAAATAGTATTCATGTACCCAGGGATTTGAGTCCTCTGGAGTTGAAAAGTAGTATTAGTTTACTCAGGGGTTTGAGTCCCCTGCAGTTGAAAAGTCGTATTAGTGTACTCAGGGGTTTGAGTCCTCTGGAGTTGAAAAGTAGTATTAGTTTTCTCAGGGGTTTGAGTCCTCTGGAGTTCAAAAGTAGTATCAGTGCACTCAGGGGTTTGAGTCCCCTGGAGTTGAAAAATAGTATTGCGGTGCTCAGGGGGTTTGAGTTACCTGGAGTTGAAAAGTAGTATTAGTTTACTCAGGGATTTGAGTCCCCTGGAGTTGAAAAGTAGTTTTAGTGAACTCAGGGGTTTGAGTCCCCTGGAGTTGAAAAGTACTATAAGTGTACTCTGGGGTTCGATTCCTCAGGAGTTGAAAAGTAGTATTAGTGTACAAAGGGGTTTGAGTCCCTTGGACTTGAAAAATAGTATTCTTGTACTCAGGGATTTGAGTTACCTGGAGTTGAAAAGTAGTATTTGTGCACTCCAGGTTTAGAGTCCTTTGTAGTTCAAAAGTAGTATTAGTGCACTCAGGGTTTCGAGTCCTCTGGAGGTGAAAATTAGTATTAGTGTACTCAGGGGATCGAGTCCTCTGGAGTTGAAAAGTAGTATTAGTGTACTAAGGGGTTTGAGTCCTCTGGAGTTGAAAAGTAGTATTAGTGTACTCAGGGGTTTGAGTACTCTGGAGTTGAAAGGTAGTATTAGTGTACTCAGGGGTTGGTGTCCCCGGGAGTTGAAAAGTAATATTAGTGTACTCAGGGGTTTGAGTCCTCTTGAGTTGAAAAGTAATATCAGTGTACTCAGGGGTTCGAGTCCTCTGGAGTTGAAAAGTAGTATTAGTGTTTTCCGGGATTCGTGTCCTCTGGAGTTCAAAAGTAGTTTTAGCGTCTCAGGGGTTTGAGTCCTCTGGATTTGAACAGTAGTATTAGTGTACTTAGGGGTTTGAGTCCCCTGGAGTTGAAAAGTAGTATTAGTGTACGCGGGGTTCGAGTCCACAGAGTTGAAAATTACTATTAGTGTACTCAGTGCTTTGAGTCAACTGGAGTTGAAATGTAGTATTGGTGTACTCAGGGGTCTGAGTCCCCTGGAGTTGAAAAGTAGTATTATTGTACTCAGGGTTTTGAGTCCCCTGGAGTTGAAAAGTAGTATTATTTTACTCGGGGTTTCGAGTCCTCTGGATTTGGAAAGTAGTACTAGTGTACTCAGGGGTTTGAGGCCCCTGGAGTTGAAAAGTAGTATTAGTGTACAATGGGGTTCGAGTCCTCTGGAGTTGAAATGTAGTATTAGTGTACTCAGGGATTTGAGTCCCCTGGAGTTGAAAAATAGTTTTAGTGTACTCAGTGGTTTGATTCCCCTGGATTTGAAACGTTGTATTAGTGTACTCTGGGGTTCGATTCCTCAGGAGTTGAAAAGTAGTATTAGTGTACTCAGGGATTCGAGTCCTCTGGAGTTGCAAAGTAGTATAAGTGTAATCTGGGTTTTGAGTCCTGTGGAGTTGAAAAGTAGTATCAGTGTACTCAGGGGTTTGGGTCCACTGGAGTTGCATGTCGTATTAGTGTACTCAGGGGTTTGTGTCCCCTGGTGTTGAAAAGTAGTATTAGTGTACTCAGGGATTTGAGTCCCCAGGAGTTGAAAAGTAGTATTAGTGAACTCAGGAGTTCTCGTCCTCTGGAGTTGAAAAGTAGTATTAGCACACTCTGGGGTTCGATTCCTCAGGAGTTGAAAAGTAGTATTAGTGTATTCAGGGATTCGAGCCCTCTGGAGTTGAAAAGTTGTATTAGTGTACTCCGGGGTTTGAGTCCCCTGGAGTTGAAAAGTAGTATTTGTGTACTCAGGGGTTCGTTTCCTCTGGAGTTGAAAAGTAGTATTAGAGTACTCAGGGGTTTGATTCCCCTGGAGTTGTAAAGTAGTATTAGTGTACTCAGGCATTTGAGTCCCCTGGAGTTGAAAAGCAGTATTAGTGTACTCATGTGTTCGAGTCCTCTGGAGTTGAAAAATAGTATTCGTGTACCCAGGGATTTGAGTTCTCTGGAGTTGAAAAGTAGTATTAGTTTACTCAGGGGTTTGAGTCCCCTGCAGTTGAAAAGTCGTATTAGTGTACTCAGGGGTTTGAGTCCTCTGGAGTTCAAAAGTAGTATCAGTGCACTCAGCGGTTTGAGTCACCTGGAGTTGAAAAATAGTATTGCGGTACTCAGGGGTTTGAGTTACCTGGAGTTGAAAAGTAGTATTAGTTTACTCAGGGATTTGAGTCCCCTGGAGTTGAAAAGTAGTATTAGTGTACTCAGGGGTTTGAGTACTCTGGAGTTGAAAAGTAGTATTAGTGTACTCAGGGGTTGGTGTCCCCGGGATTTGAAAAGTAATATTAGTGTACTCAGGGGTTTGAGTCCTCTTGAGTTGAAAAGTAATATCAGTGTACTCAGGGGTTCGAGTCCTCTGGAGTTGAAAAGTAGTATTAGTGTTTTCCGGGATTCGTGTCCTCTGGAGTTCAAAAGTAGTATTAGCGTCTCAGGGTTTTGAGTCCTCTGGATTTGAACAGTAGTATTAGTGTACTTAGGGGTTTGAGTCCCCTGGAGTTGAAAAGTAGTACTAGTGCACGCGGGGTTCGAGTCCACGGAGTTGAAAATTACTATTAGTGTACTCAGTGCTTTGAGTCAACTGGAGTTGAAATGTAGTATTGGTGTACTCAGGGGTCTGAGTCCCCTGGAGTTGAAAAGAAGTATTAGTGTACTCAGGGGTTTGAGTCCTCTGGACTTGAAAAGTAGTATTAGTGTACTCAGGGGTTCGAGTACTCTGGAGTTAAAAAGTAGTATTAGCGTACTGAGGGGCTCGAGGCCCCTGGAGTTAAATAGTATTATTACTGTACTCAGGGATTTGTGTCCTCTGGAGTTGAAAAGTAGTATTAGTGTACTCTGGGGTTTGAGTCCGCTGGGGTTGAAAAATAGTTATAGTGTACTCAGGGGTTCGCGTCCTCTAAAGTTGAAAAATAGCATTAGTGTACTCAGGGGTTTGATTCCCCTGGAGTTGAACATTAGTATTAGTGTCCTCAGGAGTTCTAGTCCTCTGGAGTTGAAAAGATGTATTAGTGTACTCAGGGGTTCGAGTCCTCTGGAGTTGAAAAATAGTATTAGTGTACTCAGGGGTTTGATTCCCCTGGAGTTGAACATTAGTATTAGTGCGTTCAGGAGTTCTAGTCCTCTGGAGTTGAAAAGATGTATTAGTGTACACAGGGTTTCGAGTCCCCTGGAGTTGAAAAGTCGTGTTAGTGTACTCAGGGGTTTGAGTACCCTGGAATTGAAAATTAGTATTAGTGTACTCAGGGGTTCGAGTCCTCTGGAGTTGAAAAGTTGGATTAGTGTACTCAGGGGTTTAATACCCCTGGAGTTGAAAAGTAGTATTTGTGGACCTAGGGTTTAGAGTCCTCTGGAGTTGAGAAGTAGTATTAGTGTACCCAGGGGTTTGAGCCCCCTGGAGTTGAAAAGTAGTATTAGTGTACTCCGTGATTTGTGTCCTCTGGAGTTGAAAAGTATATTAGTGTACTCAGGTGTTTGAGTCCTCTGGAGTTGAAATGTAGTATTAGTTTACTCTGGGGTTCGAGTCCTCTGGAGTTGAAATGTAGTATTAGTGTACTCAGGGATTTGAGTCCCCTGGAGTTGAAAAATAGTTTTAGTGTACTCAGTGGTTTGATTCCCCTGGATTTGAAACGTTGTAGTAGTGTATTCTGGGGTTCGATTCCTCAGGAGTTGAAAAGTAGTATTAGTGTACTCAGGGGTTTGAGTCCTCTGGAGTTGAAAAGTAGTATCAGTGCACTCAGGGGTTTGAGTCCCCTGGAGTTGAAAAATAGTATTGCGGTGCTCAGGGGGTTTGAGTTACCTGGAGTTGAAAAGTAGTATTAGTTTACTCAGGGATTTGAGTCCCCTGGAGTTGAAAAGTAGTTTTAGTGATCTCAGGGGTTTGAGTCCCCTGGAGTTGAAAAGTACTATTAGTGTACTCTGGGGTTCGATTCCTCAGGAGTTGAAAAGTAGTATCAGTGTACTAAGGGGTTTGAGTCCCTTGGAGTTGAAAAATAGTATTCTTGTACTCAGGGATTTGAGTTACCTGGAGTTGAAAAGTAGTATTTGTGCACTCCAGGTTTAGAGTCCTTTGTATTTCAAAAGTAGTATTAGTGCACTCAGGGAATCGAGTCCTCTGGAGTTGAAATGTTATATTAGTGTACTCCGGGGTTTGAGTCCCCTGGAGTTGAAAAGTAGTATTTGTGTACTCAGAGGTTCGCGTCCTCTGGAGTTGCAAAGTAGTATAAGTGTAATCTGGGTTTTGAGTCCTGTGGAGTTGAAAAGTAGTATCAGTGTACTCAGGGGTTTGGGTCCACTGGAGTTGCATGTAGTATTAGTGTACTCAGGGGTTTGTGTCCCCTGGTGTTGAAAAGTAGTTTTACTGTACTCAAGGATTTGAGTCCCCAGGATTTGAAAAGATGTATTAGTGAACTCAGGGGTTCTAGTCCTCTGGAGTTGAAAAGTAGTATTAGTGTACTCTGGCATTCGATTGCTCAGGAGTTGAAAAGTAGTATTAGTGTACTCAGGGATTCGAGTCCTCTGGAGTTGCATAATAGCATTTGTATACCTAGGGGTTTGAGTCCACTGGCTTTGAAAAGTACTATTAGTGTACTTAGGGGTTTGAGCCCCCTGGAGTTGAAAAGTAGTATTAGTGTACTCAGGGGTTTGGGTCCTCTGGTGATGAAAATTAGTATTTGTGCACTCTGGGGTTCGATTCCTCTGGTGTTGAAAAGTAGTATTAGTGAACTCAGGGATTCGAGTCCTCTGGAATTGAAATGTAGTATTAGTGTACTCCGTGATTTGTGTCCTCTGGTGTTGAAAAGTAGTATTAGTGTACTCAGGGGTTTGAGTCCTCTGGAGTTGAAATGTAGTATTAGTGTACTCAGGGATTTGAGTCCCCTGGAGTTGAAAAGTAGTATTATTTTACTCGGGGTTTCGAGTCCTCTGGATTTGGAAAGTAGTACTAGTGTACTCAGGGGTTTGAGACCCCTGGAGTTGAAAAGTAGTAGTAGTGTACTCAGGGGTTCGAGTCCTCTGGAGTTGAAATGTAGTATTAGTGTACGCAGGGATTTGAGTCCCCTGGAGTTGAAAAATAGTTTTAGTGTACTCAGTGGTTTGATTCCCCTGGATTTGAAACGTTGTATTAGTGTACTCTGGGGTTCGATTCCTCAGGAGTTGAAAAGTAGTATTAGTGCACTCAGGGAATCGAGTCCTCTGGAGTTGAAATGTTATATTAGTGTACTCCGGGGTTTGAGTCCCCTGGAGTTGAAAAGTAGTATTTGTGTACTCAGAGGTTCGAGTCCTCTGGAGTTGCAAAGTAGTATAAGTGTAATCTGGGTTTTGAGTCCTGTGGAGTTGAAAAGTAGTATCAGTGTACTCAGGGGTTTGGGTCCACTGGAGTTGCATGTCGTATTAGTGTACTCCGGGGTTTGTGTCCCCTGGTGTTGAAAAATAGTATTAGTGTACTCAGGGATTTGAGTCCCCAGGAGTTGAAAAGTAGTATTAGTGTACTCAGGGATTCTAGCCCTCTGGAGTTGAAAAGTTGTATTAGTGTACTCCGGGGTTTGAGTCCCCTGGAGTTGAAAATTAGTATTTGTGTACTCAGGGGTTCGTGTCCGCTGGAGTTGAAAAGTAGTATTAGAGTACTCAGGGGTTTGATTCCCCTGGAGTTGTAAAGTAGTATTAGTGTACTCAGGCGTTTGAGTCCCCTGGAGTTGAAAAGCAGTATTAGTGTACTCATGTGTTCGAGTCCTCTGGAGTTGAAAAATAGTATTCATGTACCCAGGGATTTGAGTCCTCTGGAGTTGAAAAGTAGTATTAGTTTACTCAGGGGTTTGAGTCCCCTGCAGTTGAAAAGTCGTATTAGTGTACTCAGGGGTTTGAGTCCTCTGGAGTTGAAAAGTAGTATTAGTTTACTCAGGGGTTTGAGTCCTCTGGAGTTCAAAAGTAGTATCAGTGCACTCAGGGGTTTGAGTCCCCTGGAGTTGAAAAATAGTATTGCGGTGCTCAGGGGGTTTGAGTTACCTGGAGTTGAAAAGTAGTATTAGTTTA
This sequence comes from Isurus oxyrinchus, assembly GCA_026770705.1. NCBI lineage: Eukaryota > Metazoa > Chordata > Chondrichthyes > Lamniformes > Lamnidae > Isurus > Isurus oxyrinchus. The sequence continues at coordinate 331,657 of JANJGN010000233.1, forward strand.
CTCAGGGATTTGAGTCCCCTGGAGTTGAAAAGTAGTTTTAGTGAACTCAGGGGTTTGAGTCCCCTGGAGTTGAAAAGTACTATAAGTGTACTCTGGGGTTCGATTCCTCAGGAGTTGAAAAGTAGTATTTGTGTACAAAGGGGTTTGAGTCCCTTGGACTTGAAAAATAGTATTCTTGTACTCAGGGATTTGAGTTACCTGGAGTTGAAAAGTAGTATTTGTGCACTCCAGGTTTAGAGTCCTTTGTAGTTCAAAAGTAGTATTAGTGCACTCAGGGGTTCGAGTCCTCTGGAGGTGAAAATTAGTATTAGTGTACTCAGGGGATCGAGTCCTCTGGAGTTGAAAAGTAGTATTAGTGTACTAAGGGGTTTGAGTCCTCTGGAGTTGAAAAGTAGTATTAGTGTACTCAGGGGTTTGAGTACTCTGGAGTTGAAAGGTAGTATTAGTGTACTCAGGGGTTGGTGTCCCCGGGAGTTGAAAAGTAATATTAGTGTACTCAGGGGTTTGAGTCCTCTTGAGTTGAAAAGTAATATCAGTGTACTCAGGGGTTCGAGTCCTCTGGAGTTGAAAAGTAGTATTAGTGTTTTCCGGGATTCGTGTCCTCTGGAGTTCAAAAGTAGTTTTAGCGTCTCAGGGGTTTGAGTCCTCTGGATTTGAACAGTAGTATTAGTGTACTTAGGGGTTTGAGTCCCCTGGAGTTGAAAAGTAGTATTAGTGTACGCGGGGTTCGAGTCCACAGAGTTGAAAATTACTATTAGTGTACTCAGTGCTTTGAGTCAACTGGAGTTGAAATGTAGTATTGGTGTACTCAGGGGTCTGAGTCCCCTGGAGTTGAAAAGTAGTATTATTGTACTCAGGGTTTTGAGTCCCCTGGAGTTGAAAAGTAGTATTATTTTACTCGGGGTTTCGAATCCTCTGGATTTGGAAAGTAGTACTAGTGTACTCAGGGGTTTGAGGCCCCTGGAGTTGAAAAGTAGTATTAGTGTACAATGGGGTTCGAGTCCTCTGGAGTTGAAATGTAGTATTAGTGTACTCAGGGATTTGAGTCCCCTGGAGTTGAAAAATAGTTTTAGTGTACTCAGTGGTTTGATTCCCCTGGATTTGAAACGTTGTATTAGTGTACTCTGGGGTTCGATTCCTCAGGAGTTGAAAAGTAGTATTAGTGTACTCAGGGATTCGAGTCCTCTGGAGTTGCAAAGTAGTATAAGTGTAATCTGGGTTTTGAGTCCTGTGGAGTTGAAAAGTAGTATCAGTGTACTCAGGGGTTTGGGTCCACTGAAGTTGCATGTCGTATTAATGTACTCAGGGGTTTGTGTCCCCTGGTGTTGAAAAGTAGTATTAGTGTACTCAGGGATTTGAGTCCCCAGGAGTTGAAAAGTAGTATTAGTGAACTCAGGAGTTCTCGTCCTCTGGAGTTGAAAAGTAGTATTAGCACACTCTGGGGTTCGATTCCTCAGGAGTTGAAAAGTAGTATTAGTGTATTCAGGGATTCGAGCCCTCTGGAGTTGAAAAGTTGTATTAGTGTACTCCGGGGTTTGAGTCCCCTGGAGTTGAAAAGTAGTATTTGTGTACTCAGGGGTTCGTTTCCTCTGGAGTTGAAAAGTAGTATTAGAGTACTCAGGGGTTTGATTCCCCTGGAGTTGTAAAGTAGTATTAGTGTACTCAGGCATTTGAGTCCCCTGGAGTTGAAAAGCAGTATTAGTGTACTCATGTGTTCGAGTCCTCTGGAGTTGAAAAATAGTATTCGTGTACCCAGGGATTTGAGTTCTCTGGAGTTGAAAAGTAGTATTAGTTTACTCAGGGGTTTGAGTCCCCTGCAGTTGAAAAGTCGTATTAGTGTACTCAGGGGTTTGAGTCCTCTGGAGTTCAAAAGTAGTATCAGTGCACTCAGCGGTTTGAGTCACCTGGAGTTGAAAAATAGTATTGCGGTACTCAGGGGTTTGAGTTACCTGGAGTTGAAAAGTAGTATTAGTTTACTCAGGGGTTTGAGTCCTCTGGAGTTCAAAAGTAGTATCAGTGCACTCAGCGGTTTGAGTCACCTGGAGTTGAAAAATAGTATTGCGGTACTCAGGGGTTTGAGTTACCTGGAGTTGAAAAGTAGTATTATTGTACTCAGGGGTTCGAGTCCTCTGGAGTTGAAAAATAGTATTAGTGTACTCAGGGGTTTGAATCCCCTGGAGTTGAACATTAGTATTAATGTGCTCAGGAGATCTAGTCCTCTGGAGTTGAAAAGATGTATTAGTGTACTCAGGGGTTCGAGTCCTCTGGAGTTGAAAAATAGTATTCGTGTACTCAGGTGTTTGATTCCCCTGGAGTTGAACATTAGTATTAGTGTGCTCAGGAGTTCTAGTCCCCTGCAGTTGAAAAGATGTATTAGTGTACTCAGCGGTTTGAGTCCTCTGGAGTTGAAAAGTAGTATTAGTGTACTCAGGGGTTTGAGTACTCTGGAGTTGAAAAGTAGTATTAGTGTACTCAGGGGTTGGTGTCCCCGGGATTTGAAAAGTAATATTAGTGTACTCAGGGGTTTGAGTCCTCTTGAGTTGAAAAGTAATATCAGTGTACTCAGGGGTTCGAGTCCTCTGGAGTTGAAAAGTAGTATTAGTGTTTTCCGGGATTCGTGTCCTCTGGAGTTCAAAAGTAGTATTAGCGTCTCAGGTGTTTGAGTCCTCTGGATTTGAACAGTAGTATTAGTGTACTTAGGGGTTTGAGTCCCCTGGAGTTGAAAAGTAGTACTAGTGCACGCGGGGTTCGAGTCCACGGAGTTGAAAATTACTATTAGTGTACTCAGTGCTTTGAGTCAACTGGAGTTGAAATGTAGTATTGGTGTACTCAGGGGTCTGAGTCCCCTGGAGTTGAAAAGTAGTATTAGTGTACTCAGGGGTTTGAGTCCTCTGGACTTGAAAAGTAGTATTAGTGTACTCAGGGGTTCGAGTACTCTGGAGTTGAAAAGTAGTATTAGTGTACTCAGGGGTTGGTGTCCCCGGGAGTTGAAAAGTAATATTAGTGTACTCAGGGGTTTGAGTCCTCTTGAGTTGAAAAGTAATATCAGTGTACTCAGGGGTTTGAGTCCTCTGGAGTTGAAAAGTAGTATTAGTGTTTTCCGGGATTCGTGTCCTCTGGAGTTCAAAAGTAGTATTAGCGTCTCAGGGGTTTGAGTCCTCTGGATTTGAACAGTAGTATTAGTGTACTTAGGGGTTTGAGTCCCCTGGAGTTGAAAAATAGTACTAGTGCACGCGGGGTTCGAGTCCACGGAGTTGAAAATTACTATTAGTGTACTCAGTGCTTTGAGTCAACTGGAGTTGAAATGTAGTATTGGTGTACTCAGGGGTCTGAGTCCCCTGGAGTTGAAAAGTAGTATTAGTGTACTCAGGGGTTTGAGTCCTCTGGACTTGAAAAGTAGTATTAGTGTACTCAGGGGTTCGAGTACTCTGGAGTTGAAAAGTAGTATTAGCGTACTGAGGGGCTCGAGTCCCCTGGAGTTAAATAGTATTATTACTGTACTCAGGGATTTGTGTCCTCTGGAGTTGAAAAGTAGTATTAGTGTACTCTGGGGTTTGAGTCCGCTGGGGTTGAAAAATAGTTATAGTGTACTCAGGGGTTCGCGTCCTCTGGAGTTGAAAAATAGCATTAGTGTACTCAGGGGTTTGATTCCCCTGGAGTTGAACATTAGTATTAGTGTCCTCAGGAGTTCTAGTCCTCTGGAGTTGAAAAGAATTATTAGTGTACTCAGGGGTTCGAGTCCTCTGGAGTTGAAAAATAGTATTCGTGTACTCAGGGGTTTGATTCCCCTGGAGTTGAACATTAGTATTAGTGTGCTCAGGAGTTCTAGTCCTCTGGAGTTGAAAAGATGTATTAGTGTACTCAGGGGTTCGAGTCCCCTGGAGTTGAAAAGTGGTGTTAGTGTACTCAGGGGTTTGAGTACCCTGGAATTGAAAATTAGTATTAGTGTACTCAGGGGTTCGAGTCCTCTGGAGTTGAAAAGTTGGATTAGTGTACTCAGGGGTTTAATACCCCTGGAGTTGAAAAGTAGTATTTGTGGACCTAGGGTTTAGAGTCCTCTGGAGTTGAGAAGTAGTATTAGTGTACCCAGGGGTTTGAGCCCCCTGGAGTTGAAAAGTAGTATTAGTGTACTCAGGGGTTTGAGTCCTCTGGAGTTGAAAAGTAGTATTTGTGCACTCAGGGGTTCGATTCCTCTGGTGTTGAAAAGTAGTATTAGTGAACTCAGGGATTCGAGTCCTCTGGAATTGAAAAGTAGTATTAGTGTACTCCGTGATTTGTGTCCTCTGGAGTTGAAAAGTAGTATTAGTGTACTCAGGGGTTTGAGTCCTCTGGAGTTGAAATGTAGTATTAGTGTACTCAGGGATTTGAGTCCCCTGGAGTTGAAAAGAAGTATTATTGTACTCAGGGTTTTGAGTCCCCTGGAGTTGAAAAGTAGTATTATTTTACTCGGGGTTTCGAGTCCTCTGGATTTGGAAAGTAGTACTAGTGTACTCAGGGGTTTGAGGCCCCTGGAGTTGAAAAGTAGTAGTAGTGTACTCTGGGGTTCGAGTCCTCTGGAGTTGAAATGTAGTATTAGTGTACTCAGGGATTTGAGTCCCCTGGAGTTGAAAAATAGTTTTAGTGTACTCAGTGGTTTGATTCCCCTGGATTTGAAACGTTGTATTAGTGTACTCTGGGGTTCGATTCCTCAGGAGTTGAAAAGTAGTATTAGTGTACTCAGGGATTCGAGTCCTCTGGAGTTGCAAAGTAGGATAAGTGTAATCTGGGTTTTGAGTCCTGTGGAGTTGAAAAGTAGTATCAGTGTACTCAGGGGTTTGGGTCCACTGGAGTTGCATGTCGTATTAGTGTACTCAGGGGTTTGTGTCCCCTGGTGTTGAAAAGTAGTATTAGTGTACTCAGGGATTTGAGTCCCCAGGAGTTGAAAAGTAGTATTAGTGAACTCAGGAGTTCTAGTCCTCTGGAGTTGAAAAGTAGTATTAGCACACTCTGGGGTTCGATTCCTCAGGAGTTGAAAAGTAGTATTAGTGTACTCAGGGATTCGAGCCCTCTGGAGTTGAAAAGTTGTATTAGTGTACTCCGGGGTTTGAGTCCCCTGGAGTTGAAAAGTAGTATTTGTGTACTCAGGGGTTCGTTTCCTCTGGAGTTGAAAAGTAGTATTAGAGTACTCAGGGGTTTGATTCCCCTGGAGTTGTAAAGTAGTATTAGTGTACTCAGGCATTTGAGTCCCCTGGAGTTGAAAAGCAGTGTTAGTGTACTCATGTGTTCGAGTCCTCTGGAGTTGAAAAATAGTATTCGTGTACCCAGGGATTTGAGTTCTCTGGAGTTGAAAAGTAGTATTAGTTTACTCAGGGGTTTGAGTCCCCTGCAGTTGAAAAGTCGTATTAGTGTACTCAGGGGTTTGAGTCCTCTGGAGTTGAAAAGTAGTATTAGTTTACTCTGGGGTTTGAGTTCTCTGGAGTTGAAAAGTAGTATCATTGCACTCAGGGGTTTGAGTCCCCTGGAGTTGAAAAATAGTATTGCGGTACTCAGGGGTTTGAGTTACCTGGAGTTGAAAAGTAGTATTAGTTTACTCAGGGATTTGATGCCCCTGGAGTTGAGAAGTAGTATTAGTGAACTCAGGGGTTTGAGTCCCCTGGAGTTGAAAAGTAGTATTAGTGTACTCAGGGGTTTGTGTCCTCTGGACTTGAAAAGTAGTATTAGTGTACTCAGGGGTTCGAGTACTCTGGAGTTGAAAAGATGTATTAGTGTGCTCTGGGGTTCGAGTCCTCTGGAGTTGAAAAATAGTATTAGTTTACTCAGGTGTTTGAGTCCTCTGGAGTTGAAAGGTAGTATGAGTGTACTCTGGGGCTTGCGTACCCTGGAGCTGAAATTTTCTGTTAGTGTAGTGAGGGGTTCGCGTCCTCTGGAGTTGCAAAGTAGTACAAGTGTACTCACGGGTATGAGTCCTGTGGAGTTGAAAAGTAGTATCAGTGCACTCAGGGGTTTGAGTCCCCTGGAGTTGAAAAATAGTATTGCGGTGCTCAGGGGGTTTGAGTTACCTGGAGTTGAAAAGTAGTATTAGTTTACTCAGGGATTTGAGTCCCCTGGAGTTGAAAAGTAGTTTTAGTGATCTCAGGGGTTTGAGTCCCCTGGAGTTGAAAAGTACTATTAGTGTACTCTGGGGTTCGATTCCTCAGGAGTTGAAAAGTAGTATCAGTGTACTAAGGGGTTTGAGTCCCTTGGAGTTGAAAAATAGTATTCTTGTACTCAGGGATTTGAGTTACCTGGAGTTGAAAAGTAGTATTTGTGCACTCCAGGTTTAGAGTCCTTTGTATTTCAAAAGTAGTATTAGTGCACTCAGGGAATCGAGTCCTCTGGAGTTGAAATGTTATATTAGTGTACTCCGGGGTTTGAGTCCCCTGGAGTTGAAAAGTAGTATTTGTGTACTCAGAGGTTCGCGTCCTCTGGAGTTGCAAAGTAGTATAAGTGTAATCTGGGTTTTGAGTCCTGTGGAGTTGAAAAGTAGTATCAGTGTACTCAGGGGTTTGGGTCCACTGGAGTTGCATGTAGTATTAGTGTACTCAGGGGTTTGTGTCCCCTGGTGTTGAAAAGTAGTTTTACTGTACTCAAGGATTTGAGTCCCCAGGATTTGAAAAGATGTATTAGTGAACTCAGGGGTTCTAGTCCTCTGGAGTTGAAAAGTAGTATTAGTGTACTCTGGCATTCGATTGCTCAGGAGTTGAAAAGTAGTATTAGTGTACTCAGGGATTCGAGTCCTCTGGAGTTGCATAATAGCATTTGTATACCTAGGGGTTTGAGTCCACTGGCTTTGAAAAGTACTATTAGTGTACTTAGGGGTTTGAGCCCCCTGGAGTTGAAAAGTAGTATTAGTGTACTCAGGGGTTTGGGTCCTCTGGTGATGAAAATTAGTATTTGTGCACTCTGGGGTTCGATTCCTCTGGTGTTGAAAAGTAGTATTAGTGAACTCAGGGATTCGAGTCCTCTGGAATTGAAATGTAGTATTAGTGTACTCCGTGATTTGTGTCCTCTGGTGTTGAAAAGTAGTATTAGTGTACTCAGGGGTTTGAGTCCTCTGGAGTTGAAATGTAGTATTAGTGTACTCAGGGATTTGAGTCCCCTGGAGTTGAAAAGTAGTATTATTTTACTCGGGGTTTCGAGTCCTCTGGATTTGGAAAGTAGTACTAGTGTACTCAGGGGTTTGAGACCCCTGGAGTTGAAAAGTAGTAGTAGTGTACTCAGGGGTTCGAGTCCTCTGGAGTTGAAAAGTAGTATTAGTGCACTCAGGGAATCGAGTCCTCTGGAGTTGAAATGTTATATTAGTGTACTCCGGGGTTTGAGTCCCCTGGAGTTGAAAAGTAGTATTTGTGTACTCAGAGGTTCGAGTCCTCTGGAGTTGCAAAGTAGTATAAGTGTAATCTGGGTTTTGAGTCCTGTGGAGTTGAAAAGTAGTATCAGTGTACTCAGGGGTTTGGGTCCACTGGAGTTGCATGTCGTATTAGTGTACTCCGGGGTTTGTGTCCCCTGGTGTTGAAAAATAGTATTAGTGTACTCAGGGATTTGAGTCCCCAGGAGTTGAAAAGTAGTATTAGTGTACTCAGGGATTCTAGCCCTCTGGAGTTGAAAAGTTGTATTAGTGTACTCCGGGGTTTGAGTCCCCTGGAGTTGAAAATTAGTATTTGTGTACTCAGGGGTTCGTGTCCGCTGGAGTTGAAAAGTAGTATTAGAGTACTCAGGGGTTTGATTCCCCTGGAGTTGTAAAGTAGTATTAGTGTACTCAGGCGTTTGAGTCCCCTGGAGTTGAAAAGCAGTATTAGTGTACTCATGTGTTCGAGTCCTCTGGAGTTGAAAAATAGTATTCATGTACCCAGGGATTTGAGTCCTCTGGAGTTGAAAAGTAGTATTAGTTTACTCAGGGGTTTGAGTCCCCTGCAGTTGAAAAGTCGTATTAGTGTACTCAGGGGTTTGAGTCCTCTGGAGTTGAAAAGTAGTATTAGTTTACTCAGGGGTTTGAGTCCTCTGGAGTTCAAAAGTAGTATCAGTGCACTCAGGGGTTTGAGTCCCCTGGAGTTGAAAAATAGTATTGCGGTGCTCAGGGGGTTTGAGTTACCTGGAGTTGAAAAGTAGTATTAGTTTACTCAGGGATTTGAGTCCCCTGGAGTTGAAAAGTAGTTTTAGTGAACTCAGGGGTTTGAGTCCCCTGGAGTTGAAAAGTACTATAAGTGTACTCTGGGGTTCGATTCCTCAGGAGTTGAAAAGTAGTATTTGTGTACAAAGGGGTTTGAGTCCCTTGGACTTGAAAAATAGTATTCTTGTACTCAGGGATTTGAGTTACCTGGAGTTGAAAAGTAGTATTTGTGCACTCCAGGTTTAGAGTCCTTTGTAGTTCAAAAGTAGTATTAGTGCACTCAGGGGTTCGAGTCCTCTGGAGGTGAAAATTAGTATTAGTGTACTCAGGGGATCGAGTCCTCTGGAGTTGAAAAGTAGTATTAGTGTACTAAGGGGTTTGAGTCCTCTGGAGTTGAAAAGTAGTATTAGTGTACTCAGGGGTTTGAGTACTCTGGAGTTGAAAGGTAGTATTAGTGTACTCAGGGGTTGGTGTCCCCGGGAGTTGAAAAGTAATATTAGTGTACTCAGGGGTTTGAGTCCTCTTGAGTTGAAAAGTAATATCAGTGTACTCAGGGGTTCGAGTCCTCTGGAGTTGAAAAGTAGTATTAGTGTTTTCCGGGATTCGTGTCCTCTGGAGTTCAAAAGTAGTTTTAGCGTCTCAGGGGTTTGAGTCCTCTGGATTTGAACAGTAGTATTAGTGTACTTAGGGGTTTGAGTCCCCTGGAGTTGAAAAGTAGTATTAGTGTACGCGGGGTTCGAGTCCACAGAGTTGAAAATTACTATTAGTGTACTCAGTGCTTTGAGTCAACTGGAGTTGAAATGTAGTATTGGTGTACTCAGGGGTCTGAGTCCCCTGGAGTTGAAAAGTAGTATTATTGTACTCAGGGTTTTGAGTCCCCTGGAGTTGAAAAGTAGTATTATTTTACTCGGGGTTTCGAGTCCTCTGGATTTGGAAAGTAGTACTAGTGTACTCAGGGGTTTGAGGCCCCTGGAGTTGAAAAGTAGTATTAGTGTACAATGGGGTTCGAGTCCTCTGGAGTTGAAATGTAGTATTAGTGTACTCAGGGATTTGAGTCCCCTGGAGTTGAAAAATAGTTTTAGTGTACTCAGTGGTTTGATTCCCCTGGATTTGAAACGTTGTATTAGTGTACTCTGGGGTTCGATTCCTCAGGAGTTGAAAAGTAGTATTAGTGTACTCAGGGATTCGAGTCCTCTGGAGTTGCAAAGTAGTATAAGTGTAATCTGGGTTTTGAGTCCTGTGGAGTTGAAAAGTAGTATCAGTGTACTCAGGGGTTTGGGTCCACTGGAGTTGCATGTCGTATTAGTGTACTCAGGGGTTTGTGTCCCCTGGTGTTGAAAAGTAGTATTAGTGTACTCAGGGATTTGAGTCCCCAGGAGTTGAAAAGTAGTATTAGTGAACTCAGGAGTTCTCGTCCTCTGGAGTTGAAAAGTAGTATTAGCACACTCTGGGGTTCGATTCCTCAGGAGTTGAAAAGTAGTATTAGTGTATTCAGGGATTCGAGCCCTCTGGAGTTGAAAAGTTGTATTAGTGTACTCCGGGGTTTGAGTCCCCTGGAGTTGAAAAGTAGTATTTGTGTACTCAGGGGTTCGTTTCCTCTGGAGTTGAAAAGTAGTATTAGAGTACTCAGGGGTTTGATTCCCCTGGAGTTGTAAAGTAGTATTAGTGTACTCAGGCATTTGAGTCCCCTGGAGTTGAAAAGCAGTATTAGTGTACTCATGTGTTCGAGTCCTCTGGAGTTGAAAAATAGTATTCGTGTACCCAGGGATTTGAGTTCTCTGGAGTTGAAAAGTAGTATTAGTTTACTCAGGGGTTTGAGTCCCCTGCAGTTGAAAAGTCGTATTAGTGTACTAGGGGGTTTGAGTCCTCTGGAGTTCAAAAGTAGTATCAGTGCACTCAGCGGTTTGAGTCACCTGGAGTTGAAAAATAGTATTGCGGTACTCAGGGGTTTGAGTTACCTGGAGTTGAAAAGTAGTATTAGTTTACTCTGGGGTTTGAGTCCTCTGGAGTTCAAAAGTAGTATCAGTGCACTCAGCGGTTTGAGTCACCTGGAGTTGAAAAATAGTATTGCGGTACTCAGGGGTTTGAGTTACCTGGAGTTGAAAAGTAGTATTAGTTTACTCAGGGATTTGAGTCCCCTGGAGTTGAAAAGTAGTATTAGTGAACTCAGGGGTTTGAGTCCCCTGGAGTTGAAAAGTAGTATTAGTGTACTCAGGGGTTTGTGTCCTCTGGACTTGAAAGGTAGTATTAGTGTACTCAGGGGTTCGAGTACTCTGGAGTTGAAAAGATGTATTAGTGTGCTCTGGGGTTCGAGTCCTCTGGAGTTGAAAAATAGTATTAGTTTACTCAGGTGTTTGAGTCCTCTGGAGTTGAAAGGTAGTATGAGTGTACTCTGGGGCTTGCGTACCCTGGAGCTGAAATTTACTATTAGTGTACTCAGGGGTTCGCGTCCTCTGGAGTTGCAAAGTAGTACAAGTGTACTCACGGGTATGAGTCCTGTGGAGTTGAAAAGTAGTATCAGTGTGCTCATGGGTTTGAGACCACAGGAGTTGCATGCAGTATTCGTGTACTCAGGGGTTTGTTTCCCCTGGTGTTGAAAAGTAGTATTAGTGTACTCAGGGATTTGAGTCCCCAGGAGTTGAAAAGTATTATTATTGTACTCAGGGGTTCGAGTCCTCTGGAGTTGAAAAATAGTATTAGTGTACTCAGGGGTTTGAATCCCCTGGAGTTGAACATTAGTATTAATGTGCTCAGGAGATCTAGTCCTCTGGAGTTGAAAAGATGTATTAGTGTACTCAGGGGTTCGAGTCCTCTGGAGTTGAAAAATAGTATTCGTGTACTCAGGGGTTTGATTCCCCTGGAGTTGAACATTAGTATTAGTGTGCTCAGGAGTTCTAGTCCCCTGCAGTTGAAAAGATGTATTAGTGTACTCAGCGGTTTGAGTCCTCTGGAGTTGAAAAGTAGTGTTAGTGTACTCAGGGGTTTGAGTACTCTGGAGTTGAAAAGTAGTATTAGTGTACTCAGGGGTTGGTGTCCCCGGGATTTGAAAAGTAATATTAGTGTACTCAGGGGTTTGAGTCCTCTTGAGTTGAAAAGTAATATCAGTGTACTCAGGGGTTCGAGTCCTCTGGAGTTGAAAAGTAGTATTAGTGTTTTCCGGGATTCGTGTCCTCTGGAGTTCAAAAGTAGTATTAGCGTCTCAGGTGTTTGAGTCCTCTGGATTTGAACAGTAGTATTAGTGTACTTAGGGGTTTGAGTCCCCTGGAGTTGAAAAGTAGTACTAGTGCACGCGGGGTTCGAGTCCACGGAGTTGAAAATTACTATTAGTGTACTCAGTGCTTTGAGTCAACTGGAGTTGAAATGTAGTATTGGTGTACTCAGGGGTCTGAGTCCCCTGGAGTTGAAAAGTAGTATTAGTGTACTCAGGGGTTTGAGTCCTCTGGACTTGAAAAGTAGTATTAGTGTACTCAGGGGTTCGAGTACTCTGGAGTTGAAAAGTAGTATTAGTGTACTCAGGGGTTGGTGTCCCCGGGAGTTGAAAAGTAATATTAGTGTACTCAGGGGTTTGAGTCCTCTTGAGTTGAAAAGTAATATCAGTGTACTCAGGGGTTCGAGTCCTCTGGAGTTGAAAAGTAGTATTAGTGTTTTCCGGGATTCGTGTCCTCTGGAGTTCAAAAGTAGTATTAGCGTCTCAGGGGTTTGAGTCCTCTGGATTTGAACAGTAGTATTAGTGTACTTAGGGGTTTGAGTCCCCTGGAGTTGAAAAGTAGTACTAGTGCACGCGGGGTTCGAGTCCACGGAGTTGAAAATTACTATTAGTGTACTCAGTGCTTTGAGTCAACTGGAGTTGAAATGTAGTATTGGTGTACTCAGGGGTCTGAGTCCCCTGGAGTTGAAAAGTAGTATTAGTGTACTCAGGGGTTTGAGTCCTCTGGACTTGAAAAGTAGTATTAGTGTACTCAGGGGTTCGAGTACTCTGGAGTTGAAAAGTAGTATTAGCGTACTGAGGGGCTCGAGTCCCCTGGAGTTAAATAGTATTATTACTGTACTCAGGGATTTGTGTCCTCTGGAGTTGAAAAGTAGTATTAGTGTACTCTGGGGTTTGAGTCCGCTGGGGTTGAAAAATAGTTATAGTGTACTCAGGGGTTCGCGTCCTCTGGAGTTGAAAAATAGCATTAGTGTACTCAGGGGTTTGATTCCCCTGGAGTTGAACATTAGTATTAGTGTCCTCAGGAGTTCTAGTCCTCTGGAGTTGAAAAGAATTATTAGTGTACTCAGGGGTTCGAGTCCTCTGGAGTTGAAAAATAGTATTCGTGTACTCAGGGGTTTGATTCCCCTGGAGTTGAACATTAGTATTAGTGTGCTCAGGAGTTCTAGTCCTCTGGAGTTGAAAAGATGTATTAGTGTACTCAGGGGTTCGAGTCCCCTGGAGTTGAAAAGTGGTGTTAGTGTACTCAGGGGTTTGAGTACCCTGGAATTGAAAATTAGTATTAGTGTACTCAGGGGTTCGAGTCCTCTGGAGTTGAAAAGTTGGATTAGTGTACTCAGGGGTTTAATACCCCTGGAGTTGAAAAGTAGTATTTGTGGACCTAGGGTTTAGAGTCCTCTGGAGTTGAGAAGTAGTATTAGTGTACCCAGGGGTTTGAGCCCCCTGGAGTTGAAAAGTAGTATTAGTGTACTCAGGGGTTTGAGTCCTCTGGAGTTGAAAAGTAGTATTTGTGCACTCAGGGGTTCGATTCCTCTGGTGTTGAAAAGTAGTATTAGTGAACTCAGGGATTCGAGTCCTCTGGAATTGAAAAGTAGTATTAGTGTACTCCGTGATTTGTGTCCTCTGGAGTTGAAAAGTAGTATTAGTGTACTCAGGGGTTTGAGTCCTCTGGAGTTGAAATGTAGTATTAGTGTACTCAGGGATTTGAGTCCCCTGGAGTTGAAAAGAAGTATTATTGTACTCAGGGTTTTGAGTCCCCTGGAGTTGAAAAGTAGTATTATTTTACTCGGGGTTTCGAGTCCTCTGGATTTGGAAAGTAGTACTAGTGTACTCAGGGTTTTGAGGCCCCTGGAGTTGAAATGTAGTATTAGTGCACTCTGGGGTTCGAGTCCTCTGGAGTTGAAATGTAGTATTAGTGTACTCAGGGATTTGAGTCCCCTGGAGTTGAAAAATAGTTTTAGTGTACTCAGTGGTTTGATTCCCCTGGATTTGAAACGTTGTATTAGTGTACTCTGGGGTTCGATTCCTCAGGAGTTGAAAAGTAGTATTAGTGTACTCAGGGATTCGAGTCCTCCGGAGTTGCAAAGTAGTATAAGTGTAATCTGGGTTTTGAGTCCTGTGGAGTTGAAAAGTAGTATCAGTGTACTCAGGGGTTTGGGTCCACTGGAGTTGCATGTCGTATTAGTGTACTCAGGGGTTTGTGTCCCCTGGTGTTGAAAAGTAGTATTAGTGTACTCAGGGATTTGAGTCCCCAGGAGTTGAAAAGTAGTATTAGTGAACTCAGGAGTTCTAGTCCTCTGGAGTTGAAAAATAGTATTAGCACACTCTGGGGTTCGATTCCTCAGGAGTTGAAAAGTAGTATTAGTGTACTCAGGGATTCGAGCCCTCTGGAGTTGAAAAGTTGTATTAGTGTACTCCGGGGTTTGAGTCCCCTGGAGTTGAAAAGTAGTATTTGTGTACTCAGGGGTTCGTTTCCTCTGGAGTTGAAAAGTAGTATTAGAGTACTCAGGGGTTTGATTCCCCTGGAGTTGTAAAGTAGTATTAGTGTACTCAGGCATTTGAGTCCCCTGGAGTTGAAAAGCAGTGTTAGTGTACTCATGTGTTCGAGTCCTCTGGAGTTGAAAAATAGTATTCGTGTACCCAGGGATTTGAGTTCTCTGGAGTTGAAAAGTAGTATTAGTTTACTCAGGGGTTTGAGTCCCCTGCAGTTGAAAAGTCGTATTAGTGTACTCAGGGGTTTGAGTCCTCTGGAGTTGAAAAGTAGTATTAGTTTACTCTGGGGTTTGAGTTCTCTGGAGTTGAAAAGTAGTATCATTGCACTCAGGGGTTTGAGTCCCCTGGAGTTGAAAAATAGTATTGCGGTACTCAGGGGTTTGAGTTACCTGGAGTTGAAAAGTAGTATTAGTTTACTCAGGGATTTGATGCCCCTGGAGTTGAGAAGTAGTATTAGTGAACTCAGGGGTTTGAGTCCCCTGGAGTTGAAAAGTAGTATTAGTGTACTCAGGGGTTTGTGTCCTCTGGACTTGAAAAGTAGTATTAGTGTACTCAGGGGTTCGAGTACTCTGGAGTTGAAAAGATGTATTAGTGTGCTCTGGGGTTCGAGTCCTCTGGAGTTGAAAAATAGTATTAGTTTACTCAGGTGTTTGAGTCCTCTGGAGTTGAAAGGTAGTATGAGTGTACTCTGGGGCTTGCGTACCCTGGAGCTGAAATTTTCTGTTAGTGTAGTGAGGGGTTCGCGTCCTCTGGAGTTGCAAAGTAGTACAAGTGTACTCACGGGTATGAGTCCTGTGGAGTTGAAAAGTAGTATCAGTGTGCTCATGGGTTTGAGACCACAGGAGTTGCATGCAGTATTCGTGTACTCAGGGGTTTGTTTCCCCTGGTGTTGAAAAGTAGTATTAGTGTACTCAGGGATTTGAGTCCCCAGGAGTTGAAAAGTAGTATTATTGTACTCAGGGGTTCGAGTCCTCTGGAGTTTAAAAATAGTATTAGTGTACTCAGGGGTTTGATTCCCCTGGAGTTGAACATTAGTATTAGTGTGCTCAGGAGATCTAGTCCTCTGGAGTTGAAAAGATGTATTAGTGTACTCAGGGGTTTGATTCCCCTGGAGTTGAACATTAGTATTAGTGTGCTCAGGAGATCTAGTCCTCTGGAGTTGAAAAGATGTATTAGTGTACTCAGGGGTTCGAGTCCTCTGGAGTTGAAAAATAGTATTCGTGTACTCAGGGGTTTGATTCCCCTGGAGTTGAACATTAGTATTAGTGTGCTCAGGAGTTCTAGTCCTCTGGAGTTGAAAAGATGTATTAGTGTACTCAGGGGTTCGAGTCCCCTGGAGTTGAAAAGTGGTGTTAGTGTACTCAGGGGTTCTATTCCTCTGGTGTTGAAAAGTAGTATTAGTGAACTCAGGGATTCGAGTCCTCTGGAATTGAAAAGTAGTATTAGTGTACTCCGTGATTTGTGTCCTCTGGAGTTGAAAAGTATTATTAGTGTACTCAGGGGTTTGAGTCCTCGGGAGTTGAAAAGTAATATTAGTGTACTCAGGGGTTTGAGTCCTCTTGAGTTGAAAAGTAATATCAGTGTACTCAGGGGTTCGAGTCCTCTGGAGTTGAAAAGTAGTATTAGTGTTTTCCGGGATTCGTGTCCTCTGGAGTTCAAAAGTAGTTTTAGCGTCTCAGGGGTTTGAGTCCTCTGGATTTGAACAGTAGTATTAGTGTACTTAGGGGTTTGAGTCCCCTGGAGTTGAAAAGTAGTATTAGTGTACGCGGGGTTCGAGTCCACAGAGTTGAAAATTACTATTAGTGTACTCAGTGCTTTGAGTCAACTGGAGTTGAAATGTAGTATTGGTGTACTCAGGGGTCTGAGTCCCCTGGAGTTGAAAAGTAGTATTATTGTACTCAGGGTTTTGAGTCCCCTGGAGTTGAAAAGTAGTATTATTTTACTCGGGGTTTCGAGTCCTCTGGATTTGGAAAGTAGTACTAGTGTACTCAGGGGTTTGAGGCCCCTGGAGTTGAAAAGTAGTATTAGTGTACAATGGGGTTCGAGTCCTCTGGAGTTGAAATGTAGTATTAGTGTACTCAGGGATTTGAGTCCCCTGGAGTTGAAAAAATAGTTTTAGTGTACTCAGTGGTTTGATTCCCCTGGATTTGAAACGTTGTATTAGTGTACTCTGGGGTTCGATTCCTCAGGAGTTGAAAAGTAGTATTAGTGTACTCAGGGATTCGAGTCCTCTGGAGTTGCAAAGTAGTATAAGTGTAATCTGGGTTTTGAGTCCTGTGGAGTTGAAAAGTAGTATCAGTGTACTCAGGGGTTTGGGTCCACTGGAGTTGCATGTAGTATTAGTGTACTCAGGGGTTTGTGTCCCCTGGTGTTGAAAAGTAGTTTTACTGTACTCAAGGATTTGAGTCCCCAGGATTTGAAAAGATGTATTAGTGAACTCAGGGGTTCTAGTCCTCTGGAGTTGAAAAGTAGTATTAGTGTACTCTGGCATTCGATTGCTCAGGAGTTGAAAAGTAGTATTAGTGTACTCAGGGATTCGAGTCCTCTGGAGTTGCATAATAGCATTTGTGTACCTAGGGGTTTGAGTCCACTGGCTTTGAAAAGTACTATTAGTGTACTTAGGGGTTTGAGCCCCCTGGAGTTGAAAAGTAGTATTAGTGTACTCAGGGTTTTGGGTCCTCTGGTGATGAAAATTAGTATTTGTGCACTCTGGGGTTCGATTCCTCTGGTGTTGAAAAGTAGTATTAGTGAACTCAGGGATTCGAGTCCTCTGGAATTGAAATGTAGTATTAGTGTACTCCGTGATTTGTGTCCTCTGGTGTTGAAAAGTAGTATTAGTGTACTCAGGGGTTTGAGTCCTCTGGAGTTGAAATGTAGTATTAGTGTACTCAGGGATTTGAGTCCCCTGGAGTTGAAAAGTAGTATTATTTTACTCGGGGTTTCGAGTCCTCTGGATTTGGAAAGTAGTACTAGTGTACTCAGGGGTTTGAGACCCCTGGAGTTGAAAAGTAGTAGTAGTGTACTCAGGGGTTCGAGTCCTCTGGAGTTGAAATGTAGTATTAGTGTACGCAGGGATTTGAGTCCCCTGGAGTTGAAAAATAGTTTTAGTGTACTCAGTGGTTTGATTCCCCTGGATTTGAAACGTTGTATTAGTGTACTCTGGGGTTCGATTCCTCAGGAGTTGAAAAGTAGTATTAGTGTACTCAGGGAATCGAGTCCTCTGGAGTTGAAATGTTATATTAGTGTACTCCGGGGTTTGAGTCCCCTGGAGTTGAAAAGTAGTATTTGTGTACTCAGAGGTTCGAGTCCTCTGGAGTTGCAATGTAGTATAAGTGTAATCTGGGTTTTGAGTCCTGTGGAGTTGAAAAGTAGTATCAGTGTACTCAGGGGTTTGGGTCCACTGGAGTTGCATGTCGTATTAGTGTACCCCGGGGTTTGTGTCCCCTGGTGTTGAAAAATAGTATTAGTGTACTCAGGGATTTGAGTCCCCAGGAGTTGAAAAGTAGTATTAGTGTACTCAGGGATTCTAGCCCTCTGGAGTTGAAAAGTTGTATTAGTGTACTCCGGGGTTTGAGTCCCCTGGAGTTGAAAATTAGTATTTGTGTACTCAGGGGTTCGTGTCCGCTGGAGTTGAAAAGTAGTATTAGAGTACTCAGGGGTTTGATTCCCCTGGAGTTGTAAAGTAGTATTAGTGTACTCAGGCGTTTGAGTCCCCTGGAGTTGAAAAGCAGTATTAGTGTACTCATGTGTTCGAGTCCTCTGGAGTTGAAAAATAGTATTCATGTACCCAGGGATTTGAGTCCTCTGGAGTTGAAAAGTAGTATTAGTTTACTCAGGGGTTTGAGTCCCCTGCAGTTGAAAAGTCGTATTAGTGTACTCAGGGGTTTGAGTCCTCTGGAGTTGAAAGGTAGTATTAGTTTACTCAGGGGTTTGAGTCCTCTGGAGTTCAAAAGTAGTATCAGTGCACTCAGGGGTTTGAGTCCCCTGGAGTTGAAAAATAGTATTGCGGTGCTCAGGGGGTTTGAGTTACCTGGAGTTGAAAAGTAGTATTAGTTTACTCAGGGATTTGAGTCCCCTGGAGTTGAAAAGTAGTTTTAGTGAACTCAGGGGTTTGAGTCCCCTGGAGTTGAAAAGTACTATAAGTGTACTCTGGGGTTCGATTCCTCAGGAGTTGAAAAGTAGTATTAGTGTACAAAGGCGTTTGAGTCCCTTGGACTTGAAAAATAGTATTCTTGTACTCAGGGATTTGAGTTACCTGGAGTTGAAAAGTAGTATTTGTGCACTCCAGGTTTAGAGTCCTTTGTAGTTCAAAAGTAGTATTAGTGCACTCAGGGGTTCGAGTCCTCTGGAGGTGAAAATTAGTATTAGTGTACTCAGGGGATCGAGTCCTCTGGAGTTGAAAAGTAGTATTAGTGTACTAAGGGGTTTGAGTCCTCTGGAGTTGAAAAGTAGTATTAGTGTACTCAGGGGTTTGAGTACTCTGGAGTTGAAAGGTAGTATTAGTGTACTCAGGGGTTGGTGTCCCCGGGAGTTGAAAAGTAATATTAGTGTACTCAGGGGTTTGAGTCCTCTTGAGTTGAAAAGTAATATCAGTGTACTCAGGGGTTCGAGTCCTCTGGAGTTGAAAAGTAGTATTAGTGTTTTCCGGGATTCGTGTCCTCTGGAGTTCAAAAGTAGTTTTAGCGTCTCAGGGGTTTGAGTCCTCTGGATTTGAACAGTAGTATTAGTGTACTTAGGGGTTTGAGTCCCCTGGAGTTGAAAAGTAGTATTAGTGTACGCGGGGTTCGAGTCCACAGAGTTGAAAATTACTATTAGTGTACTCAGTGCTTTGAGTCAACTGGTGTTGAAATGTAGTATTGGTGTACTCAGGGGTCTGAGTCCCCTGGAGTTGAAAAGTAGTATTATTGTACTCAGGGTTTTGAGTCCCCTGGAGTTGAAAAGTAGTATTATTTTACTCGGGGTTTCGAGTCCTCTGGATTTGGAAAGTAGTACTAGTGTACTCAGGGGTTTGAGGCCCCTGGAGTTGAAAAGTAGTATTAGTGTACAATGGGGTTCGAGTCCTCTGGAGTTGAAATGTAGTATTAGTGTACTCAGGGATTTGAGTCCCCTGGAGTTGAAAAATAGTTTTAGTGTACTCAGTGGTTTGATTCCCCTGGATTTGAAACGTTGTATTAGTGTACTCTGGGGTTCGATTCCTCAGGAGTTGAAAAGTAGTATTAGTGTACTCAGGGATTCGAGTCCTCTGGAGTTGCAAAGTAGTATAAGTGTAATCTGGGTTTTGAGTCCTGTGGAGTTGAAAAGTAGTATCAGTGTACTCAGGGGTTTGGGTCCACTGGAGTTGCATGTCGTATTAGTGTACTCAGGGGTTTGTGTCCCCTGGTGTTGAAAAGTAGTATTAGTGTACTCAGGGATTTGAGTCCCCAGGAGTTGAAAAGTAGTATTAGTGAACTCAGGAGTTCTCGTCCTCTGGAGTTGAAAAGTAGTATTAGCACACTCTGGGGTTCGATTCCTCAGGAGTTGAAAAGTAGTATTAGTGTATTCAGGGATTCGAGCCCTCTGGAGTTGAAAAGTTGTATTAGTGTACTCCGGGGTTTGAGTCCCCTGGAGTTGAAAAGTAGTATTTGTGTACTCAGGGGTTCGTTTCCTCTGGAGTTGAAAAGTAGTATTAGAGTACTCAGGGGTTTGATTCCCCTGGAGTTGTAAAGTAGTATTAGTGTACTCAGGCATTTGAGTCCCCTGGAGTTGAAAAGCAGTATTAGTGTACTCATGTGTTCGAGTCCTCTGGAGTTGAAAAATAGTATTCGTGTACCCAGGGATTTGAGTTCTCTGGAGTTGAAAAGTAGTATTAGTTTACTCAGGGGTTTGAGTCCCCTGCAGTTGAAAAGTCGTATTAGTGTACTCAGGGGTTTGAGTCCTCTGGAGTTGAAAAGTAGTATTAGTTTACTCAGGGGTTTGAGTCCTCTGGAGTTCAAAAGTAGTATCAGTGCACTCAGCGGTTTGAGTCACCTGGAGTTGAAAAATAGTATTGCGGTACTCAGGGGTTTGAGTTACCTGGAGTTGAAAAGTAGTATTAGTTTACTCAGGGATTTGAGTCCCCTGGAGTTGAAAAGTAGTATTAGTGAACTCAGGGGTTTGAGTCCCCTGGAGTTGAAAAGTAGTATTAGTGTACTCAGGGGTTTGTGTCCTCTGGACTTGAAACGTATTATTAGTGTACTCAGGGGTTCGAGTACTCTGGAGTTGAAAAGATGTATTAGTGTGCTCTGGGGTTCGAGTCCTCTGGAGTTGAAAAATAGTATTAGTTTACTCAGGTGTTTGAGTCCTCTGGAGTTGAAAGGTAGTATGAGTGTACTCTGGGGCTTGCGTACCCTAGAGCTGAAATTTACTATTAGTGTACTCAGGGGTTCGCGTCCTCTGGAGTTGCAAAGTAGTACAAGTGTACTCACGGGTATGAGTCCTGTGGAGTTGAAAAGTAGTATCAGTGTGCTCATGGGTTTGAGACCACAGGAGTTGCATGCAGTATTCGTGTACTCAGGGGTTTGTTTCCCCTGGTGTTGAAAAGTAGTATTAGTGTACTCAGGGATTTGAGTCCCCAGGAGTTGAAAAGTATTATTATTGTACTTAGGGGTTCGAGTCCTCTGGAGTTGAAAAATAGTATTAGTGTACTCAGGGGTTTGAATCCCCTGGAGTTGAACATTAGTATTAATGTGCTCAGGAGATCTAGTCCTCTGGAGTTGAAAAGATGTATTAGTGTACTCAGGGGTTCGAGTCCTCTGGAGTTGAAAAATAGTATTCGTGTACTCAGGGGTTTGATTCCCCTGGAGTTGAACATTAGTATTAGTGTGCTCAGGAGTTCTAGTCCCCTGCAATTGAAAAGATGTATTAGTGTACTCAGCGGTTTGAGTCCTCTGGACTTGAAAAGTAGTATTAGTGTACTCAGGGGTTTGAGTACTCTGGAGTTGAAAAGTAGTATTAGTGTACTCAGGGGTTGGTGTCCCCGGGATTTGAAAAGTAATATTAGTGTACTCAGGGGTTTGAGTCCTCTTGAGTTGAAAAGTAATATCAGTGTACTCAGGGGTTCGAGTCCTCTGGAGTTGAAAAGTAGTATTAGTGTTTTCCGGGATTCGTGTCCTCTGGAGTTCAAAAGTAGTATTAGCGTCTCAGGGGTTTGAGTCCTCTGGATTTGAACAGTAGTATTAGTGTACTTAGGGGTTTGAGTCCCCTGGAGTTGAAAAGTAGTACTAGTGCACGCGGGGTTCGAGTCCTCTGGAGTTGAAAATTACTATTAGTGTACTCAGTGCTTTGAGTCAACTGGAGTTGAAATGTAGTATTGGTGTACTCAGGGGTCTGAGTCCCCTGGAGTTGAAAAGTAGTATTAGTGTACTCAGGGGTTTGAGTCCTCTGGACTTCAAAAGTAGTATTAGTGTACTCAGGGGTTCGAGTACTCTGAAGTTGAAAAGTCGTATTAGTGTACTCAGGGGTTGGTGTCCCCGTGAGTTGAAAAGTAATATTAGTGTACTCAGGGGTTTGAGTCCTCTTGAGTTGAAAAGTAATATCAGTGTACTCATGGGTTCGAGTCCTCTGGAGTTGAAAAGTAGTATTAGTGTTTTCCGGGATTCGTGTCCTCTGGAGTTCAAAAGTAGTATTAGCGTCTCAGGGGTTTGAGTCCTCTGGATTTGAACAGTAGTATTAGTGTACTTAGGGGTTTGAGTCCCCTGGAGTTGAAAAGTAGTACTAGTGCACGCGGGGTTCGAGTCCACGGAGTTGAAAATTACTATTAGTGTACTCAGTGCTTTGAGTCAACTGGAGTTGAAATGTAGTATTGGTGTACTCAGGGGTCTGAGTCCCCTGGAGTTGAAAAGTAGTATTAGTGTACTCAGGGGTTTGAGTCCTCTGGACTTGAAAAGTAGTATTAGTGTACTCAGGGGTTCGAGTACTCTGGAGTTGAAAAGTAGTATTAGCGTACTGAGGGGCTCGAGTCCCCTGGAGTTAAATAGTATTATTACTGTACTCAGGGATTTGTGTCCTCTGGAGTTGAAAAGTAGTATTAGTGTACTCTGGGGTTTGAGTCCGCTGGGGTTGAAAAATAGTTATAGTGTACTCAGGGGTTCGCGTCCTCTGGAGTTGAAAAATAGCATTAGTGTACTCAGGGGTTTGATTCCCCTGGAGTTGAACATTAGTATTAGTGTCCTCAGGAGTTCTAGTCCTCTGGAGTTGAAAAGAATTATTAGTGTACTCAGGGGTTCGAGTCCTCTGGAGTTGAAAAATAGTATTCGTGTACTCAGGGGTTTGATTCCCCTGGAGTTGAACATTAGTATTAGTGTGCTCAGGAGTTCTAGTCCTCTGGAGTTGAAAAGATGTATTAGTGTACTCAGGGGTTCGAGTCCCCTGGAGTTGAAAAGTGGTGTTAGTGTACTCAGGGGTTTGAGTACCCTGGAATTGAAAATTAGTATTAGTGTACTCAGGGGTTCGAGTCCTCTGGAGTTGAAAAGTTGGATTAGTGTACTCAGGGGTTTAATACCCCTGGAGTTGAAAAGTAGTATTTGTGGACCTAGGGTTTAGAGTCCTCTGGAGTTGAGAAGTAGTATTAGTGTACCCAGGGGTTTGAGCCCCCTGGAGTTGAAAAGTAGTATTAGTGTACTCAGGGGTTTGAGTCCTCTGGAGTTGAAAAGTAGTATTTGTGCACTCAGGGGTTCGATTCCTCTGGTGTTGAAAAGTAGTATTAGTGAACTCAGGGATTCGAGTCCTCTGGAATTGAAAAGTAGTATTAGTGTACTCCGTGATTTGTGTCCTCTGGAGTTGAAAAGTAGTATTAGTGTACTCAGGGGTTTGAGTCCTCTGGAGTTGAAATGTAGTATTAGTGTACTCAGGGATTTGAGTCCCCTGGAGTTGAAAAGAAGTATTATTGTACTCAGGGTTTTGAGTCCCCTGGAGTTGAAAAGTAGTATTATTTTACTCGGGGTTTCGAGTCCTCTGGATTTGGAAAGTAGTACTAGTGTACTCAGGGGTTTGAGGCCCCTGGAGTTGAAAAGTAGTATTAGTGTACTCTGGGGTTCGAGTCCTCTGGAGTTGAAATGTAGTATTAGTGTACTCAGGGATTTGAGTCCCCTGGAGTTGAAAAATAGTTTTAGTGTACTCAGTGGTTTGATTCCCCTGGATTTGAAACGTTGTATTAGTGTACTCTGGGGTTCGATTCCTCAGGAGTTGAAAAGTAGTATTAGTGTACTCAGGGATTCGAGTCCTCTGGAGTTGCAAAGTAGGATAAGTGTAATCTGGGTTTTGAGTCCTGTGGAGTTGAAAAGTAGTATCAGTGTACTCAGGGGTTTGGGTCCACTGGAGTTGCATGTCGTATTAGTGTACTCAGGGGTTTGTGTACCCTGGTGTTGAAAAGTAGTATTAGTGTACTCAGGGATTTGAGTCCCCAGGAGTTGAAAAGTAGTATTAGTGAACTCAGGAGTTCTAGTCCTCTGGAGTTGAAAAGTAGTATTAGCACACTCTGGGGTTCGATTCCTCAGGAGTTGAAAAGTAGTATTAGTGTACTCAGGGATTCGAGCCCTCTGGAGTTGAAAAGTTGTATTAGTGTACTCCGGGGTTTGAGTCCCCTGGAGTTGAAAAGTAGTATTTGTGTACTCAGGGGTTCGTTTCCTCTGGAGTTGAAAAGTAGTATTAGAGTACTCAGGGGTTTGATTCCCCTGGAGTTGTAAAGTAGTATTAGTGTACTCAGGCATTTGAGTCCCCTGGAGTTGAAAAGCAGTGTTAGTGTACTCATGTGTTCGAGTCCTCTGGAGTTGAAAAATAGTATTCGTGTACCCAGGGATTTGAGTTCTCTGGAGTTGAAAAGTAGTATTAGTTTACTCAGGGGTTTGAGTCCCCTGCAGTTGCAAAGTCGTATTAGTGTACTCAGGGGTTTGAGTCCTCTGGAGTTGAAAAGTAGTATTAGTTTACTCTGGGGTTTGAGTCCTCTGGAGTTGAAAAGTAGTCTCATTGCACTCAGGGGTTTGAGTCCCCTGGAGTTGAAAAATAGTATTGCGGTACTCAGGGGTTTGAGTTACCTGGAGTTGAAAAGTAGTATTAGTTTACTCAGGGATTTGATGCCCCTGGAGTTGAGAAGTAGTATTAGTGAACTCAGGGGTTTGAGTCCCCTGGAGTTGAAAAGTAGTATTAGTGTACTCAGGGGTTTGTGTCCTCTGGACTTGAAAAGTAGTATTAGTGTACTCAGGGGTTCGAGTACTCTGGAGTTGAAAAGATGTATTAGTGTGCTCTGGGGTTCGAGTCCTCTGGAGTTGAAAAATAGTATTAGTTTACTCAGGTGTTTGAGTCCTCTGGAGTTGAAAGGTAGTATGAGTGTACTCTGGGGCTTGCGTACCCTGGAGCTGAAATTTACTGTTAGTGTAGTGAGGGGTTCGCGTCCTCTGGAGTTGCAAAGTAGTACAAGTGTACTCACGGGTATGAGTCCTGTGGAGTTGAAAAGTAGTATCAGTGTGCTCATGGGTTTGAGACCACAGGAGTTGCATGCAGTATTCGTGTACTCAGGGGTTTGTTTCCCCTGGTGTTGAAAAGTAGTATTAGTGTACTCAGGGATTTGAGTCCCCAGGAGTTGAAAAGTAGTATTATTGTACTCAGGGGTTCGAGTCCTCTGGAGTTGAAAAGATGTATTAGTGTACTCAGGGGTTTGATTCCCCTGGAGTTGAACATTAGTATTAGTGTGCTCAGGAGATCTAGTCCTCTGGAGTTGAAAAGATGTATTAGTGTACTCAGGGGTTCGAGTCCTCTGGAGTTGAAAAATAGTATTCGTGTACTCAGGGGTTTGATTCCCCTGGAGTTGAACATTAGTATTAGTGTGCTCAGGAGTTCTAGTCCTCTGGAGTTGAAAAGATGTATTAGTGTACTCAGGGGTTCGAGTCCCCTGGAGTTGAAAAGTGGTGTTAGTGTACTCAGGGGTTCTATTCCTCTGGTGTTGAAAAGTAGTATTAGTGAACTCAGGGATTCGAGTCCTCTGGAATTGAAAAGTAGTATTAGTGTACTCCGTGATTTGTGTCCTCTGGAGTTGAAAAGTAGTATTAGTGTACTCAGGGGTTTGAGTCCTCGGGAGTTGAAATGTAGTATTAGTGTACTCAGGGATTTGAGTCCCCTGGAGTTGAAAAGAAGTATTATTGTACTCAGGGTTTTGAGTCCCCTGGAGTTGAAAAGTAGTATTATTTTACTCGGGGTTTCGAGTCCTCTGGATTTGGAAAGTAGTACTAGTGTACTCAGGGGTTTGAGGCCCCTGGAGTTGAAAAGTAGTATTAGTGTACTCTGGGGTTCGAGTCCTCTGGAGTTGAAATGTAGTATTAGTGTGCTCATGGGTTTGAGACCACAGGAGTTGCATGCAGTATTCGTGTACTCAGGGGTTTGTTTCCCCTGGTGTTGAAAAGTAGTATTAGTGTACTCAGGGATTTGAGTCCCCAGGAGTTGAAAAGTATTATTATTGTACTTAGGGGTTCGAGTCCTCTGGAGTTGAAAAATAGTATTAGTGTACTCAGGGGTTTGAATCCCCTGGAGTTGAACATTAGTATTAATGTGCTCAGGAGATCTAGTCCTCTGGAGTTGAAAAGATGTATTAGTGTACTCAGGGGTTCGAGTCCTCTGGAGTTGAAAAATAGTATTTGTGTACTCAGGGGTTTGATTCCCCTGGAGTTGAACATTAGTATTAGTGTGCTCAGGAGTTCTAGTCCCCTGCAGTTGAAAAGATGTATTAGTGTACTCAGCGGTTTGAGTCCTCTGGAGTTGAAAAGTAGTATTAGTGTACTCAGGGGTTTGAGTACTCTGGAGTTGAAAAGTAGTATTAGTGTACTCAGGGGTTGGTGTCCCCGGGATTTGAAAAGTAATATTAGTGTACTCAGGGGTTTGAGTCCTCTTGAGTTGAAAAGTAATATCAGTGTACTCAGGGGTTCGAGTCCTCTGGAGTTGAAAAGTAGTATTAGTGTTTTCCGGGATTCGTGTCCTCTGGAGTTCAAAAGTAGTATTAGCGTCTCAGGGGTTTGAGTCCTCTGGATTTGAACAGTAGTATTAGTGTACTTAGGGGTTTGAGTCCCCTGGAGTTGAAAAGTAGTACTAGTGCACGCGGGGTTCGAGTCCACGGAGTTGAAAATTACTATTAGTGTACTCAGTGCTTTGAGTCAACTGGAGTTGAAATGTAGTATTGGTGTACTCAGGGGTCTGAGTCCCCTGGAGTTGAAAAGTAGTATTAGTGTACTCAGGGGTTTGAGTCCTCTGGACTTCAAAAGTAGTATTAGTGTACTCAGGGGTTCGAGTACTCTGGAGTTGCAAAGTCGTATTAGTGTACTCAGGGGTTGGTGTCCCCGTGAGTTGAAAAGTAATATTAGTGTACTCAGGGGTTTGAGTCCTCTTGAGTTGAAAAGTAATATCAGTGTACTCATGGGTTCGAGTCCTCTGGAGTTGAAAAGTAGTATTAGTGTTTTCCGGGATTCGTGTCCTCTGGAGTTCAAAAGTAGTATTAGCGTCTCAGGGGTTTGAGTCCTCTGGATTTGAACAGTAGTATTAGTGTACTTAGGGGTTTGAGTCCCCTGGAGTTGAAAAGTAGTACTAGTGCACGCGGGGTTCGAGTCCACGGAGTTGAAAATTACTATTAGTGTACTCAGTGCTTTGAGTCAACTGGAGTTGAAATGTAGTATTGGTGTACTCAGGGGTCTGAGTCCCCTGGAGTTGAAAAGTAGTATTAGTGTACTCAGGGGTTTGAGTCCTCTGGACTTGAAAAGTAGTATTAGTGTACTCAGGGGTTCGAGTACTCTGGAGTTGAAAAGTAGTATTAGCGTACTGAGGGGCTCGAGTCCCCTGGAGTTAAATAGTATTATTACTGTACTCAGGGATTTGTGTCCTCTGGAGTTGAAAAGTAGTATTAGTGTACTCTGGGGTTTGAGTCCGCTGGGGTTGAAAAATAGTTATAGTGTACTCAGGGGTTCGCGTCCTCTGGAGTTGAAAAATAGCATTAGTGTACTCAGGGGTTTGATTCCCCTGGAGTTGAACATTAGTATTAGTGTCCTCAGGAGTTCTAGTCCTCTGGAGTTGAAAAGAATTATTAGTGTACTCAGGGGTTCGAGTCCTCTGGAGTTGAAAAATAGTATTCGTGTACTCAGGGGTTTGATTCCCCTGGAGTTGAACATTAGTATTAGTGTGCTCAGGAGTTCTAGTCCTCTGGAGTTGAAAAGATGTATTAGTGTACTCAGGGGTTCGAGTCCCCTGGAGTTGAAAAGTGGTGTTAGTGTACTCAGGGGTTTGAGTACCCTGGAATTGAAAATTAGTATTAGTGTACTCAGGGGTTCGAGTCCTCTGGAGTTGAAAAGTTGGATTAGTGTACTCAGGGGTTTAATACCCCTGGAGTTGAAAAGTAGTATTTGTGGACCTAGGGTTTAGAGTCCTCTGGAGTTGAGAAGTAGTATTAGTGTACCCAGGGGTTTGAGCCCCCTGGAGTTGAAAAGTAGTATTAGTGTACTCAGGGGTTTGAGTCCTCTGGAGTTGAAAAGTAGTATTTGTGCACTCAGGGGTTCGATTCCTCTGGTGTTGAAAAGTAGTATTAGTGAACTCAGGGATTCGAGTCCTCTGGAATTGAAAAGTAGTATTAGTGTACTCCGTGATTTGTGTCCTCTGGAGTTGAAAAGTAGTATTAGTGTACTCAGGGGTTTGAGTCCTCTGGAGTTGAAATGTAGTATTAGTGTACTCAGGGATTTGAGTCCCCTGGAGTTGAAAAGAAGTATTATTGTACTCAGGGTTTTGAGTCCCCTGGAGTTGAAAAGTAGTATTATTTTACTCGGGGTTTCGAGTCCTCTGGATTTGGAAAGTAGTACTAGTGTACTCAGGGGTTTGAGGCCCCTGGAGTTGAAAAGTATTATTAGTGTACTCTGGGGTTCGAGTCCTCTGGAGTTGAAATGTAGTATTAGTGTACTCAGGGATTTGAGTCCCCTGGAGTTGAAAAATAGTTTTAGTGTACTCAGTGGTTTGATTCCCCTGGATTTGAAACGTTGTATTAGTGTACTCTGGGGTTCGATTCCTCAGGAGTTGAAAAGTAGTATTAGTGTACTCAGGGATTCGAGTCCTCTGGAGTTGCAAAGTAGGATAAGTGTAATCTGGGTTTTGAGTCCTGTGGAGTTGAAAAGTAGTATCAGTGTACTCAGGGGTTTGGGTCCACTGGAGTTGCATGTCGTATTAGTGTACTCAGGGGTTTGTGTACCCTGGTGTTGAAAAGTAGTATTAGTGTACTCAGGGATTTGAGTCCCCAGGAGTTGAAAAGTAGTATTAGTGAACTCAGGAGTTCTAGTCCTCTGGAGTTGAAAAGTAGTATTAGCACACTCTGGGGTTCGATTCCTCAGGAGTTGAAAAGTAGTATTAGTGTACTCAGGGATTCGAGCCCTCTGGAGTTGAAAAGTTGTATTAGTGTACTCCGGGGTTTGAGTCCCCTGGAGTTGAAAAGTAGTATTTGTGTACTCAGGGGTTCGTTTCCTCTGGAGTTGAAAAGTAGTATTAGAGTACTCAGGGGTTTGATTCCCCTGGAGTTGTAAAGTAGTATTAGTGTACTCAGGCATTTGAGTCCCCTGGAGTTGAAAAGCAGTGTTAGTGTACTCATGTGTTCGAGTCCTCTGGAGTTGAAAAATAGTATTCGTGTACCCAGGGATTTGAGTTCTCTGGAGTTGAAAAGTAGTATTAGTTTACTCAGGGGTTTGAGTCCCCTGCAGTTGAAAAGTCGTATTAGTGTACTCAGGGGTTTGAGTCCTCTGGAGTTGAAAAGTAGTATTAGTTTACTCTGGGGTTTGAGTCCTCTGGAGTTGAAAAGTAGTATCATTGCACTCAGGGGTTTGAGTCCCCTGGAGTTGAAAAATAGTATTGCGGTACTCAGGGGTTTGAGTTACCTGGAGTTGAAAAGTAGTATTAGTTTACTCAGGGATTTGATGCCCCTGGAGTTGAGAAGTAGTATTTGTGAACTCAGGGGTTTGAGTCCCCTGGAGTTGAAAAGTAGTATTAGTGTACTCAGGGGTTTGTGTCCTCTGGACTTGAAAAGTAGTATTAGTGTACTCAGGGGTTCGAGTACTCTGGAGTTGAAAAGATGTATTAGTGTGCTCTGGGGTTCGAGTCCTCTGGAGTTGAAAAATAGTATTAGTTTACTCAGGTGTTTGAGTCCTCTGGAGTTGAAAGGTAGTATGAGTGTACTCTGGGGCTTGCGTACCCTGGAGCTGAAATTTACTGTTAGTGTAGTGAGGGGTTCGCGTCCTCTGGAGTTGCAAAGTAGTACAAGTGTACTCACGGGTATGAGTCCTGTGGAGTTGAAAAGTAGTATCAGTGTGCTCATGGGTTTGAGACCACAGGAGTTGCATGCAGTATTCGTGTACTCAGGGGTTTGTTTCCCCTGGTGTTGAAAAGTAGTATTAGTGTACTCAGGGATTTGAGTCCCCAGGAGTTGAAAAGTAGTATTATTGTACTCAGGGGTTCGAGTCCTCTGGAGTTGAAAAGATGTATTAGTGTACTCAGGGGTTTGATTCCCCTGGAGTTGAACATTAGTATTAGTGTGCTCAGGAGATCTAGTCCTCTGGAGTTGAAAAGATGTATTAGTGTACTCAGGGGTTCGAGTCCTCTGGAGTTGAAAAATAGTATTCGTGTACTCAGGGGTTTGATTCCCCTGGAGTTGAACATTAGTATTAGTGTGCTCAGGAGTTCTAGTCCTCTGGAGTTGAAAAGATGTATTAGTGTACTCAGGGGTTCGAGTCCCCTGGAGTTGAAAAGTGGTGTTAGTGTACTCAGGGGTTCTATTCCTCTGGTGTTGAAAAGTAGTATTAGTGAACTCAGGGATTCGAGTCCTATGGAATTGAAAAGTAGTATTAGTGTACTCCGTGACTTGTGTCCTCTGGAGTTGAAAAGTAGTATTAGTGTACTCAGGGGTTTGAGTCCTCGGGAGTTGAAATGTAGTATTAGTGTACTCAGGGATTTGAGTCCCCTGGAGTTGAAAAGAAGTATTATTGTACTCAGGGTTTTGAGTCCCCTGGAGTTGAAGAGTAGTATTAATTTACTGGGGGTTTCGAGTCCTCTGGATTTGGAAAGTAGTCCTAGTGTACTCAGGCGTTTGAGACACCTGGAGTTGAAAAGTAGTATTAGTGTACTCAGGGGTTCGAGTCCTCTGGAGTTGAAATGTAGTATTAGTGTACTCAGGGATTTGAGTCCCCTGGAGTTGAAAAAATAGTTTTAGTGTACTCAGTGGTTTGATTCCCCTGGATTTGAAACGTTGTATTAGTGTACTCTGGGGTTCGATTCCTCAGGAGTTGAAAAGTAGTATTAGTGTACTCAGGGATTCGAGTCCTCTGGAGTTGCAAAGTAGTATAAGTGTAATCTGGGTTTTGAGTCCTGTGGAGTTGAAAAGTAGTATCAGTGTACTCAGGGGTTTGGGTCCACTGGAGTTGCATGTAGTATTAGTGTACTCAGGGGTTTGTGTCCCCTGGTGTTGTAAAGTAGTTTTACTGTACTCAAGGATTTGAGTCCCCAGGATTTGAAAAGATGTATTAGTGAACTCAGGGGTTCTAGTCCTCTGGAGTTGAAAAGTAGTATTAGTGTACTCTGGCATTCGATTGCTCAGGAGTTGAAAAGTAGTATTAGTGTACTCAGGGATTCGAGTCCTCTGGAGTTGCATAATAGCATTTGTGTACCTAGGGGTTTGAGTCCACTGGCTTTGAAAAGTACTATTAGTGTACTTAGGGGTTTGAGCCCCCTGGAGTTGAAAAGTAGTATTAGTGTACTCAGGGGTTTGGGTCCTCTGGTGATGAAAATTAGTATTTGTGCACTCTGGGGTTCGATTCCTCTGGTGTTGAAAAGTAGTATTAGTGAACTCAGGGATTCGAGTCCTCTGGAATTGAAATGTAGTATTAGTGTACTCCGTGATTTGTGTCCTCTGGTGTTGAAAAGTAGTATTAGTGTACTCAGGGGTTTGAGTCCTCTGGAGTTGAAATGTAGTATTAGTGTACTCAGGGATTTGAGTCCCCTGGAGTTGAAAAGTAGTATTATTTTACTCGGGGTTTCGAGTCCTCTGGATTTGGAAAGTAGTACTAGTGTACTCAGGGGTTTGAGACCCCTGGAGTTGAAAAGTAGTAGTAGTGTACTCAGGGGTTCGAGTCCTCTGGAGTTGAAATGTAGTATTAGTGTACGCAGGGATTTGAGTCCCCTGGAGTTGAAAAATAGTTTTAGTGTACTCAGTGGTTTGATTCCCCTGGATTTGAAACGTTGTATTAGTGTACTCTGGGGTTCGATTCCTCAGGAGTTGAAAAGTAGTATGAGTGTACTCAGGGAATCGAGTCCTCTGGAGTTGAAATGTTATATTAGTGTACTCCGGGGTTTGAGTCCCCTGGAGTTGAAAAGTAGTATTTGTGTACTCAGAAGTTCGAGTCCTCTGGAGTTGCAAAGTAGTATAAGTGTAATCTGGGTTTTGAGTCCTGTGGAGTTGAAAAGTAGTATCAGTGTACTCAGGGGTTTGGGTCCACTGGAGTTGCATGTCGTATTAGTGTACTCCGGGGTTTGTGTCCCCTGGTGTTGAAAAATAGTATTAGTGTACTCAGGGATTTGAGTCCCCAGGAGTTGAAAAGTAGTATTAGTGTACTCAGGGATTTGATTCCCCTGGAGTTGTAAAGTAGTATTAGTGTACTCAGGCGTTTGAGTCCCCTGGAGTTGAAAAGCAGTATTAGTGTACTCATGTGTTCGAGTCCTCTGGAGTTGAAAAATAGTATTCATGTACCCAGGGATTTGAGTCCTCTGGAGTTGAAAAGTAGTATTAGTTTACTCAGGGGTTTGAGTCCCCTGCAGTTGAAAAGTCGTATTAGTGTACTCAGGGGTTTGAGTCCTCTGGAGTTGAAAAGTAGTATTAGTTTACTCAGGGGTTTGAGTCCTCTGGAGTTCAAAAGTAGTATCAGTGCACTCAGGGGTTTGAGTCCCCTGGAGTTGAAAAATAGTATTGCGGTGCTCAGGGGGTTTGAGTTACCTGGAGTTGAAAAGTAGTATTAGTTTACTCAGGGATTTGAGTCCCCTGGAGTTGAAAAGTAGTTTTAGTGAACTCAGGGGTTTGAGTCCCCTGGAGTTGAAAAGTACTATAAGTGTACTCTGGGGTTCGATTCCTCAGGAGTTGAAAAGTAGTATTAGTGTACAAAGGGGTTTGAGTCCCTTGGACTTGAAAAATAGTATTCTTGTACTCAGGGATTTGAGTTACCTGGAGTTGAAAAGTAGTATTTGTGCACTCCAGGTTTAGAGTCCTTTGTAGTTCAAAAGTAGTATTAGTGCACTCAGGGGTTCGAGTCCTCTGGAGGTGAAAATTAGTATTAGTGTACTCAGGGGATCGAGTCCTCTGGAGTTGAAAAGTAGTATTAGTGTACTAAGGGGTTTGAGTCCTCTGGAGTTGAAAAGTAGTATTAGTGTACTCAGGGGTTTGAGTACTCTGGAGTTGAAAGGTAGTATTAGTGTACTCAGGGGTTGGTGTCCCCGGGAGTTGAAAAGTAATATTAGTGTACTCAGGGGTTTGAGTCCTCTTGAGTTGAAAAGTAATATCAGTGTACTCAGGGGTTCGAGTCCTCTGGAGTTGAAAAGTTGTATTAGTGTTTTCCGGGATTCGTGTCCTCTGGAGTTCAAAAGTAGTATTAGCGTCTCAGGGGTTTGAGTCCTCTGGATTTGAACAGTAGTATTAGTGTACTTAGGGGTTTGAGTCCCCTGGAGTTGAAAAGTAGTATTAGTGTACGCGGGGTTCGAGTCCACAGAGTTGAAAATTACTATTAGTGTACTCAGTGCTTTGAGTCAACTGGAGTTGAAATGTAGTATTGGTGTACTCAGGGGTCTGAGTCCCCTGGAGTTGAAAAGTAGTATTATTGTACTCAGGGTTTTGAGTCCCCTGGAGTTGAAAAGTAGTATTATTTTACTCGGGGTTTCGAGTCCTCTGGATTTGGAAAGTAGTACTAGTGTACTCAGGGGTTTGAGGCCCCTGGAGTTGAAAAGTAGTATTAGTGTACAATGGGGTTCGAGTCCTCTGGAGTTGAAATGTAGTATTAGTGTACTCAGGGATTTGAGTCCCCTGGAGTTGAAAAATAGTTTTAGTGTACTCAGTGGTTTGATTCCCCTGGATTTGAAACGTTGTATTAGTGTACTCTGGGGTTCGATTCCTCAGGAGTTGAAAAGTAGTATTAGTGTACTCAGGGATTCGAGTCCTCTGGAGTTGCAAAGTAGTATAAGTGTAATCTGGGTTTTGAGTCCTGTGGAGTTGAAAAGTAGTATCAGTGTACTCAGGGGTTTGGGTCCACTGGAGTTGCATGTCGTATTAGTGTACTCAGGGGTTTGTGTCCCCTGGTGTTGAAAAGTAGTATTAGTGTACTCAGGGATTTGAGTCCCCAGGAGTTGAAAAGTAGTATTAGTGAACTCAGGAGTTCTCGTCCTCTGGAGTTGAAAAGTAGTATTAGCACACTCTGGGGTTCGATTCCTCAGGAGTTGAAAAGTAGTATTAGTGTATTCAGGGATTCGAGCCCTCTGGAGTTGAAAAGTTGTATTAGTGTACTCCGGGGTTTGAGTCCCCTGGAGTTGAAAAGTAGTATTTGTGTACTCAGGGGTTCGTTTCCTCTGGAGTTGAAAAGTAGTATTAGAGTACTCAGGGGTTTGATTCCCCTGGAGTTGTAAAGTAGTATTAGTGTACTCAGGCATTTGAGTCCCCTGGAGTTGAAAAGCAGTATTAGTGTACTCATGTGTTCGAGTCCTCTGGAGTTGAAAAATAGTATTCGTGTACCCAGGGATTTGAGTTCTCTGGAGTTGAAAAGTAGTATTAGTTTACTCAGGGGTTTGAGTCCCCTGCAGTTGAAAAGTCGTATTAGTGTACTCAGGGGTTTGAGTCCTCTGGAGTTGAAAAGTAGTATTAGTTTACTCAGGGGTTTGAGTCCTCTGGAGTTCAAAATTAGTATCAGTGCACTCAGCGGTTTGAGTCACCTGGAGTTGAAAAATAGTATTGCGGTACTCAGGGGTTTGAGTTACCTGGAGTTGAAAAGTAGTATTAGTTTACTCAGGGATTTGAGTCCCCTGGAGTTGAAAAGTAGTATTAGTGAACTCAGGGGTTTGAGTCCCCTGGAGTTGAAAAGTAGTATTAGTGTACTCAGGGGTTTGTGTCCTCTGGACTTGAAAAGTATTATTAGTGTACTCAGGGGTTCGAGTACTCTGGAGTTGAAAAGATGTATTAGTGTGCTCTGGGGTTCGAGTCCTCTGGAGTTGAAAAATAGTATTAGTTTACTCAGGTGTTTGAGTCCTCTGGAGTTGAAAGGTAGTATGAGTGTACTCTGGGGCTTGCGTACCCTGGAGCTGAAATTTACTATTAGTGTACTCAGGGGTTCGCGTCCTCTGGAGTTGCAAAGTAGTACAAGTGTACTCACGGGTATGAGTCCTGTGGAGTTGAAAAGTAGTATCAGTGTGCTCATGGGTTTGAGACCACAGGAGTTGCATGCAGTATTCGTGTACTCAGGGGTTTGTTTCCCCTGGTGTTGAAAAGTAGTATTAGTGTACTCAGGGATTTGAGTCCCCAGGAGTTGAAAAGTATTATTATTGTACTCAGGGGTTCGAGCCCTCTGGAGTTGAAAAATAGTATTAGTGTACTCAGGGGTTTGAATCCCCTGGAGTTGAACATTAGTATTAATGTGCTCAGGAGATCTAGTCCTCTGGAGTT
Source organism: Isurus oxyrinchus (assembly GCA_026770705.1). Taxonomy (NCBI): domain Eukaryota; kingdom Metazoa; phylum Chordata; class Chondrichthyes; order Lamniformes; family Lamnidae; genus Isurus; species Isurus oxyrinchus. The sequence continues at coordinate 366,190 of JANJGN010000233.1, forward strand.
GAAAAGATGTATTAGTGTACTCAGGGGTTCGAGTCCTCTGGAGTTGAAAAATAGTATTCGTGTACTCAGGGGTTTGATTCCCCTGGAGTTGAACATTAGTATTAGTGTGCTCAGGAGTTCTAGTCCCCTGCAGTTGAAAAGATGTATTAGTGTACTCAGCGGTTCGAGTCCCCTGGAGTTGCAAAGTGGTGTTAGTGTACTCAGGGGTTCTATTCCTCTGGTGTTGAAAAGTAGTATTAGTGAACTCAGGGATTCGAGTCCTCTGGAATTGAAAAGTAGTATTAGTGTACTCCGTGATTTGTGTCCTCTGGAGTTGAAAAGTAGTATTAGTGTACTCAGGGGTTCGAGTCCTCTGGAGTTGAAAAGTAGTATTAGTGTACTAAGGGGTTTGAGTCCTCTGGAGTTGAAAAGTAGTATTAGTGTACTCAGGGGTTTGAGTACTCTGGAGTTGAAAGGTAGTATTAGTGTACTCAGGGGTTGGTGTCCCCGGGAGTTGAAAAGTAATATTAGTGTACTCAGGGGTTTGAGTCCTCTTGAGTTGAAAAGTAATATCAGTGTACTCAGGTGTTCGAGTCCTCTGGAGTTGAAAAGTAGTATTAGTGTTTTCCGGGATTCGTGTCCTCTGGAGTTCAAAAGTAGTATTAGCGTCTCAGGGGTTTGAGTCCTCTGGATTTGAACAGTAGTATTAGTGTACTTAGGGGTTTGAGTCCCCTGGAGTTGAAAAGTAGTATTAGTGTACGCGGGGTTCGAGTCCACAGAGTTGAAAATTACTATTAGTGTACTCAGTGCTTTGAGTCAACTGGAGTTGAAATGTAGTATTGGTGTACTCAGGGGTCTGAGTCCCCTGGAGTTGAAAAGTAGTATTATTGTACTCAGGGTTTTGAGTCCCCTGGAGTTGAAAAGTAGTATTATTTTACTCGGGGTTTCGAGTCCTCTGGATTTGGAAAGTAGTACTAGTGTACTCAGGGGTTTGAGGCCCCTGGAGTTGAAAAGTAGTATTAGTGTACTCTGGGGTTCGAGTCCTCTGGTGTTGAAATGTAGTATTAGTGTACTCAGGGATTTGAGTCCCCTGGAGTTGAAAAATAGTTTTAGTGTACTCAGTGGTTTGATTCCCCTGGATTTGAAACGTTGTATTAGCGTACTCTGGGGTTCGATTCCTCAGGAGTTGAAAAGTAGTATTAGTGTACTCAGGGATTCGAGTCCTCTGGAGTTGCAAAGTAGTATAAGTGTAATCTGGGTTTTGAGTCCTGTGGAGTTGAAAAGTAGTATCAGTGTACTCAGGGGTTTGGGTCCACTGGAGTTGCATGTCGTATTAGTGTACTCAGGGGTTTGTGTCCCCTGGTGTTGAAAAGTAGTATTAGTGTACTCAGGGATTTGAGTCCCCAGGAGTTGAAAAGTAGTATTAGTGAACTCAGGAGTTCTCGTCCTCTGGAGTTGAAAAGTAGTATTAGCACACTCTGGGGTTCGATTCCTCAGGAGTTGAAAAGTAGTATTAGTGTATTCAGGGATTCGAGCCCTCTGGAGTTGAAAAGTTGTATTAGTGTACTCCGGGGTTTGAGTCCCCTGGAGTTGAAAAGTAGTATTTGTGTACTCAGGGGTTCGTTTCCTCTGGAGTTGAAAAGTAGTATTAGAGTACTCAGGGGTTTGATTCCCCTGGAGTTGTAAAGTAGTATTAGTGTACTCAGGCATTTGAGTCCCCTGGAGTTGAAAAGCAGTATTAGTGTACTCATGTGTTCGAGTCCTCTGGAGTTGAAAAATAGTATTCGTGTACCCAGGGATTTGAGTTCTCTGGAGTTGAAAAGTAGTATTAGTTTACTCAGGGGTTTGAGTCCCCTGCAGTTGAAAAGTCGTATTAGTGTACTCAGGGGTTTGAGTCCTCTGGAGTTCAAAAGTAGTATCAGTGCACTCAGCGGTTTGAGTCACCTGGAGTTGAAAAATAGTATTGCGGTACTCAGGGGTTTGAGTTACCTGGAGTTGAAAAGTAGTATTAGTTTACTCAGGGATTTGAGTCCCCTGGAGTTGAAAAGTAGTATTAGTGAACTCAGGGGTTTGAGTCCCCTGGAGTTGAAAAGTAGTATTAGTGTACTCAGGGGTTTGTGTCCTCTGGACTTGAAAAGTATTATTAGTGTACTCAGGGGTTCGAGTACTCTGGAGTTGAAAAGATGTATTAGTGTGCTCTGGGGTTCGAGTCCTCTGGAGTTGAAAAATAGTATTAGTTTACTCAGGTGTTTGAGTCCTCTGGAGTTGAAAGGTAGTATGAGTGTACTCTGGGGCTTGCGTACCCTGGAGCTGAAATTTACTATTAGTGTACTCAGGGGTTCGCGTCCTCTGGAGTTGCAAAGTAGTACAAGTGTACTCACGGGTATGAGTCCTGTGGAGTTGAAAAGTAGTATCAGTGTGCTCATGGGTTTGAGACCACAGGAGTTGCATGCAGTATTCGTGTACTCAGGGGTTTGTTTCCCCTGGTGTTGAAAAGTAGTATTAGTGTACTCAGGGATTTGAGTCCCCAGGAGTTGAAAAGTATTATTATTGTACTCAGGGGTTCGAGTCCTCTGGAGTTGAAAAATAGTATTAGTGTACTCAGGGGTTTGAATCCCCTGGAGTTGAACATTAGTATTAATGTGCTCAGGAGATCTAGTCCTCTGGAGTTGAAAAGATGTATTAGTGTACTCAGGGGTTCGAGTCCTCTGGAGTTGAAAAATAGTATTCGTGTACTCAGGGGTTTGATTCCCCTGGAGTTGAACATTAGTATTAGTGTGTTCAGGAGTTCTAGTCCCCTGCAGTTGAAAAGATGTATTAGTGTACTCAGCGGTTCGAGTCCCCTGGAGTTGAAAAGTGGTGTTAGTGTACTCAGGGGTTCTATTCCTCTGGTGTTGAAAAGTAGTATTAGTGAACTCAGGGATTCGAGTCCTCTGGAATTGAAAAGTAGTATTAGTGTACTCCGTGATTTGTGTCCTCTGGAGTTGAAAAGTAGTATTAGTGTACTCAGGGGTTCGAGTCCTCTGGAGTTGAAAAGTAGTATTAGTGTACTAAGGGGTTTGAGTCCTCTGGAGTTGAAAAGTAGTATTAGTGTACTCAGGGGTTTGGGTCCACTGGAGTTGCATGTCGTATTAGTGTACTCAGGGGTTTGTGTCCCCTGGTGTTGAAAAGTAGTATTAGTGTACTCAGGGATTTGAGTCCCCAGGAGTTGAAAAGTAGTATTAGTGAACTCAGGAGTTCTCGTCCTCTGGAGTTGAAAAGTAGTATTAGCACACTCTGGGGTTCGATTCCTCAGGAGTTGAAAAGTAGTATTAGTGTATTCAGGGATTCGAGCCCTCTGGAGTTGAAAAGTTGTATTAGTGTACTCCGGGGTTTGAGTCCCCTGGAGTTGAAAAGTAGTATTTGTGTACTCAGGGGTTCGTTTCCTCTGGAGTTGAAAAGTAGTATTAGAGTACTCAGGGGTTTGATTCCCCTGGAGTTGTAAAGTAGTATTAGTGTACTCAGGCATTTGAGTCCCCTGGAGTTGAAAAGCAGTATTAGTGTACTCATGTGTTCGAGTCCTCTGGAGTTGAAAAATAGTATTCGTGTACCCAGGGATTTGAGTTCTCTGGAGTTGAAAAGTAGTATTAGTTTACTCAGGGGTTTGAGTCCCCTGCAGTTGAAAAGTCGTATTAGTGTACTCAGGGGTTTGAGTCCTCTGGAGTTCAAAAGTAGTATCAGTGCACTCAGCGGTTTGAGTCACCTGGAGTTGAAAAATAGTATTGCGGTACTCAGGGGTTTGAGTTACCTGGATTTGAAAAGTAGTATTAGTTTACTCAGGGATTTGAGTCCCCTGGAGTTGAAAAGTAGTATTAGTGAACTCAGGGGTTTGAGTCCCCTGGAGTTGAAAAGTAGTATTAGTGTACTCAGGGGTTTGTGTCCTCTGGACTTGAAAAGTATTATTAGTGTACTCAGGGGTTCGAGTACTCTGGAGTTGAAAAGATGTATTAGTGTGCTCTGGGGTTCGAGTCCTCTGGAGTTGAAAAATAGTATTAGTTTACTCAGGTGTTTGAGTCCTCTGGAGTTGAAAGGTAGTATGAGTGTACTCTGGGGCTTGCGTACCCTGGAGCTGAAATTTACTATTAGTGTACTCAGGGGTTCGCGTCCTCTGGAGTTGCAAAGTAGTACAAGTGTACTCACGGGTATGAGTCCTGTGGAGTTGAAAAGTAGTATCAGTGTGCTCATGGGTTTGAGACCACAGGAGTTGCATGCAGTATTCGTGTACTCAGGGGTTTGTTTCCCCTGGTGTTGAAAAGTAGTATTAGTGTACTCAGGGATTTGAGTCCCCAGGAGTTGAAAAGTATTATTATTGTACTCAGGGGTTCGAGTCCTCTGGAGTTGAAAAATAGTATTAGTGTACTCAGGGGTTTGAATCCCCTGGAGTTGAACATTAGTATTAATGTGCTCAGGAGATCTAGTCCTCTGGAGTTGAAAAGATGTATTAGTGTACTCAGGGGTTCGAGTCCTCTGGAGTTGAAAAATAGTATTCGTGTACTCAGGGGTTTGATTCCCCTGGAGTTGAACATTAGTATTAGTGTGCTCAGGAGTTCTAGTCCCCTGCAGTTGAAAAGATGTATTAGTGTACTCAGCGGTTCGAGTCCCCTGGAGTTGAAAAGTGGTGTTAGTGTACTCAGGGGTTTGAGTACTCTGGAGTTGAAAAGTAGTATTAGTGAACTCAGGGATTCGAGTCCTCTGGAATTGAAAAGTAGTATTAGTGTACTCCGTGATTTGTGTCCTCTGGAGTTGAAAAGTAGTATTAGTGTACTCAGGGGTTCGAGTCCTCTGGAGTTGAAAAGTAGTATTAGTGTACTAAGGGGTTTGAGTCCTCTGGAGTTGAAAAGTAGTATTAGTGTACTCAGGGGTTTGAGTACTCTGGAGTTGAAAGGTAGTATTAGTGTACTCAGGGGTTGGTGTCCCCGGGAGTTGAAAAGTAATATTAGTGTACTCAGGGGTTTGAGTCCTCTTGAGTTGAAAAGTAATATCAGTGTACTCAGGGGTTCGAGTCCTCTGGAGTTGAAAAGTAGTATTAGTGTTTTCCGGGATTCATGTCCTCTGGAGTTCAAAAGTAGTATTAGCGTCTCAGGGGTTTGAGTCCTCTGGATTTGAACAGTAGTATTAGTGTACTTAGGGGTTTGAGTCCCCTGGAGTTGAAAAGTAGTATTAGTGTACGCGGGGTTCGAGTCCACAGAGTTGAAAATTACTATTAGTGTACTCAGTGCTTTGAGTCAACTGGAGTTGAAATGTAGTATTGGTGTACTCAGGGGTCTGAGTCCCCTGGAGTTGAAAAGTAGTATTATTGTACTCAGGGTTTTGAGTCCCCTGGAGTTGAAAAGTAGTATTATTTTACTCGGGGTTTCGAGTCCTCTGGATTTGGAAAGTAGTACTAGTGTACTCAGGGGTTTGAGGCCCCTGGAGTTGAAAAGTAGTATTAGTGTACTCTGGGGTTCGAGTCCTCTGGTGTTGAAATGTAGTATTAGTGTACTCAGGGATTTGAGTCCCCTGGAGTTGAAAAATAGTTTTAGTGTACTCAGTGGTTTGATTCCCCTGGATTTGAAACGTTGTATTAGCGTACTCTGGGGTTCGATTCCTCAGGAGTTGAAAAGTAGTATTAGTGTACTCAGGGATTCGAGTCCTCTGGAGTTGAAAAATAGTATTCGTGTACTCAGGGGTTTGATTCCCCTGGAGTTGAACATTAGTATTAGTGTGCTCAGGAGTTCTAGTCCCCTGCAGTTGAAAAGATGTATTAGTGTACTCAGGGGTTCGAGTCCCCTGGAGTTGAAAAGTGGTGTTAGTGTACTCAGGGGTTCTATTCCTCTGGTGTTGAAAAGTAGTATTAGTGAACTCAGGGATTCGAGTCCTCTGGAATTGAAAAGTAGTATTAGTGTACTCAGGGGTTTGAGTCCTCGGGAGTTGAAATGTAGTATTAGTGTACTCAGGGATTTGAGTCTCCTGGAGTTGAAAAGAAGTATTATTGTACTCAGGGTTTTGAGTCCCCTGGAGTTGAAGAGTAGTATTATTTTACTGGGGGTTTCGAGTCCTCTGGATTTGGAAAGTAGTCCTAGTGTACTCAGGCGTTTGAGACACCTGGAGTTGAAAAGTAGTATTAGTGTACTCAGGGGTTCGAGTCCTCTGGAGTTGAAATGTAGTATTAGTGTACTCAGGGATTTGAGTCCCCTGGAGTTGAAAAAATAGTTTTAGTGTACTCAGTGGTTTGATTCCCCTGGATTTGAAACGTTGTATTAGTGTACTCTGGGGTTCGATTCCTCAGGAGTTGAAAAGTAGTATTAGTGTACTCAGGGAATCGAGTCCTCTGGAGTTGCAAAGTCGTATAAGTGTAATCTGGGTTTTGAGTCCTGTGGAGTTGAAAAGTAGTATCAGTGTACTCAGGGGTTTGGGTCCACTGGAGTTGCATGTAGTATTAGTGTACTCAGGGGTTTGTGTCCCCTGGTGCTGAAAAGTAGTTTTACTGTACTCAAGGATTTGAGTCCCCAGGATTTGAAAAGATGTATTAGTGAACTCAGGGGTTCTAGTCCTCTGGAGTTGAAAAGTAGTATTAGTGTACTCTGGCATTCGATTGCTCAGGAGTTGAAAAGTAGTATTAGTGTACTCAGGGATTCGAGTCCTCTGGAGTTGAATAATAGCATTTGTGTACCTAGGGGTTTGAGTCCACTGGCTTTGAAAAGTACTATTAGTGTACTTAGGGGTTTGAGCCCCCTGGAGTTGAAAAGTAGTATTAGTGTACTCAGGGGTTTGGGTCTTCTGGTGATGAAAATTAGTATTTGTGCACTCAGGGGTTCGATTCCTCTGGTGTTGAAAAGTAGTATGAGTGAACTCAGGGATTCGAGTCCTCTGGAATTGAAAAGTAGTATTAGTGTACTCCGTGATTTGTATCCTCTGGTGTTGAAAAGTAGTATTAGTGTACTCAGGGGTTTGAGTCCTCTGGAGTTGAAATGTAGTATTAGTGTACTCAGGGATTTGAGTCCCCTGGAGTTGAAAAGTAGTATTATTTTACTCGGGGTTTCGAGTCCTCTGGATTTGGAAAGTAGTACTAGTGTACTCAGGGGTTTGAGACCCCTGGAGTTGAAAAGTAGTAGTAGTGTACTCAGGGGTTTGAGTCCTCTGGAGTTGAAATGTAGTATTAGTGTACTCAGGGATTTGAGTCCCCTGGAGTTGAAAAATAGTTTTAGTGTACTCAGTGGTTTGATTCCCCTGGATTTGAAACGTTGTATTAGTGTACTCTGGGGTTCGATTCCTCAGGAGTTGAAAAGTAGTATTTGTGTACTCAGGGGTTCGTTTCCTCTGGAGTTGAAAAGTAGTATTAGAGTACTCAGGGGTTTGATTCCCCTGGAGTTGTAAAGTAGTATTAGTGTACTCAGGCGTTTGAGTCCCCTGGAGTTGAAAAGTAGTATTAGTGTACTGATGTGTTCGAGTCCTCTGGAGTTGAAAAATAGTATTAGTTTACTCAGGGGTTTGAGTCCCCTGCAGTTGAAAAGTCGTATTAGTGTCCTCAGGGTTTTGAGTCCCCTGCAGTTGAAAAGTCGTATTAGTGTACTCAGGGGTTCGAGTACTCTGGAGTTGAAAAGTAGTATTAGCGTACTCAGGGGCTCGGGTCCCCTGGAGTTGAATAGTATTATTACTGTACTCAGGGATTTGTGTCCTCTGGAGTTGAAAAGTAGTATTAGTGTACTCTGGGGTTTGAGTCCCATGGAGTTGAAAAATATTATTATTGTACTTAGGGGTTTGAGTCCTCTGGATTTGAAATATAGTTATAATGTACTCAGGGGTTTGAGTCCTCTGGAGTTGAAAAGTAGTATTCGTGTACTCAGGGGTTTGATCCCCCTGGAGTTGAAAAGTAGTATTAGTGTACTCAGGGGTTCGAGTCATCTGGAGTTGAAAAGATGTATTAGTGTGCTCTGGGGTACGAGTCCTCTGGAGTTGAAAAATAGTATTAGTTTACTCAGGTGTTTGAGTCCTCTGGAGTTGAAAGGTAGTATGAGTGTACTCTGGGGCTTGCGTACCCTGGAGCTGAAATTTAGTATTAGTGTACTCAGGGGTTCGCGTCCTCTGGAGTTGCAAAGTAGTACAAGTGTACTCACGGGTATGAGTCCTGTGGAGTTGAAAAGTAGTATCAGTGTGCTCAGGGGTTTGAGACCACAGGAGTTGCATGTAGTATTCGTGTACTCAGGGGTTTGTTTCCCCTGGTGTTGAAAAGTAGTATTAGTGTACTCAGGGATTTGAGTCCCCAGGAGTTGAAAAGTAGTATTATTGTACTCAGGGGTTCGAATCCTCTGGAGTTGAAAAATAGTATTAGTGTACTCAGGGGTTTGATTCGCTGGAGTTGAACATTAGTATTAGTGTGCTCAGGAGTTCTAGTCCTCTGGAGTTGAAAAGATGTATTAGTGTACTCAGGGGTTCGAGTCCTCTGGAGTTGAAAAGTGGTGTTAGTGTACTCAGGGGTTTGAGTACCCTGGAATTGAAAATTAGTATTAGTGTACTCAGGGATTTGAGTCCCCAGGAGTTGAAAAGTAGTATTATTGTACTCAGGGGTTCGACTCCTCTGGAGTTGAAAAATAGTATTAGTGTACTCAGGGGTTTGATTACCTGGAGTTGAACATTAGTATTAATGTGCTCAGGAGTTCCAGTCCTCTGGAGTTGAAAAGATGTATTAGTGTAATCAGGGGTTCGAGTCCTCTGGAGTTGAAAAATAGTATTCGTGTACTCAGGGGTTTGATTCCCCTGGAGTTGAACATTAGTATTAGTGTGCTCAGGAGTTCTAGTCCTCTGGAGTTGAAAAGATGTATTAGTGTACTCAGGGGTTCGAGTCCCCTGGAGTTGAAAAGTGGTGTTAGTGTAATCAGGGGTTTGAGTCCCCTGGAATTGAAAAGTAGTATTAGTGTACTCAGGGGTTCGAGTCCTCTGGAGTTGAAAAGTTGGATTAGTGTACTCAGGGGTTTAATACCCCTGGAGTTGAAAAGTAGTATTAGTGTTCTCAGGGGTTCGAGTCCTCTGGAGTTGAAAAATAGTATTTGTGTACCTAGGGTTTTGAGTCCTCTGGAGTTGAAAAGTAGTATTAGTGTACCCGGGGGTTTGAGTCCACGGAGTTGAAAATTACTATTAGTGTACTCAGTGCTTTGAGTCAACTGGAGTTGAAATGTAGTATTGGTGTACTCAGGGGTCTGAGTCCCCTGGAGTTGAAAAGTAGTATTAGTGTACTCAGGGGTTTGAGTCCTCTGGACTTGAAAAGTAGTATTAGTGTACTCAGGGGTTCGAGTACTCTGGAGTTGAAAAGTAGTATTAGCGTACTGAGGGGCTCGAGGCCCCTGGAGTTAAATAGTATTATTACTGTACTCAGGGATTTGTGTCCTCTGGAGTTGAAAAGTAGTATTAGTGTACTCTGGGGTTTGAGTCCGCTGGGGTTGAAAAATAGTTATAGTGTACTCAGGGGTTCGCGTCCTCTAAAGTTGAAAAATAGCATTAGTGTACTCAGGGGTTTGATTCCCCTGGAGTTGAACATTAGTATTAGTGTCCTCAGGAGTTCTAGTCCTCTGGAGTTGAAAAGATGTATTAGTGTACTCAGGGGTTCGAGTCCTCTGGAGTTGAAAAATAGTATTAGTGTACTCAGGGGTTTGATTCCCCTGGAGTTGAACATTAGTATTAGTGTGCTCAGGAGTTCTAGTCCTCTGGAGTTGAAAAGATGTATTAGTGTACTCAGGGGTTCGAGTCCCCTGGAGTTGAAAAGTGGTGTTAGTGTACTCAGGGGTTTGAGTACCCTGGAATTGAAAATTAGTATTAGTGTACTCAGGGGTTCGAGTCCTCTGGAGTTGAAAAGTTGGATTAGTGTACTCAGGGGTTTAATACCCCTGGAGTTGAAAAGTAGTATTTGTGGACCTAGGGTTTAGAGTCCTCTGGAGTTGAGAAGTAGTATTAGTGTACCCAGGGGTTTGAGCCCCCTGGAGTTGAAAAGTAGTATTAGTGTACTCAGGGGTTTGAGTCCTCTGGAGTTGAAAAGTAGTATTTGTGCACTCAGGGGTTCGATTCCTCTGGTGTTGAAAAGTAGTATTAGTGAACTCAGGGATTCGAGTCCTCTGGAATTGAAAAGTAGTATTAGTGTACTCCGTGATTTGTGTCCTCTGGAGTTGAAAAGTAGTATTAGTGTACTCAGGGGTTTGAGTCCTCTGGAGTTGAAATGTAGTATTAGTGTACTCTGGGGTTCGAGTCCTCTGGAGTTGAAATGTAGTATTAGTGTACTCAGGGATTTGAGTCTCCTGGAGTTGAAAAATAGTTTTAGTGTACTCAGTGGTTTGATTCCCCTGGATTTGAAACGTTGTATTAGTGTATTCTGGGGTTCGATTCCTCAGGAGTTGAAAAGTAGTATTAGTGTACTCAGGGGTTTGAGTCCTCTGGAGTTGAAAAGTAGTATCAGTGCACTCAGGGGTTTGAGTCCCCTGGAGTTGAAAAATAGTATTGCGGTGCTCAGGGGGTTTGAGTTACCTGGAGTTGAAAAGTAGTATTAGTTTACTCAGGGATTTGAGTCCCCTGGAGTTGAAAAGTAGTTTTAGTGTACTCAGTGGTTTGATTCCCCTGGATTTGAAACGTTGTATTAGTGTACTCTGGGGTTCGATTCCTCAGGAGTTGAAAAGTAGTATTAGTGTACTCAGGGAATCGAGTCCTCTGGAGTTGCAAAGTCGTATAAGTGTAATCTGGGTTTTGAGTCCTGTGGAGTTGAAAAGTAGTATCAGTGTACTCAGGGGTTTGGGTCCACTGGAGTTGCATGTAGTATTAGTGTACTCAGGGGTTTGTGTCCCCTGGTGCTGAAAAGTAGTTTTACTGTACTCAAGGATTTGAGTCCCCAGGATTTGAAAAGATGTATTAGTGAACTCAGGGGTTCTAGTCCTCTGGAGTTGAAAAGTAGTATTGGTGTACTCTGGCATTCGATTGCTCAGAAGTTGAAAAGTAGTATTAGTGTACTCAGGGATTCGAGTCCTCTGGAGTTGAATAATAGCATTTGTGTACCTAGGGGTTTGAGTCCACTGGCTTTGAAAAGTACTATTAGTGTACTTAGGGGTTTGAGCCCCCTGGAGTTGAAAAGTAGTATTAGTGTACTCAGGGGTTTGGGTCTTCTGGTGATGAAAATTAGTATTTGTGCACTCAGGGGTTCGATTCCTCTGGTGTTGAAAAGTAGTATGAGTGAACTCAGGGATTCGAGTCCTCTGGAATTGAAAAGTAGTATTAGTGTACTCCGTGATTTGTATCCTCTGGTGTTGAAAAGTAGTATTAGTGTACTCAGGGGTTTGAGTCCTCTGGAGTTGAAATGTAGTATTAGTGTACTCAGGGATTTGAGTCCCCTGGAGTTGAATAGTAGTATTATTTTACTCGGGGTTTCGAGTCCTCTGGATTTGGAAAGTAGTACTAGTGTACTCAGGGGTTTGAGACCCCTGGAGTTGAAAAGTAGTAGTAGTGTACTCAGGGGTTTGAGTCCTCTGGAGTTGAAATGTAGTATTAGTGTACTCCGGGATTTGAGTCCCCTGGAGTTGAAAAATAGTTTTAGTGTACTCAGTGGTTTGATTCCCCTGGATTTGAAACGTTGTATTAGTGTACTCTGGGGTTCGATTCCTCAGGAGTTGAAAAGTAGTATTAGTGTACTCAGGGAATCGAGTCCTCTGGAGTTGAAATGTTATATTAGTGTACTCCGGGGTTTGAGTCCCCTGGAGTTGAAAAGTAGTATTTGTGTACTCAGGGGTTCGTTTCCTCTGGAGTTGAAAAGTAGTATTAGAGTACTCAGGGGTTTGATTCCCCTGGAGTTGTAAAGTAGTATTAGTGTACTCAGGCGTTTGAGTCCCCTGGAGTTGAAAAGTAGTATTAGTGTACTGATGTGTTCGAGTCCTCTGGAGTTGAAAAATAGTATTAGTTTACTCAGGGGTTTGAGTCCCCTGCAGTTGAAAAGTCGTATTAGTGTCCTCAGGGTTTTGAGTCCCCTGCAGTTGAAAAGTCGTATTAGTGTACTCAGGGGTTCGAGTACTCTGGAGTTGAAAAGTAGTATTAGCGTACTCAGGGGCTCGGGTCCCCTGGAGTTGAATAGTATTATTACTGTACTCAGGGATTTGTGTCCTCTGGAGTTGAAAAGTAGTATTAGTGTACTCTGGGGTTTGAGTCCCCTGGAGTTGAAAAATATTATTATTGTACTTAGGGGTTTGAGTCCTCTGGATTTGAAAAATAGTTATAATGTACTCAGGGGTTTGAGTCCTCTGGAGTTGAAAAGTAGTATTCGTGTACTCAGGGGTTTGATCCCCTGGAGTTGAAAAGTAGTATTAGTGTACTCAGGGGTTCGAGTCATCTGGAGTTGAAAAGATGTATTAGTGTGCTCTGGGGTACGAGTCCTCTGGAGTTGAGAAATAGTATTAGTTTACTCAGGTGTTTGAGTCCTCTGGAGTTGAAAGGTAGTATGAGTGTACTCTGGGGCTTGCGTACCCTGGAGCTGAAATTTAGTATTAGTGTACTCAGGGGTTCGCGTCCTCTGGAGTTGCAAAGTAGTACAAGTGTACTCACGGGTATGAGTCCTGTGGAGTTGAAAAGTAGTATCAGTGTGCTCAGGGGTTTGAGACCACAGGAGTTGCATGTAGTATTCGTGTACTCAGGGGTTTGTTTCCCCTGGTGTTGAAAAGTAGTATTAGTGTACTCAGGGATTTGAGTCCCCAGGAGTTGAAAAGTAGTATTATTGTACTCAGGGGTTCGACTCCTCTGGAGTTGAAAAATAGTATTAGTGTACTCAGGGGTTTGATTACCTGGAGTTGAACATTAGTATTAATGTGCTCAGGAGTTCCAGTCCTCTGGAGTTGAAAAGATGTATTAGTGTAATCAGGGGTTCGAGTCCTCTGGAGTTGAAAAATAGTATTCATGTACTCAGGGGTTTGATTCCCCTGGAGTTGAACATTAGTATTAGTGTGCTCAGGAGTTCTAGTCCTCTGGAGTTGAAAAGATGTATTAGTGTACTCAGGGGTTCGAGTCCCCTGGAGTTGAAAAGTGGTGTTAGTGTAATCAGGGGTTTGAGTCCCCTGGAATTGAAAAGTAGTATTAGTGTACTCAGGGGTTCGAGTCCTCTGGAGTTGAAAAGTTGGATTAGTGTACTCAGGGGTTTAATACCCCTGGAGTTGAAAAGTAGTATTAGTGTTCTCAGGGGTTCGAGTCCTCTGGAGTTGAAAAATAGTATTTGTGTACCTAGGGTTTTGAGTCCTCTGGAGTTGAAAAGTAGTATTAGTGTACCCGGGGGTTTGAGTCCACGGAGTTGAAAATTACTATTAGTGTACTCAGTGCTTTGAGTCAACTGGAGTTGAAATGTAGTATTGGTGTACTCAGGGGTCTGAGTCCCCTGGAGTTGAAAAGTAGTATTAGTGTACTCAGGGGTTTGAGTCCTCTGGACTTGAAAAGTAGTATTAGTGTACTCAGTGGTTCGAGTACTCTGGAGTTGAAAAGTAGTATTAGCGTACTGAGGGGCTCGAGGCCCCTGGAGTTAAATAGTATTATTACTGTACTCAGGGATTTGTGTCCTCTGGAGTTGAAAAGTAGTATTAGTGTACTCTGGGGTTTGAGTCCGCTGGGGTTGAAAAATAGTTATAGTGTACTCAGGGGTTCGCGTCCTCTAAAGTTGAAAAATAGCATTAGTGTACTCAGGGGTTTGATTCCCCTGGAGTTGAACATTAGTATTAGTGTCCTCAGGAGTTCTAGTCCTCTGGAGTTGAAAAGATGTATTAGTGTACTCAGGGGTTCGAGTCCTCTGGAGTTGAAAAATAGTATTAGTGTACTCAGGGGTTTGATTCCCCTGGAGTTGAACATTAGTATTAGTGTGCTCAGGAGTTCTAGTCCTCTGGAGTTGAAAAGATGTATTAGTGTACTCAGGGGTTCGAGTCCCCTGGAGTTGAAAAGTGGTGTTAGTGTACTCAGGGGTTTGAGTACCCTGGAATTGAAAATTAGTATTAGTGTACTCAGGGGTTCGAGTCCTCTGGAGTTGAAAAGTTGGATTAGTGTACTCAGGGGTTTAATACCCCTGGAGTTGAAAAGTAGTATTTGTGGACCTAGGGTTTAGAGTCCTCTGGAGTTGAGAAGTAGTATTAGTGTACCCAGGGGTTTGAGCCCCCTGGAGTTGAAAAGTAGTATTCGTGTACTCAGGGGTTTGATCCCCCTGGAGTTGAAAAGTAGTATTAGTGTACTCAGGGGTTCGAGTCATCTGGAGTTGAAAAGATGTATTAGTGTGCTCTGGGGTACGAGTCCTCTGGAGTTGAAAAATAGTATTAGTTTACTCAGGTGTTTGAGTCCTCTGGAGTTGAAAGGTAGTATGAGTGTACTCTGGGGCTTGCGTACCCTGGAGCTGAAATTTAGTATTAGTGTACTCAGGGGTTCGCGTCCTCTGGAATTGCAAAGTAGTACAAGTGTACTCACGGGTATGAGTCCTGTGGAGTTGAAAAGTAGTATCAGTGTGCTCAGGGGTTTGAGACCACAGGAGTTGCATGTAGTATTCGTGTACTCAGGGGTTTGTTTCCCCTGGTGTTGAAAAGTAGTATTAGTGTACTCAGGGATTTGAGTCCCCAGGAGTTGAAAAGTAGTATTATTGTACTCAGGGGTTCGACTCCTCTGGAGTTGAAAAATAGTATTTGTGTACTCAGGGGTTTGATTCCCTGGAGTTGAACATTAGTATTAATGTGCTCAGGAGTTCCAGTCCTCTGGAGTTGAAAAGATGTATTAGTGTAATCAGGGGTTCGAGTCCTCTGGAGTTGAAAAATAGTATTCGTGTACTCAGGGGTTTGATTCCCCTGGAGTTGAACATTAGTATTAGTGTGCTCAGGAGTTCTAGTCCTCTGGAGTTGAAAAGTTGTATTAGTGTACTCAGGGGTTCGAGTCCCCTGGAGTTGAAAAGTGGTGTTAGTGTAATCAGGGGTTTGAGTCCCCTGGAATTGAAAAGTAGTATTAGTGTACTCAGGGGTTCGAGTCCTCTGGAGTTGAAAAGTTGGATTAGTGTACTCAGGGGTTTAATACCCCTGGAGTTGAAAAGTAGTATTAGTGTTCTCAGGGGTTCGAGTCCTCTGGAGTTGAAAAATAGTATTTGTGTACCTAGGGTTTTGAGTCCTCTGGAGTTGAAAAGTAGTATTAGTGTACCCGGGGGTTTGAGTCCACGGAGTTGAAAATTACTATTAGTGTACTCAGTGCTTTGAGTCAACTGGAGTTGAAATGTAGTATTGGTGTACTCAGGGGTCTGAGTCCCCTGGAGTTGAAAAGTAGTATTAGTGTACTCAGGGGTTTGAGTCCTCTGGACTTGAAAAGTAGTATTAGTGTACTCAGGGGTTCGAGTACTCTGGAGTTGAAAAGTAGTATTAGCGTACTGAGGGGCTCGAGGCCCCTGGAGTTAAATAGTATTATTACTGTACTCAGGGATTTGTGTCCTCTGGAGTTGAAAAGTAGTATTAGTGTACTCTGGGGTTTGAGTCCGCTGGGGTTGAAAAATAGTTATAGTGTACTCAGGGGTTCGCGTCCTCTAAAGTTGAAAAATAGCATTAGTGTACTCAGGGGTTTGATTCCCCTGGAGTTGAACATTAGTATTAGTGTCCTCAGGAGTTCTAGTCCTCTGGAGTTGAAAAGATGTATTAGTGTACTCAGGGGTTCGAGTCCTCTGGAGTTGAAAAATAGTATTAGTGTACTCAGGGGTTTGATTCCCCTGGAGTTGAACATTAGTATTAGTGTGCTCAGGAGTTCTAGTCCTCTGGAGTTGAAAAGATGTATTAGTGTACTCAGGGGTTCGAGTCCCCTGGAGTTGAAAAGTGGTGTTAGTGTACTCAGGGGTTTGAGTACCCTGGAATTGAAAATTAGTATTAGTGTACTCAGGGGTTCGAGTCCTCTGGAGTTGAAAAGTTGGATTAGTGTACTCAGGGGTTTAATACCCCTGGAGTTGAAAAGTAGTATTTGTGGACCTAGGGTTTAGAGTCCTCTGGAGTTGAGAAGTAGTATTAGTGTACCCAGGGGTTTGAGCCCCCTGGAGTTGAAAAGTAGTATTAGTGTACTCAGGGGTTTGAGTCCTCTGGAGTTGAAAAGTAGTATTTGTGCACTCCGGGGTTCGATTCCTCTGGTGTTGAAAAGTAGTATTAGTGAACTCAGGGATTCGAGTCCTCTGGAATTGAAAAGTAGTATTAGTGTACTCCGTGATTTGTGTCCTCTGGAGTTGAAAAGTAGTATTAGTGTACTCAGGGGTTTGAGTCCTCTGGAGTTGAAATGTAGTATTAGTGTACTCTGGGGTTCGAGTCCTCTGGAGTTGAAATGTAGTATTAGTGTACTCAGGGATTTGAGTCTCCTGGAGTTGAAAAATAGTTTTAGTGTACTCAGTGGTTTGATTCCCCTGGATTTGAAATGTTGTATTAGTGTATTCTGGGGTTCGATTCCTCAGGAGTTGAAAAGTAGTATTAGTGTACTCAGGGGTTTGAGTCCTCTGGAGTTGAAAAGTAGTATCAGTGCACTCAGGGGTTTGAGTCCCCTGGAGTTGAAAAATAGTATTGCGGTGCTCAGGGGGTTTGAGTTACCTGGAGTTGAAAAGTAGTATTAGTTTACTCAGGGATTTGAGTCCCCTGGAGTTGAAAAGTAGTTTTAGTGAACTCAGGGGTTTGAGTCCCCTGGAGTTGAAAAGTACTATTAGTGTACTCTGGGGTTCGATTCCTCAGGAGTTGAAAAGTAGTATCAGTGTACTAAGGGGTTTGAGTCCCTTGGAGTTGAAAAATAGTATTCTTGTACTCAGGGATTTGAGTTACGTGGAGTTGAAAAGTAGTATTTGTGCACTCCAGGTTTAGAGTCCTTTGTATTTCAAAAGTAGTATTAGTGCACTCAGGGGTTCGAGTCCTCTGGAGGTGAAAATTAGTATTAGTGTACTCAGGGGTTCGAGTCCTCTGGAGTTGAAAAGTAGTATTAGTGTACTAAGGGGTTTGAGTCCTCTGGAGTTGAAAAGTAGTATTAGTGTACTCAAGGGTTTGAGTACTCTGGAGTTGAAAAGTAGTATTAGTGTACTCAGGGGTTGGTGTCCCCGGGAGTTGAAAAGTAATATTAGTGTACTCAGGGGTTTGAGCCCTCTTGAGTTGAAAAGTAATATCAGTGTACTCAGGGGTTCGAGTCCTCTGGAGTTGAAAAGTAGTATTAGTGTTTTCCGGGATTCGTGTCCTCTGGAGTTCAAAAGTAGTATTAGCGTCTCAGGGGTTTGAGTCCTCTGGATTTGAACAGTAGTATTAGTGTACTTAGGGGTTTGAGTCCCCTGGAGTTGAAAAGTAGTACTAGTGCACGCGGGGTTCGAGTCCACGGAGTTGAAAATTACTATTAGTGTACCCAGTGCTTTGAGTCAACTGGAGTTGAAATGTAGTATTGGTGTACTCAGGGGTCTGAGTCCCCTGGAGTTGAAAAGTAGTATTAGTGTACTCAGGGGTTTGAGTCCTCTGGACTTGAAAAGTAGTATTAGTGTACTCAGGGGTTCGAGTACTCTGGAGTTGAAAAGTAGTATTAGCGTACTGAGGGGCTCGAGTCCCCTGGAGTTAAATAGTATTATTACTGTACTCAGGGATTTGTGTCCTCTGGAGTTGAAAAGTAGTATTAGTGTACTCTGGGGTTTGAGTCCGCTGGGGTTGAAAAATAGTTATAGTGTACTCAGGGGTTCGCGTCCTCTGGAGTTGAAAAATAGCATTAGTGTACTCAGGGGTTTGATTCCCCTGGAGTTGAACATTAGTATTAGTGTCCTCAGGAGTTCTAGTCCTCTGGAGTTGAAAAGAATTATTAGTGTACTCAGGGGTTCGAGTCCTCTGGAGTTGAAAAATAGTATTCGTGTACTCAGGGGTTTGATTCCCCTGGAGTTGAACATTAGTATTAGTGTGCTCAGGAGTTCTAGTCCTCTGGAGTTGAAAAGATGTATTAGTGTACTCAGGGGTTCGAGTCCCCTGGAGTTGAAAAGTGGTGTTAGTGTACTCAGGGGTTTGAGTACCCTGGAATTGAAAATTAGTATTAGTGTACTCAGGGGTTCGAGTCCTCTGGAGTTGAAAAGTTGGATTAGTGTACTCAGGGGTTTAATACCCCTGGAGTTGAAAAGTAGTATTTGTGGACCTAGGGTTTAGAGTCCTCTGGAGTTGAGAAGTAGTATTAGTGTACCCAGGGGTTTGAGCCCCCTGGAGTTGAAAAGTAGTATTCGTGTACTCAGGGGTTTGATCCCCCTGGAGTTGAAAAGTAGTATTAGTGTACTCAGGGGTTCGAGTCATCTGGAGTTGAAAAGATGTATTAGTGTGCTCTGGGGTACGAGTCCTCTGGAGTTGAAAAATAGTATTAGTTTACTCAGGTGTTTGAGTCCTCTGGAGTTGAAAGGTAGTATGAGTGTACTCTGGGGCTTGCGTACCCTGGAGCTGAAATTTAGTATTAGTGTACTCAGGGGTTCGCGTCCTCTGGAGTTGCAAAGTAGTACAAGTGTACTCACGGGTATGAGTCCTGTGGAGTTGAAAAGTAGTATCAGTGTGCTCAGGGGTTTGAGACCACAGGAGTTGCATGTAGTATTCGTGTACTCAGGGGTTTGTTTCCCCTGGTGTTGAAAAGTAGTATTAGTGTACTCAGGGATTTGAGTCCCCAGGAGTTGAAAAGTAGTATTATTGTACTCAGGGGTTCGACTCCTCTGGAGTTGAAAAATAGTATTAGTGTACTCAGGGGTTTGATTACCTGGAGTTGAACATTAGTATTAATGTGCTCAGGAGTTCCAGTCCTCTGGAGTTGAAAAGATGTATTAGTGTAATCAGGGGTTCGAGTCCTCTGGAGTTGAAAAATAGTATTCGTGTACTCAGGGGTTTGATTCCCCTGGAGTTGAACATTAGTATTAGTGTGCTCAGGAGTTCTAGTCCTCTGGAGTTGAAAAGATGTATTAGTGTACTCAGGGGTTCGAGTCCCCTGGAGTTGAAAAGTGGTGTTAGTGTAATCAGGGGTTTGAGTCCCCTGGAATTGAAAAGTAGTATTAGTGTACTCAGGGGTTCGAGTCCTCTGGAGTTGAAAAGTTGGATTAGTGTACTCAGGGGTTTAATACCCCTGGAGTTGAAAAGTAGTATTAGTGTTCTCAGGGGTTCGAGTCCTCTGGAGTTGAAAAATAGTATTTGTGTACCTAGGGTTTTGAGTCCTCTGGAGTTGAAAAGTAGTATTAGTGTACCCGGAGGTTTGAGTCCACGGAGTTGAAAATTACTATTAGTGTACTCAGTGCTTTGAGTCAACTGGAGTTGAAATGTAGTATTGGTGTACTCAGGGGTCTGAGTCCCCTGGAGTTGAAAAGTAGTATTAGTGTACTCAGGGGTTTGAGTCCTCTGGACTTGAAAAGTAGTATTAGTGTACTCAGGGGTTCGAGTACTCTGGAGTTGAAAAGTAGTATTAGCGTACTGAGGGGCTCGAGGCCCCTGGAGTTAAATAGTATTATTACTGTACTCAGGGATTTGTGTCCTCTGGAGTTGAAAAGTAGTATTAGTGTACTCTGGGGTTTGAGTCCGCTGGGGTTGAAAAATAGTTATAGTGTACTCAGGGGTTCGCGTCCTCTAAAGTTGAAAAATAGCATTAGTGTACTCAGGGGTTTGATTCCCCTGGAGTTGAACATTAGTATTAGTGTCCTCAGGAGTTCTAGTCCTCTGGAGTTGAAAAGATGTATTAGTGTACTCAGGGGTTCGAGTCCTCTGGAGTTGAAAAATAGTATTAGTGTACTCAGGGGTTTGATTCCCCTGGAGTTGAACATTAGTATTAGTGTGCTCAGGAGTTCTAGTCCTCTGGAGTTGAAAAGATGTATTAGTGTACTCAGGGGTTCGAGTCCCCTGGAGTTGAAAAGTGGTGTTAGTGTACTCAGGGGTTTGAGTACCCTGGAATTGAAAATTAGTATTAGTGTACTCAGGGGTTCGAGTCCTCTGGAGTTGAAAAGTTGGATTAGTGTACTCAGGGGTTTAATACCCCTGGAGTTGAAAAGTAGTATTTGTGGACCTAGGGTTTAGAGTCCTCTGGAGTTGAGAAGTAGTATTAGTGTACCCAGGGGTTTGAGCCCCCTGGAGTTGAAAAGTAGTATTAGTGTACTCAGGGGTTTGAGTCCTCTGGAGTTGAAAAGTAGTATTTGTGCACTCAGGGGTTCGATTCCTCTGGTGTTGAAAAGTAGTATTAGTGAACTCAGGGATTCGAGTCCTCTGGAATTGAAAAGTAGTATTAGTGTACTCCGTGATTTGTGTCCTCTGGAGTTGAAAAGTAGTATTAGTGTACTCAGGGGTTTGAGTCCTCTGGAGTTGAAATGTAGTATTAGTGTACTCTGGGGTTCGAGTCCTCTGGAGTTGAAATGTAGTATTAGTGTACTCAGGGATTTGAGTCTCCTGGAGTTGAAAAATAGTTTTAGTGTACTCAGTGGTTTGATTCCCCTGGATTTGAAATGTTGTATTAGTGTATTCTGGGGTTCGATTCCTCAGGAGTTGAAAAGTAGTATTAGTGTACTCAGGGGTTTGAGTCCTCTGGAGTTGAAAAGTAGTATCAGTGCACTCAGGGGTTTGAGTCCCCTGGAGTTGAAAAATAGTATTGCGGTGCTCAGGGGGTTTGAGTTACCTGGAGTTGAAAAGTAGTATTAGTTTACTCAGGGATTTGAGTCCCCTGGAGTTGAAAAGTAGTTTTAGTGAACTCAGGGGTTTGAGTCCCCTGGAGTTGAAAAGTACTATTAGTGTACTCTGGGGTTCGATTCCTCAGGAGTTGAAAAGTAGTATCAGTGTACTAAGGGGTTTGAGTCCCTTGGAGTTGAAAAATAGTATTCTTGTACTCAGGGATTTGAGTTACGTGGAGTTGAAAAGTAGTATTTGTGCACTCCAGGTTTAGAGTCCTTTGTATTTCAAAAGTAGTATTAGTGCACTCAGGGGTTCGAGTCCTCTGGAGTTGAAAAGTAGTATTAGTGTACTCTGGGGTTTGAGTCCGCTGGGGTTGAAAAATAGTTATAGTGTACTCAGGGGTTCGCGTCCTCTGGAGTTGAAAAATAGCATTAGTGTACTCAGGGGTTTGATTCCCATGGAGTTGAACATTAGTATTAGTGTCCTCAGGAGTTCTAGTCCTCTGGAGTTGAAAAGAATTATTAGTGTACTCAGGGGTTCGAGTCCTCTGGAGTTGAAAAATAGTATTCGTGTACTCAGGGGTTTGATTCCCCTGGAGTTGAACATTAGTATTAGTGTGCTCAGGAGTTCTAGTCCTCTGGAGTTGAAAAGATGTATTAGTGTACTCAGGGGTTCGAGTCCCCTGGAGTTGAAAAGTGGTGTTAGTGTACTCAGGGGTTTGAGTACCCTGGAATTGAAAATTAGTATTAGTGTACTCAGGGGTTCGAGTCCTCTGGAGTTGAAAAGTTGGATTAGTGTACTCAGGGGTTTAATACCCCTGGAGTTGAAAAGTAGTATTTGTGGACCTAGGGTTTAGAGTCCTCTGGAGTTGAGAAGTAGTATTAGTGTACCCAGGGGTTTGAGCCCCCTGGAGTTGAAAAGTAGTATTCGTGTACTCAGGGGTTTGATCCCCCTGGAGTTGAAAAGTAGTATTAGTGTACTCAGGGGTTCGAGTCATCTGGAGTTGAAAAGATGTATTAGTGTGCTCTGGGGTACGAGTCCTCTGGAGTTGAAAAATAGTATTAGTTTACTCAGGTGTTTGAGTCCTCTGGAGTTGAAAGGTAGTATGAGTGTACTCTGGGGCTTGCGTACCCTGGAGCTGAAATTTAGTATTAGTGTACTCAGGGGTTCGCGTCCTCTGGAGTTGCAAAGTAGTACAAGTGTACTCACGGGTATGAGTCCTGTGGAGTTGAAAAGTAGTATCAGTGTGCTCAGGGGTTTGAGACCACAGGAGTTGCATGTAGTATTCGTGTACTCAGGGGTTTGTTTCCCCTGGTGTTGAAAAGTAGTATTAGTGTACTCAGGGATTTGAGTCCCCAGGAGTTGAAAAGTAGTATTATTGTACTCAGGGGTTCGACTCCTCTGGAGTTGAAAAATAGTATTAGTGTACTCAGGGGTTTGATTACCTGGAGTTGAACATTAGTATTAATGTGCTCAGGAGTTCCAGTCCTCTGGAGTTGAAAAGATGTATTAGTGTAATCAGGGGTTCGAGTCCTCTGGAGTTGAAAAATAGTATTCGTGTACTCAGGGGTTTGATTCCCCTGGAGTTGAACATTAGTATTAGTGTGCTCAGGAGTTCTAGTCCTCTGGAGTTGAAAAGATGTATTAGTGTACTCAGGGGTTCGAGTCCCCTGGAGTTGAAAAGTGGTGTTAGTGTAATCAGGGGTTTGAGTCCCCTGGAATTGAAAAGTAGTATTAGTGTACTCAGGGGTTCGAGTCCTCTGGAGTTGAAAAGTTGGATTAGTGTACTCAGGGGTTTAATACCCCTGGAGTTGAAAAGTAGTATTAGTGTTCTCAGGGGTTCGAGTCCTCTGGAGTTGAAAAATAGTATTTGTGTACCTAGGGTTTTGAGTCCTCTGGAGTTGAAAAGTAGTATTAGTGTACCCGGGGGTTTGAGTCCACGGAGTTGAAAATTACTATTAGTGTACTCAGTGCTTTGAGTCAACTGGAGTTGAAATGTAGTATTGGTGTACTCAGGGGTCTGAGTCCCCTGGAGTTGAAAAGTAGTATTAGTGTACTCAGGGGTTTGAGTCCTCTGGACTTGAAAAGTAGTATTAGTGTACTCAGGGGTTCGAGTACTCTGGAGTTGAAAAGTAGTATTAGCGTACTGAGGGGCTCGAGGCCCCTGGAGTTAAATAGTATTATTACTGTACTCAGGGATTTGTGTCCTCTGGAGTTGAAAAGTAGTATTAGTGTACTCTGGGGTTTGAGTCCGCTGGGGTTGAAAAATAGTTATAGTGTACTCAGGGGTTCGCGTCCTCTAAAGTTGAAAAATAGCATTAGTGTACTCAGGGGTTTGATTCCCCTGGAGTTGAACATTAGTATTAGTGTCCTCAGGAGTTCTAGTCCTCTGGAGTTGAAAAGATGTATTAGTGTACTCAGGGGTTCGAGTCCTCTGGAGTTGAAAAATAGTATTAGTGTACTCAGGGGTTTGATTCCCCTGGAGTTGAACATTAGTATTAGTGTGCTCAGGAGTTCTAGTCCTCTGGAGTTGAAAAGATGTATTAGTGTACTCAGGGGTTCGAGTCCCCTGGAGTTGAAAAGTGGTGTTAGTGTACTCAGGGGTTTGAGTACCCTGGAATTGAAAATTAGTATTAGTGTACTCAGGGGTTCGAGTCCTCTGGAGTTGAAAAGTTGGATTAGTGTACTCAGGGGTTTAATACCCCTGGAGTTGAAAAGTAGTATTTGTGGACCTAGGGTTTAGAGTCCTCTGGAGTTGAGAAGTAGTATTAGTGTACCCAGGGGTTTGAGCCCCCTGGAGTTGAAAAGTAGTATTAGTGTACTCAGGGGTTTGAGTCCTCTGGAGTTGAAAAGTAGTATTTGTGCACTCAGGGGTTCGATTCCTCTGGTGTTGAAAAGTAGTATTAGTGAACTCAGGGATTCGAGTCCTCTGGAATTGAAAAGTAGTATTAGTGTACTCCGTGATTTGTGTCCTCTGGAGTTGAAAAGTAGTATTAGTGTACTCTGGGGTTCGAGTCCTCTGGAGTTGAAATGTAGTATTAGTGTACTCAGGGATTTGAGTCTCCTGGAGTTGAAAAATAGTTTTAGTGTACTCAGTGGTTTGATTCCCCTGGATTTGAAATGTTGTATTAGTGTATTCTGGGGTTCGATTCCTCAGGAGTTGAAAAGTAGTATTAGTGTACTCAGGGGTTTGAGTCCTCTGGAGTTGAAAAGTAGTATCAGTGCACTCAGGGGTTTGAGTCCCCTGGAGTTGAAAAATAGTATTGCGGTGCTCAGGGGGTTTGAGTTACCTGGAGTTGAAAAGTAGTATTAGTTTACTCAGGGATTTGAGTCCCCTGGAGTTGAAAAGTAGTTTTAGTGAACTCAGGGGTTTGAGTCCCCTGGAGTTGAAAAGTACTATTAGTGTACTCTGGGGTTCGATTCCTCAGGAGTTGAAAAGTAGTATCAGTGTACTAAGGGGTTTGAGTCCCTTGGAGTTGAAAAATAGTATTCTTGTACTCAGGGATTTGAGTTACGTGGAGTTGAAAAGTAGTATTTGTGCACTCCAGGTTTAGAGTCCTTTGTATTTCAAAAGTAGTATTAGTGCACTCAGGGGTTCGAGTCCTCTGGAGGTGAAAATTAGTATTAGTGTACTCAGGGGTTCGAGTCCTCTGGAGTTGAAAAGTAATATTAGTGTACTAAGGGGTTTGAGTCCTCTGGAGTTGAAAAGTAGTATTAGTGTACTCAAGGGTTTGAGTACTCTGGAGTTGAAAAGTAGTATTAGTGTACTCAGGGGTTGGTGTCCCCGGGAGTTGAAAAGTAATATTAGTGTACTCAGGGGTTTGAGCCCTCTTGAGTTGAAAAGTAATATCAGTGTACTCAGGGGTTCGAGTCCTCTGGAGTTGAAAAGTAGTATTAGTGTTTTCCGGGATTCGTGTCCTCTGGAGTTCAAAAGTAGTATTAGCGTCTCAGGGGTTTGAGTCCTCTGGATTTGAACAGTAGTATTAGTGTACTTAGGGGTTTGAGTCCCCTGGAGTTGAAAAGTAGTACTAGTGCACGCGGGGTTCGAGTCCACGGAGTTGAAAATTACTATTAGTGTACCCAGTGCTTTGAGTCAACTGGAGTTGAAATGTAGTATTGGTGTACTCAGGGGTCTGAGTCCCCTGGAGTTGAAAAGTAGTATTAGTGTACTCAGGGGTTTGAGTCCTCTGGACTTGAAAAGTAGTATTAGTGTACTCAGGGGTTCGAGTACTCTGGAGTTGAAAAGTAGTATTAGCGTACTGAGGGGCTCGAGTCCCCTGGAGTTAAATAGTATTATTACTGTACTCAGGGATTTGTGTCCTCTGGAGTTGAAAAGTAGTATTAGTGTACTCTGGGGTTTGAGTCCGCTGGGGTTGAAAAATAGTTATAGTGTACTCAGGGGTTCGCGTCCTCTGGAGTTGAAAAATAGCATTAGTGTACTCAGGGGTTTGATTCCCCTGGAGTTGAACATTAGTATTAGTGTCCTCAGGAGTTCTAGTCCTCTGGAGTTGAAAAGAATTATTAGTGTACTCAGGGGTTCGAGTCCTCTGGAGTTGAAAAATAGTATTCGTGTACTCAGGGGTTTGATTCCCCTGGAGTTGAACATTAGTATTAGTGTGCTCAGGAGTTCTAGTCCTCTGGAGTTGAAAAGATGTATTAGTGTACTCAGGGGTTCGAGTCCCCTGGAGTTGAAAAGTGGTGTTAGTGTACTCAGGGGTTTGAGTACCCTGGAATTGAAAATTAGTATTAGTGTACTCAGGGGTTCGAGTCCTCTGGAGTTGAAAAGTTGGATTAGTGTACTCAGGGGTTTAATACCCCTGGAGTTGAAAAGTAGTATTTGTGGACCTAGGGTTTAGAGTCCTCTGGAGTTGAGAAGTAGTATTAGTGTACCCAGGGGTTTGAGCCCCCTGGAGTTGAAAAGTAGTATTCGTGTACTCAGGGGTTTGATCCCCCTGGAGTTGAAAAGTAGTATTAGTGTACTCAGGGGTTCGAGTCATCTGGAGTTGAAAAGATGTATTAGTGTGCTCTGGGGTACGAGTCCTCTGGAGTTGAAAAATAGTATTAGTTTACTCAGGTGTTTGAGTCCTCTGGAGTTGAAAGGTAGTATGAGTGTACTCTGGGGCTTGCGTACCCTGGAGCTGAAATTTACTATTAGTGTACTCAGGGGTTCGCGTCCTCTGGAGTTGCAAAGTAGTACAAGTGTACTCACGGGTATGAGTCCTGTGGAGTTGAAAAGTAGTATCAGTGTGCTCAGGGGTTTGAGACCACAGGAGTTGCATGTAGTATTCGTGTACTCAGGGGTTTGTTTCCCCTGGTGTTGAAAAGTAGTATTAGTGTACTCAGGGATTTGAGTCCCCAGGAGTTGAAAAGTAGTATTATTGTACTCAGGGGTTCGACTCCTCTGGAGTTGAAAAATAGTATTTGTGTACTCAGGGGTTTGATTCCCTGGAGTTGAACATTAGTATTAATGTGCTCAGGAGTTCCAGTCCTCTGGAGTTGAAAAGATGTATTAGTGTAATCAGGGGTTCGAGTCCTCTGGAGTTGAAAAATAGTATTCGTGTACTCAGGGGTTTGATTCCCCTGGAGTTGAACATTAGTATTAGTGTGCTCAGGAGTTCTAGTCCTCTGGAGTTGAAAAGATGTATTAGTGTACTCAGGGGTTCGAGTCCCCTGGAGTTGAAAAGTGGTGTTAGTGTAATCAGGGGTTTGAGTCCCCTGGAATTGAAAAGTAGTATTAGTGTACTCAGGGGTTCGAGTCCTCTGGAGTTGAAAAGTTGGATTAGTGTACTCAGGGGTTTAATACCCCTGGAGTTGAAAAGTAGTATTAGTGTTCTCAGGGGTTCGAGTCCTCTGGAGTTGAAAAATAGTATTTGTGTACCTAGGGTTTTGAGTCCTCTGGAGTTGAAAAGTAGTATTAGTGTACCCGGGGGTTTGAGTCCACGGAGTTGAAAATTACTATTAGTGTACTCAGTGCTTTGAGTCAACTGGAGTTGAAATGTAGTATTGGTGTACTCAGGGGTCTGAGTCCCCTGGAGTTGAAAAGTAGTATTAGTGTACTCAGGGGTTTGAGTCCTCTGGACTTGAAAAGTAGTATTAGTGTACTCAGGGGTTCGAGTACTCTGGAGTTGAAAAGTAGTATTAGCGTACTGAGGGGCTCGAGGCCCCTGGAGTTAAATAGTATTATTACTGTACTCAGGGATTTGTGTCCTCTGGAGTTGAAAAGTAGTATTAGTGTACTCTGGGGTTTGAGTCCGCTGGGGTTGAAAAATAGTTATAGTGTACTCAGGGGTTCGCGTCCTCTAAAGTTGAAAAATAGCATTAGTGTACTCAGGGGTTTGATTCCCCTGGTGTTGAACATTAGTATTAGTGTCCTCAGGAGTTCTAGTCCTCTGGAGTTGAAAAGATGTATTAGTGTACTCAGGGGTTCGAGTCCTCTGGAGTTGAAAAATAGTATTAGTGTACTCAGGGGTTTGATTCCCCTGGAGTTGAACATTAGTATTAGTGTGCTCAGGAGTTCTAGTCCTCTGGAGTTGAAAAGATGTATTAGTGTACTCAGGGGTTCGAGTCCCCTGGAGTTGAAAAGTGGTGTTAGTGTACTCAGGGGTTTGAGTACCCTGGAATTGAAAATTAGTATTAGTGTACTCAGGGGTTCGAGTCCTCTGGAGTTGAAAAGTTGGATTAGTGTACTCAGGGGTTTAATACCCCTGGAGTTGAAAAGTAGTATTTGTGGACCTAGGGTTTAGAGTCCTCTGGAGTTGAGAAGTAGTATTAGTGTACCCAGGGGTTTGAGCCCCCTGGAGTTGAAAAGTAGTATTAGTGTACTCAGGGGTTTGAGTCCTCTGGAGTTGAAAAGTAGTATTTGTGCACTCAGGGGTTCGATTCCTCTGGTGTTGAAAAGTAGTATTAGTGAACTCAGGGATTCGAGTCCTCTGGAATTGAAAAGTAGTATTAGTGTACTCCGTGATTTGTGTCCTCTGGAGTTGAAAAGTAGTATTAGTGTACTCAGGGGTTTGAGTCCTCTGGAGTTGAAATGTAGTATTAGTGTACTCTGGGGTTCGAGTCCTCTGGAGTTGAAATGTAGTATTAGTGTACTCAGGGATTTGAGTCTCCTGGAGTTGAAAAATAGTTTTAGTGTACTCAGTGGTTTGATTCCCCTGGATTTGAAATGTTGTATTAGTGTATTCTGGGGTTCGATTCCTCAGGAGTTGAAAAGTAGTATTAGTGTACTCAGGGGTTTGAGTCCTCTGGAGTTGAAAAGTAGTATCAGTGCACTCAGGGGTTTGAGTCCCCTGGAGTTGAAAAATAGTATTGCGGTGCTCAGGGGGTTTGAGTTACCTGGAGTTGAAAAGTAGTATTAGTTTACTCAGGGATTTGAGTCCCCTGGAGTTGAAAAGTAGTTTTAGTGAACTCAGGGGTTTGAGTCCCCTGGAGTTGAAAAGTACTATTAGTGTACTCTGGGGTTCGATTCCTCAGGAGTTGAAAAGTAGTATCAGTGTACTAAGGGGTTTGAGTCCCTTGGAGTTGAAAAATAGTATTCTTGTACTCAGGGATTTGAGTTACGTGGAGTTGAAAAGTAGTATTTGTGCACTCCAGGTTTAGAGTCCTTTGTATTTCAAAAGTAGTATTAGTGCACTCAGGGGTTCGAGTCCTCTGGAGGTGAAAATTAGTATTAGTGTACTCAGGGGTTCGAGTCCTCTGGAGTTGAAAAGTAGTATCAGTGTACTAAGGGGTTTGAGTCCTCTGGAGTTGAAAAGTAGTATTAGTGTACTCAAGGGTTTGAGTACTCTGGAGTTGAAAAGTAGTATTAGTGTACTCAGGGGTTGGTGTCCCCGGGAGTTGAAAAGTAATATTAGTGTACTCAGGGGTTTGAGCCCTCTTGAGTTGAAAAGTAATATCAGTGTACTCAGGGGTTCGAGTCCTCTGGAGTTGAAAAGTAGTATTAGTGTTTTCCGGGATTCGTGTCCTCTGGAGTTCAAAAGTAGTATTAGCGTCTCAGGGGTTTGAGTCCTCTGGATTTGAACAGTAGTATTAGTGTACTTAGGGGTTTGAGTCCCCTGGAGTTGAAAAGTAGTACTAGTGCACGCGGGGTTCGAGTCCACGGAGTTGAAAATTACTATTAGTGTACTCAGTGCTTTGAGTCAACTGGAGTTGAAATGTAGTATTGGTGTACTCAGGGGTCTGAGTCCCCTGGAGTTGAAAAGTAGTATTAGTGTACTCAGGGGTTTGAGTCCTCTGGACTTGAAAAGTAGTATTAGTGTACTCAGGGGTTCGAGTACTCTGGAGTTGAAAAGTAGTATTAGCGTACTGAGGGGCTCGAGTCCCCTGGAGTTAAATAGTATTATTACTGTACTCAGGGATTTGTGTCCTCTGGAGTTGAAAAGTAGTATTAGTGTACTCTGGGGTTTGAGTCCGCTGGGGTTGAAAAATAGTTATAGTGTACTCAGGGGTTCGCGTCCTCTAAAGTTGAAAAATAGCATTAGTGTACTCAGGGGTTTGATTCCCCTGGAGTTGAACATTAGTATTAGTGTCCTCAGGAGTTCTAGTCCTCTGGAGTTGAAAAGAATTATTAGTGTACTCAGGGGTTCGAGTCCTCTGGAGTTGAAAAATAGTATTCGTGTACTCAGGGGTTTGATTCCCCTGGAGTTGAACATTAGTATTAGTGTGCTCAGGAGTTCTAGTCCTCTGGAGTTGAAAAGATGTATTAGTGTACTCAGGGGTTCGAGTCCCCTGGAGTTGAAAAGTGGTGTTAGTGTACTCAGGGGTTTGAGTACCCTGGAATTGAAAATTAGTATTAGTGTACTCAGGGGTTCGAGTCCTCTGGAGTTGAAAAGTTGGATTAGTGTACTCAGGGGTTTAATACCCCTGGAGTTGAAAAGTAGTATTTGTGGACCTAGGGTTTAGAGTCCTCTGGAGTTGAGAAGTAGTATTAGTGTACCCAGGGGTTTGAGCCCCCTGGAGTTGAAAAGTAGTATTAGTGTACTCAGGGGTTTGAGTCCTCTGGAGTTGAAAAGTAGTATTTGTGCACTCAGGGGTTCGATTCCTCTGGTGTTGAAAAGTAGTATTAGTGAACTCAGGGATTCGAGTCCTCTGGAATTGAAAAGTAGTATTAGTGTACTCCGTGATTTGTGTCCTCTGGAGTTGAAAAGTAGTATTAGTGTACTCAGGGGTTTGAGTCCTCTGGAGTTGAAATGTAGTATTAGTGTACTCAGGGATTTGAGTCCCCTGGAGTTGAAAAGAAGTATTATTGTTCTCAGGGTTTTGAGTCCCCTGGAGTTGAAAAGTAGTATTATTTTACTCGGCGTTTCGAGTCCTCTGGATTTGGAAAGTAGTACTAGTGTACTCAGGGGTTTGAGGCCCCTGGAGTTGAAAAGTAGTATTAGTGTACTCTGGGGTTCGAGTCCTCTGGAGTTGAAATGTAGTATTAGTGTACTCAGGGATTTGAGTCCCCTGGAGTTGAAAAATAGTTTTAGTGTACTCAGTGGTTTGATTCCCCTGGATTTGAAACGTTGTATTAGTGTACTCTGGGGTTCGATTCCTCAGGATTTGAAAAGTAGTATTAGTGTACTCAGGGATTCGAGTCCTCTGGAGTTGCAAAGTCGTATAAGTGTAATCTGGGTTTTGAGTCCTGTGGAGTTGAAAAGTAGTATCAGTGTACTCAGGGGTTTGGGTCCACTGGAGTTGCATGTCGTATTAGTGTACTCAGGGGTTTGTGTCCCCTGGTGTTGAAAAGTAGTATTAGTGTACTCAGGGATTTGAGTCCCCAGGAGTTGAAAAGTAGTATTAGTGAACTCAGGAGTTCTAGTCCTCTGGAGTTGAAAAGTAGTATTAGCACACTCTGGGGTTCGATTCCTCAGGAGTTGAAAAGTAGTATTAGTGTACTCAGGGATTCGAGCCCTCTGGAGTTGAAAAGTCGTATTAGAGTACTCAGGGGTTTGATTCCCCTGGAGTTGTAAAGTAGTATTAGTGTACTCAGGCATTTGAGTCCCCTGGAGTTGAAAAGCAGTGTTAGTGTACTCATGTGTTCGAGTCCTCTGGAGTTGAAAAATAGTATTCGTGTACCCAGGGATTTGAGTTCTCTGGAGTTGAAAAGTAGTATTAGTTTACTCAGGGGTTTGAGTCCCCTGCAGTTGAAAAGTCGTATTAGTGTACTCAGGGGTTTGAGTCCTCTGGAGTTGAAAAGTAGTATTAGTTTACTCTGGGGTTTGAGTCCTCTGGAGTTGAAAAGTAGTATCATTGCACTCAGGGGTTTGAGTCCCCTGGAGTTGAAAAATAGTATTGCGGTACTCAGGGGTTTGAGTTACCTGGAGTTGAAAAGTAGTATTAGTTTACTCAGGGATTTGATGCCCCTGGAGTTGAGAAGTAGTATTAGTGAACTCAGGGTTTTGAGTCCCCTGGAGTTGAAAAGTAGTATTAGTGTACTCAGGGGTTTGTGTCCTCTGGACTTGAAAAGTAGTATTAGTGTACTCAGGGGTTCGAGTACTCTGGAGTTGAAAAGATGTATTAGTGTGCTCTGGGGTTCGAGTCCTCTGGAGTTGAAAAATAGTATTAGTTTACTCAGGTGTTTGAGTCCTCTGGAGTTGAAAGGTAGTATGAGTGTACTCTGGGGCTTGCGTACCCTGGAGCTGAAATTTACTGTTAGTGTAGTGAGGGGTTCGCGTCCTCTGGAGTTGCAAAGTAGTACAAGTGTACTCACGGGTATGAGTCCTGTGGAGTGGAAAAGTAGTATCAGTGTGCTCATGGGTTTGAGACCACAGGAGTTGCATGCAGTATTCGTGTACTCAGGGGTTTGTTTCCCCTGGTGTTGAAAAGTAGTATTAGTGTACTCAGGGATTTGAGTCCCCAGGAGTTGAAAAGTATTATTATTGTACTCAGGGGTTCGAGTCCTCTGGAGTTGAAAAATAGTATTAGTGTACTCAGGGGTTTGATTCCCCTGGAGTTGAACATTAGTATTAGTGTGCTCAGGAGATCTAGTCCTCTGGAGTTGAAAAGATGTATTAGTGTACTCAGGGGTTTGATTCCCCTGGAGTTGAACATTAGTATTAGTGTGCTCAGGAGATCTAGTCCTCTGGAGTTGAAAAGATGTATTAGTGTACTCAGGGGTTCGAGTCCTCTGGAGTTGAAAAATAGTATTCGTGTACTCAGGGGTTTGATTCCCCTGGAGTTGAACATTAGTATTAGTGTGCTCAGGAGTTCTAGTCCTCTGGAGTTGAAAAGATGTATTAGTGTACTCAGGGGTTCGAGTCCCCTGGAGTTGAAAAGTGGTGTTAGTGTACTCAGGGGTTCTATTCCTCTGGTGTTGAAAAGTAGTATTAGTGAACTCAGGGATTCGAGTCCTCTGGAATTGAAAAGTAGTATTAGTGTACTCCGTGATTTTTGTCCTCTGGAGTTGAAAAGTAGTATTAGTGTACTCAGGGGTTTGAGTCCTCGGGAGTTGAAATGTAGTATTAGTGTACTCAGGGATTTGAGTCCCCTGGAGTTGAAAAGAAGTATTATTGTACTCAGGGTTTTGAGTCCCCTGGAGTTGAAGAGTAGTATTAATTTACTGGGGGTTTCGAGTCCTCTGGATTTGGAAAGTAGTCCTAGTGTACTCAGGCGTTTGAGACACCTGGAGTTGAAAAGTAGTATTAGTGTACTCAGGGGTTCGAGTCCTCTGGAGTTGAAATGTAGTATTAGTGTACTCAGGGATTTGAGTCCCCTGGAGTTGAAAAAATAGTTTTAGTGTACTCAGTGGTTTGATTCCCCTGGATTTGAAACGTTGTATTAGTGTACTCTGGGGTTCGATTCCTCAGGAGTTGAAAAGTAGTATTAGTGTACTCAGGGATTCGAGTCCTCTGGAGTTGCAAAGTAGTATAAGTGTAATCTGGGTTTTGAGTCCTGTGGAGTTGAAAAGTAGTATCAGTGTACTCAGGGGTTTGGGTCCACTGGAGTTGCATGTAGTATTAGTGTACTCAGGGGTTTGTGTCCCCTGGTGATGAAAAGTAGTTTTACTGTACTCAAGGATTTGAGTCCCCAGGATTTGAAAAGATGTATTAGTGAACTCAGGGGTTCTAGTCCTCTGGAGTTGAAAAGTAGTATTAGTGTACTCTGGCATTCGATTGCTCAGGAGTTGAAAAGTAGTATTAGTGTACTCAGGGATTCGAGTCCTCTGGAGTTGCATAATAGCATTTGTGTACCTAGGGGTTTGAGTCCACTGGCTTTGAAAAGTACTATTAGTGTACTTAGGGGTTTGAGCCCCCTGGAGTTGAAAAGTAGTATTAGTGTACTCAGGGGTTTGGGTCCTCTGGTGATGAAAATTAGTATTTGTGCACTCTGGGGTTCGATTCCTCTGGTGTTGAAAAGTAGTATTAGTGAACTCAGGGATTCGAGTCCCCTGGAATTGAAATGTAGTATTAGTGTACTCCGTGATTTGTGTCCTCTGGTGTTGAAAAGTAGTATTAGTGTACTCAGGGGTTTGAGTCCTCTGGAGTTGAAATGTAGTATTAGTGTACTCAGGGATTTGAGTCCCCTGGAGTTGAAAAGTAGTATTATTTTACTCGGGGTTTCGAGTCCTCTGGATTTGGAAAGTAGTACTAGTGTACTCAGGGGTTTGAGACCCCTGGAGTTGAAAAGTAGTAGTAGTGTACTCAGGGGTTCGAGTCCTCTGGAGTTGAAATGTAGTATTAGTGTACGCAGGGATTTGAGTCCCCTGGAGTTGAAAAATAGTTTTAGTGTACTCAGTGGTTTGATTCCCCTGGATTTGAAACGTTGTATTAGTGTACTCTGGTGTTCGATTCCTCAGGAGTTGAAAAGTAGTATTAGTGTACTCAGGGAATCGAGTCCTCTGCAGTTGAAATGTTATATTAGTGTACTCCGGGGTTTGAGTCCCCTGGAGTTGAAAAGTAGTATTTGTGTACTCAGAGGTTCGAGTCCTCTGGAGTTGCAAAGTAGTATAAGTGTAATCTGGGTTTTGAGTCCTGTGGAGTTGAAAAGTAGTATCAGTGTACTCAGGGGTTTGGGTCCACTGGAGTTGCATGTCGTATTAGTGTACTCCGGGGTTTGTGTCCCCTGGTGTTGCAAAATAGTATTAGTGTACTCAGGGATTTGAGTCCCCAGGAGTTGAAAAGTAGTATTAGTGTACTCAGGGATTCTAGCCCTCTGGAGTTGAAAAGTTGTATTAGTGTACTCCGGGGTTTGAGTCCCCTGGAGTTGAAAATTAGTATTTGTGTACTCAGGGGTTCGTGTCCGCTGGAGTTGAAAAGTAGTTTTAGAGTACTCAGGGGTTTGATTCCCCTGGAGTTGTAAAGTAGTATTAGTGTACTCAGGCGTTTGAGTCCCCTGGAGTTGAAAAGCAGTATTAGTGTACTCATGTGT
Organism: Isurus oxyrinchus; assembly: GCA_026770705.1. Classification (NCBI taxonomy): domain Eukaryota; kingdom Metazoa; phylum Chordata; class Chondrichthyes; order Lamniformes; family Lamnidae; genus Isurus; species Isurus oxyrinchus. The sequence continues at coordinate 400,155 of JANJGN010000233.1, forward strand.
TCGAGTCCTCTGGAGTTGAAAAATAGTATTCATGTACCCAGGGATTTGAGTCCTCTGGAGTTGAAAAGTAGTATTAGTTTACTCAGGGGTTTGAGTCCCCTGCAGTTGAAAAGTCGTATTAGTGTACTCAGGGGTTTGAGTCCTCTGGAGTTGAAAAGTAGTATTAGTTTACTCAGGGGTTTGAGTCCTCTGGAGTTCAAAAGTAGTATCAGTGCACTCAGGTGTTTGAGTCCCCTGGAGTTGAAAAATAGTATTGCGGTGCTCAGGGGGTTTGAGTTACCTGGAGTTGAAAAGTAGTATTAGTTTACTCGGGGATTTGAGTCCCCTGGAGTTGAAAAGTAGTTTTAGTGAACTCAGGGGTTTGAGTCCCCTGGAGTTGAAAAGTACTATAAGTGTACTCTGGGGTTCGATTCCTCAGGAGTTGAAAAGTAGTATTAGTGTACAAAGGGGTTTGAGTCCCTTGGACTTGAAAAATAGTATTCTTGTACTCAGGGATTTGAGTTACCTGGAGTTGAAAAGTAGTATTTGTGCACTCCAGGTTTAGAGTCCTTTGTAGTTCAAAAGTAGTATTAGTGCACTCAGGGGTTCGAGTCCTCTGGAGGTGAAAATTAGTATTAGTGTACTCAGGGGATCGAGTCCTCTGGAGTTGAAAAGTAGTATTAGTGTACTAAGGGGTTTGAGTCCTCTGGAGTTGAAAAGTAGTATTAGTGTACTCAGGGGTTTGAGTACTCTGGAGTTGAAAGGTAGTATTAGTGTACTCAGGGGTTGGTGTCCCCGGGAGTTGAAAAGTAATATTAGTGTACTCAGGGGTTTGAGTCCTCTTGAGTTGAAAAGTAATATCAGTGTACTCAGGGGTTCGAGTCCTCTGGAGTTGAAAAGTAGTATTAGTGTTTTCCGGGAATCGTGTCCTCTGGAGTTCAAAAGTAGTATTAGCGTCTCAGGGGTTTGAGTCCTCTGGATTTGAACAGTAGTATTAGTGTACTTAGGGGTTTGAGTCCCCTGGAGTTGAAAAGTAGTATTAGTGTACGCGGGGTTCGAGTCCACAGAGTTGAAAATTACTATTAGTGTACTCAGTGCTTTGAGTCAACTGGAGTTGAAATGTAGTATTGGTGTACTCAGGGGTCTGAGTCCCCTGGAGTTGAAAAGTAGTATTATTGTACTCAGGGTTTTGAGTCCCCTGGAGTTGAAAAGTAGTATTATTTTACTCGGGGTTTCGAGTCCTCTGGATTTGGAAAGTAGTACTAGTGTACTCAGGGGTTTGAGGCCCCTGGAGTTGAAAAGTAGTATTAGTGTACAATGGGGTTCGAGTCCTCTGGAGTTGAAATGTAGTATTAGTGTACTCAGGGATTTGAGTCCCCTGGAGTTGAAAAATAGTTTTAGTGTACTCAGTGGTTTGATTCCCCTGGATTTGAATCGTTGTATTAGTGTACTCTGGGGTTCGATTCCTCAGGAGTTGAAAAGTAGTATTAGTGTACTCAGGGATTCGAGTCCTCTGGAGTTGCAAAGTAGTATAAGTGTAATCTGGGTTTTGAGTCCTGTGGAGTTGAAAAGTAGTATCAGTGTACTCAGGGGTTTGGGTCCACTGGAGTTGCATGTCGTATTAGTGTACTCAGGGGTTTGTGTCCCCTGGTGTTGAAAAGTAGTATTAGTGTACTCAGGGATTTGAGTCCCCAGGAGTTGAAAAGTAGTATTAGTGAACTCAGGAGTTCTCGTCCTCTGGAGTTGAAAAGTAGTATTAGCACACTCTGGGGTTCGATTCCTCAGGAGTTGAAAAGTAGTATTAGTGTATTCAGGGATTCGAGCCCTCTGGAGTTGAAAAGTTGTATTAGTGTACTCCGGGGTTTGAGTCCCCTGGAGTTGAAAAGTAGTATTTGTGTACTCAGGGGTTCGTTTCCTCTGGAGTTGAAAAGTAGTATTAGAGTACTCAGGGGTTTGATTCCCCTGGAGTTGTAAAGTAGTATTAGTGTACTCAGGCATTTGAGTCCCCTGGAGTTGAAAAGCAGTATTAGTGTACTCATGTGTTCGAGTCCTCTGGAGTTGAAAAATAGTATTCGTGTACCCAGGGATTTGAGTTCTCTGGAGTTGAAAAGTAGTATTAGTTTACTCAGGGGTTTGAGTCCCCTGCAGTTGAAAAGTCGTATTAGTGTACTCAGGGGTTTGAGTCCTCTGGAGTTGAAAAGTAGTATTAGTTTACTCAGGGGTTTGAGTCCTCTGGAGTTCAAAAGTAGTATCAGTGCACTCAGCGGTTTGAGTCACCTGGAGTTGAAAAATAGTATTGCGGTACTCAGGGGTTTGAGTTACCTGGAGTTGAAAAGTAGTATTAGTTTACTCAGGGATTTGAGTCCCCTGGAGTTGAAAAGTAGTATTAGTGAACTCAGGGGTTTGAGTCCCCTGGAGTTGAAAAGTAGTATTAGTGTACTCAGGGGTTTGTGTCCTCTGGACTTGAAAGGTAGTATTAGTGTACTCAGGGGTTCGAGTACTCTGGAGTTGAAAAGATGTATTAGTGTGCTCTGGGGTTCGAGTCCTCTGGAGTTGAAAAATAGTATTAGTTTACTCAGGTGTTTGAGTCCTCTGGAGTTGAAAGGTAGTATGAGTGTACTCTGGGGCTTGCGTACCCTGGAGCTGAAATTTACTATTAGTGTACTCAGGGGTTCGCGTCCTCTGGAGTTGCAAAGTAGTACAAGTGTACTCACGGGTATGAGTCCTGTGGAGTGGAAAAGTAGTATCAGTGTGCTCATGGGTTTGAGACCACAGGAGTTGCATGCAGTATTCGTGTACTCAGGGGTTTGTTTCCCCTGGTGTTGAAAAGTAGTATTAGTGTACTCAGGGATTTGAGTCCCCAGGAGTTGAAAAGTATTATTATTGTACTCAGGGGTTCGAGTCCTCTGGAGTTGAAAAATAGTATTAGTGTACTCAGGGGTTTGATTCCCCTGGAGTTGAACATTAGTATTAGTGTGCTCAGGAGATCTAGTCCTCTGGAGTTGAAAAGATGTATTAGTGTACTCAGGGGTTTGATTCCCCTGGAGTTGAACATTAGTATTAGTGTGCTCAGGAGATCTAGTCCTCTGGAGTTGAAAAGATGTATTAGTGTACTCAGGGGTTCGAGTCCTCTGGAGTTGAAAAATAGTATTCGTGTACTCAGGGGTTTGATTCCCCTGGAGTTGAACATTAGTATTAGTGTGCTCAGGAGTTCTAGTCCTCTGGAGTTGAAAAGATGTATTAGTGTACTCAGGGGTTCGAGTCCCCTGGAGTTGAAAAGTGGTGTTAGTGTACTCAGGGGTTCTATTCCTCTGGTGTTGAAAAGTAGTATTAGTGAACTCAGGGATTCGAGTCCTCTGGAATTGAAAAGTAGTATTAGTGTACTCCGTGATTTGTGTCCTCTGGAGTTGAAAAGTAGTATTAGTGTACTCAGGGGTTTGAGTCCTCGGGAGTTGAAATGTAGTATTAGTGTACTCAGGGATTTGAGTCCCCTGGAGTTGAAAAGAAGTATTATTGTACTCAGGGTTTTGAGTCCCCTGGAGTTGAAGAGTAGTATTAATTTACTGGGGGTTTCGAGTCCTCTGGATTTGGAAAGTAGTCCTAGTGTACTCAGGCGTTTGAGACACCTGGAGTTGAAAAGTAGTATTAGTGTACTCAGGGGTTCGAGTCCTCTGGAGTTGAAATGTAGTATTAGTGTACTCAGGGATTTGAGTCCCCTGGAGTTGAAAAAATAGTTTTAGTGTACTCAGTGGTTTGATTCCCCTGGATTTGAAACGTTGTATTAGTGTACTCTGGGGTTCGATTCCTCAGGAGTTGAAAAGTAGTATTAGTGTACTCAGGGATTCGAGTCCTCTGGAGTTGCAAAGTAGTATAAGTGTAATCTGGGTTTTGAGTCCTGTGGAGTTGAAAAGTAGTATCAGTGTACTCAGGGGTTTGGGTCCACTGGAGTTGCATGTAGTATTAGTGTACTCAGGGGTTTGTGTCCCCTGGTGATGAAAAGTAGTTTTACTGTACTCAAGGATTTGAGTCCCCAGGATTTGAAAAGATGTATTAGTGAACTCAGGGGTTCTAGTCCTCTGGAGTTGAAAAGTAGTATTAGTGTACTCTGGCATTCGATTGCTCAGGAGTTGAAAAGTAGTATTAGTGTACTCAGGGATTCGAGTCCTCTGGAGTTGCATAATAGCATTTGTGTACCTAGGGGTTTGAGTCCACTGGCTTTGAAAAGTACTATTAGTGTACTTAGGGGTTTGAGCCCCCTGGAGTTGAAAAGTAGTATTAGTGTACTCAGGGGTTTGGGTCCTCTGGTGATGAAAATTAGTATTTGTGCACTCTGGGGTTCGATTCCTCTGGTGTTGAAAAGTAGTATTAGTGAACTCAGGGATTCGAGTCCTCTGGAATTGAAATGTAGTATTAGTGTACTCCGTGATTTGTGTCCTCTGGTGTTGAAAAGTAGTATTAGTGTACTCAGGGGTTTGAGTCCTCTGGAGTTGAAATGTAGTATTAGTGTACTCAGGGATTTGAGTCCCCTGGAGTTGAAAAGTAGTATTATTTTACTCGGGGTTTCGAGTCCTCTGGATTTGGAAAGTAGTACTAGTGTACTCAGGGGTTTGAGACCCCTGGAGTTGAAAAGTAGTAGTAGTGTACTCAGGGGTTCGAGTCCTCTGGAGTTGAAATGTAGTATTAGTGTACGCAGGGATTTGAGTCCCCTGGAGTTGAAAAATAGTTTTAGTGTACTCAGTGGTTTGATTCCCCTGGATTTGAAACGTTGTATTAGTGTACTCTGGTGTTCGATTCCTCAGGAGTTGAAAAGTAGTATTAGTGTACTCAGGGAATCGAGTCCTCTGCAGTTGAAATGTTATATTAGTGTACTCCGGGGTTTGAGTCCCCTGGAGTTGAAAAGTAGTATTTGTGTACTCAGAGGTTCGAGTCCTCTGGAGTTGCAAAGTAGTATAAGTGTAATCTGGGTTTTGAGTCCTGTGGAGTTGAAAAGTAGTATCAGTGTACTCAGGGGTTTGGGTCCACTGGAGTTGCATGTCGTATTAGTGTACTCCGGGGTTTGTGTCCCCTGGTGTTGCAAAATAGTATTAGTGTACTCAGGGATTTGAGTCCCCAGGAGTTGAAAAGTAGTATTAGTGTACTCAGGGATTCTAGCCCTCTGGAGTTGAAAAGTTGTATTAGTGTACTCCGGGGTTTGAGTCCCCTGGAGTTGAAAATTAGTATTTGTGTACTCAGGGGTTCGTGTCCGCTGGAGTTGAAAAGTAGTTTTAGAGTACTCAGGGGTTTGATTCCCCTGGAGTTGTAAAGTAGTATTAGTGTACTCAGGCGTTTGAGTCCCCTGGAGTTGAAAAGCAGTATTAGTGTACTCATGTGTTCGAGTCCTCTGGAGTTGAAAAATAGTATTCATGTACCCAGGGATTTGAGTCCTCTGGAGTTGAAAAGTAGTATTAGTTTACTCAGGGGTTTGAGTCCCCTGCAGTTGAAAAGTCGTATTAGTGTACTCAGGGGTTTGAGTCCTCTGGAGTTGAAAAGTAGTATTAGTTTACTCAGGGGTTTGAGTCCTCTGGAGTTCAAAAGTAGTATCAGTGCACTCAGGTGTTTGAGTCCCCTGGAGTTGAAAAATAGTATTGCGGTGCTCAGGGGGTTTGAGTTACCTGGAGTTGAAAAGTAGTATTAGTTTACTCGGGGATTTGAGTCCCCTGGAGTTGAAAAGTAGTTTTAGTGAACTCAGGGGTTTGAGTCCCCTGGAGTTGAAAAGTACTATAAGTGTACTCTGGGGTTCGATTCCTCAGGAGTTGAAAAGTAGTATTAGTGTACAAAGGGGTTTGAGTCCCTTGGACTTGAAAAATAGTATTCTTGTACTCAGGGATTTGAGTTACCTGGAGTTGAAAAGTAGTATTTGTGCACTCCAGGTTTAGAGTCCTTTGTAGTTCAAAAGTAGTATTAGTGCACTCAGGGGTTCGAGTCCTCTGGAGGTGAAAATTAGTATTAGTGTACTCAGGGGATCGAGTCCTCTGGAGTTGAAAAGTAGTATTAGTGTACTAAGGGGTTTGAGTCCTCTGGAGTTGAAAAGTAGTATTAGTGTACTCAGGGGTTTGAGTACTCTGGAGTTGAAAGGTAGTATTAGTGTACTCAGGGGTTGGTGTCCCCGGGAGTTGAAAAGTAATATTAGTGTACTCAGGGGTTTGAGTCCTCTTGAGTTGAAAAGTAATATCAGTGTACTCAGGGGTTCGAGTCCTCTGGAGTTGAAAAGTAGTATTAGTGTTTTCCGGGAATCGTGTCCTCTGGAGTTCAAAAGTAGTATTAGCGTCTCAGGGGTTTGAGTCCTCTGGATTTGAACAGTAGTATTAGTGTACTTAGGGGTTTGAGTCCCCTGGAGTTGAAAAGTAGTATTAGTGTACGCGGGGTTCGAGTCCACAGAGTTGAAAATTACTATTAGTGTACTCAGTGCTTTGAGTCAACTGGAGTTGAAATGTAGTATTGGTGTACTCAGGGGTCTGAGTCCCCTGGAGTTGAAAAGTAGTATTATTGTACTCAGGGTTTTGAGTCCCCTGGAGTTGAAAAGTAGTATTATTTTACTCGGGGTTTCGAGTCCTCTGGATTTGGAAAGTAGTACTAGTGTACTCAGGGGTTTGAGGCCCCTGGAGTTGAAAAGTAGTATTAGTGTACAATGGGGTTCGAGTCCTCTGGAGTTGAAATGTAGTATTAGTGTACTCAGGGATTTGAGTCCCCTGGAGTTGAAAAATAGTTTTAGTGTACTCAGTGGTTTGATTCCCCTGGATTTGAATCGTTGTATTAGTGTACTCTGGGGTTCGATTCCTCAGGAGTTGAAAAGTAGTATTAGTGTACTCAGGGATTCGAGTCCTCTGGAGTTGCAAAGTAGTATAAGTGTAATCTGGGTTTTGAGTCCTGTGGAGTTGAAAAGTAGTATCAGTGTACTCAGGGGTTTGGGTCCACTGGAGTTGCATGTCGTATTAGTGTACTCAGGGGTTTGTGTCCCCTGGTGTTGAAAAGTAGTATTAGTGTACTCAGGGATTTGAGTCCCCAGGAGTTGAAAAGTAGTATTAGTGAACTCAGGAGTTCTCGTCCTCTGGAGTTGAAAAGTAGTATTAGCACACTCTGGGGTTCGATTCCTCAGGAGTTGAAAAGTAGTATTAGTGTATTCAGGGATTCGAGCCCTCTGGAGTTGAAAAGTTGTATTAGTGTACTCCGGGGTTTGAGTCCCCTGGAGTTGAAAAGTAGTATTTGTGTACTCAGGGGTTCGTTTCCTCTGGAGTTGAAAAGTAGTATTAGAGTACTCAGGGGTTTGATTCCCCTGGAGTTGTAAAGTAGTATTAGTGTACTCAGGCATTTGAGTCCCCTGGAGTTGAAAAGCAGTATTAGTGTACTCATGTGTTCGAGTCCTCTGGAGTTGAAAAATAGTATTCGTGTACCCAGGGATTTGAGTTCTCTGGAGTTGAAAAGTAGTATTAGTTTACTCAGGGGTTTGAGTCCCCTGCAGTTGAAAAGTCGTATTAGTGTACTCAGGGGTTTGAGTCCTCTGGAGTTGAAAAGTAGTATTAGTTTACTCAGGGGTTTGAGTCCTCTGGAGTTCAAAAGTAGTATCAGTGCACTCAGCGGTTTGAGTCACCTGGAGTTGAAAAATAGTATTGCGGTACTCAGGGGTTTGAGTTACCTGGAGTTGAAAAGTAGGATTAGTTTACTCAGGGATTTGAGTCCCCTGGAGTTGAAAAGTAGTATTAGTGAACTCAGGGGTTTGAGTCCCCTGGAGTTGAAAAGTAGTATTAGTGTACTCAGGGGTTTGTGTCCTCTGGACTTGAAAGGTAGTATTAGTGTACTCAGGGGTTCGAGTACTCTGGAGTTGAAAAGATGTATTAGTGTGCTCTGGGGTTCGAGTCCTCTGGAGTTGAAAAATAGTATTAGTTTACTCAGGTGTTTGAGTCCTCTGGAGTTGAAAGGTAGTATGAGTGTACTCTGGGGCTTGCGTACCCTGGAGCTGAAATTTACTATTAGTGTACTCAGGGGTTCGCGTCCTCTGGAGTTGCAAAGTAGTACAAGTGTACTCACGGGTATGAGTCCTGTGGAGTTGAAAAGTAGTATCAGTGTGCTCATGGGTTTGAGACCACAGGAGTTGCATGCAGTATTCGTGTACTCAGGGGTTTGTTTCCCCTGGTGTTGAAAAGTAGTATTAGTGTACTCAGGGATTTGAGTCCCCAGGAGTTGAAAAGTAGTATTATTGTACTCAGGGGTTCGAGTCCTCTGGAGTTGAAAAATAGTATTAGTGTACTCAGGGGTTTGAATCCCCTGGAGTTGAACATTAGTATTAATGTGCTCAGGAGATCTAGTCCTCTGGAGTTGAAAAGATGTATTAGTGTACTCAGGGGTTCGAGTCCTCTGGAGTTGAAAAATAGTATTCGTGTACTCAGGGGTTTGATTCCCCTGGAGTTGAACATTAGTATTAGTGTGCTCAGGAGTTCTAGTCCCCTGCAGTTGAAAAGATGTATTAGTGTACTCAGCGGTTTGAGTCCTCTGGACTTCAAAAGTAGTATTAGTGTACTCAGGGGTTTGAGTACTCTGGAGTTGAAAAGTAGTATTAGTGTACTCAGGGGTTGGTGTCCCCGGGATTTGAAAAGTAATATTAGTGTACTCAGGGGTTTGAGTCCTCTTGAGTTGAAAAGTAATATCAGTGTACTCAGGGGTTCGAGTCCTCTGGAGTTGAAAAGTAGTATTAGTGTTTTCCGGGATTCGTGTCCTCTGGAGTTCAAAAGTAGTATTAGCGTCTCAGGGGTTTGAGTCCTCTGGATTTGAACAGTAGTATTAGTGTACTTAGGGGTTTGAGTACCCTGGAGTTGAAAAGTAGTACTAGTGCACGCGGGGTTCGAGTCCACGGAGTTGAAAATTACTATTAGTGTACTCAGTGCTTTGAGTCAACTGGAGTTGAAATGTAGTATTGGTGTACTCAGGGGTCTGAGTCCCCTGGAGTTGAAAAGTAGTATTAGTGTACTCAGGGGTTTGAGTCCTCTGGACTTGAAAAGTAGTATTAGTGTACTCAGGGGTTCGAGTACTCTGGAGTTGAAAAGTAGTATTAGCGTACTGAGGGGCTCGAGTCCCCTGGAGTTAAATAGTATTATTACTGTACTCAGGGATTTGTGTCCTCTGGAGTTGAAAAGTAGTATTAGTGTACTCTGGGGTTTGAGTCCGCTGGGGTTGAAAAATAGTTATAGTGTACTCAGGGGTTCGCGTCCTCTAAAGTTGAAAAATAGCATTAGTGTACTCAGGGGTTTGATTCCCCTGGAGTTGAACATTAGTATTAGTGTCCTCAGGAGTTCTAGTCCTCTGGAGTTGAAAAGATGTATTAGTGTACTCAGGGGTTCGAGTCCTCTGGAGTTGAAAAATAGTATTAGTGTACTCAGGGGTTTGATTCCCCTGGAGTTGAACATTAGTATTAGTGTGCTCAGGAGTTCTAGTCCTCTGGAGTTGAAAAGATGTATTAGTGTACTCAGGGGTTCGAGTCCCCTGGAGTTGAAAAGTGGTGTTAGTGTACTCAGGGGTTTGAGTACCCTGGAATTGAAAATTAGTATTAGTGTACTCAGGGGTTCGAGTCCTCTGGAGTTGAAAAGTTGGATTAGTGTACTCAGGGGTTTAATACCCCTGGAGTTGAAAAGTAGTATTAGTGTACTCAGGGGTTTAGAGTCCTCTGGAGTTGAGAAGTAGTATTAGTGTACCCAGGGGTTTGAGCCCCCTGGAGTTGAAAAGTAGTATTAGTGTACTCAGGGGTTTGAGTCCTTTGGAGTTGAAAAGTAGTATTTGTGCACTCAGGGGTTCGATTCCTCTGGTGTTGAAAAGTAGTATTAGTGAACTCAGGGATTCGAGTCCTCTGGAATTGAAAAGTAGTATTAGTGTACTCCGTGATTTGTGTCCTCTGGAGTTGAAAAGTAGTATTAGTGTACTCAGGGGTTTGAGTCCTCTGGAGTTGAAATGTAGTATTAGTGTACTCTGGGGTTCGAGTCCTCTGGAGTTGAAATGTAGTATTAGTGTACTCAGGGATTTGAGTCCCCTGGAGTTGAAAAATAGTTTTAGTGTACTCTGTGGTTTGATTCCCCTGGATTTGAAACGTTGTATTAGTGTATTCTGGGGTTCGATTCCTCAGGAGTTGAAAAGTAGTATTAGTGTACTCAGGGGTTTGAGTCCTCTGGAGTTGAAAAGTAGTATCAGTGCACTCAGGGGTTTGAGTCCCCTGGAGTTGAAAAATATTATTGCGGTGCTCAGGGGGTTTGAGTTACCTGGAGTTGAAAAGTAGTATTAGTTTACTCGGGGATTTGAGTCCCCTGGAGTTGAAAAGTAGTTTTAGTGAACTCAGGGGTTTGAGTCCCCTGGAGTTGAAAAGTACTATAAGTGTACTCTGGGGTTCGATTCCTCAGGAGTTGAAAAGTAGTATTAGTGTACAAAGGGGTTTGAGTCCCTTGGACTTGAAAAATAGTATTCTTGTACTCAGGGATTTGAGTTACCTGGAGTTGAAAAGTAGTATTTGTGCACTCCAGGTTTAGAGTCCTTTGTAGTTCAAAAGTAGTATTAGTGCACTCAGGGGTTCGAGTCCTCTGGAGGTGAAAATTAGTATTAGTGTACTCAGGGGATCGAGTCCTCTGGAGTTGAAAAGTAGTATTAGTGTACTAAGGGGTTTGAGTCCTCTGGAGTTGAAAAGTAGTATTAGTGTACTCAGGGGTTTGAGTACTCTGGAGTTGAAAGGTAGTATTAGTGTACTCAGGGGTTGGTGTCCCCGGGAGTTGAAAAGTAATATTAGTGTACTCAGGGGTTTGAGTCCTCTTGAGTTGAAAAGTAATATCAGTGTACTCAGGGGTTCGAGTCCTCTGGAGTTGAAAAGTAGTATTAGTGTTTTCCGGGAATCGTGTCCTCTGGAGTTCAAAAGTAGTATTAGCGTCTCAGGGGTTTGAGTCCTCTGGATTTGAACAGTAGTATTAGTGTACTTAGGGGTTTGAGTCCCCTGGAGTTGAAAAGTAGTATTAGTGTACGCGGGGTTCGAGTCCACAGAGTTGAAAATTACTATTAGTGTACTCAGTGCTTTGAGTCAACTGGAGTTGAAATGTAGTATTGGTGTACTCAGGGGTCTGAGTCCCCTGGAGTTGAAAAGTAGTATTATTGTACTCAGGGTTTTGAGTCCCCTGGAGTTGAAAAGTAGTATTATTTTACTCGGGGTTTCGAGTCCTCTGGATTTGGAAAGTAGTACTAGTGTACTCAGGGGTTTGAGGCCCCTGGAGTTGAAAAGTAGTATTAGTGTACAATGGGGTTCGAGTCCTCTGGAGTTGAAATGTAGTATTAGTGTACTCAGGGATTTGAGTCCCCTGGAGTTGAAAAATAGTTTTAGTGTACTCAGTGGTTTGATTCCCCTGGATTTGAAACGTTGTATTAGTGTACTCTGGGGTTCGATTCCTCAGGAGTTGAAAAGTAGTATTAGTGTACTCAGGGATTCGAGTCCTCTGGAGTTGCAAAGTAGTATAAGTGTAATCTGGGTTTTGAGTCCTGTGGAGTTGAAAAGTAGTATCAGTGTACTCAGGGGTTTGGGTCCACTGGAGTTGCATGTCGTATTAGTGTACTCAGGGGTTTGTGTCCCCTGGTGTTGAAAAGTAGTATTAGTGTACTCAGGGATTTGAGTCCCCAGGAGTTGAAAAGTAGTATTAGTGAACTCAGGAGTTCTCGTCCTCTGGAGTTGAAAAGTAGTATTAGCACACTCTGGGGTTCGATTCCTCAGGAGTTGAAAAGTAGTATTAGTGTATTCAGGGATTCGAGCCCTCTGGAGTTGAAAAGTTGTATTAGTGTACTCCGGGGTTTGAGTCCCCTGGAGTTGAAAAGTAGTATTTGTGTACTCAGGGGTTCGTTTCCTCTGGAGTTGAAAAGTAGTATTAGAGTACTCAGGGGTTTGATTCCCCTGGAGTTGTAAAGTAGTATTAGTGTACTCAGGCATTTGAGTCCCCTGGAGTTGAAAAGCAGTATTAGTGTACTCATGTGTTCGAGTCCTCTGGAGTTGAAAAATAGTATTCGTGTACCCAGGGATTTGAGTTCTCTGGAGTTGAAAAGTAGTATTAGTTTACTCAGGGGTTTGAGTCCCCTGCAGTTGAAAAGTCGTATTAGTGTACTCAGGGGTTTGAGTCCTCTGGAGTTGAAAAGTAGTATTAGTTTACTCAGGGGTTTGAGTCCTCTGGAGTTCAAAAGTAGTATCAGTGCACTCAGCGGTTTGAGTCACCTGGAGTTGAAAAATAGTATTGCGGTACTCAGGGGTTTGAGTTACCTGGAGTTGAAAAGTAGTATTAGTTTACTCAGGGATTTGAGTCCCCTGGAGTTGAAAAGTAGTATTAGTGAACTCAGGGGTTTGAGTCCCCTGGAGTTGAAAAGTAGTATTAGTGTACTCAGGGGTTTGTGTCCTCTGGACTTGAAAGGTAGTATTAGTGTACTCAGGGGTTCGAGTACTCTGGAGTTGAAAAGATGTATTAGTGTGCTCTGGGGTTCGAGTCCTCTGGAGTTGAAAAATAGTATTAGTTTACTCAGGTGTTTGAGTCCTCTGGAGTTGAAAGGTAGTATGAGTGTACTCTGGGGCTTGCGTACCCTGGAGCTGAAATTTACTATTAGTGTACTCAGGGGTTCGCGTCCTCTGGAGTTGCAAAGTAGTACAAGTGTACTCACGGGTATGAGTCCTGTGGAGTTGAAAAGTAGTATCAGTGTGCTCATGGGTTTGAGACCACAGGAGTTGCATGCAGTATTCGTGTACTCAGGGGTTTGTTTCCACTGGTGTTGAAAAGTAGTATTAGTGTACTCAGGGATTTGAGTCCCCAGGAGTTGAAAAGTATTATTATTGTACTCAGGGGTTCGAGTCCTCTGGAGTTGAAAAATAGTATTAGTGTACTCAGGGGTTTGAATCCCCTGGAGTTGAACATTAGTATTAATGTGCTCAGGAGATCTAGTCCTCTGGAGTTGAAAAGATGTATTAGTGTACTCAGGGGTTCGAGTCCTCTGGAGTTGAAAAATAGTATTCGTGTACTCAGGGGTTTGATTCCCCTGGAGTTGAACATTAGTATTAGTGTGCTCAGGAGTTCTAGTCCCCTGCACTTGAAAAGATGTATTAGTGTACTCAGCGGTTTGAGTCCTCTGGACTTCAAAAGTAGTATTAGTGTACTCAGGGGTTTGAGTACTCTGGAGTTGAAAAGTAGTATTAGTGTACTCAGGGGTTGGTGTCCCCGGGATTTGAAAAGTAATATTAGTGTACTCAGGGGTTTGAGTCCTCTTGAGTTGAAAAGTAATATCAGTGTACTCAGGGGTTCGAGTCCTCTGGAGTTGAAAAGTAGTATTAGTGTTTTCCGGGATTCGTGTCCTCTGGAGTTCAAAAGTAGTATTAGCGTCTCAGGGGTTTGAGTCCTCTGGATTTGAACAGTAGTATTAGTGTACTTAGGGGTTTGAGTACCCTGGAGTTGAAAAGTAGTACTAGTGCACGCGGGGTTCGAGTCCACGGAGTTGAAAATTACTATTAGTGTACTCAGTGCTTTGAGTCAACTGGAGTTGAAACGTAGTATTGGTGTACTCAGGGGTCTGAGTCCCCTGGAGTTGAAAAGTAGTATTAGTGTACTCAGGGGTTTGAGTCCTCTGGACTTGAAAAGTAGTATTAGTGTACTCAGGGGTTCGAGTACTCTGGAGTTGAAAAGTAGTATTAGCGTACTGAGGGGCTCGAGGCCCCTGGAGTTAAATAGTATTATTACTGTACTCAGGGATTTGTGTCCTCTGGAGTTGAAAAGTAGTATTAGTGTACTCTGGGGTTTGAGTCCGCTGGGGTTGAAAAATAGTTATAGTGTACTCAGGGGTTCGCGTCCTCTAAAGTTGAAAAATAGCATTAGTGTACTCAGGGGTTTGATTCCCCTGGAGTTGAACATTAGTATTAGTGTCCTCAGGAGTTCTAGTCCTCTGGAGTTGAAAAGATGTATTAGTGTACTCAGGGGTTCGAGTCCTCTGGAGTTGAAAAATAGTATTAGTGTACTCAGGGGTTTGATTCCCCTGGAGTTGAACATTAGTATTAGTGTGCTCAGGAGTTCTAGTCCTCTGGAGTTGAAAAGATGTATTAGTGTACTCAGGGGCTCGAGTCCCCTGGAGTTGAAAAGTGGTGTTAGTGTACTCAGGGGTTTGAGTACCCTGGAATTGAAAATTAGTATTAGTGTACTCAGGGGTTCGAGTCCTCTGGAGTTGAAAAGTTGGATTAGTGTACTCAGGGGTTTAATACCCCTGGAGTTGAAAAGTAGTATTTGTGGACCTAGGGTTTAGAGTCCTCTGGAGTTGAGAAGTAGTATTAGTGTACCCAGGGGTTTGAGCCCCCTGGAGTTGAAAAGTAGTATTAGTGTACTCAGGGGTTTGAGTCCTTTGGAGTTGAAAAGTAGTATTTGTGCACTCAGGGGTTCGATTCCTCTGGTGTTGAAAAGTAGTATTAGTGAACTCAGGGATTCGAGTCCTCTGGAATTGAAAAGTAGTATTAGTGTACTCCGTGATGTGTGTCCTCTGGAGTTGAATAGTAGTATTAGTGTACTCAGGGGTTTGAGTCCTCTGGAGTTGAAATGTAGTATTAGTGTACTCTGGGGTTCGAGTCCTCTGGAGTTGAAATGTAGTATTAGTGTACTCAGGGATTTGAGTCCCCTGGAGTTGAAAAATAGTTTTAGTGTACTCTGTGGTTTGATTCCCCTGGATTTGAAACGTTGCATTAGTGTATTCTGGGGTTCGATTCCTCAGGAGTTGAAAAGTAGTATTAGTGTACTCAGGGGTTTGAGTCCTCTGGAGTTGAAAAGTAGTATCAGTGCACTCAGGGGTTTGAGTCCCCTGGAGTTGAAAAATATTATTGCGGTGCTCAGGGGGTTTGAGTTACCTGGAGTTGAAAAGTAGTATTAGTTTACTCAGGGATTTGAGTCCCCAGGAGTTGAAAAGTAGTTTTAGTGAACTCAGGGGTTTGAGTCCCCTGGAGTTGAAAAGTACTATTAGTGTACTCTGGGGTTCGATTCCTCAGGAGTTGAAAAGTAGTATCAGTGTACTAAGGGGTTTGAGTCCCTTGGAGTTGAAAAATAGTATTCTTGTACTCAGGGATTTGAGTTACCTGGAGTTGAAAAGTAGTATTTGTGCACTCCAGGTTTAGAGTCCTTTGTATTTCAAAAGTAGTATTAGTGCACTCAGGGGTTCGAGTCCTCTGGAGGTGAAAATTAGTATTAGTGTACTCAGGGGTTCGAGTCCTCTGGAGTTGAAAAGTAGTATTAGTGTACTAAGGGGTTTGAGTCCTCTGGAGTTGAAAAGTAGTATTAGTGTACTCAGGGGTTTGAGTACTCTGGAGTTGAAAAGTAGTATTAGTGTACTCAGGGGTTGGTGTCCCCGGGAGTTGAAAAGTAATATTAGTGTACTCAGGGGTTTGAGACCTCTTGAGTTGAAAAGTAATATCAGTGTACTCAGGGGTTCGAGTCCTCTGGAGTTGAAAAGTAGTATTAGTGTTTTCCGGGATTCGTGTCCTCTGGAGTTCAAAAGTAGTATTAGCGTCTCAGGGGTTTGAGTCCTCTGGATTTGAACAGTAGTATTAGTGTACTTAGGGGTTTGAGTCCCCTGGAGTTGAAAAGTAGTACTAGTGCACGCGGGGTTCGAGTCCACGGAGTTGAAAATTACTATTAGTGTACTCAGTGCTTTGAGTCAACTGGAGTTGAAATGTAGTATTGGTGTACTCAGGGGTCTGTGTCCCCTGGAGTTGAAAAGTAGTATTAGTGTACTCAGGGGTTTGAGTCCTCTGGACTTGAAAAGTAGTATTAGTGTACTCAGGGGTTCGAGTACTCTGGAGTTGAAAAGTAGTATTAGCGTACTGAGGGGCTCGAGTCCCCTGGAGTTAAATAGTATTATTACTGTACTCAGGGATTTGTGTCCTCTGGAGTTGAAAAGTAGTATTAGTGTACTCTGGGGTTTGAGTCCGCTGGGGTTGAAAAATAGTTATAGAGTACTCAGGGGTTCGCGTCCTCTGGAGTTGAAAAATAGCATTAGTGTACTCAGGGGTTTGATTCCCCTGGAGTTGAACATTAGTATTAGTGTCCTCAGGAGTTCTAGTCCTCTGGAGTTGAAAAGAATTATTAGTGTACTCAGGGGTTCGAGTCCTCTGGAGTTGAAAAATAGTATTCGTGTACTCAGGGGTTTGATTCCCCTGGAGTTGAACATTAGTATTAGTGTGCTCAGGAGTTCTAGTCCTCTGGAGTTGAAAAGATGTATTAGTGTACTCAGGGGTTCGAGTCCCCTGGAGTTGAAAAGTGGTGTTAGTGTACTCAGGGGTTTGAGTACCCTGGAATTGAAAATTAGTATTAGTGTTCTCAGGGGTTCGAGTCCTCTGGAGTTGAAAAGTTGGATTAGTGTACTCAGGGGTTTAATACCCCTGGAGTTGAAAAGTAGTATTTGTGGACCTAGGGTTTAGAGTCCTCTGGAGTTGAGAAGTAGTATTAGTGTACCCAGGGGTTTGAGCCCCCTGGAGTTGAAAAGTAGTATTAGTGTACTCAGGGGTTTGAGTCCTCTGGAGTTGAAAAGTAGTATTTGTGCACTCAGGGGTTCGATTCCTCTGGTGTTGAAAAGTAGTATTAGTGAACTCAGGGATTCGAGTCCTCTGGAATTGAAAAGTAGTATTAGTGTACTCCGTGATTTGTGTCCTCTGGAGTTGAAAAGTAGTATTAGTGTACTCAGGGGTTTGAGTCCTCTGGAGTTGAAATGTAGTATTAGTGTACTCAGGGATTTGAGTCCCCTGGAGTTGAAAAGAAGTATTATTGTACTCAGGGTTTTGAGTCCCCTGGAGTTGAAAAGTAGTATTATTTTACTCGGGGTTTCGAGTCCTCTGGATTTGGAAAGTAGTACTAGTGTACTCAGGGGTTTGAGGCCCCTGGAGTTGAAAAGTAGTATTAGTGTACTCTGGGGTTCGAGTCCTCTGGAGTTGAAATGTAGTATTAGTGTACTCAGGGATTTGAGTCCCCTGGAGTTGAAAAATAGTTTTAGTGTACTCAGTGGTTTGATTCCCCTGGATTTGAAACGTTGTATTAGTGTACTCTGGGGTTCGATTCCTCAGGAGTTGAAAAGTAGTATTAGTGTACTCAGGGATTCGAGTCCTCTGGAGTTGCAAAGTAGGATAAGTGTAATCTGGGTTTTGAGTCCTGTGGAGTTGAAAAGTAGTATCAGTGTACTCAGGGGTTTGTGTCCACTGGAGTTGCATGTCGTATTAGTGTACTCAGGGGTTTGTGTCCCCTGGTGTTGAAAAGTAGTATTAGTGGACTCAGGGATTTGAGTCCCCAGGAGTTGAAAAGTAGTATTAGTGAACTCAGGAGTTCTAGTCCTCAGGAGTTGAAAAGTAGTATTAGCACACTCTGGGGTTCGATTCCTCAGGAGTTGAAAAGTAGTATTAGTGTACTCAGGGATTCGAGCCCTCTGGAGTTGAAAAGTTGTATTAGTGTACTCCGGGGTTTGAGTCCCCTGGAGTTGAAAAGTAGTATTTGTGTACTCAGGGGTTCGTTTCCTCTGGAGTTGAAAAGTAGTATTAGAGTACTCAGGGGTTTGATTCCCCTGGAGTTGTAAAGTAGTATTAGTGTACTCAGGCATTTGAGTCCCCTGGAGTTGAAAAGCAGTGTTAGTGTACTCATGTGTTCGAGTCCTCTGGAGTTGAAAAATAGTATTCGTGTACCCAGGGATTTGAGTTCTCTGGAGTTGAAAAGTAGTATTAGTTTACTCAGGGGTTTGAGTCCCCTGCAGTTGAAAAGTCGTATTAGTGTACTCAGGGGTTTGAGTCCTCTGGAGTTGAAAAGTAGTATTAGTTTACTCTGGGGTTTGAGTCCTCTGGAGTTGAAAAGTAGTATCATTGCACTCAGGGGTTTGAGTCCCCTGGAGTTGAAAAATAGTATTGCGGTACTCAGGGGTTTGACTTACCTGGAGTTGAAAAGTAGTATTAGTTTACTCAGGGATTTGATGCCCCTGGAGTTGAGAAGTAGTATTAGTGAACTCAGGGGTTTGAGTCCCCTGGAGTTGAAAAGTAGTATTAGTGTACTCAGGGGTTTGTGTCCTCTGGACTTGAAAAGTAGTATTAGTGTACTCAGGGGTTCGAGTACTCTGGAGTTGAAAAGATGTATTAGTGTGCTCTGTGGTTCGAGTCCTCTGGAGTTGAAAAATAGTATTAGTTTACTCAGGTGTTTGAGTCCTCTGGAGTTGAAAGGTAGTATGAGTGTACTCTGGGGCTTGCGTACCCTGGAGCTGAAATTTACTGTTAGTGTAGTGAGGGGTTCGCGTCCTCTGGAGTTGCAAAGTAGTACAAGTGTACTCACGGGTATGAGTCCTGTGGAGTTGAAAAGTAGTATCAGTGTGCTCATGGGTTTGAGACCACAGGAGTTGCATGCAGTATTCGTGTACTCAGGGGTTTGTTTCCCCTGGTGTTGAAAAGTAGTATTAGTGTACTCAGGGATTTGAGTCCCCAGGAGTTGAAAAGTATTATTATTGTACTCAGGGGTTCGAGTCCTCTGGAGTTGAAAAATAGTATTAGTGTACTCAGGGGTTTGATTCCCCTGGAGTTGAACATTAGTATTAGTGTGCTCAGGAGATCTAGTCCTCTGGAGTTGAAAAGATGTATTAGTGTACTCAGGGGTTTGATTCCCCTGGAGTTGAACATTAGTATTAGTGTGCTCAGGAGATCTAGTCCTCTGGAGTTGAAAAGATGTATTAGTGTACTCAGGGGTTCGAGTCCTCTGGTGTTGAAAAATAGTATTCGTGTACTCAGGGGTTTGATTCCCCTGGAGTTGAACATTAGTATTAGTGTGCTCAGGAGTTCTAGTCCTCTGGAGTTGAAAAGATGTATTAGTGTACTCAGGGGTTCGAGTCCCCTGGAGTTGAAAAGTGGTGTTAGTGTACTCAGGGGTTCTATTCCTCTGGTGTTGAAAAGTAGTATTAGTGAACTCAGGGATTCGAGTCCTCTGGAATTGAAAAGTAGTATTAGTGTACTCCGTGATTTGTGTCCTCTGGAGTTGAAAAGTAGTATTAGTGTACTCAGGGGTTTGAGTCCTCGGGAGTTGAAATGTAGTATTAGTGTACTCAGGGATTTGAGTCCCCTGGAGTTGAAAAGAAGTATTATTGTACTCAGGGTTTTGAGTCCCCTGGAGTTGAAGAGTAGTATTAATTTACTGGGGGTTTCGAGTCCTCTGGATTTGGAAAGTAGTCCTAGTGTACTCAGGCGTTTGAGACACCTGGAGTTGAAAAGTAGTATTAGTGTACTCAGGGGTTCGAGTCCTCTGGAGTTGAAATGTAGTATTAGTGTACTCAGGGATTTGAGTCCCCTGGAGTTCAAAAAATAGTTTTAGTGTACTCAGTGGTTTGATTCCCCTGGATTTGAAACGTTGTATTAGTGTACTCTGGGGTTCGATTCCTCAGGAGTTGAAAAGTAGTATTAGTGTACTCAGGGATTCGAGTCCTCTGGAGTTGCAAAGTAGTATAAGTGTAATCTGGGTTTTGAGTCCTGTGGAGTTCAAAAGTATTATCAGTGTACTCAGGGGTTTGGGTCCACTGGAGTTGCATGTAGTATTAGTGTACTCAGGGGTTTGTGTCCCCTGGTGTTGAAAAGTAGTTTTACTGTACTCAAGGATTTGAGTCCCCAGGATTTGAAAAGATGTATTAGTGAACTCAGGGGTTCTAGTCCTCTGGAGTTGAAAAGTAGTATTAGTGTACTCTGGCATTCGATTGCTCAGGAGTTGAAAAGTAGTATTAGTGTACTCAGGGATTCGAGTCCTCTGGAGTTGCATAATAGCATTTGTGTACCTAGGGGTTTGAGTCCACTGGCTTTGAAAAGTACTATTAGTGCACTTAGGGGTTTGAGCCCCCTGGAGTTGAAAAGTAGTATTAGTGTACTCAGGGATTTGAGTCCCCTGGAGTTGAAAAGTAGTATTATTTTACTCGGGGTTTCGAGTCCTCTGGATTTGGAAAGTAGTACTAGTGTACTCAGGGGTTTGAGACCCCTGGAGTTGAAAAGTAGTAGTAGTGTACTCAGGGGTTCGAGTCCTCTGGAGTTGAAATGTAGTATTAGTGTACGCAGGGATTTGAGTCCCCTGGAGTTGAAAAATAGTTTTAGTGTACTCAGTGGTTTGATTCCCCTGGATTTGAAACGTTGTATTAGTGTACTCTGGGGTTCGATTCCTCAGGAGTTGAAAAGTAGTATTAGTGTACTCAGAGAATCGAGTCCTCTGGAGTTGAAATGTTATATTAGTGTACTCCGGGGTTTGAGTCCCCTGGAGTTGAAAAGTAGTATTTGTGTACTCAGAGGTTCGAGTCCTCTGGAGTTGCAAAGTAGTATAAGTGTAATCTGGGTTTTGAGTCCTGTGGAGTTGAAAAGTAGTATCAGTGTACTCAGGGGTTTGGGTCCACTGGAGTTGCATGTCGTATTAGTGTACTCCGGGGTTTGTGTCCCCTGGTGTTGAAAAATAGTATTAGTGTACTCAGGGATTTGAGTCCCCAGGAGTTGAAAAGTAGTATTAGTGTACTCAGGGATTCTAGCCCTCTGGAGTTGAAAAGTTGTATTAGTGTACTCCGGGGTTTGAGTCCCCTGGAGTTGAAAATTAGTATTTGTGTACTCAGGGGTTCGTGTCCGCTGGAGTTGAAAAGTAGTATTAGAGTACTCAGGGGTTTGAGTCCCCTGGAGTTGTAAAGTAGTATTAGTGTAATCAGGCGTTTGAGTCCCCTGGAGTTGAAAAGCAGTATTAGTGTACTCATGTGTTCGAGTCCTCTGGAGTTGAAAAATAGTATTCATGTACCCAGGGATTTGAGTCCTCTGGAGTTGAAAAGTAGTATTAGTTTACTCAGGGGTTTGAGTCCCCTGCAGTTGAAAAGTCGTATTAGTGTACTCAGGGGTTTGAGTCCTCTGGAGTTGAAATGTAGTATTAGTGTACTCAGGGATTTGAGTCCCCTGGAGTTGAAAAGAAGTATTATTGTACTCAGGGTTTTGAGTCCCCTGGAGTTGAAAAGTAGTATTATTTTACTCGGGGTTTCGAGTCCTCTGGATTTGGAAAGTAGTACTAGTGTACTCAGGGGTTTGAGGCCCCTGGAGTTGAAAAGTAGTATTAGTGTACTCTGGGGTTCGAGTCCTCTGGAGTTGAAATGTAGTATTAGTGTACTCAGGGATTTGAGTCCCCTGGAGTTGAAAAATAGTTTTAGTGTACTCAGTGGTTTGATTCCCCTGGATTTGAAACGTTGTATTAGTGTACTCTGGGGTTCGATTCCTCAGGAGTTGAAAAGTAGTATTAGTGTACTCAGGGATTCGAGTCCTCTGGAGTTGCAAAGTAGGATAAGTGTAATCTGGGTTTTGAGTCCTGTGGAGTTGAAAAGTAGTATCAGTGTACTCAGGGGTTTGGGTCCACTGGAGTTGCATGTCGTATTAGTGTACTCAGGGGTTTGTGTCCCCTGGTGTTGAAAAGTAGTATTAGTGTACTCAGGGATTTGAGTCCCCAGGAGTTGAAAAGTAGTATTAGTGAACTCAGGAGTTCTAGTCCTCAGGAGTTGAAAAGTAGTATTAGCACACTCTGGGGTTCGATTCCTCAGGAGTTGAAAAGTAGTATTAGTGTACTCAGGGATTCGAGCCCTCTGGAGTTGAAAAGTTGTATTAGTGTACTCCGGGGTTTGAGTCCCCTGGAGTTGAAAAGTAGTATTTGTGTACTCAGGGGTTCGTTTCCTCTGGAGTTGAAAAGTAGTATTAGAGTACTCAGGGGTTTGATTCCCCTGGAGTTGTAAAGTAGTATTAGTGTACTCAGGCATTTGAGTCCCCTGGAGTTGAAAAGCAGTGTTAGTGTACTCATGTGTTCGAGTCCTCTGGAGTTGAAAAATAGTATTCGTGTACCCAGGGATTTGAGTTCTCTGGAGTTGAAAAGTAGTATTAGTTTACTCAGGGGTTTGAGTCCCCTGCAGTTGCAAAGTCGTATTAGTGTACTCAGGGGTTTGAGTCCTCTGGAGTTGAAAAGTAGTATTAGTTTACTCTGGGGTTTGAGTCCTCTGGAGTTGAAAAGTAGTATCATTGCACTCAGGGGTTTGAGTCCCCTGGAGTTGAAAAATAGTATTGCGGTACTCAGGGGTTTGAGTTACCTGGAGTTGAAAAGTAGTATTAGTTTACTCAGGGATTTGATGCCCCTGGAGTTGAGAAGTAGTATTAGTGAACTCAGGGGTTTGAGTCCCCTGGAGTTGAAAAGTAGTATTAGTGTACTCAGGGGTTTGTGTCCTCTGGACTTGAAAAGTAGTATTAGTGTACTCAGGGGTTCGAGTACTCTGGAGTTGAAAAATAGTATTAGTTTACTCAGGTGTTTGAGTCCTCTGGAGTTGAAAGGTAGTATGAGTGTACTCTGGGGCTTGCGTACCCTGGAGCTGAAATTTACTGTTAGTGTAGTGAGGGGTTCGCGTCCTCTGGAGTTGCAAAGTAGTACAAGTGTACTCACGGGTATGAGTCCTGTGGAGTTGAAAAGTAGTATCAGTGTGCTCATGGGTTTGAGACCACAGGAGTTGCATGCAGTATTCGTGTACTCAGGGGTTTGTTTCCCCTGGTGTTGAAAAGTAGTATTAGTGTACTCAGGGATTTGAGTCCCCAGGAGTTGAAAAGTATTATTATTGTACTCAGGGGTTCGAGTCCTCTGGAGTTGAAAAATAGTATTAGTGTACTCAGGGGTTTGATTCCCCTGGAGTTGAACATTAGTATTAGTGTGCTCAGGAGATCTAGTCCTCTGGAGTTGAAAAGATGTATTAGTGTACTCAGGGGTTTGATTCCCCTGGAGTTGAACATTAGTATTAGTGTGCTCAGGAGATCTAGTCCTCTGGAGTTGAAAAGATGTATTAGTGTACTCAGGGGTTCGAGTCCTCTGGAGTTGAAAAATAGTATTCGTGTACTCAGGGGTTTGATTCCCCTGGAGTTGAACATTAGTATTAGTGTGCTCAGGAGTTCTAGTCCTCTGGAGTTGAAAAGATGTATTAGTGTACTCAGGGGTTCGAGTCCCCTGGAGTTGAAAAGTGGTGTTAGTGTACTCAGGGGTTCTATTCCTCTGGTGTTGAAAAGTAGTATTAGTGAACTCAGGGATTCGAGTCCTCTGGAATTGAAAAGTAGTATTAGTGTACTCCGTGATTTGTGTCCTCTGGAGTTGAAAAGTAGTATTAGTGTACTCAGGGGTTTGAGTCCTCGGGAGTTGAAATGTAGTATTAGTGTATTCAGGGATTTGAGTCCCCTGGAGTTGAAAAGAAGCATTATTGTACTCAGGGTTTTGAGTCCCCTGGAGTTGAAGAGTAGTATTAATTTACTGGGGGTTTCGAGTCCTCTGGATTTGGAAAGTAGTCCTAGTGTACTCAGGCGTTTGAGACACCTGGAGTTGAAAAGTAGTATTAGTGTACTCAGGGGTTCGGTCCTCTGGAGTTGAAATGTAGTATTAGTGTACTCAGGGATTTGAGTCCCCTGGAGTTGAAAAAATAGTTTTAGTGTACTCAGTGGTTTGATTCCCCTGGATTTGAAACGTTGTATTAGTGTACTCTGGGGTTCGATTCCTCAGGAGTTGAAAAGTAGTATTAGTGTACTCAGGGATTCGAGTCCTCTGGAGTTGCAAAGTAGTATAAGTGTAATCTGGGTTTTGAGTCCTGTGGAGTTCAAAAGTATTATCAGTGTACTCAGGGGTTTGGGTCCACTGGAGTTGCATGTAGTATTAGTGTACTCAGGGGTTTGTGTCCCCTGGTGTTGAAAAGTAGTTTTACTGTACTCAAGGATTTGAGTCCCCAGGATTTGAAAAGATGTATTAGTGAACTCAGGGGTTCTAGTCCTCTGGAGTTGAAAAGTAGTATTAGTGTACTCTGGCATTCGATTGCTCAGGAGTTGAAAAGTAGTATTAGTGTACTCAGGGATTCGAGTCCTCTGGAGTTGCATAATAGCATTTGTGTACCTAGGGGTTTGAGTCCACTGGCTTTGAAAAGTACTATTAGTGTACTTAGGGGTTTGAGCCCCCTGGAGTTGAAAAGTAGTATTAGTGTACTCAGGGATTTGAGTCCCCTGGAGTTGAAAAGTAGTATTATTTTACTCGGGGTTTCGAGTCCTCTGGATTTGGAAAGTAGTACTAGTGTACTCAGGGGTTTGAGACCCCTGGAGTTGAAAAGTAGTAGTAGTGTACTCAGGGGTTCGAGTCCTCTGGAGTTGAAATGTAGTATTAGTGTACGCAGGGATTTGAGTCCCCTGGAGTTGAAAAATAGTTTTAGTGTACTCAGTGGTTTGATTCCCCTGGATTTGAAACGTTGTATTAGTGTACTCTGGGGTTCGATTCCTCAGGAGTTGAAAAGTAGTATTAGTGTACTCAGGGAATCGAGTCCTCTGGAGTTGAAATGTTATATTAGTGTACTCCGGGGTTTGAGTCCCCTGGAGTTGAAAAGTAGTATTTGTGTACTCAGAGGTTCGAGTCCTCTGGAGTTGCAAAGTAGTATAAGTGTAATCTGGGTTTTGAGTCCTGTGGAGTTGAAAAGTAGTATCAGTGTACTCAGGGGTTTGGGTCCACTGGAGTTGCATGTCGTATTAGTGTACTCCGGGGTTTGTGTCCCCTGGTGTTGAAAAATAGTATTAGTGTACTCAGGGATTTGAGTCCCCAGGAGTTGAAAAGTAGTATTAGTGTACTCAGGGATTCTAGCCCTCTGGAGTTGAAAAGTTGTATTAGTGTACTCCGGGGTTTGAGTCCCCTGGAGTTGAAAATTAGTATTTGTGTACTCAGGGGTTCGTGTCCGCTGGAGTTGAAAAGTAGTATTAGAGTACTCAGGGGTTTGATTCCCCTGGAGTTGTAAAGTAGTATTAGTGTACTCAGGCGTTTGAGTCCCCTGGAGTTGAAAAGCAGTATTAGTGTACTCATGTGTTCGAGTCCTCTGGAGTTGAAAAATAGTATTCATGTACCCAGGGATTTGAGTCCTCTGGAGTTGAAAAGTAGTATTAGTTTACTCAGGGGTTTGAGTCCCCTGCAGTTGAAAAGTCGTATTAGTGTACTCAGGGGTTTGAGTCCTCTGGAGTTGAAAAGTAGTATTAGTTTACTCAGGGGTTTGAGTCCTCTGGAGTTCAAAAGTAGTATCAGTGCACTCAGGGGTTTGAGTCCCCTGGAGTTGAATAATAGTATTGCGGTGCTCAGGGGGTTTGAGTTACCTGGAGTTGAAAAGTAGTATTAGTTTACTCAGGGATTTGAGTCCCCTGGAGTTGAAACGTAGTTTTAGTGAACTCAGGGGTTTGAGTCCCCTGGAGTTGAAAAGTACTATAAGTGTACTCTGGGGTTCGATTCCTCAGGAGTTGAAAAGTAGTATTAGTGTACAAAGGGGTTTGAGTCCCTTGGACTTGAAAAATAGTATTCTTGTACTCAGGGATTTGAGTTACCTGGAGTTGAAAAGTAGTATTTGTGCACTCCAGGTTTAGAGTCCTTTGTAGTTCAAAAGTAGTATTAGTGCACTCAGGGGTTCGAGTCCTCTGGAGGTGAAAATTAGTATTAGTGTACTCAGGGGATCGAGTCCTCTGGAGTTGAAAAGTAGTATTAGTGTACTAAGGGGTTTGAGTCCTCTGGAGTTGAAAAGTAGTATTAGTGTACTCAGGGGTTTGAGTACTCTGGAGTTGAAAGGTAGTATTAGTGTACTCAGGGGTTGGTGTCCCCGGGAGTTGAAAAGTAATATTAGTGTACTCAGGGGTTTGAGTCCTCTTGAGTTGAAAAGTAATATCAGTGTACTCAGGGGTTCGAGTCCTCTGGAGTTGAAAAGAAGTATTATTGTACTCAGGGTTTTGAGTCCCCTGGAGTTGAAAAGTAGTATTATTTTACTCGGGGTTTCGAGTCCTCTGGATTTGGAAAGTAGTACTAGTGTACTCAGGGGTTTGAGGCCCCTGGAGTTGAAAAGTAGTATTAGTGTACTCTGGGGTTCGAGTCCTCTGGAGTTGAAATGTAGTATTAGTGTACTCAGGGATTTGAGTCCCCTGGAGTTGAAAAATAGTTTTAGTGTACTCAGTGGTTTGATTCCCCTGGATTTGAAACGTTGTATTAGTGTACTCTGGGGTTCGATTCCTCAGGAGTTGAAAAGTAGTATTAGTGTACTCAGGGATTCGAGTCCTCTGGAGTTGCAAAGTAGGATAAGTGTAATCTGGGTTTTGAGTCCTGTGGAGTTGAAAAGTAGTATCAGTGTACTCAGGGGTTTGGGTCCACTGGAGTTGCATGTCGTATTAGTGTACTCAGGGGTTTGTGTCCCCTGGTGTTGAAAAGTAGTATTAGTGTACTCAGGGATTTGAGTCCCCAGGAGTTGAAAAGTAGTATTAGTGAACTCAGGAGTTCTAGTCCTCAGGAGTTGAAAAGTAGTATTAGCACACTCTGGGGTTCGATTCCTCAGGAGTTGAAAAGTAGTATTAGTGTACTCAGGGATTCGAGCCCTCTGTAGTTGAAAAGTTGTATTAGTGTACTGCGGGGTTTGAGTCCCCTGGAGTTGAAAAGTAGTATTTGTGTACTCAGGGGTTCGTTTCCTCTGGAGTTGAAAAGTAGTATTAGAGTACTCAGGGGTTTGATTCCCCTGGAGTTGTAAAGTAGTATTAGTGTACTCAGGCATTTGAGTCCCCTGGAGTTGAAAAGCAGTGTTAGTGTACTCATGTGTTCGAGTCCTCTGGAGTTGAAAAATAGTATTCGTGTACCCAGGGATTTGAGTTCTCTGGAGTTGAAAAGTAGTATTAGTTTACTCAGGGGTTTGAGTCCCCTGCAGTTGCAAAGTCGTATTAGTGTACTCAGGGGTTTGAGTCCTCTGGAGTTGAAAAGTAGTATTAGTTTACTCTGGGGTTTGAGTCCTCTGGAGTTGAAAAGTAGTATCATTGCACTCAGGGGTTTGAGTCCCCTGGAGTTGAAAAATAGTATTGCGGTACTCAGGGGTTTGAGTTACCTGGAGTTGAAAAGTAGTATTAGTTTACTCAGGGATTTGATGCCCCTGGAGTTGAGAAGTAGTATTAGTGAACTCAGGGGTTTGAGTCCCCTGGAGTTGAAAAGTAGTATTAGTGTACTCAGGGGTTTGTGTCCTCTGGACTTGAAAAGTAGTATTAGTGTACTCAGGGGTTCGAGTACTCTGGAGTTGAAAAGATGTATTAGTGTGCTCTGGGGTTCGAGTCCTCTGGAGTTGAAAAATAGTATTAGTTTACTCAGGTGTTTGAGTCCTCTGGAGTTGAAAGGTAGTATGAGTGTACTCTGGGGCTTGCGTACCCTGGAGCTGAAATTTACTGTTAGTGTAGTGAGGGGTTCGCGTCCTCTGGAGTTGCAAAGTAGTACAAGTGTACTCACGGGTATGAGTCCTGTGGAGTTGAAAAGTAGTATCAGTGTGCTCATGGGTTTGAGACCACAGGAGTTGCATGCAGTATTCGTGTACTCAGGGGTTTGTTTCCCCTGGTGTTGAAAAGTAGTATTAGTGTACTCAGGGATTTGAGTCCCCAGGAGTTGAAAAGTATTATTATTGTACTCAGGGGTTCGAGTCCTCTGGAGTTGAAAAATAGTATTAGTGTACTCAGGGGTTTGATTCCCCTGGAGTTGAACATTAGTATTAGTGTGCTCAGGAGATCTAGTCCTCTGGAGTTGAAAAGATGTATTAGTGTACTCAGGGGTTTGATTCCCCTGGAGTTGAACATTAGTATTAGTGTGCTCAGGAGATCTAGTCCTCTGGAGTTGAAAAGATGTATTAGTGTACTCAGGGGTTCGAGTCCTCTGGAGTTGAAAAATAGTATTCGTGTACTCAGGGGTTTGATTCCCCTGGAGTTGAACATTAGTATTAGTGTGCTCAGGAGTTCTAGTCCTCTGGAGTTGAAAAGATGTATTAGTGTACTCAGGGGTTCGAGTCCCCTGGAGTTGAAAAGTGGTGTTAGTGTACTCAGGGGTTCTATTCCTCTGGTGTTGAAAAGTAGTATTAGTGAACTCAGGGATTCGAGTCCTCTGGAATTGAAAAGTAGTATTAGTGTAATCCGTGATTTGTGTCCTCTGGAGTTGAAAAGTAGTATTAGTGTACTCAGGGGTTTGAGTCCTCGGGAGTTGAAATGTAGTATTAGTGTACTCAGGGATTTGAGTCCCCTGGAGTTGAAAAGAAGTATTATTGTACTCAGGGTTTTGAGTCCCCTGGAGTTGAAGAGTAGTATTAATTTACTGGGGGTTTCGAGTCCTCTGGATTTGGAAAGTAGTCCTAGTGTACTCAGGCGTTTGAGACACCTGGAGTTGAAAAGTAGTATTAGTGTACTCAGGGGTTCGGTCCTCTGGAGTTGAAATGTAGTATTAGTGTACTCAGGGATTTGAGTCCCCTGGAGTTGAAAAAATAGTTTTAGTGTACTCAGTGGTTTGATTCCCCTGGATTTGAAACGTTGTATTAGTGTACTCTGGGGTTCGATTCCTCAGGAGTTGAAAAGTAGTATTAGTGTACTCAGGGATTCGAGTCCTCTGGAGTTGCAAAGTAGTATAAGTGTAATCTGGGTTTTGAGTCCTGTGGAGTTCAAAAGTATTATCAGTGTACTCAGGGGTTTGGGTCCACTGGAGTTGCATGTAGTATTAGTGTACTCAGGGGTTTGTGTCCCCTGGTGTTGAAAAGTAGTTTTACTGTACTCAAGGATTTGAGTCCCCAGGATTTGAAAAGATGTATTAGTGAACTCAGGGGTTCTAGTCCTCTGGAGTTGAAAAGTAGTATTAGTGTACTCTGGCATTCGATTGCTCAGGAGTTGAAAAGTAGTATTAGTGTACTCAGGGATTCGAGTCCTCTGGAGTTGCATAATAGCATTTGTGTACCTAGGGGTTTGAGTCCACTGGCTTTGAAAAGTACTATTAGTGTACTTAGGGGTTTGAGCCCCCTGGAGTTGAAAAGTAGTATTAGTGTACTCAGGGATTTGAGTCCCCTGGAGTTGAAAAGTAGTATTATTTTACTCGGGGTTTCGAGTCCTCTGGATTTGGAAAGTAGTACTAGTGTACTCAGGGGTTTGAGACCCCTGGAGTTGAAAAGTAGTAGTAGTGTACTCAGGGGTTCGAGTCCTCTGGAGTTGAAATGTAGTATTAGTGTACGCAGGGATTTGAGTCCCCTGGAGTTGAAAAATAGTTTTAGTGTACTCAGTGGTTTGATTCCCCTGGATTTGAAACGTTGTATTAGTGTACTCTGGGGTTCGATTCCTCAGGAGTTGAAAAGTAGTATTAGTGTACTCAGGGAATCGAGTCCTCTGGAGTTGAAATGTTATATTAGTGTACTCCGGGGTTTGAGTTCCCTGGAGTTGAAAAGTAGTATTTGTGTACTCAGAGGTTCGAGTCCTCTGGAGTTGCAAAGTAGTATAAGTGTAATCTGGGTTTTGAGTCCTGTGGAGTTGAAAAGTAGTATCAGTGTACTCAGGGGTTTGGGTCCACTGGAGTTGCATGTCGTATTAGTGTACTCCGGGGTTTGTGTCCCCTGGTGTTGAAAAATAGTATTAGTGTACTCAGGGATTTGAGTCCCCAGGAGTTGAAAAGTAGTATTAGTGTACTCAGGGATTCTAGCCCTCTGGAGTTGAAAAGTTGTATTAGTGTACTCCGGGGTTTGAGTCCCCTGGAGTTGAAAATTAGTATTTGTGTACTCAGGGGTTCGTGTCCGCTGGAGTTGAAAAGTAGTATTAGAGTACTCAGGGGTTTGATTCCCCTGGAGTTGTAAAGTAGTATTAGTGTACTCAGGCGTTTGAGTCCCCTGGAGTTGAAAAGCAGTATTAGTGTACTCATGTGTTCGAGTCCTCTGGAGTTGAAAAATAGTATTCATGTACCCAGGGATTTGAGTCCTCTGGAGTTGAAAAGTAGTATTA
Source organism: Isurus oxyrinchus (assembly GCA_026770705.1). NCBI lineage: Eukaryota > Metazoa > Chordata > Chondrichthyes > Lamniformes > Lamnidae > Isurus > Isurus oxyrinchus. Next base: position 429,991 of record JANJGN010000233.1, read on the forward strand.
GTTTACTCAGGGGTTTGAGTCCCCTGCAGTTGAAAAGTCGTATTAGTGTACTCAGGGGTTTGAGTCCTCTGGAGTTGAAAAGTAGTATTAGTTTACTCAGGGGTTTGAGTCCTCTGGAGTTCAAAAGTAGTATCAGTGCACACAGGGGTTTGAGTCCCCTGGAGTTGAATAATAGTATTGCGGTGCTCAGGGGGTTTGAGTTACCTGGAGTTGAAAAGTAGTATTAGTTTACTCAGGGATTTGAGTCCCCTGGAGTTGAAACGTAGTTTTAGTGAACTCAGGGGTTTGAGTCCCCTGGAGTTGAAAAGTACTATAAGTGTACTCTGGGGTTCGATTCCTCAGGAGTTGAAAAGTAGTATTAGTGTACAAAGGGGTTTGAGTCCCTTGGACTTGAAAAATAGTATTCTTGTACTCAGGGATTTGAGTTACCTGGAGTTGAAAAGTAGTATTTGTGCACTCCAGGTTTAGAGTCCTTTGTAGTTCAAAAGTAGTATTAGTGCACTCAGGGGTTCGAGTCCTCTGGAGGTGAAAATTAGTATTAGTGTACTCAGGGGATCGAGTCCTCTGGAGTTGAAAAGTAGTATTAGTGTACTAAGGGGTTTGAGTCCTCTGGAGTTGAAAAGTAGTATTAGTGTACTCAGGGGTTTGAGTACTCTGGAGTTGAAAGGTAGTATTAGTGTACTCAGGGGTTGGTGTCCCCGGGAGTTGAAAAGTAATATTAGTGTACTCAGGGGTTTGAGTCCTCTTGAGTTGAAAAGTAATATCAGTGTACTCAGGGGTTCGAGTCCTCTGGAGTTGAAAAGTAGTATTAGTGTTTTCCGGGATTCGTGTCCTCTGGAGTTCAAAAGTAGTATTAGCGTCTCAGGGGTTTGAGTCCTCTGGATTTGAACAGTAGTATTAGTGTACTTAGGGGTTTGAGTCCCCTGGAGTTGAAAAGTAGTATTAGTGTACGCGGGGTTCGAGTCCACAGAGTTGAAAATTACTATTAGTGTACTCAGTGCTTTGAGTCAACTGGAGTTGAAATGTAGTATTGGTGTACTCAGGGGTCTGAGTCCCCTGGAGTTGAAAAGTAGTATTATTGTACTCAGGGTTTTGAGTCCCCTGGAGTTGAAAAGTAGTATTATTTTACTCGGGGTTTCGAGTCCTCTGGATTTGGAAAGTAGTACTAGTGTACTCAGGGGTTTGAGGCCCCTGGAGTTGAAAAGTAGTATTAGTGTACAATTGTGTTCGAGTCCTCTGGAGTTGAAATGTAGTATTAGTGTACTCAGGGATTTGAGTCCCCTGGAGTTGAAAAATAGTTTTAGTGTACTCAGTGGTTTGATTCCCCTGGATTTGAAACGTTGTATTAGTGTACTCTGGGGTTCGATTCCTCAGGAGTTGAAAAGTAGTATTAGTGTACTCAGGGATTCGAGTCCTCTGGAGTTGCAAAGTAGTATAAGTGTAATCTGGGTTTTGAGTCCTGTGGAGTTGAAAAGTAGTATCAGTGTACTCAGGGGTTTGGGTCCACTGGAGTTGCATGTCGTATTAGTGTACTCAGGGGTTTGTGTCCCCTGGTGTTGAAAAGTAGTATTAGTGTACTCAGGGATTTGAGTCCCCAGGAGTTGAAAAGTAGTATTAGTGAACTCAGGAGTTCTCGTCCTCTGGAGTTGAAAAGTAGTATTAGCACACTCTGGGGTTCGATTCCTCAGGAGTTGAAAAGTAGTATTAGTGTATTCAGGGATTCGAGCCCTCTGGAGTTGAAAAGTTGTATTAGTGTACTCCGGGGTTTGAGTCCCCTGGAGTTGAAAAGTAGTATTTGTGTACTCAGGGGTTCGTTTCCTCTGGAGTTGAAAAGTAGTATTAGAGTACTCAGGGGTTTGATTCCCCTGGAGTTGTAAAGTAGTATTAGTGTACTCAGGCATTTGAGTCCCCTGGAGTTGAAAAGCAGTATTAGTGTACTCATGTGTTCGAGTCCTCTGGAGTTGAAAAATAGTATTCGTGTACCCAGGGATTTGAGTTCTCTGGAGTTGAAAAGTAGTATTAGTTTACTCAGGGGTTTGAGTCCCCTGCAGTTGAAAAGTCGTATTAGTGTACTCAGGGGTTTGAGTCCTCTGGAGTTGAAAAGTAGTATTAGTTTACTCAGGGGTTTGAGTCCTCTGGAGTTCAAAAGTAGTATCAGTGCACTCAGCGGTTTGAGTCACCTGGAGTTGAAAAATAGTATTGCGGTACTCAGGGGTTTGAGTTACCTGGAGTTGAAAAGTAGTATTAGTTTACTCAGGGATTTGAGTCCCCTGGAGTTGAAAAGTAGTATTAGTGAACTCAGGGGTTTGAGTCCCCTGGAGTTGAAAAGTAGTATTAGTGTACTCAGGGGTTTGTGTCCTCTGGACTTGAAAGGTATTATTAGTGTACTCAGGGGTTCGAGTACTCTGGAGTTGAAAAGATGTATTAGTGTGCTCTGGGGTTCGAGTCCTCTGGAGTTGAAAAATAGTATTAGTTTACTCAGGTGTTTGAGTCCTCTGGAGTTGAAAGGTAGTATGAGTGTACTCTGGGGCTTGCGTACCCTGGAGCTGAAATTTACTGTTAGTGTAGTGAGGGGTTCGCGTCCTCTGGAGTTGCAAAGTAGTACAAGTGTACTCACGGGTATGAGTCCTGTGGAGTTGAAAAGTAGTATCAGTGTGCTCATGGGTTTGAGACCACAGGAGTTGCATGCAGTATTCGTGTACTCAGGGGTTTGTTTCCCCTGGTGTTGAAAAGTAGTATTAGTGTACTCAGGGATTTGAGTCCCCAGGAGTTGAAAAGTATTATTATTGTACTCAGGGGTTCGAGTCCTCTGGAGTTGAAAAATAGTATTAGTGTACTCAGGGGTTTGAATCCCCTGGAGTTGAACATTAGTATTAATGTGCTCAGGAGATCTAGTCCTCTGGAGTTGAAAAGATGTATTAGTGTACTCAGGGGTTCGAGTCCTCTGGAGTTGAAAAATAGTATTCGTGTACTCAGGGGTTTGATTCCCCTGGAGTTGAACATTAGTATTAGTGTGCTCAGGAGTTCTAGTCCCCTGCAGTTGAAAAGATGTATTAGTGTACTCAGCGGTTTGAGTCCTCTGGAGTTGAAAAGTAGTATTAGTGTACTCAGGGGTTTGAGTACTCTGGAGTTGAAAAGTAGTTTTAGTGTACTCAGGGGTTGGTGTCCCCGGGATTTGAAAAGTAATATTAGTGTACTCAGGGGTTTGAGTCCTCTTGAGTTGAAAAGTTATATCAGTGTACTCAGGGGTTCGAGTCCTCTGGAGTTGAAAAGTAGTATTAGTGTTTTCCGGGATTCGTGTCCTCTGGAGTTCAAAAGTAGTATTAGCGTCTCAGGGGTTTGAGTCCTCTGGATTTGAACAGTAGTATTAGTGTACTTAGGGGTTTGAGTCCCCTGGAGTTCAAAAGTAGTACTAGTGCACGCGGGGTTCGAGTCCACGGAGTTGAAAATTACTATTAGTGTACTCAGTGCTTTGAGTCAACTGGAGTTGAAATGTAGTATTGGTGTACTCAGGGGTCTGAGTCCCCTGGAGTTGAAAAGTAGTATTAGTGTACTCAGGGGTTTGAGTCCTCTGGACTTGAAAAGTAGTATTAGTGTACTCAGGGGTTCGAGTACTCTGGAGTTGAAAAGTAGTATTAGCGTACTGAGGGGCTCGAGTCCCCTGGAGTTAAATAGTATTATTACTGTACTCAGGGATTTGTGTCCTCTGGAGTTGAAAAGTAGTATTAGTGTACTCAGGGGTTTGAGTCCGCTGGGGTTGAAAAATAGTTATAGTGTACTCAGGGGTTCGCGTCCTCTGGAGTTGAAAAATAGCATTAGTGTACTCAGGGGTTTGATTCCCCTGGAGTTGAACATTAGTATTAGTGTCCTCAGGAGTTCTAGTCCTCTGGAGTTGAAAAGAATTATTAGTGTACTCAGGGGTTCGAGTCCTCTGGAGTTGAAAAATAGTATTCGTGTACTCAGGGGTTTGATTCCCCTGGAGTTGAACATTAGTATTAGTGTGCTCAGGAGTTCTAGTCCTCTGGAGTTGAAAAGATGTATTAGTGTACTCAGGGGTTCGAGTCCCCTGGAGTTGAAAAGTGGTGTTAGTGTACTCAGGGGTTTGAGTACCCTGGAATTGAAAATTAGTATTAGTGTACTCAGGGGTTCGAGTCCTCTGGAGTTGAAAAGTTGGATTAGTGTACTCAGGGGTTTAATACCCCTGGAGTTGAAAAGTAGTATTTGTGGACCTAGGGTTTAGAGTCCTCTGGAGTTGAGAAGTAGTATTAGTGTACCCAGGGGTTTGAGCCCCCTGGAGTTGAAAAGTAGTATTAGTGTACTCAGGGGTTTGAGTCCTCTGGAGTTGAAAAGTAGTATTTGTGCACTCAGGGGTTCGATTCCTCTGGTGTTGAAAAGTAGTATTAGTGAACTCAGGGATTCGAGTCCTCTGGAATTGAAAAGTAGTATTAGTGTACTCCGTGATTTGTGTCCTCTGGAGTTGAAAAGTAGTATTAGTGTACTCAGGGGTTTGAGTCCTCTGGAGTTGAAATGTAGTATTAGTGTACTCAGGGATTTGAGTCCCCTGGAGTTGAAAAGAAGTATTATTGTACTCAGGGTTTTGAGTCCCCTGGAGTTGAAAAGTAGTATTATTTTACTCGGGGTTTCGAGTCCTCTGGATTTGGAAAGTAGTACTAGTGTACTCAGGGGTTTGAGGCCCCTGGAGTTGAAAAGTAGTATTAGTGTACTCTGGGGTTCGAGTCCTCTGGAGTTGAAATGTAGTATTAGTGTACTCAGGGATTTGAGTCCCCTGGAGTTGAAAAATAGTTTTAGTGTACTCAGTGGTTTGATTCCCCTGGATTTGAAACGTTGTATTAGTGTACTCTGGGGTTCGATTCCTCAGGAGTTGAAAAGTAGTATTAGTGTACTCAGGGATTCGAGTCCTCTGGAGTTGCAAAGTAGGATAAGTGTAATCTGGGTTTTGAGTCCTGTGGAGTTGAAAAGTAGTATCAGTGTACTCAGGGGTTTGGGTCCACTGGAGTTGCATGTCGTATTAGTGTACTCAGGGGTTTGTGTCCCCTGGTGTTGAAAAGTAGTATTAGTGTACTCAGGGATTTGAGTCCCCAGGAGTTGAAAAGTAGTATTAGTGAACTCAGGAGTTCTAGTCCTCAGGAGTTGAAAAGTAGTATTAGCACACTCTGGGGTTCGATTCCTCAGGAGTTGAAAAGTAGTATTAGTGTACTCAGGGATTCGAGCCCTCTGGAGTTGAAAAGTTGTATTAGTGTACTCCGGGGTTTGAGTCCCCTGGAGTTGAAAAGTAGTATTTGTGTACTCAGGGGTTCGTTTCCTCTGGAGTTGAAAAGTAGTATTAGAGTACTCAGGGGTTTGATTCCCCTGGAGTTGTAAAGTAGTATTAGTGTACTCAGGCATTTGAGTCCCCTGGAGTTGATAAGCAGTGTTAGTGTACTCATGTGTTCGAGTCCTCTGGAGTTGAAAAATAGTATTCGTGTACCCAGGGATTTGAGTTCTCTGGAGTTGAAAAGTAGTATTAGTTTACTCAGGGGTTTGAGTCCCCTGCAGTTGCAAAGTCGTATTAGTGTACTCAGGGGTTTGAGTCCTCTGGAGTTGAAAAGTAGTATTAGTTTACTCTGGGGTTTGAGTCCTCTGGAGTTGAAAAGTAGTATCATTGCACTCAGGGGTTTGAGTCCCCTGGAGTTGAAAAATAGTATTGCGGTACTCAGGGGTTTGAGTTACCTGGAGTTGAAAAGTAGTATTAGTTTACTCAGGGATTTGATGCCCCTGGAGTTGAGAAGTAGTATTAGTGAACTCAGGGGTTTGAGTCCCCTGGAGTTGAAAAGTAGTATTAGTGTACTCAGGGGTTTGTGTCCTCTGGACTTGAAAAGTAGTATTAGTGTACTCAGGGGTTCGAGTACTCTGGAGTTGAAAAGATGTATTAGTGTGCTCTGGGGTTCGAGTCCTCTGGAGTTGAAAAATAGTATTAGTTTACTCAGGTGTTTGAGTCCTCTGGAGTTGAAAGGTAGTATGAGTGTACTCTGGGGCTTGCGTACCCTGGAGCTGAAATTTACTGTTAGTGTAGTGAGGGGTTCGCGTCCTCTGGAGTTGCAAAGTAGTACAAGTGTACTCACGGGTATGAGTCCTGTGGAGTTGAAAAGTAGTATCAGTGTGCTCATGGGTTTGAGACCACAGGAGTTGCATGCAGTATTCGTGTACTCAGGGGTTTGTTTCCCCTGGTGTTGAAAAGTAGTATTAGTGTACTCAGGGATTTGAGTCCCCAGGAGTTGAAAAGTATTATTATTGTACTCAGGGGTTCGAGTCCTCTGGAGTTGAAAAATAGTATTAGTGTACTCAGGGGTTTGATTCCCCTGGAGTTGAACATTAGTATTAGTGTGCTCAGGAGATCTAGTCCTCTGGAGTTGAAAAGATGTATTAGTGTACTCAGGGGTTTGATTCCCCTGGAGTTGAACATTAGTATTAGTGTGCTCAGGAGATCTAGTCCTCTGGAGTTGAAAAGATGTATTAGTGTACTCAGGGGTTCGAGTCCTCTGGAGTTGAAAAATAGTATTCGTGTACTCAGGGGTTTGATTCCCCTGGAGTTGAACATTAGTATTAGTGTGCTCAGGAGTTCTAGTCCTCTGGAGTTGAAAAGATGTATTAGTGTACTCAGGGGTTCGAGTCCCCTGGAGTTGCAAAGTGGTGTTAGTGTACTCAGGGGTTCTATTCCTCTGGTGTTGAAAAGTAGTATTAGTGAACTCAGGGATTCGAGTCCTCTGGAATTGAAAAGTAGTATTAGTGTACTCCGTGATTTGTGTCCTCTGGAGTTGAAAAGTAGTATTAGTGTACTCAGGGGTTTGAGTCCTCGGGAGTTGAAATGTAGTATTAGTGTATTCAGGGATTTGAGTCCCCTGGAGTTGAAAAGAAGTATTATTGTACTCAGGGTTTTGATTCCCCTGGAGTTGAAGAGTAGTATTAATTTACTGGGGGTTTCGAGTCCTCTGGATTTGGAAAGTAGTCCTAGTGTACTCAGGCGTTTGAGACACCTGGAGTTGAAAAGTAGTATTAGTGTACTCAGGGCTTCGAGTCCTCTGGAGTTGAAATGTAGTATTAGTGTACTCAGGGATTTGAGTCCCCTGGAGTTGAAAAAATAGTTTTAGTGTACTCAGTGGTTTGATTCCCCTGGATTTGAAACGTTGTATTAGTGTACTCTGGGGTTCGATTCCTCAGGAGTTGAAAAGTAGTATTAGTGTACTCAGGGATTCGAGTCCTCTGGAGTTGCAAAGTAGTATAAGTGTAATCTGGGTTTTGAGTCCTGTGGAGTTGAAAAGTAGTATCAGTGTACTCAGGGGTTTGGGTCCACTGGAGTTGCATGTAGTATTAGTGTACTCAGGGGTTTGTGTCCCCTGGTGTTGAAAAGTAGTTTTACTGTACTCAAGGATTTGAGTCCCCAGGATTTGAAAAGATGTATTAGTGAACTCAGGGGTTCTAGTCCTCTGGAGTTGAAAAGTAGTATTAGTGTACTCTGGCATTCGTTTGCTCAGGAGTTGAAAAGTAGTATTAGTGTACTCAGGGATTCGAGTCCTCTGGAGTTGCATAATAGCATTTGTGTACCTAGGGGTTTGAGTCCACTGGCTTTGAAAAGTACTATTAGTGTACTTAGCGGTTTGAGCCCCCTGGAGTTGAAAAGTAGTATTAGTGTACTCAGGGGTTTGGGTCCTCTGGTGATGAAAATTAGTATTTGTGCACTCTGGGGTTCGATTCCTCTGGTGTTGAAAAGTAGTATTAGTGAACTCAGGGATTCGAGTCCTCTGGAATTGAAATGTAGTATTAGTGTACTCCGTGATTTGTGTCCTCTGGTGTTGAAAAGTAGTATTAGTGTACTCAGGGGTTTGAGTCCTCTGGAGTTGAAATGTAGTATTAGTGTACTCAGGGATTTGAGTCCCCTGGAGTTGAAAAGTAGTATTATTTTACTCGGGGTTTCGAGTCCTCTGGATTTGGAAAGTAGTACTAGTGTACTCAGGGGTTTGAGACCCCTGGAGTTGAAAAGTAGTAGTAGTGTACTCAGGGGTTCGAGTCCTCTGGAGTTGAAATGTAGTATTAGTGTACGCAGGGATTTGAGTCCCCTGGAGTTGAAAAATAGTTTTAGTGTACTCAGTAGTTTGATTCCCCTGGATTTGAAACGTTGTATTAGTGTACTCTGGTGTTCGATTCCTCAGGAGTTGAAAAGTAGTATTAGTATACTCAGGGAATCGAGTCCTCGGGAGTTGAAATGTTATATTAGTGTACTCCGGGGTTTGAGTCCCCTGGAGTTGAAAAGTAGTATTTGTGTACTCAGAGGTTCGAGTCCTCTGGAGTTGCAAAGTAGTATAAGTGTAATCTGGGTTTTGAGTCCTGTGGAGTTGAAAAGTAGTATCAGTGTACTCAGGGGTTTGGGTCCACTGGAGTTGCATGTCGTATTAGTGTACTCCGGGGTTTGTGTCCCCTGGTGTTGAAAAATAGTATTAGTGTACTCAGGGATTTGAGTCCCCAGGAGTTGAAAAGTAGTATTAGTGTACTCAGGGATTCTAGCCCTCTGGAGTTGAAAAGTTGTATTAGTGTACTCCGGGGTTTGAGTCCCCTGGAGTTGAAAAGTAGTATTTGTGTACTCAGGGGTTCGTGTCCGCTGGAGTTGAAAAGTAGTATTAGAGTACTCAGGGGTTTGATTCCCCTGGAGTTGTAAAGTAGTATTAGTGTACTCAGGCGTTTGAGTCCCCTGGAGTTGAAAAGCAGTATTAGTGTACTCATGTGTTCGAGTCCTCTGGAGTTGAAAAATAGTATTCATGTACCCAGGGATTTGAGTCCTCTGGAGTTGAAAAGTAGTATTAGTTTACTCAGGGGTTTGAGTCCCCTGCAGTTGAAAAGTCGTATTAGTGTACTCAGGGGTTTGAGTCCTCTGGAGTTGAAAAGTAGTATTAGTTTACTCAGGGGTTTGAGTCCTCTGGAGTTCAAAAGTAGTATCAGTGCACTCAGGGGTTTGAGTCCCCTGGAGTTGAAAAATAGTATTGCGGTGCTCAGGGGGTTTGAGTTACCTGGAGTTGAAAAGTAGTATTAGTTTACTCAGGGATTTGAGTCCCCTGGAGTTGAAAAGTAGTTTTAGTGAACTCAGGGGTTTGAGTCCCCTGGAGTTGAAAAGTACTATAAGTGTACTCTGGGGTTCGATTCCTCAGGAGTTGAAAAGTAGTATTAGTGTACAAAGGGGTTTGAGTCCCTTGGACTTGAAAAATAGTATTCTTGTACTCAGGGATTTGAGTTACCTGGAATTGAAAAGTAGTATTTGTGCACTCCAGGTTTAGAGTCCTTTGTAGTTCAAAAGTAGTATTAGTGCACTCAGGGGTTCGAGTCCTCTGGAGGTGAAAATTAGTATTAGTGTACTCAGGGGATCGAGTCCTCTGGAGTTGAAAAGTAGTATTAGTGTACTAAAGGGTTTGAGTCCTCTGGAGTTGAAAAGTAGTATTAGTGTACTCAGGGGTTTGAGTACTCTGGAGTTGAAAGGTAGTATTAGTGTACTCAGGGGTTGGTGTCCCCGGGAGTTGAAAAGTAATATTAGTGTACTCAGGGGTTTGAGTCCTCTTGAGTTGAAAAGTAATATCAGTGTACTCAGGGGTTCGAGTCCTCTGGAGTTGAAAAGTATTATTAGTGTTTTCCGGGATTCGTGTCCTCTGGAGTTCAAAAGTAGTATTAGCGTCTCAGGGGTTTGAGTCCTCTGGATTTGAACAGTAGTATTAGTGTACTTAGGGGTTTGAGTCCCCTGGAGTTGAAAAGTAGTATTAGTGTACGCGGGGTTCGAGTCCACAGAGTTGAAAATTACTATTAGTGTACTCAGTGCTTTGAGTCAACTGGAGTTGAAATGTAGTATTGGTGTACTCAGGGGTCTGAGTCCCCTGGAGTTGAAAAGTAGTATTATTGTACTCAGGGTTTTGAGTCCCCTGGAATTGAAAAGTAGTATTATTTTACTCGGGGTTTCGAGTCCTCTGGATTTGGAAAGTAGTACTAGTTTACTCAGGGGTTTGAGGCCCCTGGAGTTGAAAAGTAGTATTAGTGTACAATGGGGTTCGAGTCCTCTGGAGTTGAAATGTAATATTAGTGTACTCAGGGATTTGAGTCCCCTGGAGTTGAAAAATAGTTTTAGTGTACTCAGTGGTTTGATTCCCCTGGATTTGAAACGTTGTATTAGTGTACTCTGGGGTTCGATTCCTCAGGAGTTGAAAAGTAGTATTAGTGTACTCAGGGATTCGAGTCCTCTGGAGTTGCAAAGTAGTATAAGTGTAATCTGGGTTTTGAGTCCTGTGGAGTTGAAAAGTAGTATCAGTGTACTCAGGGGTTTGGGTCCACTGGAGTTGCATGTCGTATTAGTGTACTCAGGGGTTTGTGTCCCCTGGTGTTGAAAAGTAGTATTAGTGTACTCAGGGATTTGAGTCCCCAGGAGTTGAAAAGTAGTATTAGTGAACTCAGGAGTTCTCGTCCTCTGGAGTTGAAAAGTAGTATTAGCACACTCTGGGGTTCCATTCCTCAGGAGTTGAAAAGTAGTATTAGTGTATTCAGGGATTCGAGCCCTCTGGAGTTGAAAAGTTGTATTAGTGTACTCCGGGGTTTGAGTCCCCTGGAGTTGAAAAGTAGTATTTGTGTACTCAGCGGTTCGTTTCCTCTGGAGTTGAAAAGTAGTATTAGAGTACTCAGGGGTTTGATTCCCCTGGAGTTGTAAAGTAGTATTAGTGTACTCAGGCATTTGAGTCCCCTGGAGTTGAAAAGCAGTATTAGTGTACTCATGTGTTCGAGTCCTCTGGAGTTGAAAAATAGTATTCGTGTACCCAGGGATTTGAGTTCTCTGGAGTTGAAAAGTAGTATTAGTTTACTCAGGGGTTTGAGTCCCCTGCAGTTGAAAAGTCGTATTAGTGTACTCAGGGGTTTGAGTCCTCTGGAGTTGAAAAGTAGTATTAGTTTACTCAGGGGTTTGAGTCCTCTGGAGTTCAAAAGTAGTATCAGTGCACTCAGCGGTTTGAGTCACCTGGAGTTGAAAAATAGTATTGCGGTACTCAGGGGTTTGAGTTACCTGGAGTTGAAAAGTAGTATTAGTTTACTCAGGGATTTGAGTCCCCTGGAGTTGAAAAGTAGTATTAGTGAACTCAGGGGTTTGAGTCCCCTGGAGTTGAAAAGTAGTATTAGTGTACTCAGGGGTTTGTGTCCTCTGGACTTGAAAGGTATTATTAGTGTACTCAGGGGCTCGAGTACTCTGGAGTTGAAAAGATGTATTAGTGTGCTCTGGGGTTCGAGTCCTCTGGAGTTGAAAAATAGTATTAGTTTACTCAGGTGTTTGAGTCCTCTGGAGTTGAAAGGTAGTATGAGTGTACTCTGGGGCTTGCGTACCCTGGAGCTGAAATTTACTATTAGTGTACTCAGGGGTTCGCGTCCTCTGGAGTTGCAAAGTAGTACAAGTGTACTCACGGGTATGAGTCCTGTGGAGTTGAAAAGTAGTATTAGTGTACTCAGGGATTTGAGTCCCCAGGAGTTGAATAGTATTATTATTGTACTCAGGGGTTCGAGTCCTCTGGAGTTGAAAAATAGTATTAGTGTACTCAGGGGTTTGAATCCCCTGGAGTTGAACATTAGTATTAATGTGCTCAGGAGATCTAGTCCTCTGGAGTTGAAAAGATGTATTAGTGTACTCAGGGGTTCGAGTCCTCTGGAGTTGAAAAATAGTATTCGTGTACTCAGGGGTTTGATTCCCCTGGAGTTGAACATTAGTATTAGTGTGCTCAGGAGTTCTAGTCCCCTGCAGTTGAAAAGATGTATTAGTGTACTCAGGGGTTCGAGTCCCCTGGAGTTGAAAAGTGGTGTTAGTGTACTCAGGGGTTCTATTCCTCTGGTGTTGAAAAGTAGTATTAGTGAACTCAGGGATTCGAGTCCTCTGGAATTGAAAAGTCGTATTAGTGTACTCCGTGATTTGTGTCCTCTGGAGTTGAAAAGTAGTATTAGTGTACTCAGGGGTTCGAGTCCTCTGGAGTTGAAAAGTAGTATTAGTGTACTAAGGGGTTTGAGTCCTCTGGAGTTGAAAAGTAGTATTAGTGTACTCAGGGGTTTGAGTACTCTGGAGTTGAAAGGTAGTATTAGTGTACTCAGGGGTTGGTGTCCCCGGGAGTTGAAAAGTAATATTAGTGTACTCAGGGGTTTGAGTCCTCTTGAGTTGAAAAGTAATATCAGTGTACTCAGGGGTTCGAGTCCTCTGGAGTTGAAAAGTAGTATTAGTGTTTTCCGGGATTCGTGTCCTCTGGAGTTCAAAAGTAGTATTAGCGTCTCAGGGGTTTGAGTCCTCTGGATTTGAACAGTAGTATTAGTGTACTTAGGGGTTTGAGTCCCCTGGAGTTGAAAAGTAGTATTAGTGTACGCGGGGTTCGAGTCCACAGAGTTGAAAATTACTATTAGTGTACTCAGTGCTTTGAGTCAACTGGAGTTGAAATGTAGTATTGGTGTACTCAGGGGTCTGAGTCCCCTGGAGTTGAAAAGTTGTATTATTGTACTCAGGGTTTTGAGTCCCCTGGAGTTGAAAAGTAGTATTATTTTACTCGGGGTTTCGCGTGCTCTGGATTTGGAAAGTAGTACTAGTGTACTCAGGGGTTTGAGGCCCCTGGAGTTGAAAAGTAGTATTAGTGTACTCTGGGGTTCGAGTCCTCTGGTGTTGAAATGTAGTATTAGTGTACTCAGGGATTTGAGTCCCCTGGAGTTGAAAAATAGTTTTAGTGTACTCAGTGGTTTGATTCCCCTGGATTTGAAACGTTGTATTAGCGTACTCTGGGGTTCGATTCCTCAGGAGTTGAAAAGTAGTATTAGTGTACTCAGGGATTCGAGTCCTCTGGAGTTGCAAAGTAGTATAAGTGTAATCTGGGTTTTGAGTCCTGTGGAGTTGAAAAGTAGTATCAGTGTACTCAGGGGTTTGGGTCCACTGGAGTTGCATGTCGTATTAGTGTACTCAGGGGTTTGTGTCCCCTGGTGTTGAAAAGTAGTATTAGTGTACTCAGGGATTTGAGTCCCCAGGAGTTGAAAAGTAGTATTAGTGAACTCAGGAGTTCTCGTCCTCTGGAGTTGAAAAGTAGTATTAGCACACTCTGGGGTTCGATTCCTCAGGAGTTGAAAAGTAGTATTAGTGTATTCAGGGATTCGAGCCCTCTGGAGTTGAAAAGTTGTATTAGTGTACTCCGGGGTTTGAGTCCCCTGGAGTTGAAAAGTAGTATTTGTGTACTCAGGGGTTCGTTTCCTCTGGAGTTGAAAAGTAGTATTAGAGTACTCAGGGGTTTGATTCCCCTGGAGTTGTAAAGTAGTATTAGTGTACTCAGGCATTTGAGTCCCCTGGAGTTGAAAAGCAGTATTAGTGTACTCATGTGTTCGAGTCCTCTGGAGTTGAAAAATAGTATTCGTGTACCCAGGGATTTGAGTTCTCTGGAGTTGAAAAGTAGTATTAGTTTACTCAGGGGTTTGAGTCCCCTGCAGTTGAAAAGTCGTATTAGTGTACTCAGGGGTTTGAGTCCTCTGGAGTTGAAAAGTAGTATTAGTTTACTCAGGGGTTTGAGTCCTCTGGAGTTCAAAAGTAGTATCAGTGCACTCAGCGGTTTGAGTCACCTGGAGTTGAAAAATAGTATTGCGGTACTCAGGGGTTTGAGTTACCTGGAGTTGAAAAGTAGTATTAGTTTACTCAGGGATTTGATTCCCCTGGAGTTGAAAAGTAGTATTAGTGAACTCAGGGGTTTGAGTCCCCTGGAGTTGAAAAGTAGTATTAGTGTACTCAGGGGTTTGTGTCCTCTGGACTTGAAAAGTATTATTAGTGTACTCAGGGGTTCGAGTACTCTGGAGTTGAAAAGATGTATTAGTGTGCTCTGGGTTTCGAGTCCTCTGGAGTTGAAAAATAGTATTAGTTTACTCAGGTGTTTGAGTCCTCTGGAGTTGAAAGGTAGTATGAGTGTACTCTGGGGCTTGCGTACCCTGGAGCTGAAATTTACTATTAGTGTACTCAGGGATTCGCGTCCTCTGGAGTTGCAAAGTAGTACAAGTGTACTCACGGGTATGAGTCCTGTGGAGTTGAAAAGTAGTATCAGTGTGCTCATGGGTTTGAGACCACAGGAGTTGCATGCAGTATTCGTGTACTCAGGGGTTTGTTTCCCCTGGTGTTGAAAAGTAGTATTAGTGTACTCAGGGATTTGAGTCCCCAGGAGTTGAAAAGTATTATTATTGTACTCAGGGGTTCGAGTCCTCTGGAGTTGAAAAATAGTATTAGTGTACTCAGGGGTTTGATTCCCCTGGAGTTGAACATTAGTATTAATGTGCTCAGGAGATCTAGTCCTCTGGAGTTGAAAAGATGTATTAGTGTACTCAGGGGTTCGAGTCCTCTGGAGTTGAAAAATAGTATTCGTGTACTCAGGGGTTTGATTCCCCTGGAGTTGAACATTAGTATTAGTGTGCTCAGGAGTTCTAGTCCCCTGCAGTTGAAAAGATGTATTAGTGTACTCAGGGGTTCGAGTCCCCTGGAGTTGAAAAGTGGTGTTAGTGTACTCAGGGGTTCTATTCCTCTGGTGTTGAAAAGTAGTATTAGTGAACTCAGGGATTCGAGTCCTCTGGAATTGAAAAGTAGTATTAGTGTACTCAGGGGTTTGAGTCCTCGGGAGTTGAAATGTAGTATTAGTGTACTCAGGGATTTGAGTCCCCTGGAGTTGAAAAGAAGTATTATTGTACTCAGGGTTTTGAGTCCCCTGGAGTTGAAGAGTAGTATTATTTTACTGGGTGTTTCGAGTCCTCTGGATTTGGAAAGTAGTCCTAGTGTACTCAGGCGTTTGAGACACCTGGAGTTGAAAAGTAGTATTAGTGTACTCAGGGGTTCGAGTCCTCTGGAGTTGAAATGTAGTATTAGTGTACTCAGGGATTTGAGTCCCCTGGAGTTGAAAAAATAGTTTTAGTGTACTCAGTGGTTTGATTCCCCTGGATTTGAAACGTTGTATTAGTGTACTCTGGGGTTCGATTCCTCAGGAGTTGAAAAGTAGTATTAGTGTACTCAGGGAATCGAGTCCTCTGGAGTTGCAAAGTCGTATAAGTGTAATCTGGGTTTTGAGTCCTGTGGAGTTGAAAAGTAGTATCAGTGTACTCAGGGGTTTGGGTCCACTGGAGTTGCATGTAGTATTAGTGTACTCAGGGGTTTGTGTCCCCTGGTGCTGAAAAGTAGTTTTACTGCACTCAAGGATTTGAGTCCCCAGGATTTGAAAAGATGTATTAGTGAACTCAGGGGTTCTAGTCCTCTGGAGTTGAAAAGTAGTATTAGTGTACTCTGGCATTCGATTGCTCAGGAGTTGAAAAGTAGTATTAGTGTACTCAGGGATTCGAGTCCTCTGGAGTTGAATAATAGCATTTGTGTACCTAGGGGTTTGAGTCCACTGGCTTTGAAAAGTACTATTAGTGTACTTAGGGGTTTGAGCCCCCTGGAGTTGAAAAGTAGTATTAGTGTACTCAGGGGTTTGGGTCTTCTGGTGATGAAAATTAGTATTTGTGCACTCAGGGGTTCGATTCCTCTGGTGTTGAAAAGTAGTATGAGTGAACTCAGGGATTCGAGTCCTCTGGAATTGAAAAGTAGTATTAGTGTACTCCGTGATTTGTATCCTCTGGTGTTGAAAAGTAGTATTAGTGTACTCAGGGGTTTGAGTCCTCTGGAGTTGAAATGTAGTATTAGTGTACTCAGGGATTTGAGTCCCCTGGAGTTGAAAAGTAGTATTATTTTACTCGGGGTTTCGAGTCCTCTGGATTTGGAAAGTAGTACTAGTGTACTCAGGGGTTTGAGACCCCTGGAGTTGAAAAGTAGTAGTAGTGTACTCAGGGGTTTGAGTCCTCTGGAGTTGAAATGTAGTATTAGTGTACTCAGGGATTTGAGTCCCCTGGAGTTGAAAAATAGTTTTAGTGTACTCAGTGGTTTGATTCCCCTGGATTTGAAACGTTGTATTAGTGTACTCTGGGGTTCGATTCCTCAGGAGTTGAAAAGTAGTATTAGTGTACTCAGGGAATCGAGTCCTCTGGAGTTGAAATGTTATATTAGTGTACTCCGGGGTTTGAGTCCCCTGGAGTTGAAAAGTAGTATTTGTGTACTCAGAGGTTCGAGTCCTCTGGAGTTGCAAAGTAGTATAAGTGTAATCTGGGTTTTGAGTCCTGTGGAGATGAAAAGTAGTATCAGTGTACTCAGGGGTTTGGGTCCACTGGAGTTGCATGTCGTATTAGTGTACTCCGGGGTTTGTGTCCCCTGGTGTTGAAAAGTAGTATTAGTGTACTCAGGGATTTGAGTCCCCAGGAGTTGAAAAGTAGTATTAGTGAACTCAGGAGATGTAGTCCTCTGGAGTTGAAAAGTAGTATTAGTGCACTCTGGGGTTCGATTCCCCAAGAGTTGAAAAGTAGTATTAGTGTACTCAGGGATTCTAGCCCTCTGGAGTTGAAAAGTTTGATTAGTGTACTCCGGGGTTTGAGTCCCCTGGAGTTGAAAAGTAGTATTTGTGTACTCAGGGGTTCGTTTCCTCTGGAGTTGAAAAGTAGTATTAGAGTACTCAGGGGTTTGATTCCCCTGGAGTTGTAAAGTAGTATTAGTGTACTCAGGCGTTTGAGTCCCCTGGAGTTGAAAAGTAGTATTAGTGTACTGATGTGTTCGAGTCCTCTGGAGTTGAAAAATAGTATTAGTTTACTCAGGGGTTTGAGTCCCCTGCAGTTGAAAAGTCGTATTAGTGTCCTCAGGGTTTTGAGTCCCCTGCAGTTGAAAAGTCGTATTAGTGTACTCAGGGGTTCGAGTACTCTGGAGTTGAAAAGTAGTATTAGCGTACTCAGGGGCTCGAGTCCCCTGGAGTTGAATAGTATTATTACTGTACTCAGGGATTTGTGTCCTCTGGAGTTGAAAAGTAGTATTAGTGTACTCTGGGGTTTGAGTCCGCTGGAGTTGAAAAATATTATTATTGTACTTAGGGGTTTGAGTCCTCTGGATTTGAAAAATAGTTATAGTGTACTCAGGGGTTTGAGTCCTCTGGAGTTGAAAAGTAGTATTCGTGTACTCAGGGGTTTGATCCCCCTGGAGTTGAAAAGTAGTATTAGTGTACTCAGGGGTTCGAGTCATCTGGAGTTGAAAAGATGTATTAGTGTGCTCTGGGGTACGAGTCCTCTGGAGTTGAAAAATAGTATTAGTTTACTCAGGTGTTTGAGTCCTCTGGAGTTGAAAGGTAGTATGAGTGTACTCTGGGGCTTGCGTACCCTGGAGCTGAAATTTAGTATTAGTGTACTCAGGGGTTCGCATCCTCTGGAGTTGCAAAGTAGTACAAGTGTACTCACGGGTATGAGTCCTGTGGAGTTGAAAAGTAGTATCAGTTTGCTCAGGGGTTTGAGACCACAGGAGTTGCATGTAGTACTCGTGTACTCAGGGGTTTGTTTCCCCTGGTGTTGAAAAGTAGTATTAGTGTACTCAGGGATTTGAGTCCCCAGGAGTTGAAAAGTAGTATTATTGTACTCAGGGGTTCGAGTCCTCTGGAGTTGAAAAATAGTATTAGTGTACTCAGGGGTTTGATTCCCTGGAGTTGAACATTAGTATTAGTGTGCTCAGGAGTTCTAGTCCTCTGGAGTTGAAAAGATGTATTAGTGTAATCAGGGGTTCGAGTCCTCTGGAGTTGAAAAATAGTATTCGTGTACTCAGGGGTTTGATTCCCCTGGATTAGAACATTAGTATTAGTGTGCTCAGGAGTTCTAGTCCTCTGGAGTTGAAAAGATGTATTAGTGTACTCAGGGGTTCGAGTCCCCTGGAGTTGAAAAGTGGTGTTAGTGTAATCAGGGGTTTGAGTCCCCTGGAATTGAAAAGTAGTATTAGTGTACTCAGGGGTTCGAGTCCTCTGGAGTTGAAAAGTTGGATTAGTGTACTCAGGGGTTTAATACCCCTGGAGTTGAAAAGTAGTATTAGTGTTCTCAGGGTTTTGAGTCCTCTGGAGTTGAAAAGTAGTATTAGTGTACCCGGGGGTTTGAGCCCCCTGGAGTTGAAAAGTAGTATTAGTGTACTCAGGGGTTTGAGTCCTCTGGAGTTGAAAAGTAGTATTTTTGCTCTCAGGGATTCGATTCCTCTGGTGTTGAAAAGTAGTATTAGTGAACTCAGGGATTCGAGTCCTCTGGAATTGAAAAGTAGTATTAGTGTACTCCGTGATTTGTGTCCTCTGGAGTTGAATAGTAGTATTAGTGTACTCAGGGGTTTGAGTCCTCTGGATTTGGAAAGTCGTACTAGTGTACTCAGCGGGTTGAGAGCCCCGGAGTTGAAAAGTAGTATTAGTGTACTCAGGGGTTCGAGTCCACTGGAGTTGAAATGTAGTATGAGTGTACTCAGGGATTTGAGTCCCCTGGAGTTGAAAAATAGTTTTAGTGTACTCAGGGGTTTGATTCCCCTGGAGTTGAAATGTTGTATTAGTGTACTCTGGGGTTCGATTCCTCAGGAGGTGAAAAGTAGTATTAGTGTACTCAGGGATTCGAGACCTCTGGAGTTGAAATGTTTTATTAGTGTATTCCGGGTTTTGAGTCCCCTGGAGTTGAAAATTTGTATTAGTGTACTCAGGGGTTCGAGTCCTCTGGTGTTGAAAAATAGTACTCGTGTACCAAGGGGTTTGAGTCCTCTGGCGTTGAAAAATTTGTATTTGTGTACGCAGGGGTTAGAGTCCCCTGGGGTTGAAAAGTAGTATTAGTGTACTCAGGGGTTTGAGTCCCCTGGAATTGAAAAGTAGTATTAGTGTACTCAGGCGCTCGAGTCCTCTGGAGTTGAAAAGTTGGATTAGTGTACTCAGGGGTTTAATACCCCTGGAGTTGAAAAGTAGTATTAGTGTTCTCAGGGGTTCGAGTCCTCTGGAGTTGAAAAATAGTATTTGTGTACCTAGGGTTTTGAGTCCTCTGGAGTTGAAAATTAGTATTAGTGTACCCGGGGGTTTGAGCCCCCTGGAGTTGAAAAGTAGTATTAGTGTACTCAGGGGTTTGAGTCCTCTGGAGTTGAAAAGTAGTATTTTTGCTCTCAGGGATTCGATTCCTCTGGTGTTGAAAAGTAGTATTAGTGAACTCAGGGATTCGAGTCCTCTGGAATTGAAAAGTAGTATTAGTGTACTCCGTGATTTGTGTCCTCTGGAGTTGAAAAGTAGTATTAGTGTACTCAGGGGTTTGAGTCCTCTGGATTTGGAAAGTCGTACTAGTGTACTCAGCGGGTTGAGAGCCCCCGAGTTGAAAAGTAGTATTAGTGTACTCAGGGGTTCGAGTCCACTGGAGTTGAAATGTAGTATGAGTGTACTCAGGGATTTGAGTCCCCTGGAGTTGAAAAATAGTTTTAGTGTACTCAGGGGTTTGATTCCCCTGGAGTTGAAATGTTGTATTAGTGTACTCTGGGGTTCGATTCCTCAGGAGTTGAAAAGTAGTATTAGTGTACTCAGGGATTCGAGTCCTCTGGAGTTGAAATGTTTTATTAGTGTGTTCCGGGTTTTGAGTCCCCTGGAGTTGAAAATTTGTATTAGTGTACTCAGGGGTTCGAGTCCTCTGGTGTTGAAAAATAGTACTCGTGTACCAAGGGGTTTGAGTCCTCTGGCGTTGAAAAATTTGTATTTGTGTACGCAGGGGTTAGAGTCCCCTGGGGTTGAAAAGTAGTATTAGTGTACTCAGGGGTTTGAGTCCCCTGGAATTGAAAAGTAGTATTAGTGTACTCAGGCGCTCGAGTCCTCTGGAGTTGAAAAGTTGTATTAGTGTACTCAGGGGTTTAATTCCCCTGGAGTTGAAAAGTTATATTAGATTACTCAGGAGTACTAGTCCTGTGGAGTTGAAAAGATGTATTAGTGTACTCAGGGGTTCGAGTCCTCTGGAGTTGAAAAATAGTATTTGTGTACCTAGGGGTTTGAGCCCCCTGGAGTTGAAAAGTAGTATTAGTGTACTCAGGGGTTTGAGTCCTCTGGAGATGAAAAGTAATATTTGTGCACTCAGGGGTTTGGTCTTCTGGTGATGAAAATTAGTATTTGTGCACTCAGGGGTTCGATTCCTCTGGTGTTGAAAAGTAGTATGAGTGAACTCAGGGATTCGAGTCCTCTGGAATTGAAAAGTAGTATTAGTGTACTCCGTGATTTGTGTCCTCTGGTGTTGAAAAGTAGTATTAGTGTACTCAGGGGTTTGAGTCCTCTGGAGTTGAAATGTAGTATTAGTGTACTCAGGGATTTGAGTCCCCTGGAGTTGAAAAGTAGTATTATTTTACTCGGGGTTTCGAGTCCTCTGGATTTGGAAAGTAGTACTAGTGTACTCAGGGGTTTGAGACCCCTGGAGTTGAAAAGTAGTAGTAGTGTACTCAGGGGTTTGAGTCCTCTGGAGTTGAAATGTAGTATTAGTGTACTCAGGGATTTGAGTCCCCTGGAGTTGAAAAATAGTTTTAGTGTACTCAGTGGTTTGATTCCTCAGGAGTTGAAAAGTAGTATTAGTGTACTCTGGGGTTCGATTCCTCAGGAGTTGAAAAGTAGTATTAGTGTACTCAGGGAATCGAGTCCTCTGGAGTTGAAATGTTATATTAGTGTACTCCGGGGTTTGAGTCCCCTGGAGTTGAAAAGTAGTATTTGTGTACTCAGAGGTTCGAGTCCTCTGGAGTTGCAAAGTAGTATAAGTGTAATCTGGGTTTTGAGTCCTGTGGAGATGAAAAGTAGTATCAGTGTACTCAGGGGTTTGGGTCCACTGGAGTTGCATGTCGTATTAGTGTACTCCGGGGTTTGTGTCCCCTGGTGTTGAAAAGTAGTATTAGTGTACTCAGGGATTTGAGTCCCCAGGAGTTGAAAAGTAGTATTAGTGAACTCAGGAGATGTAGTCCTCTGGAGTTGAAAAGTAGTATTAGTGCACTCTGGGGTTCGATTCCCCAAGAGTTGAAAAGTAGTATTAGTGTACTCAGGGATTCTAGCCCTCTGGAGTTGAAAAGTTTGATTAGTGTACTCCGGGGTTTGAGTCCCCTGGAGTTGAAAAGTAGTATTTGTGTACTCAGGCGTTCGTTTCCTCTGGAGTTGAAAAGTAGTATTAGAGTACTCAGGGGTTTGATTCCCCTGGAGTTGTAAAGTAGTATTAGTGTACTCAGGCGTTTGAGTCCCCTGGAGTTGAAAAGTAGTATTAGTGTACTGATGTGTTCGAGTCCTCTGGAGTTGAAAAATAGTATTAGTTTACTCAGGGGTTTGAGTCCCCTGCAGTTGAAAAGTCGTATTAGTGTCCTCAGGGTTTTGAGTCCCCTGCAGTTGAAAAGTCGTATTAGTGTACTCAGGGGTTCGAGTACTCTGGAGTTGAAAAGTAGTATTAGCGTACTCAGGGGCTCGAGTCCCCTGGAGTTGAATAGTATTATTACTGTACTCAGGGATTTGTGTCCTCTGGAGTTGAAAAGTAGTATTAGTGTACTCTGGGGTTTGAGTCCGCTGGAGTTGAAAAATATTATTATTGTACTTAGGGGTTTGAGTCCTCTGGATTTGAAAAATAGTTATAGTGTACTCAGGGGTTTGAGTCCTCTGGAGTTGAAAAGTAGTATTCGTGTACTCAGGGGTTTGATCCCCCTGGAGTTGAAAAGTAGTATTAGTGTACTCAGGGGTTCGAGTCATCTGGAGTTGAAAAGATGTATTAGTGTGCTCTGGGGTACGAGTCCTCTGGAGTTGAAAAATAGTATTAGTTTACTCAGGTGTTTGAGTCCTCTGGAGTTGAAAGGTAGTATGAGTGTACTCTGGGGCTTGCGTACCCTGGAGCTGAAATTTAGTATTAGTGTACTCAGGGGTTCGCATCCTCTGGAGTTGCAAAGTAGTACAAGTGTACTCACGGGTATGAGTCCTGTGGAGTTGAAAAGTAGTATCAGTGTGCTCAGGGGTTTGAGACCACAGGAGTTGCATGTAGTATTCGTGTACTCAGGGGTTTGTTTCCCCTGGTGATGAAAAGTAGTATTAGTGTACTCAGGGATTTGAGTCCCCAGGAGTTGAAAAGTAGTATTATTGTACTCAGGTGTTCGAGTCCTCTGGAGTTGAAAAATAGTATTAGTGTACTCAGGGGTTTGATTCCCTGGAGTTGAACATTAGTATTAGTGTGCTCAGGAGTTCTAGTCCTCTGGAGTTGAAAAGATGTATTAGTGTAATCAGGGGTTCGAGTCCTCTGGAGTTGAAAAATAGTATTCGTGTATTCAGGGGTTTGATTCCCCTGGATTAGAACATTAGTATTAGTGTGCTCAGGAGTTCTAGTCCTCTGGAGTTGAAAAGATGTATTAGTGTACTCAGGGGTTCGAGTCCCCTGGAGTTGAAAAGTGGTGTTAGTGTAATCAGGGGTTTGAGTCCCCTGGAATTGAAAAGTAGTATTAGTGTACTCAGGGGTTCGAGTCCTCTGGAGTTGAAAAGTTGGATTAGTGTACTCAGGGGTTTAATACCCCTGGAGTTGAAAAGTAGTATTAGTGTTCTCAGGGGTTCGAGTCCTCTGGAGTTGAAAAATAGTATTTGTGTACCTAGGGTTTTGAGTCCTCTGGAGTTGAAAAGTAGTATTAGTGTACCCGGGGGTTTGAGCCCCCTGGAGTTGAAAAGTAGTATTAGTGTACTCAGGGGTTTGAGTCCTCTGGAGTTGAAAAGTAGTATTTTTGCTCTCAGGGATTCGATTCCTCTGGTGTTGAAAAGTAGTATTAGTGAACTCAGGGATTCGAGTCCTCTGGAATTGAAAAGTAGTATTAGTGTACTCCGTGATTTGTGTCCTCTGGAGTTGAAAAGTAGTATTAGTGTACTCAGGGGTTTGAGTCCTCTGGATTTGGAAAGTCGTACTAGTGTACTCAGCGGGTTGAGAGCCCCGGAGTTGAAAAGTAGTATTAGTGTACTCAGGGGTTCGAGTCCACTGGAGTTGAAATGTAGTATGAGTGTACTCAGGGATTTGAGTCCCCTGGAGTTGAAAAATAGTTTTAGTGTACTCAGGGGTTTGATTCCCCTGGAGTTGAAATGTTGTATTAGTGTACTCTGGGGTTCGATTCCTCAGGAGGTGAAAAGTAGTATTAGTGTACTCAGGGATTCGAGACCTCTGGAGTTGAAATGTTTTATTAGTGTATTCCGGGTTTTGAGTCCCCTGGAGTTGAAAATTTGTATTAGTGTACTCAGGGGTTCGAGTCCTCTGGTGTTGAAAAATAGTACTCGTGTACCAAGGGGTTTGAGTCCTCTGGCGTTGAAAAATTTGTATTTGTGTACGCAGGGGTTAGAGTCCCCTGGGGTTGAAAAGTAGTATTAGTGTACTCAGGGGTTTGAGTCCCCTGGAATTGAAAAGTAGTATTAGTGTACTCAGGCGCTCGAGTCCTCTGGAGTTGAAAAGTTGGATTAGTGTACTCAGGGGTTTAATACCCCTGGAGTTGAAAAGTAGTATTAGTGTTCTCAGGGGTTCGAGTCCTCTGGAGTTGAAAAATAGTATTTGTGTACCTAGGGTTTTGAGTCCTCTGGAGTTGAAAATTAGTATTAGTGTACCCGGGGGTTTGAGCCCCCTGGAGTTGAAAAGTAGTATTAGTGTACTCAGGGGTTTGAGTCCTCTGGAGTTGAAAAGTAGTATTTTTGCTCTCAGGGATTCGATTCCTCTGGTGTTGAAAAGTAGTATTAGTGAACTCAGGGATTCGAGTCCTCTGGAATTGAAAAGTAGTATTAGTGTACTCCGTGATTTGTGTCCTCTGGAGTTGAAAAGTAGTATTAGTGTACTCAGGGGTTTGAGTCCTCTGGATTTGGAAAGTCG
This sequence comes from Isurus oxyrinchus, assembly GCA_026770705.1. Lineage (NCBI taxonomy): Eukaryota > Metazoa > Chordata > Chondrichthyes > Lamniformes > Lamnidae > Isurus > Isurus oxyrinchus. The sequence continues at coordinate 453,769 of JANJGN010000233.1, forward strand.
TACTAGTGTACTCAGCGGGTTGAGAGCCCCCGAGTTGAAAAGTAGTATTAGTGTACTCAGGGGTTCGAGTCCACTGGAGTTGAAATGTAGTATGAGTGTACTCAGGGATTTGAGTCCCCTGGAGTTGAAAAATAGTTTTAGTGTACTCAGGGGTTTGATTCCCCTGGAGTTGAAATGTTGTATTAGTGTACTCTGGGGTTCGATTCCTCAGGAGTTGAAAAGTAGTATTAGTGTACTCACGGATTCGAGTCCTCTGGAGTTGAAATGTTTTATTAGTGTGTTCCGGGTTTTGAGTCCCCTGGAGTTGAAAATTTGTATTAGTGTACTCAGGGGTTCGAGTCCTCTGGTGTTGAAAAATAGTACTCGTGTACCAAGGGGTTTGAGTCCTCTGGCGTTGAAAAATTTGTATTTGTGTACGCAGGGGTTAGAGTCCCCTTGGGTTGAAAAGTAGTATTAGTGTACTCAGGGGTTTGAGTCCCCTGGAATTGAAAAGTAGTATTAGTGTACTCAGGCGCTCGAGTCCTCTGGAGTTGAAAAGTTGGATTAGTGTACTCAGGGGTTTAATACCCCTGGAGTTGAAAAGTAGTATTAGTGTTCTCAGGGGTTCGAGTCCTCTGGAGTTGAAAAATAGTATTTGTGTACCTAGGGTTTTGAGTCCTCTGGAGTTGAAAAGTAGTATTAGTGTACCCAGGGGTTTGAGCCCCCTGGAGTTGAAAAGTAGTATTAGTGTACTCAGGGGTTTGAGTCCTCTGGAGTTGAAAAGTAGTATTTTTGCTCTCAGGGATTCGATTCCTCTGTTATTGAAAAGTAGTATTAGTGAACTCAGGGATTCGAGTCCTCTGGAATTGAAAAGTAGTATTAGTGTACTCCGTGATTTGTGTCCTCTGGAGTTGAAAAGTAGTATTAGTGTACTCAGGGGTTTGAGTCCTCTGGATTTGGAAAGTCGTACTAGTGTACTCAGCGGTTTGAGAGCCCCGGAGTTGAAAAGTAGTATTAGTGTACTCAGGGGTTCGAGTCCACTGGAGTTGAAATGTAGTATGAGTGTACTCAGGGATTTGAGTCCCCTGGAGTTGAAAAATAGTTTTAGTGTACTCAGGGGTTTGATTCCCCTGGAGTTGAAATGTTGTATTAGTGTACTCTGGGGTTCGATTCCTCAGGAGGTGAAAAGTAGTATTAGTGTACTCAGGGATTCGAGACCTCTGGAGTTGAAATGTTTTATTAGTGTATTCCGGGTTTTGAGTCCCCTGGAGTTGAAAATTTGTATTAGTGTACTCAGGGGTTCGAGTCCTCTGGTGTTGAAAAATAGTACTCGTGTACCAAGGGGTTTGAGTCCTCTGGCGTTGAAAAATTTGTATTTGTGTACGCAGGGGTTAGAGTCCCCTGGGGTTGAAAAGTAGTATTAGTGTACTCAGGGGTTTGAGTCCCCTGGAATTGAAAAGTAGTATTAGTGTACTCAGGCGCTCGAGTCCTCTGGAGTTGAAAAGTTGGATTAGTGTACTCAGGGGTTTAATACCCCTGGAGTTGAAAAGTAGTATTAGTGTTCTCAGGGGTTCGAGTCCTCTGGAGTTGAAAAATAGTATTTGTGTACCTAGGGTTTTGAGTCCTCTGGAGTTGAAAATTAGTATTAGTGTACCCGGGGGTTTGAGCCCCCTGGAGTTGAAAAGTAGTATTAGTGTACTCAGGGGTTTGAGTCCTCTGGAGTTGAAAAGTAGTATTTTTGCTCTCAGGGATTCGATTCCTCTGGTGTTGAAAAGTAGTATTAGTGAACTCAGGGATTCGAGTCCTCTGGAATTGAAAAGTAGTATTAGTGTACTCCGTGATTTGTGTCCTCTGGAGTTGAAAAGTAGTATTAGTGTACTCAGGGGTTTGAGTCCTCTGGATTTGGAAAGTCGTACTAGTGTACTCAGCGGGTTGAGAGCCCCCGAGTTGAAAAGTAGTATTAGTGTACTCAGGGGTTCGAGTCCACTGGAGTTGAAATGTAGTATGAGTGTACTCAGGGATTTGAGTCCCCTGGAGTTGAAAAATAGTTTTAGTGTACTCAGGGGTTTGATTCCCCTGGAGTTGAAATGTTGTATTAGTGTACTCTGGGGTTCGATTCCTCAGGAGTTGAAAAGTAGTATTAGTGTACTCAGGGATTCGAGTCCTCTGGAGTTGAAATGTTTTATTAGTGTGTTCCGGGTTTTGAGTCCCCTGGAGTTGAAAATTTGTATTAGTGTACTCAGGGGTTCGAGTCCTCTGGTGTTGAAAAATAGTACTCGTGTACCAAGGGGTTTGAGTCCTCTGGCGTTGAAAAATTTGTATTTGTGTACGCAGGGGTTAGAGTCCCCTTGGGTTGAAAAGTAGTATTAGTGTACTCAGGGGTTTGAGTCCCCTGGAATTGAAAAGTAGTATTAGTGTACTCAGGCGCTCGAGTCCTCTGGAGTTGAAAAGTTGGATTAGTGTACTCAGGGGTTTAATACCCCTGGAGTTGAAAAGTAGTATTAGTGTTCTCAGGGGTTCGAGTCCTCTGGAGTTGAAAAATAGTATTTGTGTACCTAGGGTTTTGAGTCCTCTGGAGTTGAAAAGTAGTATTAGTGTACCCAGGGGTTTGAGCCCCCTGGAGTTGAAAAGTAGTATTAGTGTACTCAGGGGTTTGAGTCCTCTGGAGTTGAAAAGTAGTATTTTTGCTCTCAGGGATTCGATTCCTCTGTTATTGAAAAGTAGTATTAGTGAACTCAGGGATTCGAGTCCTCTGGAATTGAAAAGTAGTATTAGTGTACTCCGTGATTTGTGTCCTCTGGAGTTGAAAAGTAGTATTAGTGTACTCAGGGGTTTGAGTCCTCTGGATTTGGAAAGTCGTACTAGTGTACTCAGCGGTTTGAGAGCCCCGGAGTTGAAAAGTAGTATTAGTGTACTCAGGGGTTCGAGTCCACTGGAGTTGAAATGTAGTATGAGTGTACTCAGGGATTTGAGTCCCCTGGAGTTGAAAAGTAGTTTTAGTGTACTCAGGGGTTTGATTCCCCTGGAGTTGAAATGTTGTATTAGTGTACTCTGGGGTTCGATTCCTCAGGAGTTGAAAAGTAGTATTAGTGTACTCAGGGATTCGAGTCCTCTGGAGTTGAAATGTTTTATTAGTGTACTCCGGGTTTTGAGTCCCCTGGAGTTGAAAATTTGTATTAGTGTACTCAGGGGTTCGAGTCCTCTGGTGTTGAAAAATAGTACTCGTGTACCAAGGGGTTTGAGTCCTCTGGCGTTGAAAAATTTGTATTTGTGTACGCAGGGGTTAGAGTCCCCTGGGGTTGAAAAGTAGTATTAGTGTACTCAGGGGTTTGAGTCCCCTGGAATTGAAAAGTAGTATTAGTGTACTCAGGTTCTCGAGTCCTCTGGAGTTGAAAAGTTGTATTAGTGTACTCAGGGGTTTAATTCCCCTGGAGTTGAAAAGTTATATTAGATTACTCAGGAGTACTAGTCCTGTGGAGTTGAAAAGATGTATTAGTGTACTCAGGGGTTCGAGTCCTCTGGAGTTGAAAAATAGTATTTGTGTACCTAGGGGTTTGAGCCCCCTGGAGTTGAAAAGTAGTATTAGTGTACTCAGGGGTTTGAGTCCTCTGGAGATGAAAAGTAATATTTGTGCACTCAGGGGTTTGGTCTTCTGGTGATGAAAATTAGTATTTGTGCACTCAGGGGTTCGATTCCTCTGGTGTTGAAAAGTAGTATGAGTGAACTCAGGGATTCGAGTCCTCTGGAATTGAAAAGTAGTATTAGTGTACTCCGTGATTTGTGTCCTCTGGTGTTGAAAAGTAGTATTAGTGTACTCAGGGGTTTGAGTCCTCTGGAGTTGAAATGTAGTATTAGTGTACTCAGGGATTTGAGTCCCCTGGAGTTGAAAAGTAGTATTATTTTACTCGGGGTTTCGAGTCCTCTGGATTTGGAAAGTAGTACTAGTGTACTCAGGGGTTTGAGACCCCTGGAGTTGAAAAGTAGTAGTAGTGTACTCAGGGGTTTGAGTCCTCTGGAGTTGAAATGTAGTATTAGTGTACTCAGGGATTTGAGTCCCCTGGAGTTGAAAAATAGTTTTAGTGTACTCAGTGGTTTGATTCCCCTGGATTTGAAACGTTGTATTAGTGTACTCTGGGGTTCGATTCCTCAGGAGTTGAAAAGTAGTATTAGTGTACTCAGGGAATCGAGTCCTCTGGAGTTGAAATGTTATATTAGTGTACTCCGGGGTTTGAGTCCCCTGGAGTTGAAAAGTAGTATTTGTGTACTCAGAGGTTCGAGTGTTCTGGAGTTGCAAAGTAGTATAAGTGTAATCTGGGTTTTGAGTCCTGTGGAGATGAAAAGTAGTATCAGTGTACTCAGGGGTTTGGGTCCACTGGAGTTGCATGTCGTATTAGTGTACTCCGGGGTTTGTGTCCCCTGGTGTTGAAAAGTAGTATTAGTGTACTCAGGGATTTGAGTCCCCAGGAGTTGAAAAGTAGTATTAGTGAACTCAGGAGATGTAGTCCTCTGGAGTTGAAAAGTAGTATTAGTGCACTCTGGGGTTCGATTCCCCAAGAGTTGAAAAGTAGTATTAGTGTACTCAGGGATTCTAGCCCTCTGGAGTTGAAAAGTTTGATTAGTGTACTCCGGGGTTTGAGTCCCCTGGAGTTGAAAAGTAGTATTTGTGTACTCAGGGGTTCGTTTCCTCTGGAGTTGAAAAGTAGTATTAGAGTACTCAGGGGTTTGATTCCCCTGGAGTTGTAAAGTAGTATTAGTGTACTCAGGCGTTTGAGTCCCCTGGAGTTGAAAAGTAGTATTAGTGTACTGATGTGTTCGAGTCCTCTGGAGTTGAAAAATAGTATTAGTTTACTCAGGGGTTTGAGTCCCCTGCAGTTGAAAAGTCGTATTAGTGTCCTCAGGGTTTTGAGTCCCCTGCAGTTGAAAAGTCGTATTAGTGTACTCAGGGGTTCGAGTACTCTGGAGTTGAAAAGTAGTATTAGCGTACTCAGGGGCTCGAGTCCCCTGGAGTTGAATAGTATTATTACTGTACTCAGGGATTTGTGTCCTCTGGAGTTGAAAAGTAGTATTAGTGTACTCTGGGGTTTGAGTCCGCTGGAGTTGAAAAATATTATTATTGTACTTAGGGGTTTGAGTCCTCTGGATTTGAAAAATAGTTATAGTGTACTCAGGGGTTTGAGTCCCCTGGAGTTGAAAAGTAGTATTCGTGTACTCAGGGGTTTGATCCCCCTGGAGTTGAAAAGTAGTATTAGTGTACTCAGGGGTTCGAGTCATCTGGAGTTGAAAAGATGTATTAGTGTGCTCTGGGGTACGAGTCCTCTGGAGTTGAAAAATAGTATTAGTTTACTCAGGTGTTTGAGTCCTCTGGAGTTGAAAGGTAGTATGAGTGTACTCTGGGGCTTGCGTACCCTGGAGCTGAAATTTAGTATTAGTGTACTCAGGGGTTCGCATCCTCTGGAGTTGCAAAGTAGTACAAGTGTACTCACGGGTATGAGTCCTGTGGAGTTGAAAAGTAGTATCAGTGTGCTCAGGGGTTTGAGACCACAGGAGTTGCATGTAGTATTCGTGTACTCAGGGGTTTGTTTCCCCTGGTGTTGAAAAGTAGTATTAGTGTACTCAGGGATTTGAGTCCCCAGGAGTTGAAAAGTAGTATTATTGTACTCAGGGGTTCGAGTCCTCTGGAGTTGAAAAATAGTATTAGTGTACTCAGGGGTTTGATTCCCTGGAGTTGAACATTAGTATTAGTGTGCTCAGGAGTTCTAGTCCTCTGGAGTTGAAAAGATGTATTAGTGTAATCAGGGGTTCGAGTCCTCTGGAGTTGAAAAATAGTATTCGTGTACTCAGGGGTTTGATTCCCCTGGATTAGAACATTAGTATTAGTGTGCTCAGGAGTTCTAGTCCTCTGGAGTTGAAAAGATGTATTAGTGTACTCAGGGGTTCGAGTCCCCTGGAGTTGAAAAGTGGTGTTAGTGTAATCAGGGGTTTGAGTCCCCTGGAATTGAAAAGTAGTATTAGTGTACTCAGGGGTTCGAGTCCTCTGGAGTTGAAAAGTTGGATTAGTGTACTCAGGGGTTTAATACCCCTGGAGTTGAAAAGTAGTATTAGTGTTCTCAGGGGTTCGAGTCCTCTGGAGTTGAAAAATAGTATTTGTGTACCTAGGGTTTTGAGTCCTCTGGAGTTGAAAAGTAGTATTAGTGTACCCGGGGGTTTGAGCCCCCTGGAGTTGAAAAGTAGTATTAGTGTACTCAGGGGTTTGAGTCCTCTGGAGTTGAAAAGTAGTATTTTTGCTCTCAGGGATTCGATTCCTCTGGTGTTGAAAAGTAGTATTAGTGAACTCAGGGATTCGAGTCCTCTGGAATTGAAAAGTAGTATTAGTGTACTCCGTGATTTGTGTCCTCTGGAGTTGAAAAGTAGTATTAGTGTACTCAGGGGTTTGAGTCCTCTGGATTTGGAAAGTCGTACTAGTGTACTCAGCGGGTTGAGAGCCCCGGAGTTGAAAAGTAGTATTAGTGTACTCAGGGGTTCGAGTCCACTGGAGTTGAAATGTAGTATGAGTGTACTCAGGGATTTGAGTCCCCTGGAGTTGAAAAATAGTTTTAGTGTACTCAGGGGTTTGATTCCCCTGGAGTTGAAATGTTGTATTAGTGTACTCTGGGGTTCGATTCCTCAGGAGGTGAAAAGTAGTATTAGTGTACTCAGGGATTCGAGACCTCTGGAGTTGAAATGTTTTATTAGTGTATTCCGGGTTTTGAGTCCCCTGGAGTTGAAAATTTGTATTAGTGTACTCAGGGGTTCGAGTCCTCTGGTGTTGAAAAATAGTACTCGTGTACCAAGGGGTTTGAGTCCTCTGGCGTTGAAAAATTTGTATTTGTGTACGCAGGGGTTAGAGTCCCCTGGGGTTGAAAAGTAGTATTAGTGTACTCAGGGGTTTGAGTCCCCTGGAATTGAAAAGTAGTATTAGTGTACTCAGGCGCTCGAGTCCTCTGGAGTTGAAAAGTTGGATTAGTGTACTCAGGGGTTTAATACCCCTGGAGTTGAAAAGTAGTATTAGTGTTCTCAGGGGTTCGAGTCCTCTGGAGTTGAAAAATAGTATTTGTGTACCTAGGGTTTTGAGTCCTCTGGAGTTGAAAAGTAGTATTAGTGTACCCGGGGGTTTGAGCCCCCTGGAGTTGAAAAGTAGTATTAGTGTACTCAGGGGTTTGAGTCCTCTGGAGTTGAAAAGTAGTATTTTTGCTCTCAGGGATTCGATTCCTCTGGTGTTGAAAAGTAGTATTAGTGAACTCAGGGATTCGAGTCCTCTGGAATTGAAAAGTAGTATTAGTGTACTCCGTGATTTGTGTCCTCTGGAGTTGAAAAGTAGTATTAGTGTACTCAGGGGTTTGAGTCCTCTGGATTTGGAAAGTCGTACTAGTGTACTCAGCGGGTTGAGAGCCCCCGAGTTGAAAAGTAGTATTAGTGTACTCAGGGGTTCGAGTCCACTGGAGTTGAAATGTAGTATGAGTGTACTCAGGGATTTGAGTCCCCTGGAGTTGAAAAATAGTTTTAGTGTACTCAGGGGTTTGATTCCCCTGGAGTTGAAATGTTGTATTAGTGTACTCTGGGGTTCGATTCCTCAGGAGTTGAAAAGTAGTATTAGTGTACTCAGGGATTCGAGTCCTCTGGAGTTGAAATATTTTATTAGTGTATTCCGGGTTTTGAGTCCCCTGGAGTTGAAAATTTGTATCAGTGTACTCAGGGGTTCGAGTCCTCTGGTGTTGAAAAATAGTACTCGTGTACCAAGGGGTTTGAGTCCTCTGGCGTTGAAAAATTTGTATTTGTGTACGCAGGGGTTAGAGTCCCCTGGGGTTGAAAAGTAGTATTAGTGTACTCAGGGGTTTGAGTCCCCTGGAATTGAAAAGTAGTATTAGTGTACTCAGGCGCTCGAGTCCTCTGGAGTTGAAAAGTTGGATTAGTGTACTCAGGGGTTTAATACCCCTGGAGTTGAAAAGTAGTATTAGTGTTCTCAGGGGTTCGAGTCCTCTGGAGTTGAAAAATAGTATTTGTGTACCTAGGGTTTTGAGTCCTCTGGAGTTGAAAAGTAGTATTAGTGTACCCAGGGGTTTGAGCCCCCTGGAGTTGAAAAGTAGTATTAGTGTACTCAGGGGTTTGAGTCCTCTGGAGTTGTAAAGTAGTATTTTTGCTCTCAGGGATTCGATTCCTCTGTTGTTGAAAAGTAGTATTAGTGAACTCAGGGATTCGAGTCCTCTGGAATTGAAAAGTAGTATTAGTGTACTCCGTGATTTGTGTCCTCTGGAGTTGAAAAGTAGTATTAGTGTACTCAGGGGTTTGAGTCCTCTGGATTTGGAAAGTCGTACTAGTGTACTCAGCGGGTTGAGAGCCCCGGAGTTGAAAAGTAGTATTAGTGTACTCAGGGGTTCGAGTCCACTGGAGTTGAAATGTAGTATGAGTGTACTCAGGGATTTGAGTCCCCTGGAGTTGAAAAATAGTTTTAGTGTACTCAGGGGTTTGATTCCCCTGGAGTTGAAATGTTGTATTAGTGTACTCTGGGGTTCGATTCCTCAGGAGGTGAAAAGTAGTATTAGTGTACTCAGGGATTCGAGACCTCTGGAGTTGAAATGTTTTATTAGTGTATTCCGGGTTTTGAGTCCCCTGGAGTTGAAAATTTGTATTAGTGTACTCAGGGGTTCGAGTCCTCTGGTGTTGAAAAATAGTACTCGTGTACCAAGGGGTTTGAGTCCTCTGGCGTTGAAAAATTTGTATTTGTGTACGCAGGGGTTAGAGTCCCCTGGGGTTGAAAAGTAGTATTAGTGTACTCAGGGGTTTGAGTCCCCTGGAATTGAAAAGTAGTATTAGTGTACTCAGGCGCTCGAGTCCTCTGGAGTTGAAAAGTTGGATTAGTGTACTCAGGGGTTTAATACCCCTGGAGTTGAAAAGTAGTATTAGTGTTCTCAGGGGTTCGAGTCCTCTGGAGTTGAAAAATAGTATTTGTGTACCTAGGGTTTTGAGTCCTCTGGAGTTGAAAATTAGTATTAGTGTACCCGGGGGTTTGAGCCCCCTGGAGTTGAAAAGTAGTATTAGTGTACTCAGGGGTTTGAGTCCTCTGGAGTTGAAAAGTAGTATTTTTGCTCTCAGGGATTCGATTCCTCTGGTGTTGAAAAGTAGTATTAGTGAACTCAGGGATTCGAGTCCTCTGGAATTGAAAAGTAGTATTAGTGTACTCCGTGATTTGTGTCCTCTGGAGTTGAAAAGTAGTATTAGTGTACTCAGGGGTTTGAGTCCTCTGGATTTGGAAAGTCGTACTAGTGTACTCAGCGGGTTGAGAGCCCCCGAGTTGAAAAGTAGTATTAGTGTACTCAGGGGTTTGAGTCCTCTGGATTTGGAAAGTCGTACTAGTGTACTCAGCGGTTTGAGAGCCCCGGAGTTGAAAAGTAGTATTAGTGTACTCAGGGGTTCGAGTCCACTGGAGTTGAAATGTAGTATGAGTGTACTCAGGGATTTGAGTCCCCTGGAGTTGAAAAGTAGTTTTAGTGTACTCAGGAGTTTGATTCCCCTGGAGTTGAAATGTTGTATTAGTGTACTCTGGGGTTCGATTCCTCAGGAGTTGAAAAGTAGTATTAGTGTACTCAGGGATTCGAGTCCTCTGGAGTTGAAATGTTTTATTAGTGTACTCCGGGTTTTGAGTCCCCTGGAGTTGAAAATTTGTATTAGTGTACTCAGGGGTTCGAGTCCTCTGGTGTTGAAAAATAGTACTCGTGTACCAAGGGGTTTGAGTCCTCTGGCGTTGAAAAATTTGTATTTGTGTACGCAGGGGTTAGAGTCCCCTGGGGTTGAAAAGTAGTATTAGTGTACTCAGGGGTTTGAGTCCCCTGGAATTGAAAAGTAGTATTAGTGTACTCAGGTGCTCGAGTCCTCTGGAGTTGAAAAGTTGTATTAGTGTACTCAGGGGTTTAATTCCCCTGGAGTTGAAAAGTTATATTAGATTACTCAGGAGTACTAGTCCTGTGGAGTTGAAAAGATGTATTAGTGTACTCAGGGGTTCGAGTCCTCTGGAGTTGAAAAATAGTATTTGTGTACCTAGGGGTTTGAGCCCCCTGGAGTTGAAAAGTAGTGTTAGTGTACTCAGGGGTTTGAGTCCTCTGGAGATGAAAAGTAATATTTGTGCACTCAGGGGTTTGGTCTTCTGGTGATGAAAATTAGTATTTGTGCACTCAGGGGTTCGATTCCTCTGGTGTTGAAAAGTAGTATGAGTGAACTCAGGGATTCGAGTCCTCTGGAATTGAAAAGTAGTATTAGTGTACTCCGTGATTTGTGTCCTCTGGTGTTGAAAAGTAGTATTAGTGTACTCAGGGGTTTGAGTCCTCTGGAGTTGAAATGTAGTATTAGTGTACTCAGGGATTTGAGTCCCCTGGAGTTGAAAAGTAGTATTATTTTACTCGGGGTTTCGAGTCCTCTGGATTTGGAAAGTAGTACTAGTGTACTCAGGGGTTTGAGACCCCTGGAGTTGAAAAGTAGTAGTAGTGTACTCAGGGGTTTGAGTCCTCTGGAGTTGAAATGTAGTATTAGTGTACTCAGGGATTTGAGTCCCCTGGAGTTGAAAAATAGTTTTAGTGTACTCAGTGGTTTGATTCCGCTGGATTTGAAACGTTGTATTAGTGTACTCTGGGGTTCGATTCCTCAGGAGTTGAAAAGTAGTATTAGTGTACTCAGGGAATCGAGTCCTCTGGAGTTGAAATGTTATATTAGTGTACTCCGGGGTTTGAGTCCCCTGGAGTTGAAAAGTAGTATTTGTGTACTCAGAGGTTCGAGTCCTCTGGAGTTGCAAAGTAGTATAAGTGTAATCTGGGTTTTGAGTCCTGTGGAGATGAAAAGTAGTATCAGTGTACTCAGGGGTTTGGGTCCACTGGAGTTGCATGTCGTATTAGTGTACTCCGGGGTTTGTGTCCCCTGGTGTTGAAAAGTAGTATTAGTGTACTCAGGGATTTGAGTCCCCAGGAGTTGAAAAGTAGTATTAGTGAACTCAGGAGATGTAGTCCTCTGGAGTTGAAAAGTAGTATTAGTGCACTCTGGGGTTCGATTCCCCAAGAGTTGAAAAGTAGTATTAGTGTACTCAGGGATTCTAGCCCTCTGGAGTTGAAAAGTTTGATTAGTGTACTCCGGGGTTTGAGTCCCCTGGAGTTGAAAAGTAGTATTTGTGTACTCAGGGGTTCGTTTCCTCTGGAGTTGAAAAGTAGTATTAGAGTACTCAGGGGTTTGATTCCCCTGGAGTTGTAAAGTAGTATTAGTGTACTCAGGCGTTTGAGTCCCCTGGAGTTGAAAAGTAGTATTAGTGTACTGATGTGTTCGAGTCCTCTGGAGTTGAAAAATAGTATTAGTTTACTCCGGGGTTTGAGTCCCCTGCAGTTGAAAAGTCGTATTAGTGTACTCAGGGGTTCGTTTCCTCTGGAGTTGAAAAGTAGTATTAGAGTACTCAGGGGTTTGATTCCCCTGGAGTTGTAAAGTAGTATTAGTGTACTCAGGCGTTTGAGTCCCCTGGAGTTGAAAAGTAGTATTAGTGTACTGATGTGTTCGAGTCCTCTGGAGTTGAAAAATAGTATTAGTTTACTCAGGGGTTTGAGTCCCCTGCAGTTGAAAAGTCGTATTAGTGTCCTCAGGGTTTTGAGTCCCCTGCAGTTGAAAAGTCGTATTAGTGTACTCAGGGGTTCGAGTACTCTGGAGTTGAAAAGTAGTATTAGCGTACTCAGGGGCTCGAGTCCCCTGGAGTTGAATAGTATTATTACTGTACTCAGGGATTTGTGTCCTCTGGAGTTGAAAAGTAGTATTAGTGTACTCTGGGGTTTGAGTCCGCTGGAGTTGAAAAATATTATTATTGTACTTAGGGGTTTGAGTCCTCTGGATTTGAAAAATAGTTATAGTGTACTCAGGGGTTTGAGTCCCCTGGAGTTGAAAAGTAGTATTCGTGTACTCAGGGGTTTGATCCCCCTGGAGTTGAAAAGTAGTATTAGTGTACTCAGGGGTTCGAGTCATCTGGAGTTGAAAAGATGTATTAGTGTGCTCTGGGGTACGAGTCCTCTGGAGTTGAAAAATAGTATTAGTTTACTCAGGTGTTTGAGTCCTCTGGAGTTGAAAGGTAGTATGAGTGTACTCTGGGGCTTGCGTACCCTGGAGCTGAAATTTAGTATTAGTGTACTCAGGGGTTCGCATCCTCTGGAGTTGCAAAGTAGTACAAGTGTACTCACGGGTATGAGTCCTGTGGAGTTGAAAAGTAGTATCAGTGTGCTCAGGGGTTTGAGACCACAGGAGTTGCATGTAGTATTCGTGTACTCAGGGGTTTGTTTCCCCTGGTGTTGAAAAGTAGTATTAGTGTACTCAGGGATTTGAGTCCCCAGGAGTTGAAAAGTAGTATTATTGTACTCAGGGGTTCGAGTCCTCTGGAGTTGAAAAATAGTATTAGTGTACTCAGGGGTTTGATTCCCTGGAGTTGAACATTAGTATTAGTGTGCTCAGGAGTTCTAGTCCTCTGGAGTTGAAAAGATGTATTAGTGTAATCAGGGGTTCGAGTCCTCTGGAGTTGAAAAATAGTATTCGTGTACTCAGGGGTTTGATTCCCCTGGATTAGAACATTAGTATTAGTGTGCTCAGGAGTTCTAGTCCTCTGGAGTTGAAAAGATGTATTAGTGTACTCAGGGGTTCGAGTCCCCTGGAGTTGAAAAGTGGTGTTAGTGTAATCAGGGGTTTGAGTCCCCTGGAATTGAAAAGTAGTATTAGTGTACTCAGGGGTTCGAGTCCTCTGGAGTTGAAAAGTTGGATTAGTGTACTCAGGGGTTTAATACCCCTGGAGTTGAAAAGTAGTATTAGTGTTCTCAGGGGTTCGAGTCCTCTGGAGTTGAAAAATAGTATTTGTGTACCTAGGGTTTTGAGTCCTCTGGAGTTGAAAAGTAGTATTAGTGTACCCGGGGGTTTGAGCCCCCTGGAGTTGAAAAGTAGTATTAGTGTACTGATGTGTTCGAGTCCTCTGGAGTTGAAAAATAGTATTAGTTTACTCCGGGGTTTGAGTCCCCTGCAGTTGAAAAGTCGTATTAGTGTACTCAGGGGTTCGTTTCCTCTGGAGTTGAAAAGTAGTATTAGAGTACTCAGGGGTTTGATTCCCCTGGAGTTGTAAAGTAGTATTAGTGTACTCAGGCGTTTGAGTCCCCTGGAGTTGAAAAGTAGTATTAGTGTACTGATGTGTTCGAGTCCTCTGGAGTTGAAAAATAGTATTAGTTTACTCAGGGGTTTGAGTCCCCTGCAGTTGAAAAGTCATATTAGTGTCCTCAGGGTTTTGAGTCCCCTGCAGTTGAAAAGTCGTATTAGTGTACTCAGGGGTTCGAGTACTCTGGAGTTGAAAAGTAGTATTAGCGTACTCAGGGGCTCGAGTCCCCTGGAGTTGAATAGTATTATTACTGTACTCAGGGATTTGTGTCCTCTGGAGTTGAAAAGTAGTATTAGTGTACTCTGGGGTTTGAGTCCGCTGGAGTTGAAAAATATTATTATTGTACTTAGGGGTTTGAGTCCTCTGGATTTGAAAAATAGTTATAGTGTACTCAGGGGTTTGAGTCCCCTGGAGTTGAAAAGTAGTATTCGTGTACTCAGGGGTTTGATCCCCCTGGAGTTGAAAAGTAGTATTAGTGTACTCAGGGGTTCGAGTCATCTGGAGTTGAAAAGATGTATTAGTGTGCTCTGGGGTACGAGTCCTCTGGAGTTGAAAAATAGTATTAGTTTACTCAGGTGTTTGAGTCCTCTGGAGTTGAAAGGTAGTATGAGTGTACTCTGGGGCTTGCGTACCCTGGAGCTGAAATTTAGTATTAGTGTACTCAGGGGTTCGCATCCTCTGGAGTTGCAAAGTAGTACAAGTGTACTCACGGGTATGAGTCCTGTGGAGTTGAAAAGTAGTATCAGTGTGCTCAGGGGTTTGAGACCACAGGAGTTGCATGTAGTATTCGTGTACTCAGGGGTTTGTTTCCCCTGGTGTTGAAAAGTAGTATTAGTGTACTCAGGGATTTGAGTCCCCAGGAGTTGAAAAGTAGTATTATTGTACTCAGGGGTTCGAGTCCTCTGGAGTTGAAAAATAGTATTAGTGTACTCAGGGGTTTGATTCCCTGGAGTTGAACATTAGTATTAGTGTGCTCAGGAGTTCTAGTCCTCTGGAGTTGAAAAGATGTATTAGTGTAATCAGGGGTTCGAGTCCTCTGGAGTTGAAAAATAGTATTCGTGTACTCAGGGGTTTGATTCCCCTGGATTAGAACATTAGTATTAGTGTGCTCAGGAGTTCTAGTCCTCTGGAGTTGAAAAGATGTATTAGTGTACTCAGGGGTTCGAGTCCCCTGGAGTTGAAAAGTGGTGTTAGTGTAATCAGGGGTTTGAGTCCCCTGGAATTGAAAAGTAGTATTAGTGTACTCAGGGGTTCGAGTCCTCTGGAGTTGAAAAGTTGGATTAGTGTACTCAGGGGTTTAATACCCCTGGAGTTGAAAAGTAGTATTAGTGTTCTCAGGGGTTCGAGTCCTCTGGAGTTGAAAAATAGTATTTGTGTACCTAGGGTTTTGAGTCCTCTGGAGTTGAAAAGTAGTATTAGTGTACCCGGGGGTTTGAGCCCCCTGGAGTTGAAAAGTAGTATTAGTGTACTGATGTGTTCGAGTCCTCTGGAGTTGAAAAATAGTATTAGTTTACTCCGGGGTTTGAGTCCCCTGCAGTTGAAAAGTCGTATTAGTGTACTCAGGGGTTCGTTTCCTCTGGAGTTGAAAAGTAGTATTAGAGTACTCAGGGGTTTGATTCCCCTGGAGTTGTAAAGTAGTATTAGTGTACTCAGGCGTTTGAGTCCCCTGGAGTTGAAAAGTAGTATTAGTGTACTGATGTGTTCGAGTCCTCTGGAGTTGAAAAATAGTATTAGTTTACTCAGGGGTTTGAGTCCCCTGCAGTTGAAAAGTCGTATTAGTGTCCTCAGGGTTTTGAGTCCCCTGCAGTTGAAAAGTCGTATTAGTGTACTCAGGGGTTCGAGTACTCTGGAGTTGAAAAGTAGTATTAGCGTACTCAGGGGCTCGAGTCCCCTGGAGTTGAATAGTATTATTACTGTACTCAGGGATTTGTGTCCTCTGGAGTTGAAAAGTAGTATTAGTGTACTCTGGGGTTTGAGTCCGCTGGAGTTGAAAAATATTATTATTGTACTTAGGGGTTTGAGTCCTCTGGATTTGAAAAATAGTTATAGTGTACTCAGGGGTTTGAGTCCCCTGGAGTTGAAAAGTAGTATTCGTGTACTCAGGGGTTTGATCCCCCTGGAGTTGAAAAGTAGTATTAGTGTACTCAGGGGTTCGAGTCATCTGGAGTTGAAAAGATGTATTAGTGTGCTCTGGGGTACGAGTCCTCTGGAGTTGAAAAATAGTATTAGTTTACTCAGGTGTTTGAGTCCTCTGGAGTTGAAAGGTAGTATGAGTGTACTCTGGGGCTTGCGTACCCTGGAGCTGAAATTTAGTATTAGTGTACTCAGGGGTTCGCATCCTCTGGAGTTGCAAAGTAGTACAAGTGTACTCACGGGTATGAGTCCTGTGGAGTTGAAAAGTAGTATCAGTGTGCTCAGGGGTTTGAGACCACAGGAGTTGCATGTAGTATTCGTGTACTCAGGGGTTTGTTTCCCCTGGTGTTGAAAAGTAGTATTAGTGTACTCAGGGATTTGAGTCCCCAGGAGTTGAAAAGTAGTATTATTGTACTCAGGGGTTCGAGTCCTCTGGAGTTGAAAAATAGTATTAGTGTACTCAGGGGTTTGATTCCCTGGAGTTGAACATTAGTATTAGTGTGCTCAGGAGTTCTAGTCCTCTGGAGTTGAAAAGATGTATTAGTGTAATCAGGGGTTCGAGTCCTCTGGAGTTGAAAAATAGTATTCGTGTACTCAGGGGTTTGATTCCCCTGGATTAGAACATTAGTATTAGTGTGCTCAGGAGTTCTAGTCCTCTGGAGTTGAAAAGATGTATTAGTGTACTCAGGGGTTCGAGTCCCCTGGAGTTGAAAAGTGGTGTTAGTGTAATCAGGGGTTTGAGTCCCCTGGAATTGAAAAGTAGTATTAGTGTACTCAGGGGTTCGAGTCCTCTGGAGTTGAAAAGTTGGATTAGTGTACTCAGGGGTTTAATACCCCTGGAGTTGAAAAGTAGTATTAGTGTTCTCAGGGGTTCGAGTCCTCTGGAGTTGAAAAATAGTATTTGTGTACCTAGGGTTTTGAGTCCTCTGGAGTTGAAAAGTAGTATTAGTGTACCCGGGGGTTTGAGCCCCCTGGAGTTGAAAAGTAGTATTAGTGTACTCAGGGGTTTGAGTCCTCTGGAGTTGAAAAGTAGTATTTTTGCTCTCAGGGATTCGATTCCTCTGGTGTTGAAAAGTAGTATTAGTGAACTCAGGGATTCGAGTCCTCTGGAATTGAAAAGTAGTATTAGTGTACTCCGTGATTTGTGTCCTCTGGAGTTGAAAAGTAGTATTAGTGTACTCAGGGGTTTGAGTCCTCTGGATTTGGAAAGTCGTACTAGTGTACTCAGCGGGTTGAGAGCCCCGGAGTTGAAAAGTAGTATTAGTGTACTCAGGGGTTCGAGTCCACTGGAGTTGAAATGTAGTATGAGTGTACTCAGGGATTTGAGTCCCCTGGAGTTGAAAAATAGTTTTAGTGTACTTCGGGGTTTGATTCCCCTGGAGTTGAAATGTTGTATTAGTGTACTCTGGGGTTCGATTCCTCAGGAGGTGAAAAGTAGTATTAGTGTACTCAGGGATTCGAGACCTCTGGAGTTGAAATGTTTTATTAGTGTATTCCGGGTTTTGAGTCCCCTGGAGTTGAAAATTTGTATTAGTGTACTCAGGGGTTCGAGTCCTCTGGTGTTGAAAAATAGTACTCGTGTACCAAGGGGTTTGAGTCCTCTGGCGTTGAAAAATTTGTATTTGTGTACGCAGGGGTTAGAGTCCCCTGGGGTTGAAAAGTAGTATTAGTGTACTCAGGGGTTTGAGTCCCCTGGAATTGAAAAGTAGTATTAGTGTACTCAGGCGCTCGAGTCCTCTGGAGTTGAAAAGTTGGATTAGTGTACTCAGGGGTTTAATACCCCTGGAGTTGAAAAGTAGTATTAGTGTTCTCAGGGGTTCGAGTCCTCTGGAGTTGAAAAATAGTATTTGTGTACCTAGGGTTTTGAGTCCTCTGGAGTTGAAAATTAGTATTAGTGTACCCGGGGGTTTGAGCCCCCTGGAGTTGAAAAGTAGTATTAGTGTACTCAGGGGTTTGAGTCCTCTGGAGTTGAAAAGTAGTATTTTTGCTCTCAGGGATTCGATTCCTCTGGTGTTGAAAAGTAGTATTAGTGAACTCAGGGATTCGAGTCCTCTGGAATTGAAAAGTAGTATTAGTGTACTCCGTGATTTGTGTCCTCTGGAGTTGAAAAGTAGTATTAGTGTACTCAGGGGTTTGAGTCCTCTGGATTTGGAAAGTCGTACTAGTGTACTCAGCGGGTTGAGAGCCCCCGAGTTGAAAAGTAGTATTAGTGTACTCAGGGGTTCGAGTCCACTGGAGTTGAAATGTAGTATGAGTGTACTCAGGGATTTGAGTCCCCTGGAGTTGAAAAATAGTTTTAGTGTACTCAGGGGTTTGATTCCCCTGGAGTTGAAATGTTGTATTAGTGTACTCTGGGGTTCGATTCCTCAGGAGTTGAAAAGTAGTATTAGTGTACTCAGGGATTCGAGTCCTCTGGAGTTGAAATATTTTATTAGTGTATTCCGGGTTTTGAGTCCCCTGGAGTTGAAAATTTGTATCAGTGTACTCAGGGGTTCGAGTCCTCTGGTGTTGAAAAATAGTACTCGTGTACCAAGGGGTTTGAGTCCTCTGGCGTTGAAAAATTTGTATTTGTGTATGCAGGGGTTAGAGTCCCCTGGGGTTGAAAAGTAGTATTAGTGTACTCAGGGGTTTGAGTCCCCTGGAATTGAAAAGTAGTATTAGTGTACTCAGGCGCTCGAGTCCTCTGGAGTTGAAAAGTTGGATTAGTGTACTCAGGGGTTTAATACCCCTGGAGTTGAAAAGTAGTATTAGTGTTCTCAGGGGTTCGAGTCCTCTGGAGTTGAAAAATAGTATTTGTGTACCTAGGGTTTTGAGTCCTCTGGAGTTGAAAAGTAGTATTAGTGTACCCAGGGGTTTGAGCCCCCTGGAGTTGAAAAGTAGTATTAGTGTACTCAGGGGTTTGAGTCCTCTGGAGTTGTAAAGTAGTATTTTTGCTCTCAGGGATTCGATTCCTCTGTTGTTGAAAAGTAGTATTAGTGAACTCAGGGATTCGAGTCCTCTGGAATTGAAAAGTAGTATTAGTGTACTCCGTGATTTGTGTCCTCTGGAGTTGAAAAGTAGTATTAGTGTACTCAGGGGTTTGAGTCCTCTGGATTTGGAAAGTCGTACTAGTGTACTCAGCGGTTTGAGAGCCCCGGAGTTGAAAAGTAGTATTAGTGTACTCAGGGGTTCGAGTCCACTGGAGTTGAAATGTAGTATGAGTGTACTCAGGGATTTGAGTCCCCTGGAGTTGAAAAGTAGTTTTAGTGTACTCAGGAGTTTGATTCCCCTGGAGTTGAAATGTTGTATTAGTGTACTCTGGGGTTCGATTCCTCAGGAGTTGAAAAGTAGTATTAGTGTACTCAGGGATTCGAGTCCTCTGGAGTTGAAATGTTTTATTAGTGTACTCCGGGTTTTGAGTCCCCTGGAGTTGAAAATTTGTATTAGTGTACTCAGGGGTTCGAGTCCTCTGGTGTTGAAAAATAGTACTCGTGTACCAAGGGGTTTGAGTCCTCTGGCGTTGAATAATTTGTATTTGTGTACGCAGGGGTTAGAGTCCCCTGGGGTTGAAAAGTAGTATTAGTGTACTCAGGGGTTTGAGTCCCCTGGAATTGAAAAGTAGTATTAGTGTACTCAGGTGCTCGAGTCCTCTGGAGTTGAAAAGTTGTATTAGTGTACTCAGGGGTTTAATTCCCCTGGAGTTGAAAAGTTATATTAGATTACTCAGGAGTACTAGTCCTGTGGAGTTGAAAAGATGTATTAGTGTACTCAGGGGTTCGAGTCCTCTGGAGTTGAAAAATAGTATTTGTGTACCTAGGGGTTTGAGCCCCCTGGAGTTGAAAAGTAGTGTTAGTGTACTCAGGGGTTTGAGTCCTCTGGAGATGAAAAGTAATATTTGTGCACTCAGGGGTTTGGTCTTCTGGTGATGAAAATTAGTATTTGTGCACTCAGGGGTTCGATTCCTCTGGTGTTGAAAAGTAGTATGAGTGAACTCAGGGATTCGAGTCCTCTGGAATTGAAAAGTAGTATTAGTGTACTCCGTGATTTGTGTCCTCTGGTGTTGAAAAGTAGTATTAGTGTCCTCAGGGGTTTGAGTCCTCTGGAGTTGAAATGTAGTATTAGTGTACTCAGGGATTTGAGTCCCCTGGAGTTGAAAAGTAGTATTATTTTACTCGGGGTTTCGAGTCCTCTGGATTTGGAAAGTAGTACTAGTGTACTCAGGGGTTTGAGACCCCTGGAGTTGAAAAGTAGTAGTAGTGTACTCAGGGGTTTGAGTCCTCTGGAGTTGAAATGTAGTATTAGTGTACTCAGGGATTTGAGTCCCCTGGAGTTGAAAAATAGTTTTAGTGTACTCAGTGGTTTGATTCCCCTGGATTTGAAACGTTGTATTAGTGTACTCTGGGGTTCGATTCCTCAGGAGTTGAAAAGTAGTATTAGTGTACTCAGGGAATCGAGTCCTCTGGAGTTGAAATGTTATATTAGTGTACTCCGGGGTTTGAGTCCCCTGGAGTTGAAAAGTAGTATTTGTGTACTCAGAGGTTCGAGTCCTCTGGAGTTGCAAAGTAGTATAAGTGTAATCTGGGTTTTGAGTCCTGTGGAGATGAAAAGTAGTATCAGTGTACTCAGGGGTTTGGGTCCACTGGAGTTGCATGTCGTATTAGTGTACTCCGGGGTTTGTGTCCCCTGGTGTTGAAAAGTAGTATTAGTGTACTCAGGGATTTGAGTCCCCAGGAGTTGAAAAGTAGTATTAGTGAACTCAGGAGATGTAGTCCTCTGGAGTTGAAAAGTAGTATTAGTGCACTCTGGGGTTCGATTCCCCAAGAGTTGAAAAGTAGTATTAGTGTACTCAGGGATTCTAGCCCTCTGGAGTTGAAAAGTTTGATTAGTGTACTCCGGGGTTTGAGTCCCCTGGAGTTGAAAAGTAGTATTTGTGTACTCAGGGGTTCGTTTCCTCTGGAGTTGAAAAGTAGTATTAGAGTACTCAGGGGTTTGATTCCCCTGGAGTTGTAAAGTAGTATTAGTGTACTCAGGCGTTTGAGTCCCCTGGAGTTGAAAAGTAGTATTAGTGTACTGATGTGTTCGAGTCCTCTGGAGTTGAAAAATAGTATTAGTTTACTCAGGGGTTTGAGTCCCCTGCAGTTGAAAAGTCGTATTAGTGTCCTCAGGGTTTTGAGTCCCCTGCAGTTGAAAAGTCGTATTAGTGTACTCAGGGGTTCGAGTACTCTGGAGTTGAAAAGTAGTATTAGCGTACTCAGGGGCTCGAGTCCCCTGGAGTTGAATAGTATTATTACTGTACTCAGGGATTTGTGTCCTCTGGAGTTGAAAAGTAGTATTAGTGTACTCTGGGGTTTGAGTCCGCTGGAGTTGAAAAATATTATTATTGTACTTAGGGGTTTGAGTCCTCTGGATTTGAAAAATAGTTATAGTGTACTCAGGGGTTTGAGTCCCCTGGAGTTGAAAAGTAGTATTCGTGTACTCAGGGGTTTGATCCCCCTGGAGTTGAAAAGTAGTATTAGTGTACTCAGGGGTTCGAGTCATCTGGAGTTGAAAAGATGTATTAGTGTGCTCTGGGGTACGAGTCCTCTGGAGTTGAAAAATAGTATTAGTTTACTCAGGTGTTTGAGTCCTCTGGAGTTGAAAGGTAGTATGAGTGTACTCTGGGGCTTGCGTACCCTGGAGCTGAAATTTAGTATTAGTGTACTCAGGGGTTCGCATCCTCTGGAGTTGCAAAGTAGTACAAGTGTACTCACGGGTATGAGTCCTGTGGAGTTGAAAAGTAGTATCAGTGTGCTCAGGGGTTTGAGACCACAGGAGTTGCATGTAGTATTCGTGTACTCAGGGGTTTGTTTCCCCTGGTGTTGAAAAGTAGTATTAGTGTACTCAGGGATTTGAGTCCCCAGGAGTTGAAAAGTAGTATTATTGTACTCAGGGGTTCGAGTCCTCTGGAGTTGAAAAATAGTATTAGTGTACTCAGGGGTTTGATTCCCTGGAGTTGAACATTAGTATTAGTGTGCTCAGGAGTTCTAGTCCTCTGGAGTTGAAAAGATGTATTAGTGTAATCAGGGGTTCGAGTCCTCTGGAGTTGAAAAATAGTATTCGTGTACTCAGGGGTTTGATTCCCCTGGATTAGAACATTAGTATTAGTGTGCTCAGGAGTTCTAGTCCTCTGGAGTTGAAAAGATGTATTAGTGTACTCAGGGGTTCGAGTCCCCTGGAGTTGAAAAGTGGTGTTAGTGTAATCAGGGGTTTGAGTCCCCTGGAATTGAAAAGTAGTATTAGTGTACTCAGGGGTTCGAGTCCTCTGGAGTTGAAAAGTTGGATTAGTGTACTCAGGGGTTTAATACCCCTGGAGTTGAAAAGTAGTATTAGTGTTCTCAGGGGTTCGAGTCCTCTGGAGTTGAAAAATAGTATTTGTGTACCTAGGGTTTTGAGTCCTCTGGAGTTGAAAAGTAGTATTAGTGTACCCGGGGGTTTGAGCCCCCTGGAGTTGAAAAGTAGTATTAGTGTACTCAGGGGTTTGAGTCCTCTGGAGTTGAAAAGTAGTATTTTTGCTCTCAGGGATTCGATTCCTCTGGTGTTGAAAAGTAGTATTAGTGAACTCAGGGATTCGAGTCCTCTGGAATTGAAAAGTAGTATTAGTGTACTCCGTGATTTGTGTCCTCTGGAGTTGAAAAGTACTATTAGTGTACTCAGGGGTTTGAGTCCTCTGGATTTGGAAAGTCGTACTAGTGTACTCAGCGGGTTGAGAGCCCCGGAGTTGAAAAGTAGTATTAGTGTACTCAGGGGTTCGAGTCCACTGGAGTTGAAATGTAGTATGAGTGTACTCAGGGATTTGAGTCCCCTGGAGTTGAAAAATAGTTTTAGTGTACTCAGGGGTTTGATTCCCCTGGAGTTGAAATGTTGTATTAGTGTACTCTGGGGTTCGATTCCTCAGGAGGTGAAAAGTAGTATTAGTGTACTCAGGGATTCGAGACCTCTGGAGTTGAAATGTTTTATTAGTGTATTCCGGGTTTTGAGTCCCCTGGAGTTGAAAATTTGTATTAGTGTACTCAGGGGTTCGAGTCCTCTGGTGTTGAAAAATAGTACTCGTGTACCAAGGGGTTTGAGTCCTCTGGCGTTGAAAAATTTGTATTTGTGTACGCAGGGGTTAGAGTCCCCTGGGGTTGAAAAGTAGTATTAGTGTACTCAGGGGTTTGAGTCCCCTGGAATTGAAAAGTAGTATTAGTGTACTCAGGCGCTCGAGTCCTCTGGAGTTGAAAAGTTGGATTAGTGTACTCAGGGGTTTAATACCCCTGGAGTTGAAAAGTAGTATTAGTGTTCTCAGGGGTTCGAGTCCTCTGGAGTTGAAAAATAGTATTTGTGTACCTAGGGTTTTGAGTCCTCTGGAGTTGAAAATTAGTATTAGTGTACCCGGGGGTTTGAGCCCCCTGGAGTTGAAAAGTAGTATTAGTGTACTCAGGGGTTTGAGTCCTCTGGAGTTGAAAAGTAGTATTTTTGCTCTCAGGGATTCGATTCCTCTGGTGTTGAAAAGTAGTATTAGTGAACTCAGGGATTCGAGTCCTCTGGAATTGAAAAGTAGTATTAGTGTACTCCGTGATTTGTGTCCTCTGGAGTTGAAAAGTAGTATTAGTGTACTCAGGGGTTTGAGTCCTCTGGATTTGGAAAGTCGTACTAGTGTACTCAGCGGGTTGAGAGCCCCCGAGTTGAAAAGTAGTATTAGTGTACTCAGGGGTTCGAGTCCACTGGAGTTGAAATGTAGTATGAGTGTACTCAGGGATTTGAGTCCCCTGGAGTTGAAAAATAGTTTTAGTGTACTCAGGGGTTTGATTCCCCTGGAGTTGAAATGTTGTATTAGTGTACTCTGGGGTTCGATTCCTCAGGAGTTGAAAAGTAGTATTAGTGTACTCAGGGATTCGAGTCCTCTGGAGTTGAAATGTTTTATTAGTGTATTCCGGGTTTTGAGTCCCCTGGAGTTGAAAATTTGTATCAGTGTACTCAGGGGTTCGAGTCCTCTGGTGTTGAAAAATAGTACTCGTGTACCAAGGGGTTTGAGTCCTCTGGCGTTGAAAAATTTGTATTTGTGTACGCAGGGGTTAGAGTCCCCTGGGGTTGAAAAGTAGTATTAGTGTACTCAGGGGTTTGAGTCCCCTGGAATTGAAAAGTAGTATTAGTGTACTCAGGCGCTCGAGTCCTCTGGAGTTGAAAAGTTGGATTAGTGTACTCAGGGGTTTAATACCCCTGGAGTTGAAAAGTAGTATTAGTGTTCTCAGGGGTTCGAGTCCTCTGGAGTTGAAAAATAGTATTTGTGTACCTAGGGTTTTGAGTCCTCTGGAGTTGAAAAGTAGTATTAGTGTACCCAGGGGTTTGAGCCCCCTGGAGTTGAAAAGTAGTATTAGTGTACTCAGGGGTTTGAGTCCTCTGGAGTTGTAAAGTAGTATTTTTGCTCTCAGGGATTCGATTCCTCTGTTGTTGAAAAGTAGTATTAGTGAACTCAGGGATTCGAGTCCTCTGGAATTGAAAAGTAGTATTAGTGTACTCCGTGATTTGTGTCCTCTGGAGTTGAAAAGTAGTATTAGTGTACTCAGGGGTTTGAGTCCTCTGGATTTGGAAAGTCGTACTAGTGTACTCAGCGGTTTGAGAGCCCCGGAGTTGAAAAGTAGTATTAGTGTACTCAGGGGTTCGAGTCCACTGGAGTTGAAATGTAGTATGTGTGTACTCAGGGATTTGAGTCCCCTGGAGTTGAAAAGTAGTTTTAGTGTACTCAGGGGTTTGATTCCCCTGGAGTTGAAATGTTGTATTAGTGTACTCTGGGGTTCGATTCCTCAGGAGTTGAAAAGTAGTATTAGTGTACTCAGGGATTCGAGTCCTCTGGAGTTGAAATGTTTTATTAGTGTACTCCGGGTTTTGAGTCCCCTGGAGTTGAAAATTTGTATTAGTGTACTCAGGGGTTCGAGTCCTCTGGTGTTGAAAAATAGTACTCGTGTACCAAGGGGTTTGAGTCCTCTGGCGTTGAAAAATTTGTATTTGTGTACGCAGGGGTTAGAGTCCCCTGGGGTTGAAAAGTAGTATTAGTGTACTCAGGGGTTTGAGTCCCCTGGAATTGAAAAGTAGTATTAGTGTACTCAGGTGCTCGAGTCCTCTGGAGTTGAAAAGTTGTATTAGTGTACTCAGGGGTTTAATTCCCCTGGAGTTGAAAAGTTATATTAGATTACTCAGGAGTACTAGTCCTGTGGAGTTGAAAAGATGTATTAGTGTACTCAGGGGTTCGAGTCCTCTGGAGTTGAAAAATAGTATTTGTGTACCTAGGGGTTTGAGCCCCCTGGAGTTGAAAAGTAGTGTTAGTGTACTCAGGGGTTTGAGTCCTCTGGAGATGAAAAGTAATATTTGTGCACTCAGGGGTTTGGTCTTCTGGTGATGAAAATTAGTATTTGTGCACTCAGGGGTTCGATTCCTCTGGTGTTGAAAAGTAGTATGAGTGAACTCAGGGATTCGAGTCCTCTGGAATTGAAAAGTAGTATTAGTGTACTCCGTGATTTGTGTCCTCTGGTGTTGAAAAGTAGTATTAGTGTACTCAGGGGTTTGAGTCCTCTGGAGTTGAAATGTAGTATTAGTGTACTCAGGGATTTGAGTCCCCTGGAGTTGAAAAGTAGTATTATTTTACTCGGGGTTTCGAGTCCTCTGGATTTGGAAAGTAGTACTAGTGTACTCAGGGGTTTGAGACCCCTGGAGTTGAAAAGTAGTAGTAGTGTACTCAGGGGTTTGAGTCCTCTGGAGTTGAAATGTAGTATTAGTGTACTCAGGGATTTGAGTCCCCTGGAGTTGAAAAATAGTTTTAGTGTACTCAGTGGTTTGATTCCCCTGGATTTGAAACGTTGTATTAGTGTACTCTGGGGTTCGATTCCTCAGGAGTTGAAAAGTAGTATTAGTGTACTCAGGGAATCGAGTCCTCTGGAGTTGAAATGTTATATTAGTGTACTCCGGGGTTTGAGTCCCCTGGAGTTGAAAAGTAGTATTTGTGTACTCAGAGGTTCGAGTCCTCTGGAGTTGCAAAGTAGTATAAGTGTAATCTGGGTTTTGAGTCCTGTGGAGATGAAAAGTAGTATCAGTGTACTCAGGGGTTTGGGTCCACTGGAGTTGCATGTCGTATTAGTGTACTCCGGGGTTTGTGTCCCCTGGTGTTGAAAAGTAGTATTAGTGTACTCAGGGATTTGAGTCCCCAGGAGTTGAAAAGTAGTATTAGTGAACTCAGGAGATGTAGTCCTCTGGAGTTGAAAAGTAGTATTAGTGCACTCTGGGGTTCGATTCCCCAAGAGTTGAAAAGTAGTATTAGTGTACTCAGGGATTCTAGCCCTCTGGAGTTGAAAAGTTTGATTAGTGTACTCCGGGGTTTGAGTCCCCTGGAGTTGAAAAGTAGTATTTGTGTACTCAGGGGTTCGTTTCCTCTGGAGTTGAAAAGTAGTATTAGAGTACTCAGTGGTTTGATTCCCCTGGAGTTGTAAAGTAGTATTAGTGTACTCAGGCGTTTGAGTCCCCTGGAGTTGAAAAGTAGTATTAGTGTACTGATGTGTTCGAGTCCTCTGGAGTTGAAAAATAGTATTAGTTTACTCAGGGGTTTGAGTCCCCTGCAGTTGAAAAGTCGTATTAGTGTCCTCAGGGTTTTGAGTCCCCTGCAGTTGAAAAGTCGTATTAGTGTACTCAGGGGTTCGAGTACTCTGGAGTTGAAAAGTAGTATTAGCGTACTCAGGGGCTCGAGTCCCCTGGAGTTGAATAGTATTATTACTGTACTCAGGGATTTGTGTCCTCTGGAGTTGAAAAGTAGTATTAGTGTACTCTGGGGTTTGAGTCCGCTGGAGTTGAAAAATATTATTATTGTACTTAGGGGTTTGAGTCCTCTGGATTTGAAAAATAGTTATAGTGTACTCAGGGGTTTGAGTCCCCTGGAGTTGAAAAGTAGTATTCGTGTACTCAGGGGTTTGATCCCCCTGGAGTTGAAAAGTAGTATTAGTGTACTCAGGGGTTCGAGTCATCTGGAGTTGAAAAGATGTATTAGTGTGCTCTGGGGTACGAGTCCTCTGGAGTTGAAAAATAGTATTAGTTTACTCAGGTGTTTGAGTCCTCTGGAGTTGAAAGGTAGTATGAGTGTACTCTGGGGCTTGCGTACCCTGGAGCTGAAATTTAGTATTAGTGTACTCAGGGGTTCGCATCCTCTGGAGTTGCAAAGTAGTACAAGTGTACTCACGGGTATGAGTCCTGTGGAGTTGAAAAGTAGTATCAGTGTGCTCAGGGGTTTGAGACCACAGGAGTTGCATGTAGTATTCGTGTACTCAGGGGTTTGTTTCCCCTGGTGTTGAAAAGTAGTATTAGTGTACTCAGGGATTTGAGTCCCCAGGAGTTGAAAAGTAGTATTATTGTACTCAGGGGTTCGAGTCCTCTGGAGTTGAAAAATAGTATTAGTGTACTCAGGGGTTTGATTCCCTGGAGTTGAACATTAGTATTAGTGTGCTCAGGAGTTCTAGTCCTCTGGAGTTGAAAAGATGTATTAGTGTAATCAGGGGTTCGAGTCCTCTGGAGTTGAAAAATAGTATTCGTGTACTCAGGGGTTTGATTCCCCTGGATTAGAACATTAGTATTAGTGTGCTCAGGAGTTCTAGTCCTCTGGAGTTGAAAAGATGTATTAGTGTACTCAGGGGTTCGAGTCCCCTGGAGTTGAAAAGTGGTGTTAGTGTAATCAGGGGTTTGAGTCCCCTGGAATTGAAAAGTAGTATTAGTGTACTCAGGGGTTCGAGTCCTCTGGAGTTGAAAAGTTGGATTAGTGTACTCAGGGGTTTAATACCCCTGGAGTTGAAAAGTAGTATTAGTGTTCTCAGGGGTTCGAGTCCTCTGGAGTTGAAAAATAGTATTTGTGTACCTAGGGTTTTGAGTCCTCTGGAGTTGAAAAGTAGTATTAGTGTACCCGGGGGTTTGAGCCCCCTGGAGTTGAAAAGTAGTATTAGTGTACTCAGGGGTTTGAGTCCTCTGGAGTTGAAAAGTAGTATTTTTGCTCTCAGGGATTCGATTCCTCTGGTGTTGAAAAGTAGTATTAGTGAACTCAGGGATTCGAGCCCTCTGGAATTGAAAAGTAGTATTAGTGTACTCCGTGATTTGTGTCCTCTGGAGTTGAAAAGTACTATTAGTGTACTCAGGGGTTTGAGTCCTCTGGATTTGGAAAGTCGTACTAGTGTACTCAGCGGGTTGAGAGCCCCGGAGTTGAAAAGTAGTATTAGTGTACTCAGGGGTTCGAGTCCACTGGAGTTGAAATGTAGTATGAGTGTACTCAGGGATTTGAGTCCCCTGGAGTTGAAAAATAGTTTTAGTGTACTCAGGGGTTTGATTCCCCTGGAGTTGAAATGTTGTATTAGTGTACTCTGGGGTTCGATTCCTCAGGAGGTGAAAAGTAGTATTAGTGTACTCAGGGATTCGAGACCTCTGGAGTTGAAATGTTTTATTAGTGTATTCCGGGTTTTGAGTCCCCTGGAGTTGAAAATTTGTATTAGTGTACTCAGGGGTTCGAGTCCTCTGGTGTTGAAAAATAGTACTCGTGTACCAAGGGGTTTGAGTCCTCTGGCGTTGAAAAATTTGTATTTGTGTACGCAGGGGTTAGAGTCCCCTGGGGTTGAAAAGTAGTATTAGTGTACTCAGGGGTTTGAGTCCCCTGGAATTGAAAAGTAGTATTAGTGTACTCAGGCGCTCGAGTCCTCTGGAGTTGAAAAGTTGGATTAGTGTACTCAGGGGTTTAATACCCCTGGAGTTGAAAAGTAGTATTAGTGTTCTCAGGGGTTCGAGTCCTCTGGAGTTGAAAAATAGTATTTGTGTACCTAGGGTTTTGAGTCCTCTGGAGTTGAAAATTAGTATTAGTGTACCCGGGGGTTTGAGCCCCCTGGAGTTGAAAAGTAGTATTAGTGTACTCAGGGGTTTGAGTCCTCTGGAGTTGAAAAGTAGTATTTTTGCTCTCAGGGATTCGATTCCTCTGGTGTTGAAAAGTAGTATTAGTGAACTCAGGGATTCGAGTCCTCTGGAATTGAAAAGTAGTATTAGTGTACTCCGTGATTTGTGTCCTCTGGAGTTGAAAAGTAGTATTAGTGTACTCAGGGGTTTGAGTCCTCTGGATTTGGAAAGTCGTACTAGTGTACTCAGCGGGTTGAGAGCCCCGGAGTTGAAAAGTAGTATTAGTGTACTCAGGGGTTCGAGTCCACTGGAGTTGAAATGTAGTATGAGTGTACTCAGGGATTTGAGTCCCCTGGAGTTGAAAAATAGTTTTAGTGTACTCAGGGGTTTGATTCCCCTGGAGTTGAAATGTTGTATTAGTGTACTCTGGGGTTCGATTCCTCAGGAGTTGAAAAGTAGTATTAGTGTACTCAGGGATTCGAGTCCTCTGGAGTTGAAATGTTTTATTAGTGTATTCCGGGTTTTGAGTCCCCTGGAGTTGAAAATTTGTATTAGTGTACTCAGGGGTTCGAGTCCTCTGGTGTTGAAAAATAGTACTCGTGTACCAAGGGGTTTGAGTCCTCTGGCGTTGAAAAATTTGTATTTGTGTACGCAGGGGTTAGAGTCCCCTGGGGTTGAAAAGTAGTATTAGTGTACTCAGGGGTTTGAGTCCCCTGGAATTGAAAAGTAGTATTAGTGTACTCAGGCGCTCGAGTCCTCTGGAGTTGAAAAGTTGGATTAGTGTACTCAGGGGTTTAATACCCCTGGAGTTGAAAAGTAGTATTAGTGTTCTCAGGGGTTCGAGTCCTCTGGAGTTGAAAAATAGTATTTGTGTACCTAGGGTTTTGAGTCCTCTGGAGTTGAAAAGTAGTATTAGTGTACCCAGGGGTTTGAGCCCCCTGGAGTTGAAAAGTAGTATTAGTGTACTCAGGGGTTTGAGTCCTCTGGAGTTGAAAAGTAATATTTTTGCTCTCAGGGATTCGATTCCTCTGTTGTTGAAAAGTAGTATTAGTGAACTCAGGGATTCGAGTCCTCTGGAATTGAAAAGTAGTATTAGTGTACTCCGTGATTTGTGTCCTCTGGAGTTGAAAAGTAGTATTAGTGTACTCAGGGGTTTGAGTCCTCTGGATTTGGAAAGTCGTACTAGTGTACTCAGCGGTTTGAGAGCCCCGGAGTTGAAAAGTAGTATTAGTGTACTCAGGGATTCGAGTCCACTGGAGTTGAAATGTAGTATGAGTGTACTCAGGGATTTGAGTCCCCTGGAGTTGAAAAGTAGTTTTAGTGTATCAGGGGTTTGATTCCCCTGGAGTTGAAATGTTGTATTAGTGTACTCTGGGGTTCGATTCCTCAGGAGTTGAAAAGTAGTATTAGTGTACTCAGGGATTCGAGTCCTCTGGAGTTGAAATGTTTTATTAGTGTACTCCGGGTTTTGAGTCCCCTGGAGTTGAAAATTTGTATTAGTGTACTCTGGGGTTCGAGTCCTCTGGTGTTGAAAAATAGTACTCGTGTACCAAGGGGTTTGAGTCCTCTGGCGTTGAAAAATTTGTATTTGTGTACGCAGGGGTTAGAGTCCCCTGGGGTTGAAAAGTAGTATTAGTGTACTCAGGGGTTTGAGTCCCCTGGAATTGAAAAGTAGTATTAGTGTACTCAGGCGCTCGAGTCCTCTGGAGTTGAAAAGTTGTATTAGTGTACTCAGGGGTTTAATTCCCCTGGAGTTGAAAAGTTATATTAGATTACTCAGGAGTACTAGTCCTGTGGAGTTGAAAAGATGTATTAGTGTACTCAGGGGTTCGAGTCCTCTGGAGTTGAAAAATAGTATTTGTGTACCTAGGGGTTTGAGCCCCCTGGAGTTGAAAAGTAGTGTTAGTGTACTCAGGGGTTTGAGTCCTCTGGAGATGAAAAGTAATATTTGTGCACTCAGGGGTTCGATTCCTCTGGTGTTGAAAAGTAGTATTAGTGAACTCAGGGATTCGAGTCCTCTGGAATTGAAAAGTAGTATTAGTGTACTCCGTGATTTGTGTCCTCTGGAGTTGAAAAGTAGTATTAGTGTACTCAGGGGTTTGAGTCCTCTG
Source organism: Isurus oxyrinchus (assembly GCA_026770705.1). Lineage (NCBI taxonomy): Eukaryota > Metazoa > Chordata > Chondrichthyes > Lamniformes > Lamnidae > Isurus > Isurus oxyrinchus. Next base: position 484,081 of record JANJGN010000233.1, read on the forward strand.
GATTTGGAAAGTAGTACTAGTGTACTCAGGGGTTTGAGACCCCTGGAGTTTAAAAGTATTATTAGTGTACTCAGGGGTTCGATTCCTCTGGAGTTGAAATGTAGTATTAGTGTACTCAGGGATTTGAGTCCCCTGGAGTTGAAAAGTAGTTTTAGTGTACTCAGTCGTTTGGTTCCCCTGGATTTGAAACGTTGTATTAGTGTACTCTGGGGTTCGATTCCTCAGGAGTGGAAAAGTAGTATTAGTGTACTCAGGGATTCGAGTCCTCTGGAGTTGAAATGTTTTATTAGTGTACTCCGGGGTTTGAGTCCCCTGGAGTTGAAAAGTAGTATTTATGTACTCAGGGGTTCGAGTCCTCTGGAGTTGCAAAGTAGTATTAGAGTACTCAGGGTTTTGAGTCCTGTGGAGTTGTAAAGTAGTATTAGTGTTCTCAGGTGTTTGAGTCCCCTGGAGTTGAAAAGTAGTATTAGTGTACTGATGTGTTCAAGTCCTCTGGAGTTGAAAAATAGTATTAGTTTACTCAGGGGTTTGAGTCCCCTGCAGTTGAAAAGTCGTATTAGTGTACTTAGGGTTTTGAGTCCCCTGCAGTTGAAAAGTCGTTTTAGTGTACTCAGGGGTTTGAGTCCTCTGGAGTTGAAAAGTAGTATTAGTTTACTCAGGGATTTGAGTCCCCTGGAGTTTAAAAGTAGTTTTAGTGTACTCTGGGGTTCGATTCCTCAGGAGTTGAAAAGTAGTATTAGTGTACTAAGGGGTTTGAGTCCCCTGGAGTTGAAAAATAGTATTGTTGTACTCAGGGATTTGAGTTACCTGGAGTTGAAAAGTAGTATTTGTGCACTCCAGGTTAAGAGTCCTTTGTAGTTCAAAAGTAGTATTAGTGTACTCAGGGGTTCGAGTCCTCTGGAGGTGAAAATTAGTATTAGTGTACTCAGGGGTTCGAGTCCTCTGGAGTTGAAAAGTAGTATTAGTGTACTAAGGGGTTTGAGTCCTCTGGAGTTAAAAAGTAGTATTAGTGTACTCAGGGGTTTGAGTACTCTGGAGTTAAAAAGTAGTATTAGTGTACTCAGGGGTTTGTGTCCCCTGGAGTTGAAAAGTAATATTCGTGTACTCGGGGGTTTGAGTCCTCTTGAGTTGAAAAGTAATATCAGTGTACTCAGGGGTTCGAGTCCTCTGGAGTTGAAAAGTGGTATTAGTGTCTCAGGGGTTTGAGTCCTCTGGATTTTAACAGTAGTATTAGTGTACTTAGGGGTTTGAGTCCCCTGGAGTTGAAAAGTAGTATTAGTGTACGCGGGGTTCGAGTCCACGGAGTTGAAAAGTACTATTAGTGTACTCAGTGCTTTGAGTCAACTGGAGTTGAAATGTAGTATTGGTGTACTCAGGGGGTTGAGTCCCCTGGAGTTGAAAAGTAGTATTAGTGTACTCAGGGGTTTGAGTCCTCTGGAGATGAAAAGTAGTATTAGTGTACTCAGGGATTTGAGTCCCCAGGAGTTGAAAAGTAGTATTATTGTACTCAGGGGTTCGAGTCCTCTGGAGTTGAAAAATAGTATTAGTGTACTCAGGGGTTTGATTCCCTGGAGTTGAACATTAGTATTAGTGTGCTCAGGAGTTCTAGTCCTCTGGAGTTGAAAAGATGTATTAGTGTAATCAGGGGTTCGAGTCCTCTGGAGTTGAAAAATAGTATTCGTGTACTCAGGGGTTTGATTCCCCTGGATTAGAACATTAGTATTAGTGTGCTCAGGAGTTCTAGTCCTCTGGAGTTGAAAAGATGTATTAGTGTACTCAGGGGTTCGAGTCCCCTGGAGTTGAAAAGTGGTGTTAGTGTAATCAGGGGTTTGAGTCCCCTGGAATTGAAAAGTAGTATTAGTGTACTCAGGGGTTCGAGTCCTCTGGAGTTGAAAAGTTGGATTAGTGTACTCAGGGGTTTAATACCCCTGGAGTTGAAAAGTAGTATTAGTGTTCTCAGGGGTTCGAGTCCTCTGGAGTTGAAAAATAGTATTTGTGTACCTAGGGTTTTGAGTCCTCTGGAGTTGAAAAGTAGTATTAGTGTACCCGGGGGTTTGAGCCCCCTGGAGTTGAAAAGTAGTATTAGTGTACTCAGGGGTTTGAGTCCTCTGGAGTTGAAAAGTAGTATTTTTGCTCTCAGGGATTCGATTCCTCTGGTGTTGAAAAGTAGTATTAGTGAACTCAGGGATTCGAGTCCTCTGGAATTGAAAAGTAGTATTAGTGTACTCCGTGATTTGTGTCCTCTGGAGTTGAAAAGTACTATTAGTGTACTCAGGGGTTTGAGTCCTCTGGATTTGGAAAGTCGTACTAGTGTACTCAGCGGGTTGAGAGCCCCGGAGTTGAAAAGTAGTATTAGTGTACTCAGGGGTTCGAGTCCACTGGAGTTGAAATGTAGTATGAGTGTACTCAGGGATTTGAGTCCCCTGGAGTTGAAAAATAGTTTTAGTGTACTCAGGGGTTTGATTCCCCTGGAGTTGAAATGTTGTATTAGTGTACTCTGGGGTTCGATTCCTCAGGAGGTGAAAAGTAGTATTAGTGTACTCAGGGATTCGAGACCTCTGGAGTTGAAATGTTTTATTAGTGTATTCCGGGTTTTGAGTCCCCTGGAGTTGAAAATTTGTATTAGTGTACTCAGGGGTTCGAGTCCTCTGGTGTTGAAAAATAGTACTCGTGTACCAAGGGGTTTGAGTCCTCTGGCGTTGAAAAATTTGTATTTGTGTACGCAGGGGTTAGAGTCCCCTGGGGTTGAAAAGTAGTATTAGTGTACTCAGGGGTTTGAGTCCCCTGGAATTGAAAAGTAGTATTAGTGTACTCAGGCGCTCGAGTCCTCTGGAGTTGAAAAGTTGGATTAGTGTACTCAGGGGTTTAATACCCCTGGAGTTGAAAAGTAGTATTAGTGTTCTCAGGGGTTCGAGTCCTCTGGAGTTGAAAAATAGTATTTGTGTACCTAGGGTTTTGAGTCCTCTGGAGTTGAAAATTAGTATTAGTGTACCCGGGGGTTTGAGCCCCCTGGAGTTGAAAAGTAGTATTAGTGTACTCAGGGGTTTGAGTCCTCTGGAGTTGAAAAGTAATATTTTTGCTCTCAGGGATTCGATTCCTCTGGTGTTGAAAAGTAGTATTAGTGAACTCAGGGATTCGAGTCCTCTGGAATTGAAAAGTAGTATTAGTGTACTCCGTGATTTGTGTCCTCTGGAGTTGAAAAGTAGTATTAGTGTACTCAGGGGTTTGAGTCCTCTGGATTTGGAAAGTCGTACTAGTGTACTCAGCGGGTTGAGAGCCCCGGAGTTGAAAAGTAGTATTAGTGTACTCAGGGGTTCGAGTCCACTGGAGTTGAAATGTAGTATGAGTGTACTCAGGGATTTGAGTCCCCTGGAGTTGAAAAATAGTTTTAGTGTACTCAGGGGTTTGATTCCCCTGGAGTTGAAATGTTGTATTAGTGTACTCTGGGGTTCGATTCCTCAGGAGTTGAAAAGTAGTATTAGTGTACTCAGGGATTCGAGTCCTCTGGAGTTGAAATGTTTTATTAGTGTATTCCGGGTTTTGAGTCCCCTGGAGTTGAAAATTTGTATTAGTGTACTCAGGGGTTCGAGTCCTCTGGTGTTGAAAAATAGTACTCGTGTACCAAGGGGTTTGAGTCCTCTGGCGTTGAAAAATTTGTATTTGTGTACGCAGGGGTTAGAGTCCCCTGGGGTTGAAAAGTAGTATTAGTGTACTCAGGGGTTTGAGTCCCCTGGAATTGAAAAGTAGTATTAGTGTACTCAGGCGCTCGAGTCCTCTGGAGTTGAAAAGTTGGATTAGTGTACTCAGGGGTTTAATACCCCTGGAGTTGAAAAGTAGTATTAGTGTTCTCAGGGGTTCGAGTCCTCTGGAGTTGAAAAATAGTATTTGTGTACCTAGGGTTTTGAGTCCTCTGGAGTTGAAAAGTAGTATTAGTGTACCCAGGGGTTTGAGCCCCCTGGAGTTGAAAAGTAGTATTAGTGTACTCAGGGGTTTGAGTCCTCTGGAGTTGAAAAGTAATATTTTTGCTCTCAGGGATTCGATTCCTCTGTTATTGAAAAGTAGTATTAGTGAACTCAGGGATTCGAGTCCTCTGGAATTGAAAAGTAGTATTAGTGTACTCCGTGATTTGTGTCCTCTGGAGTTGAAAAGTAGTATTAGTGTACTCAGGGGTTTGAGTCCTCTGGATTTGGAAAGTCGTACTAGTGTACTCAGCGGTTTCAGAGCCCCGGAGTTGAAAAGTAGTATTAGTGTACTCAGGGGTTCGAGTCCACTGGAGTTGAAATGTAGTATGAGTGTACTCAGGGATTTGAGTCCCCTGGAGTTGAAAAGTAGTTTTAGTGTATCAGGGGTTTGATTCCCCTGGAGTTGAAATGTTGTATTAGTGTACTCTGGGGTTCGATTCCTCAGGAGTTGAAAAGTAGTATTAGTGTATTCAGGGATTCGAGTCCTCTGGAGTTGAAATGTTTTATTAGTGTACTCCGGGTTTTGAGTCCCCTGGAGTTGAAAATTTGTATTAGTGTACTCTGGGGTTCGAGTCCTCTGGTGTTGAAAAATAGTACTCGTGTACCAAGGGGTTTGAGTCCTCTGGCGTTGAAAAATTTGTATTTGTGTACGCAGGGGTTAGAGTCCCCTGGGGTTGAAAAGTAGTATTAGTGTACTCAGGGGTTTGAGTCCCCTGGAATTGAAAAGTAGTATTAGTGTACTCAGGCGCTCGAGTCCTCTGGAGTTGAAAAGTTGTATTAGTGTACTCAGGGGTTTAATTCCCCTGGAGTTGAAAAGTTATATTAGATTACTCAGGAGTACTAGTCCTGTGGAGTTGAAAAGATGTATTAGTGTACTCAGGGGTTCGAGTCCTCTGGAGTTGAAAAATAGTATTTGTGTACCTAGGGGTTTGAGCCCCCTGGAGTTGAAAAGTAGTGTTAGTGTACTCAGGGGTTTGAGTCCTCTGGAGATGAAAAGTAATATTTGTGCACTCAGGGGTTCGATTCCTCTGGTGTTGAAAAGTAGTATTAGTGAACTCAGGGATTCGAGTCCTCTGGAATTGAAAAGTAGTATTAGTGTACTCCGTGATTTGTGTCCTCTGGAGTTGAAAAGTAGTATTAGTGTACTCAGGGGTTTGAGTCCTCTGGATTTGGAAAGTAGTACTAGTGTACTCAGGGGTTTGAGACCCCTGGAGTTGAAAAGTATTATTAGTGTACTCAGGGGTTCGATTCCTCTGGAGTTGAAATGTAGTATTAGTGTACTCAGGGATTTGAGTCCCCTGGAGTTGAAAAGTAGTTTTAGTGTACTCAGTCGTTTGGTTCCCCTGGATTTGAAACGTTGTATTAGTGTACTCTGGGGTTCGATTCCTCAGGAGTGGAAAAGTAGTATTAGTGTACTCAGGGATTCGAGTCCTCTGGAGTTGAAATGTTTTATTAGTGTACTCCGGGGTTTGAGTCCCCTGGAGTTGAAAAGTAGTATTTATGTACTCAGGTGTTCGAGTCCTCTGGAGTTGCAAAGTAGTATTAGAGTACTCAGGGTTTTGAGTCCTGTGGAGTTGTAAAGTAGTATTAGTGTTCTCAGGTGTTTGAGTCCCCTGGAGTTGAAAAGTAGTATTAGTGTACTGATGTGTTCAAGTCCTCTGGAGTTGAAAAATAGTATTAGTTTACTCAGGGGTTTGAGTCCCCTGCAGTTGAAAAGTCGTATTAGTGTACTTAGGGTTTTGAGTCCCCTGCAGTTGAAAAGTCGTTTTAGTGTACTCAGGGGTTTGAGTCCTCTGGAGTTGAAAAGTAGTATTAGTTTACTCAGGGATTTGAGTCCCCTGGAGTTTAAAAGTAGTTTTAGTGTACTCTGGGGTTCGATTCCTCAGGAGTTGAAAAGTAGTATTAGTGTACTAAGGGGTTTGAGTCCCCTGGAGTTGAAAAATAGTATTGTTGTACTCAGGGATTTGAGTTACCTGGAGTTGAAAAGTAGTATTTGTGCACTCCAGGTTAAGAGTCCTTTGTAGTTCAAAAGTAGTATTAGTGTACTCAGGGGTTCGAGTCCTCTGGAGGTGAAAATTAGTATTAGTGTACTCAGGGGTTCGAGTCCTCTGGAGTTGAAAAGTAGTATTAGTGTACTAAGGGGTTTGAGTCCTCTGGAGTTAAAAAGTAGTATTAGTGTACTCAGGGGTTTGAGTACTCTGGAGTTAAAAAGTAGTATTAGTGTACTCAGGGGTTTGTGTCCCCTGGAGTTGAAAAGTAATATTCGTGTACTCGGGGGTTTGAGTCCTCTTGAGTTGAAAAGTAATATCAGTGTACTCAGGGGTTCGAGTCCTCTGGAATTGAAAAGTGGTATTAGTGTCTCAGGGGTTTGAGTCCTCTGGATTTTAACAGTAGTATTAGTGTACTTAGGGGTTTGAGTCCCCTGGAGTTGAAAAGTAGTATTAGTGTACGCGGGGTTCGAGTCCACGGAGTTGAAAAGTACTATTAGTGTACTCAGTGCTTTGAGTCAACTGGAGTTGAAATGTAGTATTGGTGTACTCAGGGGGTTGAGTCCCCTGGAGTTGAAAAGTAGTATTAGTGTACTCAGGGGTTTGAGTCCTCTGGAGATGAAAAGTAGTATTAGTGTACTCAGGGGTTTGTGTCCTCTGGACTTGAAAAGTAGTATTAGTGTACTCAGGGGTTCGAGTACTCTGCAGTTGAAAAGTAGTATTAGCGTACTCAGGGGCTCGAGTCCCCTGGAGTTGAATAGTATTATTACTGTACTCAGGGATTTGTGTCCTCTGGAGTTGAACTGTAGTATTAGTGTACTCTGGGGTTTGAGTCCGCTGGAGTTGAAAAATATTATTATTGTACTTAGGGGTTTGAGTCCTTGGAGTTGAAAAATAGTTATAGTGTACTCAGGGGTTTGAGTCCTCTGGAGTTGAAAAGTAGTATTCGTGTACTCAGGGGTTTGATCCCCCTGGAGTTGAAAAGTAGTAATAGTGTACTCAGGGGTTCGAGTCATCTGGAGTTGAAAAGATGTATTAGTGTGCTCTGGGGTACGAGTCCTCTGGAGTTGAAAAATAGTATTAGTTTACTCAGGTGTTTGAGTCCTCTGGAGTTGTAAGGTAGTATGAGTGTACTCTGGGGCTTGCGTACCCTGGAGCTGAAATTTAGTATTAGTGTTCTCCGTGATTTGTGTCCTCTGGAGTTGAAAAGTAGTATTAGTGTACTCAGGGGTTTGAGTCCTCTGGATTTGGAAAGTCGTACTAGTGTACTCAGCGGTTTGAGAGCCCCGGAGTTGAAAAGTAGTATTAGTGTACTCAGGGGTTCGAGTCCACTGGAGTTGAAATGTAGTATGAGTGTACTCAGGGATTTGAGTCCCCTGGAGTTGAAAAGTAGTTTTAGTGTACTCAGGGGTTTGATTCCCCTGGAGTTGAAATGTTGTATTAGTGTACTCTGGGGTTCGATTCCTCAGGAGTTGAAAAGTAGTATTAGTGTACTCAGGGATTCGAGTCCTCTGGAGTTGAAATGTTTTATTAGTGTACTCCGGGTTTTGAGTCCCCTGGAGTTGAAAATTTGTATTAGTGTACTCAGGGGTTCGAGTCCTCTGGTGTTGAAAAATAGTACTCGTGTACCAAGGGGTTTGAGTCCTTTCGCGTTGAAAAATTTGTATTTGTGTACGCAGGGGTTAGAGTCCCCTGGGGTTGAAAAGTAGTATTAGTGTACTCAGGGGTTTGAGTCCCCTGGAATTGAAAAGTAGTATTAGTGTACTCAGGCGCTCGAGTCCTCTGGAGTTGAAAAGTTGGATTAGTGTACTCAGGGGTTTAATTCCCCTGGAGTTGAAAAGTAGTATTAGATTACTCAGGAGTACTAGTCCTGTGGAGTTGAAAAGATGTATTAGTGTACTCAGGGGTTCGAGACCTCTGGAGTTGAAAAATAGTATTTGTGTACCTAGGGGTTTGAGCCCCCTGGAGTTGAAAAGTAGTGTTAGTGTACTCAGGGGTTTGAGTCCTCTGGAGATGAAAAGTAATATTTGTGCACTCAGGGGTTCGATTCCTCTGGTGTTGAAAAGTAGTAATAGTGAACTCAGGGATTCGAGTCCTCTGGAATTGAAAAGTAGTATTAGTGTACTCCGTGATTTGTGTCCTCTGGAGTTGAAAAGTAGTATTAGTGTACTCAGGGGTTTGAGTCCTCTGGATTTGGAAAGTAGTACTAGTGTACTCAGGGGTTTGAGACCCCTGGAGTTGAAAAGTATTATTAGTGTACTCAGGGGTTCGATTCCTCTGGAGTTGAAATGTAGTATTAGTGTACTCAGGGATTTGAGTCCCCTGGAGTTGAAAAGTAGTTTTAGTGTACTCAGTCGTTTGGTTCCCCTGGATTTGAAACGTTGTATTAGTGTACTCTGGGGTTCGATTCCTCAGGAGTTGACAAGTAGTATTAGTGTACTCAGGGATTCGAGTCCTCTGGAGTTGAAATGTTTTATTTGTGTACTCCGGGGTTTGAGTCCCCTGGAGTTGAAAAGTAGTATTTATGTACTCAGGGGTTCGAGTCCTCTGGAGTTGCAAAGTAGTATTAGAGTACTCAGGGTTTTGAGTCCTGTGGAGTTGTAAAGTAGTATTAGTGTTCTCAGGTGTTTGAGTCCCCTGGAGTTGAAAAGTAGTATTAGTGTACTGATGTGTTCAAGTCCTCTGGAGTTGAAAAATAGTATTAGTTTACTCAGGGGTTTGAGTCCCCTGCAGTTGAAAAGTCGTATTAGTGTACTCAGGGTTTTGAGTCCCCTGCATTTGAAATGTCGTTTTAGTGTACTCAGGGGTTTGAGTCCTCTGGAGTTGAAAAGTAGTATTAGTTTACTCAGGGATTTGAGTCCCCTGGAGTTTAAAAGTAGTTTTAGTGTACTCTGGGGTTCGATTCCTCAGGAGTTGAAAAGTAGTATTAGTGTACTAAGGGGTTTGAGTCCCCTGGAGTTGAAAAATAGTATTGTTGTACTCAGGGATTTGAGTTACCTGGAGTTGAAAAGTAGTATTTGTGCACTCCAGGTTAAGAGTCCTTTGTAGTTCAAAAGTAGTATTAGTGTACTCAGGGGTTCGAGTCCTCTGGAGGTGAAAATTAGTATTAGTGTACTCAGGGGTTCGAGTCCTCTGGAGTTGAAAAGTAGTATTAGTGTACTAAGGGGTTTGAGTCCTCTGGAGTTAAAAAGTAGTATTAGTGTACTCAGGGGTTTGAGTACTCTGGAGTTAAAAATTAGTATTAGTGTACTCAGGGGTTTGTGTCCCCTGGAGTTGAAAAGTAATATTCGTGTACTCAGGGGTTTGAGTCCTCTTGAGTTGAAAAGTAATATCAGTGTACTCAGGGGTTCGAGTCCTCTGGAGTTGAAAAGTAGTATTAGTGTCTCAGGGGTTTGAGTCCTCTGGATTTTAACAGTAGTATTAGTGTACTTAGGGGTTTGAGTCCCCTGGAGTTGAAAAGTAGTATTAGTGTACGCGGGGTTCGAGTCCACGGAGTTGAAAAGTACTATTAGTGTACTCAGTGCTTTGAGTCAACTGGAGTTGAAATGTAGTATTGGTGTACTCAGGGGTTTGAGTCCCCTGGAGTTGAAAAGTAGTATTAGTGTACTCAGGGGTTTGAGTCCTCTGGAGATGAAAAGTAGTATTAGTGTACTCAGGGGTTTGTGTCCTCTGGACTTGAAAAGTAGTATTAGTGTACTCAGGGGTTCGAGTACTCTGCAGTTGAAAAGTAGTATTAGCGTACTCAGGGGCTCGAGTCCCCTGGAGTTGAATAGTATTATTACTGTACTCAGGGATTTGTGTCCTCTGGAGTTGAACAGTAGTATTAGTGTACTCTGGGGTTTGAGTCCGCTGGAGTTGAAAAATATTATTATTGTACTTAGGGGTTTGAGTCCTTGGAGTTGAAAAATAGTTATAGTGTACTCAGGGGTTTGAGTCCTCTGGAGTTGAAAAGTAGTATTCGTGTACTCAGGGGTTTGATCCCCCTGGAGTTGAAAAGTAGTATTAGTGTACTCAGGGGTTCGAGTCATCTGGAGTTGAAAAGATGTATTAGTGTGCTCTGGGGTACGAGTCCTCTGGAGTTGAAAAATAGTATTAGTTTACTCAGGTGTTTGAGTCCTCTGGAGTTGTAAGGTAGTATGAGTGTACTCTGGGGCTTGCGTACCCTGGAGCTGAAATTTAGTATTAGTGTACTCAGGGGTTCGCGTCCTCTGGAGTTGCAAAGTAGTACAAGTGTACTCACGGGTATGAGTCCTGTGGAGTTGAAAAGTAGTATCAGTGTGCTCAGGGGTTTGAGACCACAGGAGTTGCATGTAGTATTCGTGTACTCAGGGGTTTGTTTCCCCTGGTGTTGAAAAGTAGTATTAGTGTACTCAGGGATTTGAGTCCCCAGGAGTTGAAAAGTAGTATTATTGTACTCAGGGGTTCGAGTCCTCTGGAGTTGAAAAATAGTATTAGTGTACTCAGGGGTTTGATTCGCTGGAGTTGAACATTAGTATTAGTGTGCTCAGGAGTTCTAGTCCTCTGGAGTTGAAAAGATGTATTAGTGTACTCAGGGGTTCGAGTCCTCTGGAGTTGAAATGTTTTATTTGTGTACTCCGGGGTTTGAGTCCCCTGGAGTTGAAAAGTAGTATTTATGTACTCAGGGGTTCGAGTCCTCTGGAGTTGCAAAGTAGTATTAGAGTACTCAGGGTTTTGAGTCCTGTGGAGTTGTAAAGTAGTATTAGTGTTCTCAGGTGTTTGAGTCCCCTGGAGTTGAAAAGTAGTATTAGTGTACTGATGTGTTCAAGTCCTCTGGAGTTGAAAAATAGTATTAGTTTACTCAGGGGTTTGAGTCCCCTGCAGTTGAAAAGTCGCATTAGTGTACTCAGGGTTTTGAGTCCCCTGCAGTTGAAATGTCGTTTTAGTGTACTCAGGGGTTTGAGTCCTCTGGAGTTGAAAAGTAGTATTAGTTTACTCAGGGATTTGAGTCCCCTGGAGTTTAAAAGTAGTTTTAGTGTACTCTGGGGTTCGATTCCTCAGGAGTTGAAAAGTAGTATTAGTGTACTAAGGGGTTTGAGTCCACTGGAGTTGAAAAATAGTATTGTTGTACTCAGGGATTTGAGTTACCTGGAGTTGAAAAGTAGTATTTGTGCACTCCAGGTTAAGAGTCCTTTGTAGTTCAAAAGTAGTATTAGTGTACTCAGGGGTTCGAGTCCTCTGGAGGTGAAAATTAGTATTAGTGTACTCAGGGGTTCGAGTCCTCTGGAGTTGAAAAGTAGTATTAGTGTACTAAGGGGTTTGAGTCCTCTGGAGTTAAAAAGTAGTATTAGTGTACTCAGGGGTTTGAGTACTCTGGAGTTAAAAATTAGTATTAGTGTACTCAGGGGTTTGTGTCCCCTGGAGTTGAAAAGTAATATTCGTGTACTCAGGGGTTTGAGTCCTCTTGAGTTGAAAAGTAATATCAGTGTACTCAGGGGTTCGAGTCCTCTGGAGTTGAAAAGTAGTATTAGTGTCTCAGGGGTTTGAGTCCTCTGGATTTTAACAGTAGTATTAGTGTACTTAGGGGTTTGAGTCCCCTGGAGTTGAAAAGTAGTATTAGTGTACGCGGGGTTCGAGTCCACGGAGTTGAAAAGTACTATTAGTGTACTCAGTGCTTTGAGTCAACTGGAGTTGAAATGTAGTATTGGTGTACTCAGGGGTTTGAGTCCCCTGGAGTTGAAAAGTAGTATTAGTGTACTCAGGGGTTTGAGTCCTCTGGAGATGAAAAGTAGTATTAGTGTACTCAGGGGTTTGTGTCCTCTGGACTTGAAAAGTAGTATTAGTGTACTCAGGGGTTCGAATACTCTGCAGTTGAAAAGTAGTATTAGCGTACTCAGGGGCTCGAGTCCCCTGGAGTTGAATAGTATTATTACTGTACTCAGGGATTTGTGTCCTCTGGAGTTGAAAAGTAGTATTAGTGTACTCTGGGGTTTGAGTCCGCTGGAGTTGAAAAATATTATTATTGTACTTAGGGGTTTGAGTCCTTGGAGTTGAAAAATAGTTATAGTGTACTCAGGGGTTTGAGTCCTCTGGAGTTGAAAAGTAGTATTCGTGTACTCAGGGGTTTGATCCCGCTGGAGTTGAAAAGTAGTATTAGTGTACTCAGGGGTTCGAGTCATCTGGAGTTGAAAAGATGTATTAGTGTGCTCTGGGGTACGAGTCCTCTGGAGTTGAAAAATAGTATTAGTTTACTCAGGTGTTTGAGTCCTCTGGAGTTGTAAGGTAGTATGAGTGTACTCTGGGGCTTGCGTACCCTGGAGCTGAAATTTAGTATTAGTGTACTCAGGGGTTCGCGTCCTCTGGAGTTGCAAAGTAGTACAAGTGTACTCACGGGTATGAGTCCTGTGGAGTTGAAAAGTAGTATCAGTGTGCTCAGGGGTTTGAGACCACAGGAGTTGCATGTAGTATTCGTGTACTCAGGGGTTTGTTTCCCCTGGTGTTGAAAAGTAGTATTAGTGTACTCAGGGATTTGAGTCCCCAGGAGTTGAAAAGTAGTATTATTGTACTCAGGGGTTCGAGTCCTCTGGAGTTGAAAAATAGTATTAGTGTACTCAGGGGTTTGATTCGCTGGAGTTGAACATTAGTATTAGTGTGCTCAGGAGTTCTAGTCCTCTGGAGTTGAAAAGATGTATTAGTGTACTCAGGGGTTCGAGTCCTCTGGAGTTGAAAAATAGTATTCGTGTACTCAGGGGTTTGATTCCCCTGGTTTAGAACATTAGTGTGCTCAGGAGTTCTAGTCCTCTGGAGTTGAAAAGATGTATTAGTGTACTCAGGGATTCGAGTCCCCTGGAGTTGAAAAGTTGGATTAGTGTACTCAGGGGTTTAATACCCCTGGAGTTGAAAAGTAGTATTAGTGTACTCAGGGGTTCGAGTCCTCTGGATTTGAAAAATAGTATTTGTGTACCTAGGGTTTTGAGTCCTCTGGAGTTGAAAAGTAGTATTAGTGTACCCAGGGGTTTGAGCCCCCTGGAGTTGAAAAGTAGTATTAGTGTACTCAGGGGTTTGAGTCCTCTGGAGTTGAAAAGTAGTATTTTTGCACTCAGGGATTCGATTCCTCTGGTGTTGAAAAGTAGTATTAGTGAACTCAGGGATTCGAGTCCTCTGGAATTGAAATGTAGTATTAGTGTACTCCGTGATTTGTGTCCTCTGGAGTTGAAAAGTAGTATTAGTGTACTCAGGGGTTTGAGTCCTCTGGATTTGCAAAGTAGTACTAGTGTACTCAGCGGTTTGAGACCCCCGGAGTTGAAAAGTAGTATTAGTGTACTCAGGGGTTCGAGTCCACTGGAGTTGAAATGTAGTATGAGTGTACTCAGGGATTTGAGTCCCCTGGAGTTGAAAAGTGGTTTTAGTGTACTCAGGGGTTTGATTCCCCTGGAGTTGAAATGTTGTATTAGTGTACTCTGGGGTTCTATTCCTCAGGAGTTGAAAAGTAGTATTAGTGTACTCAGGGATTCGAGTCCTCTGGAGTTGAAATGTTTTATTAGTGTACTCCGGGTTTTGAGTCCCCTGGAGTTGAAAATTTGTATTAGTGTACTCAGGGGTTCGAGTCCTCTGGTGTTGAAAAATAGTACTCGTGTACCCAGGGGTTTGAGTCCTCTGGCGTTGAAAAATTTGTATTTGTGTACGCAGGGGTTAGAGTCCCCTGGGGTTGAAAAGTAGTATTAGTGTACTCAGGGGTTTGAGTCCCCTGGAATTGAAAAGTAGTATTAGTGTACTCAGGCGCTCGAGTCCTCTGGAGTTGAAAGTAGTATTAGTGTACTCAGCGGTTTAATTCCCCTCGAGTTTAAAAGTAGTATTAGAGTACTCAGGAGTACTAGTCCTGTGGAGTTGAAAAGATGTATTAGTGTACTCAGGGGTTCGAGTCCTCTGGAGTTGAAAAATAGTATTTGTGTACCTAGGGGTTTGATCCCCCTGGAGTTGAAAAGTAGTATTAGTGTACTCAGGGGTTTGAGTCCACTGGAGATGAAAAGTAATATTTGTGCACTCAGGGGTTCGATTCCTCTGGTGTTGAAAAGTAGTATTAGTGAACTCAGGGATTCGAGTACTCTGGAATTGAAAAGTAGTATTAGTGTACTCCGTGATTTGTGTCCTCTGGAGTTGAAAAGTAGTATTAGTGTACTCAGGGGACTGAGTCCTCTGGATTTGGAAAGTAGTACTAGTGTACTCAGGGGTTTGAGACCCCTGGAGTTGAAAAGTAGTATTAGTGTACTCAGGGGTTCGATTCCTCTGGAGTTGAAATGTAGTATTAGTGTACTCAGGGATTTGAGTCCCCTGGAGTTGAAAAGTAGTTTTAGTGTACTCAGTCGTTTGGTTCCCCTGGATTTGAAACGTTGTATTAGTGTACTCTGGGGTTCGATTCCTCAGTAGTTGAAAAGTAGTATTAGTGTACTCAGGGATTCGAGTCCTCTGGAGTTGAAATGTTTTATTAGTGTACTCCGGGGTTTGAGTCCCCTGGAGTTGAAAAGTAGTATTTATGTACTCAGGGGTTAGAGTCCTCTGTAGTTGCAAAGAAGTATTAGAGTACTCAGGGTTTTGAGTCCTGTGGAGTTGTAAAGTAGTATTAGTGTACTCAGGCGTTTGAGTCCCCTGGAGTTGAAAAGTAGTATTAGTGTACTGATGTGTTCGAGTCCTCTGGAGTTGAAAAATAGTATTAGTTTACTCAGGGGTTTGAGTCCCCTGCAGTTGAAAAGTCGTATTAGTGTCCTCAGGGTTTTGAGTCCCCTGCAGTTGAAAAGTCGGATTAGTATACTCAGGGGTTTGAGTCCTCTGGAGATGAAAAGTAGTATTAGTTTACTCAGGGGTTTGAGTCCTCTGGAGTTGAAAAGTAGCATCAGTGTACTCAGGGGTTTGAGTCCCCTGGAGTTTAATTGTAGTTTTAGTGTACTCTGGGGTTCGATTCCTCAGGAGTTGAAAAGTAGTATTAGTGTACTAAGGGGTTTGAGTCCCCTGGAGTTGAAAAATAGTATTGTTGTACTCAGGGATTTGAGTTACCTGGAGTTGAAAAGTAGTATTTGTGCACTCCAGGTTAAGAGTTCTTTGTAGTTCAAAAGTAGTATTAGTGTACTCAGGGGTTCGAGTCCTCTGGAGGTGAAAATTAGTATTAGTGTACTCAGGGGTTCGAGTCCTCTGGAGTTGAAAAGTAGTATTAGTGTACTAAGGGGTTTGAGTCCTCTGGAGTTAAAAAGTAGTATTAGTGTACTCAGGGGTTTGAGTACTCTGGAGTTAAAAAGTAGTATTAGTGTACTCAGGGGTTTGTGTCCCCTGGAGTTGAAAAGTAATATTCGTGTACTTAGGGGTTTGAGTCCTCTTGAGTTGAAAAGTAATATCAGTGTACTCAGGGGTTCGAGTCCTCTGGAGTTGAAAAGTAGTATTAGTGTCTCAGGGGTTTGAGTCCTCTGGATTTTAACAGTAGTATTAGTGTACTTAGGGGTTTGAGTCCCCTGGAGTTGACAAGTAGTATTAGTGTACGCGGGGTTCGAGTCCACGGAGTTGAAAAGTACTATTAGTGTACTCAGTGCTTTGAGTCAACTGGAGTTGAAATGTAGTATTGGTGTACTCAGGGGTTTGAGTCCCCTGGAGTTGAAAAGTAGTATTAGTGTACTCAGGGGTTTGAGTCCTCTGGAGACGAAAAGTAGTATTAGTGTACTCAGGGGTTTGTGTCCTCCGGACTTGAAAAGTAGTATTAGTGTACTCAGGGGTTCGAGTACTCTGCAGTTGAAAAGTAGTATTAGCGTACTCAGGGGCTCGAGTCCCCTGGAGTTGAATAGTATTATTACTGTACTCAGGGATTTGTGTCCTCTGGAGTTGAACAGTAGTATTAGTGTACTCTGGGGTTTGAGTCCGCTGGAGTTGAAAAATATTATTATTGTACTTAGGGGTTTGAGTCCTTGGAGTTGAAAAATAGTTATAGTGTACTCAGGGGTTTGAGTCCTCTGGAGTTGAAAAGTAGTATTCGTGTACTCAGGGGTTTGATCCCCCTGGAGTTGAAAAGTAGTATTAGTGTACTCAGGGGTTCGAGTCATCTGGAGTTGAAAAGATGTATTAGTGTGCTCTGGGGTACGAGTCCTCTGGAGTTGAAAAATAGTATTAGTTTACTCAGGTGTTTGAGTCCTTTGGAGTTGTAAGGTAGTATGAGTGTACTCTGGGGCTTGCGTACCCTGGGGCTGAAATTTAGTATTAGTGTACTCAGGGGTTCGCATCCTCTGGAGTTGCAAAGTAGTACAAGTGTACTCACGGGTATGAGTCCTGTGGAGTTGAAAAGTAGTATCAGTGTGCTCAGGGGTTTGAGACCACAGGAGTTGCATGTAGTATTCGTGTACTCAGGGGTTTGTTTCCCCTGGTGTTGAAAAGTAGTATTAGTGTACTCAGGGATTTGAGTCCCCAGGAGTTGAAAAGTAGTATTATTGTACTCAGGGGTTCGAGTCCTCTGGAGTTGAAAAATAGTATTAGTGTACTCAGGGGTTTGATTCGCTGGAGTTGAACATTAGTATTAGTGTGCTCAGGAGTTCTAGTCCTCTGGAGTTGAAAAGATGTATTAGTGTACTCAGGGGTTCGAGTCCTCTGGAGTTGAAAAGTTGGATTAGTGTACTCAGGGGTTTAATACCCCTGGAGTTGAAAAGTAGTATTAGTGTACTCAGGGGTTCGAGTCCTCTGGAGTTGAAAAATAGTATTTGTGTACCTAGGGTTTTGAGTCCTCTGGAGTTGAAAAGTAGTATTAGTGTACCCAGGGGTTTGAGCCCCCTGGAGTTGAAAAGTAGTATTAGTGTACTCAGGGGTTTGAGTCCTCTGGAGTTGAAAAGTAGTATTTTTGCACTCAGGGATTCGATTCCTCTGGTGTTGAAAAGTAGTATTAGTGAACTCAGGGATTCGAGTCCTCTGGTGTTGAAAAGTAGTATTAGTGAACTCAGGGATTCGAGTCCTCTGGAATTGAAATGTAGTATTAGTGTACTCCGTGATTTGTGTCCTCTGGAGTTGAAAAGTAGTATTAGTGTACTCAGGGGTTTGAGTCCTCTGGACTTGCAAAGTAGTACTAGTGTACTCAGCGGTTTGAGACCCCCGGAGTTGAAAAGTAGTATTAGTGTACTCAGGGGTTCGAGTCCACTGGAGTTGAAATGTAGTATGAGTGTACTCAGGGATTTGAGTCCCCTGGAGTTGAAAAGTAGTTTTAGTGTACTCAGGGGTTTGATTCCCCTGGAGTTGAAATGTTGTATTAGTGTACTCTGGGGTTCTATTCCTCAGGAGTTGAAAAGTAGTATTAGTGTACTCAGGGATTCGAGTCCTCTGGAGTTGAAATGTTTTATTAGTGTACTCCGGGTTTTGAGTCCCCTGGAGTTGAAAATTTGTATTAGTGTACTCAGGGGTTCGAGTCCTCTGGTGTTGAAAAATAGTACTCGTGTACCCAGGGGTTTGAGTCCTCTGGCGTTGAAAAATTTGTATTTGTGTACGCAGGGGTTAGAGTCCCCTGGGGTTGAAAAGTAGTATTAGTGTACTCAGGGGTTTGAGTCCCCTGGAATTGAAAAGTAGTATTAGTGTACTCAGGCGCTCGAGTCCTCAGGAGTTGAAAGTAGTATTAGTGTACTCAGGGGTTTAATTAACCTCGAGTTTAAAAGTAGTATTAGAGTACTCAGGAGTACTAGTCCTGTGGAGTTGAAAAGATGTATTAGTGTACTCAGGGGTTCGAGTCCTCTGGAGTTGAAAAATAGTATTTGTGTACCTAGGGGTTTGATTCCCCCTGGAGTTGAAAAGTAGTATTAGTGTACTCAGGGGTTTGAGTCCACTGGAGATGAAAAGTAATATTTGTGCACTCAGGGGTTCGATTCCTCTGGTGTTGAAAAGTAGTATTAGTGAACTCAGGGATTCGAGTCCTCTGGAATTGAAAAGTAGTATTAGTGTACTCCGTGATTTGTGTCCTCTGGAGTTGAAAAGTAGTATTAGTGTACTCAGGGGACTGAGTCCTCTGGATTTGGAAAGTAGTACTAGTGTACTCAGGGGTTTGAGACCCCTGGAGTTGAAAAGTAGTATTAGTGTACTCAGGGGTTCGATTCCTCTGGAGTTGAAATGTAGTATTAGTGTACTCAGGGATTTGAGTCCCCTGGAGTTGAAAAGTAGTTTTAGTGTACTCAGTCGTTTGGTTCCCCTGGACTTGAAACGTTGTATTAGTGTACTCTGGGGTTCGATTCCTCAGTAGTTGAAAAGTAGTATTAGTGTACTCAGGGATTCGAGTCCTCTGGAGTTGAAATGTTTTATTAGTGTACTCCGGGGTTTGAGTCCCCTGGAGTTGAAAAGTAGTATTTATGCACTCAGGGGTTCGAGTCCTCTGGAGTTGCAAAGAAGTATTAGAGTACTCAGGGTTTTGAGTCCTGTGGAGTTGTAAAGTAGTATTAGTGTACTCAGGCGTTTGAGTCCCCTGGAGTTGAAAAGTAGTATTAGTGTACTGATGTGTTCGAGTCCTCTGGAGTTGAAAAATAGTATTAGTTTACTCAGGGGTTTGAGTCCCCTGCAGTTGAAAAGTCGTATTAGTGTCCTCAGGGTTTTGAGTCCCCTGCAGTTGAAAAGTCGGATTAGTGTACTCAGGGGTTTGAGTCCTCTGGAGATGAAAAGTAGTATTAGTTTACTCAGGGGTTTGAGTCCTCTGGAGTTGAAAAGTAGCATCAGTGCACTCAGGGGTTTGAGTCCCCTGGAGTTTAAAAGTAGTTTTAGTGTACTCTGGGGTTCGATTCCTCAGGAATTGAAAAGTAGTATTAGTGTACTAAGGGGTTTGAGTCCCCTGGAGTTGAAAAATAGTATTGTTGTACTCAGGGATTTTAGTTACCTGGAGTTGAAAAGTAGTATTTGTGCACTC
Source organism: Isurus oxyrinchus (assembly GCA_026770705.1). Lineage (NCBI taxonomy): Eukaryota > Metazoa > Chordata > Chondrichthyes > Lamniformes > Lamnidae > Isurus > Isurus oxyrinchus. Next base: position 502,890 of record JANJGN010000233.1, read on the forward strand.
CAGGTTAAGAGTTCTTTGTAGTTCAAAACTAGTATTAGTGTACTCAGGGGTTCGAGTCCTCTGGAGGTGAAAATTAGTATTAGTGTACTCAGGGGTTCGAGTCCTCTGGAGTTGAAAAGTAGTATTAGTGTACTAAGGGGTTTGAGTCCTCTGGAGTTAAAAAGTAGTATTAGTGTACTCAGGGGTTTGAGTACTCTGGAGTTAAAAAGTAGTATTAGTGTACTCAGGGGTTTGTGTCCCCTGGAGTTGAAAAGTAATATTCGTGTACTCAGGGGTTTGAGTCCTCTTGAGTTGAAAAGTAATATCAGTGTACTCAGGGGTTCGAGTCCTCTGGAGTTGAAAAGTAGTATTAGTGTCTCAGGGGTTTGAGTCCTCTGGATTTTAACAGTAGTATTAGTGTACTTAGGGGTTTGAGTCCCCTGGAGTTGAAAAGTAGTATTAGTGTACGCGGGGTTCGAGTCCACGGAGTTGAAAAGTACTATTAGTGTACTCAGGGGTTTGAGTCAACTGGAGTTGAAATGTAGTATTGGTGTACTCAGGGGTTTGAGTCCCCTGGAGTTGAAAAGTAGTATTAGTGTACTCAGGGGTTTGAGTCCTCTGGAGATGAAAAGTAGTATTAGTGTACTCAGGGGTTTGTGTCCTCTGGACTTGAAAAGTAGTATTAGTGTACTCAGGGGTTCGAGTACTCTGCAGTTGAAAAGTAGTATTAGCGTACTCAGGGGCTCGAGTCCCCTGGAGTTGAATAGTATTATTACTGTACTCAGGGATTTGTGTCCTCTGGAGTTGAACAGTAGTATTAGTGTACTCTGGGGTTTGAGTCCTTTGGAGTTGAAAAATATTATTATTGTACTCAGGGGTTTGAGTCCTTGGAGTTGAAAAATAGTTATAGTGTACTCAGGGGTTCGAGTCATCTGGAGTTGAAAAGATGTATTAGTGTGCTCTGGGGTACGAGTCCTCTGGAGTTGAAAAATAGTATTAGTTTACTCAGGTGTTTGAGTCCTTTGGAGTTGTAAGGTAGTATGAGTGTACTCTGGGGCTTGCGTACCCTGGAGCTGAAATTTAGTATTAGTGTACTCAGGGGTTCGCGTCCTCTGGAGTTGCAAAGTAGTACAAGTGTACTCACGGGTATGAGTCCTGTGGAGTTGAAAAGTAGTATCAGTGTGCTCAGGGGTTTGAGACCACAGGAGTTGCATGTAGTATTCGTGTACTCAGGGGTTTGTTTCCCCTGGTGTTGAAAAGTAGTATTAGTGAACTCAGGGATTCGAGTCCTCTGGAATTGAAATGTAGTATTAGTGTACTCCGTGATTTGTGTCCTCTGGAGTTGAAAAGTAGTATTAGTGTACTCAGGGGTTTGAGTCCTCTGGATTTGCAAAGTAGTACTAGTGTACTCAGCGGTTTGAGACCCCCGGAGTTGAAATGTAGTATTAGTGTACTCAGGGATTTGAGTCCCCAGGAGTTGAAAAGTAGTATGAGTGTACTCAGGGGTTCGAGTCCTCTGGAGTTGAAAAATAGTATTAGTGTACTCAGGGGTTTGATTCGCTGGAGTTGAACATTAGTATTAGTGTGCTCAGGAGTTCTAGTCCTCTGGAGTTGAAAAGATGTATTAGTGTACTCAGGGGTTCGAGTCCTCTGGAGTTGAAAAGTTGGATTAGTGTACTCAGGGGTTTAATACCCCTGGAGTTGAAAAGTAGTATTAGTGTACTCAGGGGTTCGAGTCCTCTGGAGTTGAAAAATAGTATTTGTGTACCTAGGGTTTTGAGTCCTCTGGAGTTGAAAAGTAGTATTAGTGTACCCAGGGGTTTGAGCCCCCTGGAGTTGAAAAGTAGTATTAGTGTACTCAGGGGTTTGAGTCCTCTGGAGTTGAAAAGTAGTATTTTTGCACTCAGGGATTCGATTCCTCTGGTGTTGAAAATTAGTATTAGTGAACTCAGGGATTCGAGTCCTCTGGAATTGAAAAGTAGTATTAGTGTACTCCGTGATTTGTGTCCTCTGGAGTTGAAAAGTAGTATTAGTGTACTCAGGGGTTTGAGTCCTCTGGATTTGCAAAGTAGTACTAGTGTACTCAGCGGTTTGAGACCCCCGGAGTTGAAAAGTAGTATTAGTGTACTCAGGGGTTCGAGTCCACTGGAGTTGAAATGTAGTATGAGTGTACTCAGGGATTTGAGTCCCCTGGAGTTGAAAAGTACTTTTAGTGTACTCAGGGGATTGATTCCCCTGGAGTTGAAATGTTGTATTAGTGTACTCTGGGGTTCGATTCCTCAGGAGTTGAAAAGTAGTATTAGTGTACTCAGGGATTCGAATCCTCTGGAGTTGAAATGTTTTATTAGTGTACTCCGGGTTTTGAGTCCCCTGGAGTTGAAAATTTGTATTAGTGTACTCAGGGGTTCGAGTCCTCTGGTGTTGAAAAATAGTACTCGTCTACCCAGGGGTTTGAGTCCTCTGGCGTTGAAAAATTTGTATTTGTGTACGCAGGGGTTTGAGTCCCCTGGAGTTGAAAAGTAGTATTAGTGTACTCAGGGGTTTGAGTCCTCTGGAGATGAAAAGTAGTATTAGTGTACTCAGGGGTTTGTGTCCTCTGGACTTGAAAAGTAGTATTAGTGTACTCAGGGATTCGAGTACTCTGCAGTTGAAAAGTAGTATTAGCGTACTCAGGGGCTCGAGTCCCCTGGAGTTGAATAGTATTATTACTGTACTCAGGGATTTGTGTCCTCTGGAGTTGAACAGTAGTATTAGTGTACTCTGGGGTTTGAGTCCGCTGGAGTTGAAAAATATTATTATTGTACTTAGGGGTTTGAGTCCTTGGAGTTGAAAAATAGTTATAGTGTACTCAGGGGTTTGAGTCCTCTGGAGTTGAAAAGTAGTATTCGTGTACTCAGGGGTTTGATCCCCCTGGAGTTGAAAAGTAGTATTAGTGTACTCAGGGGTTCGAGTCATCTGGAGTTGAAAAGATGTATTAGTGTGCTCTGGGGTACGAGTCCTCTGGAGTTGAAAAATAGTATTAGTTTACTCAGGTGTTTGAGTCCTCTGGATTTGTAAGGTAGTATGAGTGTACTCTGGGGCTTGCGTACCCTGGAGCTGAAATTTAGTATTAGTGTACTCAGGGGTTCGCGTCCTCTGGAGTTGCAAAGTAGTACAAGTGTACTCACGGGTATGAGTCCTGTGGAGTTGAAAAGTAGTATCAGTGTGCTCAGGGGTTTGAGACCACAGGAGTTGCATGTAGTATTCGTGTACTCAGGGGTTTGTTTCCCCTGGTGTTGAAAAGTAGTATTAGTGTACTCAGGGATTTGAGTCCCCAGGAGTTGAAAAGTAGTATTATTGTACTCAGGGGTTCGAGTCCTCTGGAGTTGAAAAATAGTATTAGTGTACTCAGGGGTTTGATTCGCTGGAGTTGAACATTAGTATTAGTGTGCTCAGGAGTTCTAGTCCTCTGGAGTTGAAAAGATGTATTAGTGTACTCAGGGGTTCGAGTCCCCTGGAGTTGAAAAGTTGGATTAGTGTACTCAGGGGTTTAATACCCCTGGAGTTGAAAAGTAGTATTAGTGTACTCAGGGGTTCGAGTCCTCTGGATTTGAAAAATAGTATTTGTGTACCTAGGGTTTTGAGTCCTCTGGAGTTGAAAAGTAGTATTAGTGTACCCAGGGGTTTGAGCTGCCTGGAGTTGAAAAGTAGTATTAGTGTACTCAGGGGTTTGAGTCCTCTGGAGTTGAAAAGTAGTATTTTTGCACTCAGGGATTCGATTCCTCTGGTGTTGAAAAGTAGTATTAGTGAACTCAGGGATTCGAGTCCTCTGGAATTGAAATGTAGTATTAGTGTACTCCGTGATTTGTGTCCTCTGGAGTTGAAAAGTAGTATTAGTGTACTCAGGGGTTTGAGTCCTCTGGATTTGCAAAGTAGTACTAGTGTACTCAGCGGTTTGAGACCCCCGGAGTTGAAAAGTAGTATTACTGTACTCAGGGGTTCGAGTCCACTGGAGTTGAAATGTAGTATGAGTGTACTCAGGGATTTGAGTCCCCTGGAGTTGAAAAGTAGTTTTAGTGTACTCAGGGGTTTGATTCCCCTGGAGTTGAAATGTTGTATTAGTGTAATCTGGGGTTCTATTCCTCAGGAGTTGAAAAGTAGTATTAGTGTACTCAGGGATTCGAGTCCTCTGGAGTTGAAATGTTTTATTAGTGTACTCCGGGTTTTGAGTCCCCTGGAGTTGAAAATTTGTATTAGTGTACTCAGGGGTTCGAGTCCTCTGGTGTTGAAAAATAGTACTCGTGTACCCAGGGGTTTGAGTCCTCTGGCGTTGAAAAATTTGTATTTGTGTACGCAGGGGTTAGAGTCCCCTGGGGTTGAAAAGTAGTATTAGTGTACTCAGGGGTTTGAGTCCCCTGGAATTGAAAAGTAGTATTAGTGTACTCAGGCGCTCGAGTCCTCTGGAGTTGAAAGTAGTATTAGTGTACTCAGGGGTTTAATTCCCCTCGAGTTTAAAAGTAGTATTAGAGTACTCAGGAGTACTAGTCCTGTGGAGTTGAAAAGATGTATTAGTGTACTCAGGGGTTCGAGTCCTCTGGAGTTGAAAAATAGTATTTGTGTACCTAGGGGTTTGATCCCCCTGGAGTTGAAAAGTAGTATTAGTGTACTCAGGGGTTTGAGTCCACTGGAGATGAAAAGTAATATTTGTGCACTCAGGGGTTCGATTCCTCTGGTGTTGAAAATTAGTATTAGTGAACTCAGGGATTCGAGTCCTCTGGAATTGAAAAGTAGTATTAGTGTACTCCGTGATTTGTGTCCTCTGGAGTTGAAAAGTAGTATTAGTGTACTCAGGGGTTTGGGTCCTCTGGATTTGGAAAGTAGTACTAGTGTACTCAGGGGTTTGAGACCCCTGGAGTTGAAAAGTATTATTAGTGTACTCAGGGGTTCGATTCCTCTGGAGTTGAAATGTAGTATTAGTGTACTCAGGGATTTGAGTCCCCTGGAGTTGAAAAGTAGTTTTAGTGTACTCAGTCGTTTGGTTCCCCTGGATTTGAAACGTTGTATTAGTGTACTCTGGGGTTCGATTCCTCAGGAGTTGAAAAGTAGTATTAGTGTACTCAGGGATTCGAGTCCTCTGGAGTTGAAATGTTTTATTTGTGTACTCCGGGGTTTGAGTCCCCTGGAGTTGAAAAGTAGTATTTATGTACTCAGGGGTTCGAGTCCTCTGGAGTTGCAAAGTAGTATTAGTGCACTCTGGGGTTCGATTCCCCAAGAGTTGAAAAGTAGTATTAGTGTACTCAGGGATTCTAGCCCTCTGGAGTTGAAAAGTTTGATTAGTGTACTCCGGGGTTTGAGTCCCCTGGAGTTGAAAAGTAGTATTTGTGTACTCAGGGGTTCGTTTCCTCTGGAGTTGAAAAGTAGTATTAGAGTACTCAGGGGTTTGATTCCCCTGGGGTTGTAAAGTAGTATTAGTGTACTCAGGCGTTTGAGTCCCCTGGAGTTGAAAAGTAGTATTAGTGTACTGATGTGTTCGAGTCCTCTGGAGTTGAAAAATAGTATTAGTTTACTCAGGGGTTTGAGTCCCCTGCAGTTGAAAAGTCGTATTAGTGTCCTCAGGGTTTTGAGTCCCCTGCAGTTGAAAAGTCGTATTAGTGTACTCAGGGGTTCGAGTACTCTGGAGTTGAAAAGTAGTATTAGCGTACTCAGGGGCTCGAGTCCCCTGGAGTTGAATAGTATTATTACTGTACTCAGGGATTTGTGTCCTCTGGAGTTGAAAAGTAGTATTAGTGTACTCTGGGGTTTGAGTCCGCTGGAGTTGAAAAATATTATTATTGTACTTAGGGGTTTGAGTCCTCTGGATTTGAAAAATAGTTATAGTGTACTCAGGGGTTTGAGTCCTCTGGAGTTGAAAAGTAGCATTCGTGTAGTCAGGGGTTTGATCCCCCTGGAGTTGAAAAGTAGTATTAGTGTACTCAGGGGTTCGAGTCATCTGGAGTTGAAAAGATGTATTAGTGTGCTCTGGGGTACGAGTCCTCTGGAGTTGAAAAATAGTATTAGTTTACTCAGGTGTTTGAGTCCTCTGGAGTTGAAAGGTAGTATGAGTGTACTCTGGGGCTTGCGTACCCTGGAGCTGAAATTTAGTATTAGTGTACTCAGGGGTTCGCGTCCTCTGGAGTTGCAAAGTAGTACAAGTGTACTCACGGGTATGAGTCCTGTGGAGTTGAAAAGTAGTATCAGTGTGCTCAGCGGTTTGAGACCACAGGAGTTGCATGTAGTATTCGTGTACTCAGGGGTTTGTTTCCCCTTGTGTTGAAAAGTAGTATTAGTGTACTCAGGGATTTGAGTCCCCAGGAGTTGAAAAGTAGTATTATTGTACTCAGGGGTTCGAGTCCTCTGGAGTTGAAAAATAGTATTAGTGTACTCAGGGGTTTGATTCCCTGGAGTTGAACATTAGTATTAGTGTGCTCAGGAGTTCTAGTCCTCTGGAGTTGAAAAGATGTATTAGTGTAATCAGGGGTTCGAGTCCTCTGGAGTTGAAAAATAGTATCGTGTACTCAGGGGTTTGATTCCCCTGGATTAGAACATTAGTATTAGTGTGCTCAGGAGTTCTAGTCCTCTGGAGTTGAAAAGATGTATTAGTGTACTCAGGGGTTCGAGTCCCCTGGAGTTGAAAAGTGGTGTTAGTGTACTCAGGGGTTTGAGTCCCCTGGAATTGAAAAGTAGTATTAGTGTACTCAGGGGTTCGAGTCCTCTGGAGTTGAAAAGTTGGATTAGTGTACTCAGGGGTTTAATACCCCTGGAGTTGAAAAGTAGTATTAGTGTTCTCAGGGGTTCGAGTCCTCTGGAGTTGAAAAATAGTATTTGTGTACCTAGGGTTTTGAGTCATCTGGAGTTGAAAAGATGTATTAGTGTGCTCTGGGGTACGAGTCCTCTGGAGTTGAAAAATAGTATTAGTTTACTCAGGTGTTTGAGTCCTCTGGAGTTGTAAGGTAGTATGAGTGTACTCTGGGGCTTGCGTACCCTGGAGCTGAAATTTAGTATTGGTGTACTCAGGGGTTCGCGTCCTCTGGAGTTGCAAAGTAGTACAAGTGTACTCACGGGTATGAGTCCTGTGGAGTTGAAAAGTAGTATCAGTGTGCTCAGGGGTTTGAGACCACAGGAGTTGCATGTAGTATTAGTGTACTCAGGGGTTTGAGTCCTCTGGATTTGCAAAGTAGTACTAGTGTACTCAGCGGTTTGAGACCCCCGGAGTTGAAAAGTAGTATTACTGTACTCAGGGGTTCGAGTCCACTGGAGTTGAAATGTAGTATGAGTGTACTCAGGGATTTGAGTCCCCTGGAGTTGAAAAGTAGTTTTAGTGTACTCAGGGGTTTGATTCCCCTGGAGTTGAAATGTTGTATTAGTGTAATCTGGGGTTCTATTCCTCAGGAGTTGAAAAGTAGTATTAGTGTACTCAGGGATTCGAGTCCTCTGGAGTTGAAATGTTTTATTAGTGTACTCCGGGTTTTGAGTCCCCTGGAGTTGAAAATTTGTATTAGTGTACTCAGGGGTTCGAGTCCTCTGGTGTTGAAAAATAGTACTCGTGTACCCAGGGGTTTGAGTCCTCTGGCGTTGAAAAATTTGTATTTGTGTACGCAGGGGTTAGAGTCCCCTGGGGTTGAAAAGTAGTATTAGTGTACTCAGGGGTTTGAGTCCCCTGGAATTGAAAAGTAGTATTAGTGTACTCAGGCGCTCGAGTCCTCTGGAGTTGAAAGTAGTATTAGTGTACTCAGGGGTTTAATTCCCCTCGAGTTTAAAAGTAGTATTAGAGTACTCAGGAGTACTAGTCCTGTGGAGTTGAAAAGATGTATTAGTGTACTCAGGGGTTCGAGTCCTCTGGAGTTGAAAAATAGTATTTGTGTACCTAGGGGTTTGATCCCCCTGGAGTTGAAAAGTAGTATTAGTGTACTCAGGGGTTTGAGTCCACTGGAGATGAAAAGTAATATTTGTGCACTCAGGGGTTCGATTCCTCTGGTGTTGAAAATTAGTATTAGTGAACTCAGGGATTCGAGTCCTCTGGAATTGAAAAGTAGTATTAGTGTACTCCGTGATTTGTGTCCTCTGGAGTTGAAAAGTAGTATTAGTGTACTCAGGGGTTTGGGTCCTCTGGATTTGGAAAGTAGTACTAGTGTACTCAGGGGTTTGAGACCCCTGGAGTTGAAAAGTATTATTAGTGTACTCAGGGGTTCGATTCCTCTGGAGTTGAAATGTAGTATTAGTGTACTCAGGGATTTGAGTCCCCTGGAGTTGAAAAGTAGTTTTAGTGTACTCAGTCGTTTGGTTCCCCTGGATTTGAAACGTTGTATTAGTGTACTCTGGGGTTCGATTCCTCAGGAGTTGAAAAGTAGTATTAGTGTACTCAGGGATTCGAGTCCTCTGGAGTTGAAATGTTTTATTTGTGTACTCCGGGGTTTGAGTCCCCTGGAGTTGAAAAGTAGTATTTATGTACTCAGGGGTTCGAGTCCTCTGGAGTTGCAAAGTAGTATTAGTGCACTCTGGGGTTCGATTCCCCAAGAGTTGAAAAGTAGTATTAGTGTACTCAGGGATTCTAGCCCTCTGGAGTTGAAAAGTTTGATTAGTGTACTCCGGGGTTTGAGTCCCCTGGAGTTGAAAAGTAGTATTTGTGTACTCAGGGGTTCGTTTCCTCTGGAGTTGAAAAGTAGTATTAGAGTACTCAGGGGTTTGATTCCCCTGGGGTTGTAAAGTAGTATTAGTGTACTCAGGCGTTTGAGTCCCCTGGAGTTGAAAAGTAGTATTAGTGTACTGATGTGTTCGAGTCCTCTGGAGTTGAAAAATAGTATTAGTTTACTCAGGGGTTTGAGTCCCCTGCAGTTGAAAAGTCGTATTAGTGTCCTCAGGGTTTTGAGTCCCCTGCAGTTGAAAAGTCGTATTAGTGTACTCAGGGGTTCGAGTACTCTGGAGTTGAAAAGTAGTATTAGCGTACTCAGGGGCTCGAGTCCCCTGGAGTTGAATAGTATTATTACTGTACTCAGGGATTTGTGTCCTCTGGAGTTGAAAAGTAGTATTAGTGTACTCTGGGGTTTGAGTCCGCTGGAGTTGAAAAATATTATTATTGTACTTAGGGGTTTGAGTCCTCTGGATTTGAAAAATAGTTATAGTGTACTCAGGGGTTTGAGTCCTCTGGAGTTGAAAAGTAGCATTCGTGTAGTCAGGGGTTTGATCCCCCTGGAGTTGAAAAGTAGTATTAGTGTACTCAGGGGTTCGAGTCATCTGGAGTTGAAAAGATGTATTAGTGTGCTCTGGGGTACGAGTCCTCTGGAGTTGAAAAATAGTATTAGTTTACTCAGGTGTTTGAGTCCTCTGGAGTTGAAAGGTAGTATGAGTGTACTCTGGGGCTTGCGTACCCTGGAGCTGAAATTTAGTATTAGTGTACTCAGGGGTTCGCGTCCTCTGGAGTTGCAAAGTAGTACAAGTGTACTCACGGGTATGAGTCCTGTGGAGTTGAAAAGTAGTATCAGTGTGCTCAGCGGTTTGAGACCACAGGAGTTGCATGTAGTATTCGTGTACTCAGGGGTTTGTTTCCCCTTGTGTTGAAAAGTAGTATTAGTGTACTCAGGGATTTGAGTCCCCAGGAGTTGAAAAGTAGTATTATTGTACTCAGGGGTTCGAGTCCTCTGGAGTTGAAAAATAGTATTAGTGTACTCAGGGGTTTGATTCCCTGGAGTTGAACATTAGTATTAGTGTGCTCAGGAGTTCTAGTCCTCTGGAGTTGAAAAGATGTATTAGTGTAATCAGGGGTTCGAGTCCTCTGGAGTTGAAAAATAGTATCGTGTACTCAGGGGTTTGATTCCCCTTGATTAGAACATTAGTATTAGTGTGCTCAGGAGTTCTAGTCCTCTGGAGTTGAAAAGATGTATTAGTGTACTCAGGGGTTCGAGTCCCCTGGAGTTGAAAAGTGGTGTTAGTGTACTCAGGGGTTTGAGTCCCCTGGAATTGAAAAGTAGTATTAGTGTACTCAGGGGTTCGAGTCCTCTGGAGTTGAAAAGTTGGATTAGTGTACTCAGGGGTTTAATACCCCTGGAGTTGAAAAGTAGTATTAGTGTTCTCAGGGGTTCGAGTCCTCTGGAGTTGAAAAATAGTATTTGTGTACCTAGGGTTTTGAGTCATCTGGAGTTGAAAAGATGTATTAGTGTGCTCTGGGGTACGAGTCCTCTGGAGTTGAAAAATAGTATTAGTTTACTCAGGTGTTTGAGTCCTCTGGAGTTGTAAGGTAGTATGAGTGTACTCTGGGGCTTGCGTACCCTGGAGCTGAAATTTAGTATTGGTGTACTCAGGGGTTCGCGTCCTCTGGAGTTGCAAAGTAGTACAAGTGTACTCACGGGTATGAGTCCTGTGGAGTTGAAAAGTAGTATCAGTGTGCTCAGGGGTTTGAGACCACAGGAGTTGCATGTAGTATTCGTGTACTCAGGGGTTTGTTTCCCCTGGTGTTGAAAAGTAGTATTAGTGTACTCAGGGATTTGAGTCCCCAGGAGTTGAAAAGTAGTATTATTGTACTCAGGGGTTCGAGTCCTCTGGAGTTGAAAAATAGTATTAGTGTACTCAGGGGTTTGATTCGCTGGAGTTGAACATTAGTATTAGTGTGCTCCGGAGTTCTAGTCCTCTGGAGTTGATAAGATGTATTAGTGTACTCAGGGGTTCGAGTCCCCTGGAGTTGAAAAGTTGGATTAGTGTACTCAGGGGTTTAATACCCCTGGAGTTGAAAAGTAGTATTAGTGTACTCAGGGGTTCGAGTCCTCTGGATTTGAAAAATAGTATTTGTGTACCTAGGGTTTTGAGTCCTCTGGAGTTGAAAAGTAGTATTAGTGTACCCAGGGGTTTGAGCTGCCTGGAGTTGAAAAGTAGTATTAGTGTACTCAGGGGTTTGAGTCCTCTGGAGTTGAAAAGTAGTATTTTTGCACTCAGGGATTCGATTCCTCTGGTGTTGAAAAGTAGTATTAGTGAACTCAGGGATTCGAGTCCTCTGGAATTGAAATGTAGTATTAGTGTACTCCGTGATTTGTGTCCTCTGGAGTTGAAAAGTAGTATTAGTGTACTCAGGGGTTTGAGTCCTCTGGATTTGCAAAGTAGTACTAGTGTACTCAGCGGTTTGCGACCCCCGGAGTTGAAAAGTAGTATTAGTGTACTCAGGGGTTCGAGTCCACTGGAGTTGAAATGTAGTATGAGTGTACTCAGGGGTTTGATTCCCCTGGAGTTGAAATGTTGTATTAGTGTACTCTGGTGTTCGATTCCTCAGGAGTTGAAAAGTAGTATTAGTGTACTCAGGGATTCGAGTCCTCTGGAGTTGAAATGTTTTATTAGTGTACTCCGGGTTTTGAGTCCCCTGGAGTTGAAAATTTGTATTAGTGTACTCAGGGGTTCGAGTCCTCTGGTGTTGAAAAATAGTACTCGTGTACCAAGGGGTTTGAGTCCTTTCGCGTTGAAAAATTTGTATTTGTGTACGCAGGGGTTAGAGTCCCCTGGGGTTGAAAAGTAGTATTAGTGTACTCAGGGGTTTGAGTCCCCTGGAATTGAAAAGTAGTATTAGTGTACTCAGGCGCTCGAGTCCTCTGGAGTTGAAAAGTTGTATTAGTGTACTCAGGGGTTTAATTCCCCTGGAGTTGAAAAGTAGTATTAGATTACTCAGGAGTACTAGTCCTGTGGAGTTGAAAAGATGTATTAGTGTACTCAGGGGTTCGAGTCCTCTGGAGTTGAAAAATAGTATTTGTGTACCTAGGGGTTTGAGCCCCCTGGAGTTGAAAAGTAGTGTTAGTGTACTCAGGGGTTTGAGTCCTCTGGAGATGAAAAGTAATATTTGTGCACTCAGGTGTTCGATTCCTCTGGTGTTGAAAAGTAGTAATAGTGAACTCAGGGATTCGAGTCCTCTGGAATTGAAAAGTAGTATTAGTGTACTCCGTGATTTGTGTCCTCTGGAGTTGAAAAGTAGTATTAGTGTACTCAGGGGTTTGAGTCCTCGGGAGTTGAAATGTAGTATTAGTGTACTCAGGGATTTGAGTCCCCTGGAGTTGAAAAGAAGTATTATTGTACTCAGGGTTTTGAGTCCCCTGGAGTTGAAGAGTAGTATTATTTTACTGGGGGTTTCGAGTCCTCTGGATTTGGAAAGTAGTCCTAGTGTACTCAGGCGTTTGAGACACCTGGACTTGAAAAGTAGTATTAGTGTACTCAGGGGTTCGAGTCCTCTGGAGTTGAAATGTAGTATTAGTGTACTCAGGGATTTGAGTCCCCTGGAGTTGAAAAGTAGTTTTAGTGTACTCAGTCGTTTGGTTCCCCTGGATTTGAAACGTTGTATTAGTGTACTCTGGGGTTCGATTCCTCAGGAGTTGAAAAGTAGTATTAGTGTACTCAGGGATTCGAGTCCTCTGGAGTTGAAATGTTTTATTTGTGTACTCCGGGGTTTGAGTCCCCTGGAGTTGAAAAGTAGTATTTATGTACTCAGGGGTTCGAGTCCTCTGGAGTTGCAAAGTAGTATTAGAGTACTCAGGGTTTTGAGTCCTGTGGAGTTGTAAAGTAGTATTAGTGTTCTCAGGCGTTTGAGTCCCCTGGAGTTGAAAAGTAGTATTAGTGTACTGATGTGTTCGAGTCCTCTGGAGTTGAAAAATAGTATTAGTTTACTCAGGGGTTTGAGTCCCCTGCAGTTGAAAAGTCGCATTAGTGTACTCAGGGTTTTGAGTCCCCTGCAGTTGAAAAGTCGTTTTAGTGTACTCAGGGGTTTGAGTCCTCTGGAGTTGAAAAGTAGTATTAGTTTACTCAGGGGTTTGAGTCCCCTGGAGTTTAAAAGTAGTTTTAGTGTACTCTGGGGTTCGATTCCTCAGGAGTTGAAAAGTAGTATTAGTGTACTAAGGGGTTTGAGTCCCCTGGAGTTGAAAAATAGTATTGTTGTACTCAGGGATTTGAGTTACCTGGAGTTGAAAAGTAGTATTTGTGCACTCCAGGTTTCGAGCTCTTTGTTGTTCAAAAGTAGTATTAGTGTACTCAGGGGTTCGAGTCCTCTGGAGGTGAAAATTAGTATTAGTGTACTCAGGGGTTCGAGTCCTCTGGAGTTGAAAAGTAGTATTAGTGTACTAAGGGGTTTGAGTCCTCTGGAGTTAAAAAGTAGTATTAGTGTACTCAGGGGTTTGAGTACTCTGGAGTTAAAAAGTAGTATTAGTGTACTCAGGGGTTTGTGTCCCCTGGAGTTGAAAAGTAATATTTGTGTACTCAGGGGTTCGAGTCCTCTTGAGTTGAAAAGTAATATCAGTGTACTCAGGGGTTCGAGTCCTCTGGAGTTGAAAAGTAGTATTAGTGTCTCAGGGGTTTGAGTCCTCTGGATTTTAACAGTAGTATTAGTGTACTTAGGGGTTTGAGTCCCCTGGAGTTGAAAAGTAGTATTAGTGTACGCGGGGTTCGAGTCCACGGAGTTGAAAAGTACTATTAGTGTACTCAGTGCTTTGAGTCACCTGGAGTTGAAATGTAGTATTGGTGTACTCAGGGGTTTGAGTCCCCTGGAGTTGAAAAGTAGTATTAGTGTACTCAGGGGTTTGAGTCCTCTGGAGATGAAAAGTAGTATTAGTGTACTCAGGGGTTTGTGTCCTCTGGACTTGAAAAGTAGTATTAGTGTACTCAGGGGTTCGAGTACTCTGCAGTTGAAAAGTAGTATTAGCGTACTCAGGGGCTCGAGTCCCCTGCAGTTGAATAGTATTATTACTGTACTCAGGGATTTGTGTCCTCTGGAGTTGAACAGTAGTATTAGTGTACTCTGGGGTTTGAGTCCGCTGGAGTTGAAAAATATTATTATTGTACTTAGGGGTTTGAGTCCTTGGAGTTGAAAAATAGTTATAGTGTACTCAGGGGTTTGAGTCCTCTGGAGTTGAAAAGTAGTATTCGTGTACTCAGGGGTTTGATCCCCCTGGAGTTGAAAAGTAGTATTAGTGTTCTCAGGGGTTTGAGTCCTCTGGAGTTGAAAAATAGTATTTGTGTACCTAGGGTTTTGAGTCATCTGGAGTTGAAAAGATGTATTAGTGTGCTCTGGGGTACGAGTCCTCTGGAGTTGAAAAATAGTATTAGTTTACTCAGGTGTTTGAGTCCTCTGGAGTTGTAAGGTAGTATGAGTGTACTCTGGGGCTTGCGTACCCTGGAGCTGAAATTTAGTATTAGTGTACTCAGGGGTTCGCGTCCTCTGGAGTTGCAAAGTAGTACAAGTGTACTCACGGGTATGAGTCCTGTGGAGTTGAAAAGTAGTATCAGTGTGCTCAGGGGTTTGAGACCACAGGAGTTGCATGTAGTATTCGTGTACTCAGGGGTTTGTTTCCCCTGGTGTTGAAAAGTAGTATTAGTGTACTCAGGGATTTGAGTCCCCAGGAGTTGAAAAGTAGTATTATTGTACTCAGGGGTTCGAGTCCTCTGGAGTTGAAAAATAGTATTAGTGTACTCAGGGGTTTGATTCGCTGGAGTTGAACATTAGTATTAGTGTGCTCCGGAGTTCTAGTCCTCTGGAGTTGATAAGATGTATTAGTGTACTCAGGGGTTCGAATCCCCTGGAGTTGAAAAGTTGGATTAGTGTACTCAGGGGTTTAATACCCCTGGAGTTGAAAAGTAGTATTAGTGTACTCAGGGGTTCGAGTCCTCTGGATTTGAAAAATAGTATTTGTGTACCTAGGGTTTTGAGTCCTCTGGAGTTGAAAAGTAGTATTAGTGTACCCAGGGGTTTGAGCTGCCTGGAGTTGAAAAGTAGTATTAGTGTACTCAGGGGTTTGAGTCCTCTGGAGTTGAAAAGTAGTATTTTTGCACTCAGGGATTCGATTCCTCTGGTGTTGAAAAGTAGTATTAGTGAACTCAGGGATTCGAGTCCTCTGGAATTGAAATGTAGTATTAGTGTACTCCGTGATTTGTGTCCTCTGGAGTTGAAAAGTAGTATTAGTGTACTCAGGGGTTTGAGTCCTCTGGATTTGCAAAGTAGTACTAGTGTACTCAGCGGTTTGAGACCCCCGGAGTTGAAAAGTAGTATTAGTGTACTCAGGGGTTCGAGTCCACTGGAGTTGAAATGTAGTATGAGTGTACTCAGGGATTTGAGTCCCCTGGAGTTGAAAAGTAGTTTTAGTGTACTCAGGGGTTTGATTCCCCTGGAGTTGAAATGTTGTATTAGTGTACTCTGGGGTTCGATTCCTCAGGAGTTGAAAAGTAGTATTAGTGTACTCAGGGATTCGAGTCCTCTGGAGTTGAAATGTTTTATTAGTGTACTCCGGGTTTTGAGTCCCCTGGAGTTGAAAATTTGTATTAGTGTACTCAGGGGTTCGAGTCCTCTGGTGTTGAAAAATAGTACTCGTGTACCAAGGGGTTTGAGTCCTTTCGCGTTGAAAAATTTGTATTTGTGTACGCAGGGGTTAGAGTCCCCTGGGGTTGAAAAGTAGTATTAGTGTACTCAGGGGTTTGAGTCCCCTGGAATTGAAAAGTAGTATTAGTGTACTCAGGCGCTCGAGTCCTCTGGAGTTGAAAAGTTGTATTAGTGTACTCAGGGGTTTAATTCCCCTGGAGTTGAAAAGTAGTATTAGATTACTCAGGAGTACTAGTCCTGTGGAGTTGAAAAGATGTATTAGTGTACTCAGGGGTTCGAGTCCTCTGGAGTTGAAAAATAGTATTTGTGTACCTAGGGGTTTGAGCCCCCTGGAGTTGAAAAGTAGTGTTAGTGTACTCAGGGGTTTGAGTCCTCTGGAGATGAAAAGTAATATTTGTGCACTCAGGTGTTCGATTCCTCTGGTGTTGAAAAGTAGTAATAGTGAACTCAGGGATTCGAGTCCTCTGGAATTGAAAAGTAGTATTAGTGTACTCCGTGATTTGTGTCCTCTGGAGTTGAAAAGTAGTATTAGTGTACTCAGGGGTTTGAGTCCTCGGGAGTTGAAATGTAGTATTAGTGTACTCAGGGATTTGAGTCCCCTGGAGTTGAAAAGAAGTATTATTGTACTCAGGGTTTTGAGTCCCCTGGAGTTGAAGAGTAGTATTATTTTACTGGGGGTTTCGAGTCCTCTGGATTTGGAAAGTAGTCCTAGTGTACTCAGGCGTTTGAGACACCTGGACTTGAAAAGTAGTATTAGTGTACTCAGGGGTTCGAGTCCTCTGGAGTTGAAATGTAGTATTAGTGTACTCAGGGATTTGAGTCCCCTGGAGTTGAAAAGTAGTTTTAGTGTACTCAGCCGTTTGGTTCCCCTGGATTTGAAACGTTGTATTAGTGTACTCTGGGGTTCGATTCCTCAGGAGTTGAAAAGTAGTATTAGTGTACTCAGGGATTCGAGTCCTCTGGAGTTGAAATGTTTTATTTGTGTACTCCGGGGTTTGAGTCCCCTGGAGTTGAAAAGTAGTATTTATGTACTCAGGGGTTCGAGTCCTCTGGAGTTGCAAAGTAGTATTAGAGTACTCAGGGTTTTGAGTCCTGTGGAGTTGTAAAGTAGTATTAGTGTTCTCAGGCGTTTGAGTCCCCTGGAGTTGAAAAGTAGTATTAGTGTACTGATGTGTTCGAGTCCTCTGGAGTTGAAAAATAGTATTAGTTTACTCAGGGGTTTGAGTCCCCTGCAGTTGAAAAGTCGCATTAGTGTACTCAGGGTTTTGAGTCCCCTGCAGTTGAAAAGTCGTTTTAGTGTACTCAGGGGTTTGAGTCCTCTGGAGTTGAAAAGTAGTATTAGTTTACTCAGGGGTTTGAGTCCCCTGGAGTTTAAAAGTAGTTTTAGTGTACTCTGGGGTTCGATTCCTCAGGAGTTGAAAAGTAGTATTAGTGTACTAAGGGGTTTGAGTCCCCTGGAGTTGAAAAATAGTATTGTTGTACTCAGGGATTTGAGTTACCTGGAGTTGAAAAGTAGTATTTGTGCACTCCAGGTTTCGAGCTCTTTGTTGTTCAAAAGTAGTATTAGTGTACTCAGGGGTTCGAGTCCTCTGGAGGTGAAAATTAGTATTAGTGTACTCAGGGGTTCGAGTCCTCTGGAGTTGAAAAGTAGTATTAGTGTACTAAGGGGTTTGAGTCCTCTGGAGTTAAAAAGTAGTATTAGTGTACTCAGGGGTTTGAGTACTCTGGAGTTAAAAAGTAGTATTAGTGTACTCAGGGGTTTGTGTCCCCTGGAGTTGAAAAGTAATATTCGTGTACTCAGGGGTTTGAGTCCTCTTGAGTTGAAAAGTAATATCAGTGTACTCAGGGGTTCGAGTCCTCTGGAGTTGAAAAGTAGTATTAGTGTCTCAGGGGTTTGAGTCCTCTGGATTTTAACAGTAGTATTAGTGTACTTAGGGGTTTGAGTCCCCTGGAGTTGAAAAGTAGTATTAGTGTACGCGGGGTTCGAGTCCACGGAGTTGAAAAGTACTATTAGTGTACTCAGTGCTTTGAGTCACCTGGAGTTGAAATGTAGTATTGGTGTACTCAGGGGTTTGAGTCCCCTGGAGTTGAAAAGTAGTATTAGTGTACTCAGGGGTTTGAGTCCTCTGGAGATGAAAAGTAGTATTAGTGTACTCAGGGGTTTGTGTCCTCTGGACTTGAAAAGTAGTATTAGTGTACTCAGGGGTTCGAGTACTCTGCAGTTGAAAAGTAGTATTAGCGTACTCAGGGGCTCGAGTCCCCTGGAGTTGAATAGTATTATTACTGTACTCAGGGATTTGTGTCCTCTGGAGTTGAAAAGTAGTATTAGTGTACTCTGGGGTTTGAGTCCGCTGGAGTTGAAAAATATTATTATTGTACTTAGGGGTTTGAGTCCTTGGAGTTGAAAAATAGTTATAGTGTACTCAGGGGTTTGAGTCCTCTGGAGTTGAAAAGTAGTATTCGTGTACTCAGGGGTTTGATCCCCCTGGAGTTGAAAAGTAGTATTAGTGTACTCAGGGGTTCGAGTCATCTGGAGTTGAAAAGTAATATTTGTGTACTCAGGGGTTCGAGTCCTCTTGAGTTGAAAAGTAATATCAGTGTACTCAGGGGTTCGAGTCCTCTGGAGTTGAAAAGTAGTATTAGTGTCTCAGGGGTTTGAGTCCTCTGGATTTTAACAGTAGTATTAGTGTACTTAGGGGTTTGAGTCCCCTGGAGTTGAAAAGTAGTATTAGTGTACGCGGGGTTCGAGTCCACGGAGTTGAAAAGTACTATTAGTGTACTCAGTGCTTTGAGTCACCTGGAGTTGAAATGTAGTATTGGTGTACTCAGGGGTTTGAGTCCCCTGGAGTTGAAAAGTAGTATTAGTGTACTCAGGGGTTTGAGTCCTCTGGAGATGAAAAGTAGTATTAGTGTACTCAGGGGTTTGTGTCCTCTGGACTTGAAAAGTAGTATTAGTGTACTCAGGGGTTCGAGTACTCTGCAGTTGAAAAGTAGTATTAGCGTACTCAGGGGCTCGAGTCCCCTGCAGTTGAATAGTATTATTACTGTACTCAGGGATTTGTGTCCTCTGGAGTTGAACAGTAGTATTAGTGTACTCTGGGGTTTGAGTCCGCTGGAGTTGAAAAATATTATTATTGTACTTAGGGGTTTGAGTCCTTGGAGTTGAAAAATAGTTATAGTGTACTCAGGGGTTTGAGTCCTCTGGAGTTGAAAAGTAGTATTCGTGTACTCAGGGGTTTGATCCCCCTGGAGTTGAAAAGTAGTATTAGTGTTCTCAGGGGTTCGAGTCCTCTGGAGTTGAAAAATAGTATTTGTGTACCTAGGGTTTTGAGTCATCTGGAGTTGAAAAGATGTATTAGTGTGCTCTGGGGTACGAGTCCTCTGGAGTTGAAAAATAGTATTAGTTTACTCAGGTGTTTGAGTCCTCTGGAGTTGTAAGGTAGTATGAGTGTACTCTGGGGCTTGCGTACCCTGGAGCTGAAATTTAGTATTAGTGTACTCAGGGGTTCGCGTCTCTGGAGTTGCAAAGTAGTACAAGTGTACTCACGGGTATGAGTCCTGTGGAGTTGAAAAGTAGTATCAGTGTGCTCAGGGGTTTGAGACCACAGGAGTTGCATGTAGTATTCGTGTACTCAGGGGTTTGTTTCCCCTGGTGTTGAAAAGTAGTATTAGTGTACTCAGGGATTTGAGTCCCCAGGAGTTGAAAAGTAGTATTATTGTACTCAGGGGTTCGAGTCCTCTGGAGTTGAAAAATAGTATTAGTGTACTCAGGGGTTTGATTCGCTGGAGTTGAACATTAGTATTAGTGTGCTCCGGAGTTCTAGTCCTCTGGAGTTGATAAGATGTATTAGTGTACTCAGGGGTTCGAATCCCCTGGAGTTGAAAAGTTGGATTAGTGTACTCAGGGGTTTAATACCCCTGGAGTTGAAAAGTAGTATTAGTGTACTCAGGGGTTCGAGTCCTCTGGATTTGAAAAATAGTATTTGTGTACCTAGGGTTTTGAGTCCTCTGGAGTTGAAAAGTAGTATTAGTGTACCCAGGGGTTTGAGCTGCCTGGAGTTGAAAAGTAGTATTAGTGTACTCAGGGGTTTGAGTCCTCTGGAGTTGAAAAGTAGTATTTTTGCACTCAGGGATTCGATTCCTCTGGTGTTGAAAAGTAGTATTAGTGAACTCAGGGATTCGAGTCCTCTGGAATTGAAATGTAGTATTAGTGTACTCCGTGATTTGTGTCCTCTGGAGTTGAAAAGTAGTATTAGTGTACTCAGGGGTTTGAGTCCTCTGGATTTGCAAAGTAGTACTAGTGTACTCAGCGGTTTGAGACCCCCGGAGTTGAAAAGTAGTATTAGTGTACTCAGGGGTTCGAGTCCACTGGAGTTGAAATGTAGTATGAGTGTACTCAGGGATTTGAGTCCCCTGGAGTTGAAAAGTAGTTTTAGTGTACTCAGGGGTTTGATTCCCCTGGAGTTGAAATGTTGTATTAGTGTACTCTGGGGTTCGATTCCTCAGGAGTTGAAAAGTAGTATTAGTGTACTCAGGGATTCGAGTCCTCTGGAGTTGAAATGTTTTATTAGTGTACTCCGGGTTTTGAGTCCCCTGGAGTTGAAAATTTGTATTAGTGTACTCAGGGGTTCGAGTCCTCTGGTGTTGAAAAATAGTACTCGTGTACCAAGGGGTTTGAGTCCTTTCGCGTTGAAAAATTTGTATTTGTGTACGCAGGGGTTAGAGTCCCCTGGGGTTGAAAAGTAGTATTAGTGTACTCAGGGGTTTGAGTCCCCTGGAATTGAAAAGTAGTATTAGTGTACTCAGGCGCTCGAGTCCTCTGGAGTTGAAAAGTTGTATTAGTGTACTCAGGGGTTTAATTCCCCTGGAGTTGAAAAGTAGTATTAGATTACTCAGGAGTACTAGTCCTGTGGAGTTGAAAAGATGTATTAGTGTACTCAGGGGTTCGAGTCCTCTGGAGTTGAAAAATAGTATTTGTGTACCTAGGGGTTTGAGCCCCCTGGAGTTGAAAAGTAGTGTTAGTGTACTCAGGGGTTTGAGTCCTCTGGAGATGAAAAGTAATATTTGTGCACTCAGGTGTTCGATTCCTCTGGTGTTGAAAAGTAGTAATAGTGAACTCAGGGATTCGAGTCCTCTGGAATTGAAAAGTAGTATTAGTGTACTCCGTGATTTGTGTCCTCTGGAGTTGAAAAGTAGTATTAGTGTACTCAGGGGTTTGAGTCCTCGGGAGTTGAAATGTAGTATTAGTGTACTCAGGGATTTGAGTCCCCTGGAGTTGAAAAGAAGTATTATTGTACTCAGGGTTTTGAGTCCCCTGGAGTTGAAGAGTAGTATTATTTTACTGGGGGTTTCGAGTCCTCTGGATTTGGAAAGTAGTCCTAGTGTACTCAGGCGTTTGAGACACCTGGACTTGAAAAGTAGTATTAGTGTACTCAGGGGTTCGAGTCCTCTGGAGTTGAAATGTAGTATTAGTGTACTCAGGGATTTGAGTCCCCTGGAGTTGAAAAGTAGTTTTAGTGTACTCAGCCGTTTGGTTCCCCTGGATTTGAAACGTTGTATTAGTGTACTCTGGGGTTCGATTCCTCAGGAGTTGAAAAGTAGTATTAGTGTACTCAGGGATTCGA
The DNA here is from genome assembly GCA_026770705.1 of Isurus oxyrinchus. NCBI lineage: Eukaryota > Metazoa > Chordata > Chondrichthyes > Lamniformes > Lamnidae > Isurus > Isurus oxyrinchus. The sequence goes on from JANJGN010000233.1 coordinate 523,839, forward strand.
GTCCTCTGGAGTTGAAATGTTTTATTTGTGTACTCCGGGGTTTGAGTCCCCTGGAGTTGAAAAGTAGTATTTATGTACTCAGGGGTTCGAGTCCTCTGGAGTTGCAAAGTAGTATTAGAGTACTCAGGGTTTTGAGTCCTGTGGAGTTGTAAAGTAGTATTAGTGTTCTCAGGCGTTTGAGTCCCCTGGAGTTGAAAAGTAGTATTAGTGTACTGATGTGTTCGAGTCCTCTGGAGTTGAAAAATAGTATTAGTTTACTCAGGGGTTTGAGTCCCCTGCAGTTGAAAAGTCGCATTAGTGTACTCAGGGTTTTGAGTCCCCTGCAGTTGAAAAGTCGTTTTAGTGTACTCAGGGGTTTGAGTCCTCTGGAGTTGAAAAGTAGTATTAGTTTACTCAGGGGTTTGAGTCCCCTGGAGTTTAAAAGTAGTTTTAGTGTACTCTGGGGTTCGATTCCTCAGGAGTTGAAAAGTAGTATTAGTGTACTAAGGGGTTTGAGTCCCCTGGAGTTGAAAAATAGTATTGTTGTACTCAGGGATTTGAGTTACCTGGAGTTGAAAAGTAGTATTTGTGCACTCCAGGTTTCGAGCTCTTTGTTGTTCAAAAGTAGTATTAGTGTACTCAGGGGTTCGAGTCCTCTGGAGGTGAAAATTAGTATTAGTGTACTCAGGGGTTCGAGTCCTCTGGAGTTGAAAAGTAGTATTAGTGTACTAAGGGGTTTGAGTCCTCTGGAGTTAAAAAGTAGTATTAGTGTACTCAGGGGTTTGAGTACTCTGGAGTTAAAAAGTAGTATTAGTGTACTCAGGGGTTTGTGTCCCCTGGAGTTGAAAAGTAATATTCGTGTACTCAGGGGTTTGAGTCCTCTTGAGTTGAAAAGTAATATCAGTGTACTCAGGGGTTCGAGTCCTCTGGAGTTGAAAAGTAGTATTAGTGTCTCAGGGGTTTGAGTCCTCTGGATTTTAACAGTAGTATTAGTGTACTTAGGGGTTTGAGTCCCCTGGAGTTGAAAAGTAGTATTAGTGTACGCGGGGTTCGAGTCCACGGAGTTGAAAAGTACTATTAGTGTACTCAGTGCTTTGAGTCACCTGGAGTTGAAATGTAGTATTGGTGTACTCAGGGGGTTGAGTCCCCTGGAGTTGAAAAGTAGTATTAGTGTACTCAGGGGTTTGAGTCCTCTGGAGATGAAAAGTAGTATTAGTGTACTCAAGGGTTTGTGTCCTCTGGACTTGAAAAGTAGTATTAGTGTACTCAGGGGTTCGAGTACTCTGCAGTTGAAAAGTAGTATTAGCGTACTCAGGGGCTCGAGTCCCCTGGAGTTGAATAGTATTATTACTGTACTCAGGGATTTGTGTCCTCTGGAGTTGAAAAGTAGTATTAGTGTACTCTGGGGTTTGAGTCCGCTGGAGTTGAAAAATATTATTATTGTACTTAGGGGTTTGAGTCCTTGGAGTTGAAAAATAGTTATAGTGTACTCAGGGGTTTGAGTCCTCTGGAGTTGAAAAGTAGTATTCGTGTACTCAGGGGTTTGATCCCCCTGGAGTTGAAAAGTAGTATTAGTGTACTCAGGGGTTCGAGTCATCTGGAGTTGAAAAGATGTATTAGTGTGCTCTGGGGTACGAGTCCTCTGGAGTTGAAAAATAGTATTAGTTTACTCAGGTGTTTGAGTCCTCTGGAGTTGTAAGGTAGTATGAGTGTACTCTGGGGCTTGCGTACCCTGGAGCTGAAATTTAGTATTAGTGTACTCAGGGGTTCGCGTCCTCTGGAGTTGCAAAGTAGTACAAGTGTACTCACGGGTATGAGTCCTGTGGAGTTGAAAAGTAGTATCAGTGTGCTCAGGGGTTTGAGACCACAGGAGTTGCATGTAGTATTCGTGTACTCAGGGGTTTGTTTCCCCTGGTGTTGAAAAGTAGTATTAGTGTACTCAGGGATTTGAGTCCCCAGGAGTTGAAAAGTAGTATTATTGTACTCAGGGGTTCGAGTCCTCTGGAGTTGAAAAATAGTATTAGTGTACTCAGGGGTTTGATTCGCTGGAGTTGAACATTAGTATTAGTGTGCTCAGGAGTTCTAGTCCTCTGGAGTTGAAAAGATGTATTAGTGTACTCAGGGGTTCGAGTCCTCTGGAGTTGAAAAATAGTATTCGTGTACTCAGGGGTTTGATTCCCCTGGTTTAGAACATTAGTGTGCTCAGGAGTTCTAGTCCTCTGGAGTTGAAAAGATGTATTAGTGTACTCAGGGGTTCGAGTCCCCTGGAGTTGAAAAGTTGGATTAGTGTACTCAGGGGTTTAATACCCCTGGAGTTGAAAAGTAGTATTAGTGTACTCAGGGGTTCGAGTCCTCTGGATTTGAAAAATAGTATTTGTGTACCTAGGGTTTTGAGTCCTCTGGAGTTGAAAAGTAGTATTAGTGTACCCAGGGGTTTGAGCCCCCTGGAGTTCAAAAGTAGTATTAGTGTACTCAGGGGTTTGAGTCCTCTGGAGTTGAAAAGTAGTATTTTTGCACTCAGGGATTCGATTCCTCTGGTGTTGAAAAGTAGTATTAGTGAACTCAGGGATTCGAGTCCTCTGGAATTGAAATGTAGTATTAGTGTACTCCGTGATTTGTGTCCTCTGGAGTTGAAAAGTAGTATTAGTGTACTCAGGGGTTTGAGTCCTCTGGATTTGCAAAGTAGTACTAGTGTACTCAGCGGTTTGAGACCCCTGGAGTTGAAAAGTAGTATTAGTGTACTCAGGGGTTCGAGTCCACTGGAGTTGAAATGTAGTATGAGTGTACTCAGGGATTTGAGTCCCCTGGAGTTGAAAAGTAGTTTTAGTGTACTCAGGGGTTTGATTCCCCTGGAGTTGAAATGTTGTATTAGTGTACTCTGGGGTTCGATTCCTCAGGAGTTGAAAAGTAGTATTAGTGTACTCAGGGATTCGAGTCCTCTGGAGTTGAAATGTTTTATTAGTGTACTCCGGGTTTTGAGTCCCCTGGAGTTGAAAATTTGTATTAGTGTACTCAGGGGTTCGAGTCCTCTGGTGTTGAAAAATAGTACTCGTGTACCCAGGGGTTTGAGTCCTCTGGCGTTGAAAAATTTGTATTTGTGTACGCAGGGGTTAGAGTCCCCTGGGGTTGAAAAGTAGTATTAGTGTACTCAGGGGTTTGAGTCCCCTGGAATTGAAAAGTAGTATTAGTGTACTCAGGCGCTCGAGTCCTCTGGAGTTGAAAGTAGTATTAGTGTACTCAGGGGTTTAATTCCCCTCGAGTTTAAAAGTAGTATTAGAGTACTCAGGAGTACTAGTCCTGTGGAGTTGAAAAGATGTATTAGTGTACTCAGGGGTTCGAGTCCTCTGGAGTTGAAAAATAGTATTTGTGTACCTAGGGGTTTGATCCCCCTGGAGTTGAAAAGTAGTATTAGTGTACTCAGGGGTTTGAGTCCACTGGAGATGAAAAGTAATATTTGTGCACTCAGGGGTTCGATTCCTCTGGTGTTGAAAAGTAGTATTAGTGAACTCAGGGATTCGAGTCCTCTGGAATTGAAAAGTAGTATTAGTGTACTCCGTGATTTGTGTCCTCTGGAGTTGAAAAGTAGTATTAGTGTACTCAGGGGACTGAGTCCTCTGGATTTGGAAAGTAGTACTAGTGTACTCAGGGGTTTGAGACCCCTGGAGTTGAAAAGTAGTATTAGTGTACTCAGGGGTTCGATTCCTCTGGAGTTGAAATGTAGTATTAGTGTACTCAGGGATTTGAGTCCCCTGGAGTTGAAAAGTAGTTTTAGTGTACTCAGTCGTTTGGTTCCCCTGGATTTGAAACGTTGTATTAGTGTACTCTGGGGTTCGATTCCTCAGTAGTTGAAAAGTAGTATTAGTGTACTCAGGGATTCGAGTCCTCTGGAGTTGAAATGTTTGATTAGTGTACTCCGGGGTTTGAGTCCCCTGGAGTTGAAAAGTAGTATTTATGTACTCAGGGGTTCGAGTCCTCTGGAGTTGCAAAGTAGTATTAGATTACTCAGGGTTTTGAGTCCTGTGGAGTTGTAAAGTAGTATTAGTGTACTCAGGCGTTTGAGTCCTCTGGAGTTGAAAAGTAGTATTAGTGTACTGATGTGTTCGAGTCCTCTGGAGTTGAAAAATAGTATTAGTTTACTCAGGGGTTTGAGTCCTCTGCAGTTGAAAAGTCGTATTAGTGTCCTCAGGGTTTTGAGTCCCCTGCAGTTGAAAAGTCGGATTAGTGTGCTCAGGGGTTTGAGTCCTCTGGAGTTGAAAAGTAGTATTAGTTTACTCAGGGGTTTGAGTCCTCTGGAGTTGAAAAGTAGCATCAGTGCACTCAGGTTTTTGAGTCCCCTGGAGTTGAAAAATAGTATTGCGGTACTCGGGGTTCGAGTCCCCGGAGTTGAAAAGTAGTATTAGTGTACTCAGGGGTTTGAATCCTCTGGAGTTGAAAAGTAGTATTAGCGTACTCAGGGGTTTGAGTCCTCTGGATTTGAACAGTCGTATTAGTGTACTTAGGTGTTTGAGTCCACTGGAGTTGAAAATTAGTATTAGTGTACTCGGGGTTCGAGTCCCTGGAGTTGAAAAGTAGTATTTGTGTACTCAGGGGTTTGAGTCCTCTGGAGTTGAAAAGTAGTATTTTTGCACTCTGGGATTCGATTCCTCTGGTGTTGAAAAGTAGTATTAGTGAACTCAGGGATTCGAGTCCTCTGGAATTGAAATGTAGTATTAGTGTACTCCGTGATTTGTGTCCTCTGGAGTTGAAAAGTAGTATTAGTGTACTCAGGGGTTTGAGTCCTCTGGATTTGCAAAGTAGTACTAGTGTACTCAGCGGTTTGAGACCCCCGGAGTTGAAAAGTAGTATTAGTGTACTCAGGGGTTCGAGTCCACTGGAGTTGAAATGTAGTATGAGTGTACTCAGGGATTTGAGTCCCCTGGAGTTGAAAAGTAGTTTTAGTGTACTCAGGGGTTTGATTCCCCTGGAGTTGAAATGTTGTATTAGTGTACTCTGGGGTTCGATTCCTTAGGAGTTGAAAAGTAGTATTAGTGTACTCAGGGATTCGAGTCCTCTGGAGTTGAAATGTTTTATTAGTGTACTCCGGGTTTTGAGTCCCCTGGAGTTGAAAATTTGTATTAGTGTACTCAGGGGTTCGAGTCCTCTGGTGTTGAAAAATAGTACTCGTGTACCCAGGGGTTTGAGTCCTCTGGCGTTGAAAAATTTGTATTTGTGTACGCAGGGGTTAGAGTCCCCTGGGGTTGAAAAGTAGTATTAGTGTACTCAGGGGTTTGAGTCCCCTGGAATTGAAAAGTACTATTAGTGTACTCAGGCGCTCGAGTCCTCTGGAGTTGAAAGTAGTATTAGTGTACTCAGGGGTTTAATTCCCCTCGAGTTTAAAAGTAGTATTAGAGTACTCAGGAGTACTAGTCCTTGGAGTTGAAAAGATGTATTAGTGTACTCAGGGGTTCGAGTCCTCTGGAGTTGCAAAGTAGTATTAGAATACTCAGGGTTTTGAGTCCTGTGGAGTTGTAAAGTAGTATTAGTGTACTCAGGCGTTTGAGTCCCCTGGAGTTGAAAAGTAGTATTAGTGTACTGATGTGTTCGAGTCCTCTGGAGTTGAAAAATAGTATTACTTTACTCAGGGGTTTGAGTCCCCTGCAGTTGAAAAGTCGTATTAGTGTCCTCAGGGTTTTGAGTCCCCTGCAGTTGAAAAGTCGTATTAGTGTACTCAGGGGTTTGAGTCCTCTGGAGTTGAAAAGTAGTATTAGTTTACTCAGGGGTTTGAGTCCTCTGGAGTTGAAAAGTAGTATCAGTGCACTCAGGTGTTTGAGTCCCCTGGAGTTGAAAAATAGTATTGCGGTACTCGGGGTTCGAGTCCCCGGAGTTGAAAAGTAGTATTAGTGTACTCAGGGGTTTGAATCCTCTGGAGTTGAAAAGTAGTATTAGCGTACTCAGGGGTTTGAGCCCTCTGGATTTGAACAGTCGTATTAGTGTACTTAGGTGTTTGAGTCCACTGGAGTTGAAAATTAGTATTAGTGTACTCGGGGTTCGAGTCCCCGGAGTTGAAAAGTAGTATTAGTGTACTCAGGGGTTTGAGTCCCCTGGAGTTGAAAAGTTGTATTCGTGTTCCCAGGGTTTTGAGTCCTCTGGAGTTGAAAAGTAGTATTAGTTTACTCAGGGGTTTGAGTCCCCTGCAGTTGAAAAGTCGTATTAGTGTACTCAGCGGTTCGAGTCCTCTGCAGTTGAAAAGTGGTATTAGTGTACTCAGGGGTTTGAGTCCCCTGGAATTGTAAAGTCGTATTATTGTACTCAGGCGTTTGAGTCCCCTGGAGTTGAAAAGTCGAATTAGTGCACTCTACTGTTCGAGTCCCCTGGAGTTGAAAAATAGTATTCGTGTACCCAGGGGTTTGTGTCCTCTGGAGTTGAAAAGTAGTACTAGTGTACTCAGGGGTTTGAGTACCCTGCAGTTGAAAAGTAGTGTACGCAGGTGTTTGAGTCCTCTGGAGTTGAAAAGTAGTATTAGTGAACTCAGAGGTTTGAGTCCTCAGGAGTTGAAAAGTAGTATCAGTATACTCAGGGGTTTGAGTCCCCTGGAGTTGAAAAATAGTATTGGTGTACTCAGGGGTTTGAGTCCCCTGGAGTTGAAAAGTAGTATTTGTGCACTCCAATGTCGAGTCCTTTGTAGTTCAAACGTATTATTAGTGTACTCAGGGGTTTGAGTCCTCTGGAGTTGAAAAATAGTATTAGTTTACTCAGGGGTTCGAGTCCTTTGTAGTTGAAAAGTAGTATTAGTGCACTAAGGTGTTAGAATCCTCTGGAGTTGAAAGGTAGTACTGGTGTACTCAGGGGTTTGAGTACTCTGGAGTTGAAAAGTAGTATTAGTTTACTCAGGGGTTTGTGTCCCCTGGAGTTGAACAGTAGTATTAGTGTACTCAGGGGTTTGAGTCCTCTTGAGTTGAAAAGTAATATCAGTGTACTCAGGGGTTCGAGTCCTCTGGAGTTGAAAAGTAGTATTACTGTACTCAGTGGTTTGAATCTCTGGAGTTGAAAAGTAGTATTAGCGTACTCAGGGGTTTGAGTCCTCTGGATTTGAACAGTCGTATTAGTGTACTTAGGGGTTTGAGTCCACTGGAGTTGAAAAGTAGTATTAGTGTATTCGGGGTTCGAGTCCCCGGAGTTGAAAAGTAGTATTAGTTTACTCAGGGGTTTGAGTCCTCTGGAGTTGAAAAGTAGTATTAGTTTACTCAGGGGTTTGAGTCATCTGGAGTTGAAAAGTATTATCAGTGCACTCAGGGGTTTGAGTCCCCTGGAGTTGAAAAAATAGCATTGCTGTACTCAGGGGTTTGAGTTACATGGAGTTGAAAAGTAATATTTGTGCACTCCAGGTTTCGAGTCCTTTGTAGTTCAAAAGTAGTGTTAGTGTACTCAGCGGTTCGAGTCCTCTGGAATTGAAAATTAGTATTAGTGTACTCAGGGGTTCGAGTCCTCTGGAGAGTAAAAGTAGTATTAGTGTACTAAGATGTTTGAGTCCTCTGGAGCTAAGAAGTAGTATTAGTGTACTCAGGGGTTTGAGTCCTCCTGAGTTGAAAAGTAATATCAGTGTACTCAGGGGTTCGAGTCCTCTGGAGTTGAAAAGTAGTATTAGTGTACTCCGGGATTTGTGTCCTCTGGAGTTGAAGAGTAGTATTAGTGTACTCAGGGCTTTGCGTCCTGTGCATTTAGAAAGTAGTATGAGTGTATTCAGGGGTTCGAGTCCTCTGGAGTTGAAAAGTAGTATTAGTGAACTCCGGGATTTGTGTCCTCTGGAGTTGAAGAGTAGTATTAGTGTACTCAGGGGTTTGATTCCTCTGGATTTGGAAAGTAGTATGAGTGTACTCAGGGGTTTGAGTCCCCTGGATTTGAAAAGTAGTATTAGTGTGCTCAGGGGTTCGAGTCCTCTGGAGTTGAAAAGTAGTATTAGTGTACTCAGGGGTTTGAGTCCCCTGGAGTTGAAAAGTAGTTTTAGTGTACTCAGGGTTTTGAGGCTCCTGGAGTTGAAAAGTAGTTTTACTGTACTCAGGGGTTCGATTCCTCTGGAGTTGAAAAGTAGTATTAGTGTACTCAGGGGTTTGAGTCCTCTGGCGTTGAAAAGTGGTATTAGTGTACTCAGGGGTTTGTGTCCCCTGGAGTTGAAAAGTAGTATTTGTGTACTCAGCGGTTCGAGTCCTCTGGAGTTGAAATGTAGTATTAGTGTACTCAGGGGTTTGAGTCCCCTGGAATTGTAAAGTAGTATTGTTGTACTCAGGCGTTTGAGTCCACTGGAGTTGAAAAGTAGAATTAGTGCACTCTACTGTTCGAATCCTCTGGAGTTGAAAAATAGTATTCGTGTACCCAGGGGTTTGATTCCTCTGGAGTTGAAAAGTAGTTCTAGTGTACTCAGGGGTTTGAGTACCCTGCAGTTGAAAAGTAGTGTACTCAGGTGTTTGAGTCCTCTGGAGTTGAAAAGTAGTATTAGTGTACTCAGAGGTTTGAGTCCTCAGGAGTTGAAAAGTAGTATTGGTGTACTCAGGGGTTTGAGTCCCCTGGAGTTGAACAGTAGTATTTGTGCACTCCAGGGTCGAGTCCTTTGTAGTTCAATAGTAGTATTAGTGTACTCAGGGGTTCGAGTCCTCTGGAGAGGAAAAGTAGTATTGGTGTACTAAGATGTTTGAGTCCTCTGGAGCTAAAAAGTAGTATTAGTGTACTCAGGGGTTTGAGTCCTCTTGAGTTGAAAAGTAATATCAGTGTACTCAGGGGTTCAAGTCCCCTGGAGTTGAAAAATAGTATTGCTGTACTCAGGGGTTTGAGTTACATGGAGTTGAAAAGTAATATTTGTGCACTCCAGGTTTCGAGTCCTTTGTAGTTCAAAAGTAGTATTAGTGTACTCAGGGGTTCGAGTCCTCTGGAATTGAAAATTAGTATTAGTGTACTCAGGGGTTCGAGTCCTCTGGAGAGGAAAAGTGGTATTAGTATACTAAGATGTTTGACTCCTCTGGAGCTAAAATGTAGTATTAGTGTACTCAGGGGTTTGAGTCCTCTTGAGTTGAAAAGTAATATCAGTGTACTCAGGGGTTCGAGTCCTCTTGAGTTGAAAAGTAGTATTAGTGTACTCCGGGATTTGTGTCCTCTGGAGTTGAAGAGTAGTATTAGTGTACTCAGGGGTTTGAGTCCTGTGCATTTGGAAAGTAGTATGAGTGTACTCAGGGGTTCGAGTCCTCTGGAGTTGAAAAGTAGTATTAGTGTACTCCGGGATTTGTGTCCTCTGGAGTTGAAGAGTAGTATTAGTGTACTCAGGGGTTTGATTCCTCTGGATTTGGAAAGTAGTATGAGTGTACTCAGGGGTTTGAGTCCCCTGGATTTGAAAAGTAGTATTAGTGTGCTCAGGGGTTCGAGTCCTCTGGAGTTGAAAAGTAGTATTAGTGTACTCAGGGGTTTGAGTCCCTTAGAGTTGAAAAGTAGTTTTAGTATACTCAGGTGTTTGAGGCTCCTGGAGTTGAAAAGTAGTTTTACTGTACTCAGGGGTTCGATTCCTCTGGAGTTGAAGAGTAGCATTAATATACTCAGGGATTCGAGTCCTCTGGCGTTGAAAAGTGGTATTAGTGTACTCAGGGGTTTGAGTCCCCTGGAGTTGAAAAGTAGTATTTGTGTACTCAGCGGTTCGAGTCCTCTGGAGTTGAAAAGTAGTATTAGTGTACTCAGGGGTTTGAGTCCTCTGGAATTGTAAAGTAGTATTATTGTACTCAGGCGTTTGAGTCCCCTGGAGTTGAAAAGTAGAATTAGTGCAGTCTACTGTTCAAATCCTCTGGATTTGAAAAATAGTATTCGTGTACCCAGGGGTTTGATTCCTCTGGAGTTGAAAAGTAGTACTAGTGTACTCAGGGGTTTCAGTACCCTGCAGTTGAAAAGTAGTGTACTCAGGTGTTTGAGTCCTCTGGAGTTGAAAAGTAGTATTAGTGTACTCAGAGGTTTGAGTCCTTAGGAGTTGAAAAGTAGTATCGGTATACTCAGGGGTTTGTGTCCCCTGGATTTGAAAAATAGTATTGGTGTACTCAGGGGTTTGAGTCCCCTGGAGCTGAAAAGTAGTATTTGTGCACTCCAGGGTCGAGTCCTTTGTAGTTCAAAAGTAGTATTAGTGTACTCAGTGGTTTGAGTCCTCTGGAGTTGAAAAATCGTATTAGTTTACTCAGGGGTTCGAGTCCTTTGTAGTTGAAAAGTAGTATTAGTGCACTAAGGGGTTCGAGTCCTCTGGAGTTGAAAAGTAGTATTAGTGTACTCAGGGGTTTGAGTACTCTGGAGTTGAAAAGTAGTATTAGTTTACTCAGGGGTTTGAGTCCCCTGGCGTTGAAAAGTAGTATCAGTGTACTCAGGGGTTTGAGTCCCCTGGAGTTGAAAAATTGTATTGGTGTACTCAGGGGTTTGAGTCTCCTGGAGTTGAAAAGTAGTATTTGTGCACTCCAGGTTTCGAGTCCTTTGTAGTTCAAAAGTAGTATTAGTGTACTAAGGCGTTCGAGTCCTCTGGAGTTGAAAAGTAGTATTAGTGTACTCAGGGTTTTGAGTAATCTGGAGTTGAAATGTAGTATTAGTTTACTCAGGGTTTTGTGTCCCCTGGAGTTGAAAAGTAGTATTAGTGTACTCAGGGGTTTGATTCCTCTTGAGTTGAAATGTAATATCAGTGTACTCAGGGGTTCGAGTCCTCTGGAGCTGAAAAGTAGAATTGGTGTACTCAGGGGTTTGATTTCTCTTGTGTTGAAAAGTCGTATTAGTGTACTCCGGGGTTTGAGTCCTCTGGATTTGAACAGTAGTATTAGTGTACTCGGGGTTCAAGTCCCCGGAGTTGAAAAGTTCTATTAGTGTACTCATTGCTTTGAGTCCCCTGGAGTTGAAATGTAGTATTGGTGTACTCAGGGGTCTGAGTCCCCTGGAGTTGAAAAGTTGTATTAGTGTACTCAGGGGTTTGAGTCCTCTGGAGTAGAAAAGTAGTATTAGTGTACTCAGGGGTTCGAGTCCTCTGGACTTGAAAAGTAGTATTAGTGTACTCAGGGGTTCGAGTCCTCTGGAGTTGAAAAATAGTATTAGTGTACTCAGGGGTTCGAGTCCTCTGGAGTTGAAAAGTTCAATTAGCGTACTCGGGCTCGAGTCCTCTGGAATTGAAAAGTAGTATTAGTGTACTCAGGGGTTTGTGTGCTCTGGAGTTGAAAAGTAGTTTTAGTGTACTCTGGAGTTTGAGACACCGGGAGTTGAAAAATAGTATTAGTGTACTTAGGTGTTTGAGTCCTCTGGTGTTGAAAAGTAGTATTAGTGTATTCAGGGGTTTGAGTCCTCTGGAGTTGAAAAGTAGTATTTGTTGCACTCAGGGGTTCGATTCCCCGGAGTTGAATAGTATTATTAGTGTACTCACGGCTTTGAGTCCCCTGGAGTTGAAAAGTAGTATTGGTGTACTCAGGGGTTTGAGTCCCCTGGAGTTGAAATGTAGTATTAATGTACTCAGGGGTTCGGATCCTCTGGAGTTGAATAGTATTATTAGTGTACTCAGTGGTTTGAGTCCTCTGGAGTTGAAAAGTAGTATTAGTGTACTCAGGGGTTCGAGGCCTCTGGAGTTAAAAAGTAGTATTAATGTACTCGGGTTTTCGAGTCCTCTGGAGCTGAAAAGTAATATTAGTGTACTCTGGGGTTCAAGTCCCCAGGAGTTGAAAAGTAGTATTAGTGTACTCAGGGGTAGTATCCCCCGGTGGTGAAAAGTAGTATTAGTGTACTCAGGCGTTTGAGTCCCCTGGAGGTGAAAAGTAGTATTAGTGTACTCAGGGGTTTGTGTGCTCTGGAGTTGAAAAGTAGTTTTAGTGTACTCTGGGGTTTGAGACACCGGGAGTTGAAAAATAGTATTAGTGTACTTAGGTGTTTGAGTCCTCTGGTGTTCAAAAGTAGTATTTGTGTATTCAGGGGTTTGAGTCCTCTGGATTTGAAAAGTAGTATTAGTTGCACTCAGGGGTTCGAGTCCCCGGAGTTGAATAGTACTATTAGTGTACTCAGGGCTTTGAGTCCCCTGGAGTTGAAAAGTAGTATTGGTGTACTCAGGGGTTTGAGTCCCCTGGAGTTGAAAAGTAGTATTAATGTACTCAGGGGTTCGGGTCCTCTGGAGTTGAATAGTATTATTAGTGTACTCAGTGGTTTGAGTCCTCTGGAGTTGAAAAGTAGTATTAGTGAACTCAGGGGTTCGAGGCCTCTGGAGTTAAAAAGTAGTATTAATGTACTCGGGTTTTCGAGTCCTCTGGAGCTGAAAAGTAATATTAGTGTACTCCGGGGTTCAAGTCCCCAGGAGTTAAAAAGTAGTATTAGTGTACTCAGGAGTTGTATCCCCTGGAGGTGAAAAGTAGTATTAGTGTACTCAGGGGTTTGTGTGCTCTGGCGTTGAAAAGTAGTTTTAGTGTACTCTGGGGTTTGAGACACCGGGAGTTGAAAAATAGTATTAGTGTACTTAGGTGTTTGAGTCCTCTGGTGTTGAAAAGTAGTATTTGTGTATTCAGGGGTTTGAGTCCTCTGGAGTTGAAAAGTAGTATTAGTTGCACTCAGGGGTTCGAGTCCCCGGAGTTGAATAGTACTATTAGTGTACTCAGGGCTTTGAGTTCCCTGGAGTTGAAAAGTAGTATTGGTGTACTCAGGGGTTTGAGTCCCCTGGAGTTGAAAAGTAGTATTAATGTACTCAGGGGTTCGGGTCCTCTTGAGTTGAATAGTATTATTAGTGTACTCAGTGGTTTGAGTCCTCTGGAGTTGAAAAGTAGTATTAGTGTACTCAGGGGTTCGAGGCCTCTGGAGTTAAAAAGTAGTATTAATGTACTCGGGTTTTCGAGTCCTCTGGAGCTGAAAAGTAATATTAGTGTACTCCGGGGTTCAAGTCCCCAGGAGTTAAAAAGTAGTATTAGTGTACTCAGGGGTTGTATCCCCTGGAGGTGAAAAGTAGTATTAGTGTACTCAGGCGTTTGAGTCCCCTGGAGTTGAAAAGTAGTATTAGTGTACTCAGGGGTTCGAGTCCTCTGGAGTTGAAAAGTCGATTTAGTGTACTCAGGGGTTTGAGTCCTCTGGAGTTGGAGATTTAGTTTCTGTGTTTATTTTTGTGTATAGTATTAAGTAAGAATGGGTAATATGGCATCAAACAAACCGCAGGTTACCCCCTTGAAGGGAACCCCAAATGCTTACATGTATGTCCATTACGGTCCTGAAATTGTCCAATATATTTCTGATTAGGTTAAATGGACGCAAGGTAAAGGAGGGAGCTTCCCACCAGTTGGAACTTTTAATCGGTATAGAATTGAACACTTATAATATGTTTTAAGGGAGGTAGGTAGTCTGCTACTGAATTTTCGGTAACTTAAAAAAAAATGAATTGATCTAAGTTACAAGAGCTGTTTGTGCTGAAGGGAGAGAGAGAAAGAGAGAGAGAGAGAGAGAGAGAGGGTACCCCTAGGGGGTTAATGAGCAATTGACAAGCAGCAGCAGAGAAAATGTGAGCTTTTGTCAGTTTGACGGTCCCTATATGTGGCGCCTTCAAGTTCCCTTTATTCCCCCCACTGCTACTAGAAGCTTCGTTTAGAGTTAAATATTATAGGAGTATCGATACATACCTTTATCTATGTGTTTGTTTGTGTGCAATGAAGCATTTGTATGTGAGTTTTAATGTGTTTTCTTCCTTAAATTGTCTTTTGTGTGTGAAGTTCAGCACTTTAGAGTCGAAAGCCCCATGTTAGTTTGAAGGAAAGGTATACTCAAACATTCCAAAGTTTTGAGTATAAGGTTTGAGTTGAGATTTCTGGCAAAAATCGTAATTTGAAGGTAGTGTAAAAATAAAACAGGGCTTGCTTTTGTTTGAGATGAACCAACCCTTGTACCACCCCCTTGTAGACTAGTATGGAATAACCCTCATCATCAGCTTCCAAGCTGATTGGGATTAATACATACGAGTTCGTATTCTAAAATTCTGAGTAAAAATAAATTACTTGAAATTCAGAAGAATTCTAGGAAAACCAAAAGACATAAACACAAGGTCTACGTGGTTCCAATGGATAAAAAGGAGTTTCTTATGAAGAGATGAATTAAGTATTAAAGTAAATCTGCTTTCCAAAAGCACTGGAATTTGAATTTGGGACAATCTTGAGATGTAACTTTGGTTACTTTGAATAACGAGGATGCTATCTAAGATAAAGAATGTGTCAATAAACATAAGGAAATTATAACTTGGATACAAATCATTACACATGAAAAAGAGGTTGTTTTAATTTTGGTAGTGTAAATTACAGTTCTTACACAGTTTAAAATTTGAGGTTTGGTTCTTGATAAAGTTCTCAAAAGGGAATTTTCATTTTAAGAAGTTTGACAACAATTGGCACTAATTCAAATGCTGCAAGCTTTTGTATTTGTAAAGTCTGTTCCCAAAATATGAAGCTAAGCTCATGACCTTGACAAAGTTTGGCAGCAATCCAATGTTTGGCCGAGTTAATGAATCTGGGACAATTCTAAAAGCAAAGGGTCAGACAAAATTTAGTGGGTTACTTTTGAGGCAATAAAATGTTTGAGAAGATAAGGAAGCAAAACATGTTAATACCTGATTTCTGTTTTTTACAACTGTTATGAGAATATTTTATCCATTTTAAAGTCTCTCCAGGCAACCTGAACAAGATAAGATGGTAGCTGTTGCATGTGTAAAATGGTATGAGACAGCAGCAGGAGAGAGTAAACTGGAAGGAGTGGGGGTGCCTACCCAGATGCATTCAGATCAGGGAACTCATTTCACAGGGAGAATCATTAAAGACGTGTATAATCTTATGGAGATTAAACAGAAATTCCATATTCCTGACCACCCCCAGAGTCCAGGGATGGTGAAAAGGATGAACTGAACTTTAAAAACATCTATAGCTTAAGCAATTCAGGAGACAGGCAACAACTGGGCCACAGTATTGCCCAGAATTCTGATGTGCCTTAGGGCTACACCAAATAGGACCATCAGGTTCACCACATTGAATTGATAACAGGAAGGGCCATGCAATTACCTGAAGGCATTATAGTAGGAGGTGTAGGGCCACTGAAAGGAAAAATACAGGACAATGTAAGGGAATTAAGTAGGCAATTACATGAGTTGAGAGAGGAAGTTAGAGGCTGAGAGATGCTTAAAGATATGGAAACAGGCAAATCCAAAGAGCAACAACGGACCCCCCCAAGTGGGGAATAAGGTGATGGTCAAGGTGAGCTCGGAGCAAACAGGCATGGACCATACGAGATAATTATGACAGGTGATACATGCGCACTTGTAGATATGAGAACAAGAGCCGATGTTAATGTCTCCACAGATCTACAATCCTGGTCGTGGGCGTATCAGTACTGGCAACAAGGTCAGGGATGATCACTGCTCATCCCGCACCGCAGGAGGAACTTTGGTACAGCACAGACAGTGCCGAATGCGACACGCAACGAGGAATGGTAAATGTAACAGTAGGAGAACAAGTGCTTTCAAATTGTAGTAAGGGTTTGCTTCAGATTGGGCATGGGAGGTCTGCCACTACCCAGCCACCTCCCACCTCTACTTTCACAGTCCGAGTAGAGATAATTGAAGACCCTCAAACCACACCGACTGACCCATCTTGTCTGACTATGCATCCAGGACCGGCGAATGGTTTGGTACTGGTTAATTAGAAGTTTTGTATGATAATGTACACCATGAGCTGGTACCCGTCTTGAATGTATCTGGTGTCGTCCTGTCCCAGTGGGGATCAGCCCATACCCAAGCACTTTAAATGGCTCTGACGCGCCAATTGATGATTGAAGCAGTTCAGTTCAGTGGCGAGATGCGATCAGGCTTGGGAGGGAACCGGATTAAGCGCAGCCTGATAAATGATGCCGCTACAATATTCAATATAGGGACATCATTGGTTAATCCAAAGCCTGGCTATCGTGCTCGAAAGTCATGCGGGGACTATGAATAAATTAATTGAAACAGGGAAAGATATTTCAGACGAGGCGAGCAGAAATGATGTATGCAGTACCTATGGATCTTGGGCACTGGAACAAGCCCAAGAAAATTTAAGATAGATTAATGAAGGGGTAGTCCCTTTATGGGTAACTAATGAGCATTTATTGAATCTCTCACGACACAAGAATGATGATTTGACCGGTTGCCAGCTCAGAGGTTTAACACGTGTATATAGAATGAATGTTGAATGTATAGTGAATAGTAATATGCTAATAGGCATTGTATTAGTAATACTTGTCATACCTATGTCAATGACATAACTCAGGCAAGACGCCCACAGTGACTGCTGGTACAGGACCCCAGCTATGGGGCCCGTTTGTACATCTACAAATGGACTTTATACAAATGCCTAAATGTATGGGATATAATTTTGTTTTAGTTTTGTGTGTTTGTTCTCGCGATGGGTGGAGGTGTATCCCACCTGACGAAATGATGCTGTTGTTGTTGTAAAATTGTTGTTGTGTGAATACATACCCAGGTTTGGGATACCAGAGATTTTATTGAGTGATAATGGGCCTCATTTTACTGCTAAAGTGATAAAGGAACTGTTGAAGGCCTTACAATGCAACCGTCACCTTTCCTGCCCATACCACCCCCAGTCCACTGGGGCGGTGGAAAGACAAAATGGTATTCTGAAAAACAAACTAGCTAAATTATGTGAAGAAACCGGTTTGAAATGGCCTGAAGCTCTACCCCTGGTGCTCATGAATATGCACTCTCACCCTAACTGTACCACCTCCCTGTCTCATTATGAAGTTGTAATGGGATGTCTTATGCGCCTCCCAGTGACCCCGCCTTTGTCTGCTAGGGAAACGGACATCCATTCTACGGATGAGGGAACGATTACCTACTGTATAGCTCTCACTAATTCTCTCAAATGTATACCCAGGTAGTAGAATCTCAGAAAAAGCCCACCATTGAAGACTGCCATCAATACCAGTGCGGGGACCTAGTCCTGCTAAAGACCTTCAGGAGAAAGAACTGTTTGGAACCTCGATGGGAGGGGCCTTTCCAAGTCCTGCTCACCACCCATACGGCCGTGAAGGTTGAAGGATGTCCCTTGTGGATCCACACATCGCACATCAAGTGGACGCTGACCTCGGATGGAAGTGCTTGTGCAAGAACTTTAACTGAGCCGTCAGAATGCTGCGTGTTGTGCATGGTCCTTGCGGGGGCATGGACTACCAATTCTGCGGTTCAACGAATGCAGGCCGTAGCCTCGCAAGTTAATCGGACTAAATGTTGGATTTGTACTCATTTTCCTGTTAACCCCTCCTCCTCTGAGATGCATTTTCTGGCTTTCCCCTCAGACTCCGCATGGTCCCTAGGTAATACAGGGGCCCTTATTCAGCAATCGCCCATTTGGAGATGGGAGCCCACCTATGTGGTTGTTAAGGGGGAGGCCTGGCTATGCGTCAGGAGAAATTATACCAAGTGGAGCACTCGGGTGGGTGAGCTGCCATTGGGTTCCTGTGCCTACCTTGCTGATTCAAGCCAGCTATCTATTCTGTTGCCGGAAGTCACCGGTAATGATTATTGGCTTAGTACACAGAGGAAAAGAGCCAATTATCTCTTAACTCTAAATTCACTTTATTCACGTTGTTAGATCATCTACATATAGCTTATACATCTGGTTAAATATAGACATGTGGTTTACAGCAGATTATACAATTTTATACCCAAAACTAGGATCTAAATGCACACCCACTAGGTTTCTCTGACACTCCCTGAGTGGTCACAGAATATAAAAGCTAATACCCGAAAAGGAGAGCTGATGCTGGCCAGATGTTCCGTTCTCTCTCTCTCTTGCGTCTCTACGTTGCTGATGTAGGTTCTTCTGCTTCTGTGATGGTTGGTCTCCAGAGTCTCACTGCCCCACGCCCGAAATCCTCTCAGTATTATACTGAATCGTATCTCTTCAAGCTGTGCTGACTCTCTTCCCATTGGTTTAGGCCTGCTTGCCTGATCTGTGGCATCTTCTCCATTGGCTCTGTTCCAAGACTTGCAGGATCACCTCGTTTCCCCCTTTTCTAAATAAGGACTCATCACATTTCCTTTGTCCTCAAGACAGTCAACTACTTCAGAACTGGTTCCAGTCAGTTCGGACCCAGTGACTGGAGTCAGGTTTCAAAAGTCAGGCCAGCAACTGGACTCAGATTACTTCAGGTCAAAAGTTGCTTTTGCCTGTGTCAGGCAGTTCAGCTCCAACCCCTGGCCAACATCTCCCCCGTTTTGATCCAAAGATACTTATCTTAGGATCATTATTCTCCCTTTCTGTGTACCACTCCTGAGGTTGTTATTGTCCCCCAATGGGCATGTTACATCTGCGATATTATATGGTTATTTAAAAATCTAAAAGAGAAGCGTATATAAAATCTACTTTGCACGGTATCCTTATACTGATAATCGTTTCTTCTGTTTCATTATAGCACTAACATTCAATTGGTGCAAAATTTCAACGTTCCACCTTCTAAGCTGATATATGACAAGTATTAAAGCCCATATGATCACAACTACAGCAGCATGTGATAAAATCCTGACCCATGGATGTATTTGAATATTGGATCCCCAATTCCAAAACTTATCCCAGAACTCAGGGTCCCGTAACAGTTCCTCTACTTTATCAGCATGTGTTCTAATTATTTTAGTTTAGTCCATTGGTGAATTATTTCATTGGCTTTCTCCAATTTTTGTGTCCAATCCGCGGTCAGGTGCGGAATATTTCAGTAGGAACATATTTTTGCAGAGCTTGGACCATGAGGTTTTCATTTATTACCATCCTCATTATTGGCTTAGGCAGAACTTGTCCACCGATAACCAGGTCTAAGGTCACATTGTTAATGGCCACATTGTGTCCTTCTAGAGGGCACTGTTTCCATCCTTTGCTATAGTTCGACGCCGCTGTGGCTATGTAATATGTTTGTCCCACAAGGGCGTATTGTAAAAAGGACTGGCTTTAACAGACAGAATGGACATCTCTGGTATGAATCGCTATGCCAGTCAATATTCACATAGGTGTGGTCCCAGTGGACCATAATTTTATCTCGACTGTCTCTCTCCGATGGTCGCTCAATAAATGGACCCACAAATTGACTAATAATTTTTCCCTCTGGGATTACCGACAATGTTACCTCTGGAACTTTATTGCATGAAAACTATACTCCCATTCCCTCCGGTGTACCCAAGGTTTTTCCCATGCACGTTAACCCATCCATTCCTGTATAATACAAATTTAAGTCCTCCCGTTTCCCTTTATTGGTTTGGACTGTCTTATTCTGCAGACCAAAGTTGTTCCTAGTCTCGGGATATCCCTCCTCCGTCCACATTGCTTCAGGTACGTTCATTCGTTGTGACGGCTCTGAGGGAAGTTCAACCTCAGTTCTGATGATGGTCAATCCGATAGCAACAAAATGCATTATCCCCTTCATTTTAGGCCGGACCTATAATGAAGAAGTGCAATTTCGGTTCTTATTTACAGTTCCTTTTGAGTACTATTTTAAGTCCAGTCTCTCCATGTACTGAGCCAGACTGTTCGTATCCTGTTCCCAATTTGTTTCAGATTCTAACCGTCCATTTTTCCTAACGCATTTATTCCTCCTCTTTGTTTTATTTTTCTTTCAATTTTTCCCTGGATTCGCCTTTGCATGTGAATGGACAGTATCAAAATTGTTTTCAATCACCTCCTCTTTGATCTGTAGCTGGTCCTGTTCTTGATCTCCCTGACCTTCGGGATTCAGAACATCATTAGCATCGAGCAGCACATGCCAATGGTGATTATCTTGTTTTTCTCCCACTAACTTTAGCTAATTAATATGATACCAGCCACACTTGTCTGGCGTCATTACTATCTTGTATACAGATGGGCTAGCTTAATCTACTACCTCACAGGGGTCAGCAAACTTTGGACTCAAGAATGACATGGGTTGATGTATTCTAATCATTACTCTTTGTCGGGGGCTCAGCTCTATGGGGCTGGCTTTTGTGTCAAAATAAGCCTTGCTTTGCTGTTTCTTCTTTCCCTCTCGGTGAGCAGCTACATAATTTGCTTCTTTTACTGTTTCTACTAGCTTTTGTACCCATTTTTCTGATATAATGTGGTCTACCTTGGGTTCGGAGAAATCCAAACCTACTAACCCCTCCTTTCCCCTCATCTCCCTCCTTGTCATGAGTCTATAAGGAATGTAGCCTGTTGATGAAGCCACGGTATTCCTGATTATCATCAGCACGTAGGGCAGAACAACCTGCCAGGTTGTCTTGTGCTGCTGTACCATTTTGGCTATCATGTTTTGCGTTTTTTGCGGTCTGTCCGCAAGAATGACCCAAACCTCCCTGTCGCTTGCCATTTTAACACTCCACCCTGCTCTCTTGCCCACATGTCTGTCCTTGGCTTGCTGCATTGTTCCAGTGAAGCCCAACGCAAACTGGAGGAACAACACCTCATCTTCTGACTAGGCACCTTACAGCCTTCCGGACTGAATATTGAATTCAACAACTTTAGGTCATGAGCTCCCTCCCCCATCCCCACCCCCTTTCTGTTTCCTCCTTCCTTTTTTTTCCAATAAATTATAAAGATTTTCCTTTTCCCACCTATTTCCATTATATATATAAAAAAAACACCCCCACTAGAGCTATACCTTGAGTGCCCTACCATCCGTTCTTAATTAGCACATTCGTTTAGATAATATCACCAACTTTAACTTTAACACCTATGTGTTCTATTGTACCATTGTCGTTGACATCTTTTGATGATCTGCTTCTATCACTGCTTGTTTGTCCACACAACCACACCCCCCACCCACCTCTCTCTCTTTCTATCTCTCAGCCCCCCACACACACACCTTAAACCAGCTTATATTTCAACTCTTTCTTGGACTCGAAATCAAGTTCTGTCGAAGGGTCATGAGGACTCGAAACGTCAACTCTTTTCTTCTCTGCCAATGCTGCCAGACCTGCTGAGTTTTTCCAGGTAATTCTGTTTATGTTTTTCAATGTCCAATTCATTCTTTCCACAATTCCACTAGACTGTGGTCTATAGGGTATGTGGAATCTCTGTCTGATCCCAAAAAGAGTCATAACATCTTGCATTACTTGGGCTGTAAAATGTGTTCCCTGATCCGATTCTATGCTTCGGGGTAAACCCCAACGGGTAAACACCTTCTCTAATGGAATTCTCGCAGTAATTTTGGCTGTGTTTGTTCTGGTCGGAAAAGCTTCCACCCATTTAGTGAAGGTATCCGCTATTACTAGAATATACTTGTATCCTCTTGGAGTGGGGGGAAGGGGTCCTACATAGTCTATCTGTAAATTAATCCAAGGCCCTTCTACTGGTCTGGTATGTCGGAGGGCCCCTTTCCTAACATTTCTATCGGGGTTCTGTTGTGCACAGATCAAACAATTCTTGACACGTCACCTTTCATTCCGGGCCACCAGGACACCTCCTTTATCCTATTCAGGGAGCTCTCTGTCCCTTTATGTCCCCATAAGTCATGGTACCAGTGGGTAATTTGGTTTCGTCCCCCCTCTGGCATCACATATTTTCCTTCACATTAAACCACTCCGTCTTGAATATAGACCCCCTCGTGCCTTTTGTATGTGTCTGACTCTGCTCCTTCTATTAGTTTTTTCAATTCTCCGTCTTTTTTTTTGTTCCTCCGTTAAATCCATTACTTTAACCTGCTTCTCTCTCTGGCCCCCGATTTCCCCAATCGGTGGCTGCCATTCCTGTCCACTTACAGCACCTCGTTTAACTAGTTCATCAGCTTTCCTGTTCCCTTTGGGAGATAATTTTGAATGAACTTTCACTTTTGTGAACCCAAATCCTTTCTCCTGTGCTTCTTCGAAGATGTACCGTAACAGCGGGGTCGAAGGAAGGGGCCTTCCATCCGCTGAGACAAATCCTCTCGCTTTCTATAGGGGCAAATGTTCTGTGAGGCTATTACAGACATACACGCTATCAGAATATATGACTGATCTTGGCGGAAAGTATTCCGGGTGGCCAACCACATATGAAACGGCTGCAAGTTCTGCTGCCTGCGCACTCCTGGTTTTAGGTAATTTCAAAGCCGCACTAAATCTTTCCTGTCCGTGTTCATCCTCCATGTATATCCCACAGCCAGTTCTCCTCTCCCCATCATGTACTGATGAAAAGCCATCCACAAAAATTTTAAAATAGTGTTCTTCCTTTCCTGTTTCCTCTGTTTTTCTACTTTCAGGCCCCATCTTACTCTCTCCCTTTTTCTTTGGTACGAATGGGCCTTGGAGTCATTTGCTATCATCAGTTGACATTCGTGTTTTTCTCCCTGATAAACTAAGTTGTCTGCTAACATAGTGGTGGTTTTTACCCCCTTTACGGTTATATTTCTCCCTTGCAGCAACAACGTCCATCTAGTGATTCTATTTTGGCTAACTGCACCATCCTTAGTCCTTCCGTCTAACAGTTGCTGTACAGGGGTGTGTTCTGTTAATATTGTAAGTGGGTTTAGTCCCACTATATAGGTGAAATGCTGCACTGCCTAAAAGACAGCTAGCAAGTGTTTTTCACACACCGTATACCCCTGCTCTACTGATGAGAGTATGCATGAGGCGTACGCTACTGGTCGTAATTTCCTGTGTGACTCCTGTACTAGAATTGCTGAAAGGGTAATGTCTGTGATAGCCACCTCCAATGAAAACGGCTCAGTTGGATTTGGGGTTTTCAGAGCGGGCGCGGCAGCTAGTGCTTGCTTTGGAGCGGTCATGGCCTGGATGTGTTCTGTTTTCCCCTCCTAGGCCACATTCTTTTTTAATAATTCCATTAGCAGGGCCGCTTTTGTGGCGAATCCTTCAACGTGGTCCCTGCAATATCCCACCAAACCTAAGAAGGACCTACCAAACTTAAGAAGGACCTTAACCCTTTTCCATCCCATGGAATAGGGAGTCTGCCAACCGTCTCTATTCTTCGCTTGTCAATGTCCCTCTTCCCCGGTGTCAGAATCATTTCCAAATAAGTAACTTTTTGTTTCATGATTTGCGCTTTTTTAGGGTTAATCTTTAATCCCAAGTCATGTAACAACTGCAGTAATTCACTTAGTAGTTGATAATGTTCCTTTTTGGTTTAGTTTGTAGGAGTAAGTCATTCACATACTGCACTAGATATTCAGGCCTCGAGAATCTTTTTAACCCTTCCCTCAGCCGTTGGTGAAATATGTACATGGAATTGTGAACTCGCTGCGGCAGGGCAGTCCATGTACATTGCTGTCCTTGGAAAGTAAAAGCGAATTTATATTGACATTCTTTCTCCAGTGGAATAGACCAAAAATTGTTACTTATGTCCAAAACCGTAAACCATTGCGCATCCTCATTTTGTTGAACTACTGTCTCTGGGCTAGTTGTGACAGTAGGGGCTGTTAACGGGGTGACTTTATTTAATTCTCTGTAGTCTATCATTAGTTGCCAGCTACCATTGGGTTTCCTCACTGGCCAAATAGGTGCGTTGTTAGTAGAAGCTATTGGTCTTAATATCCCTTGCTGCAGCAGACTCTGTATCACCTTATCTATCTCTTCTTCTGCTTGTTTTGGGAAACCGTACTGCTTTTGCGGTTTGGGGTCTGGACCTTGTATACACACACTCCTGGTCATTTTCCCACAATCATGTTTAAGTCGGGCAAATACTATTGAGTTTTGTGCAATAATATGTTGTACTTCACGATCGTCACTCATTTCTCCTGGTTTTATCCCCATTTCCCCGATCGTGCATATCCTATCCCGGTATTCCCCCACCGAGACGAGCGTGTGATTTATACTGCCTATGTCCAAAGGCATTTGCCAAATCATACAATTAACGGAGTCAAAGCAGAGTCCCACTTTGGCCATATAGTCGCTCCCTAATATATGTTCTTGTTCTCTGGGTAATTTGATAAGGACCACTGAATGCTCTATCAATATGTCTCCCACACTGACTTCCAACGGTATACTCACATATCCTACTTGTGAATGTCCTGTGAATCCACTTAGAATAATTTTGTTTTGAATTTTCCAATCTACGTCATTGACCTGAGTGATGTTAACGGTGGTTTGGGATCCCCCTGTGTCCCAAAGGAATGTAACGGGGGCCTCCAACCCTACCATTCACTAGGGGTCTCCCCATGTCATCCCACCGCGTGTCACACACCCACAATGGAGAGGCCTGAGAGCGTCATTGCAGTTTGGGGTACAACCTGGAACTCGGTGGTATTTCTATCATATCACACAGAGGGCTTGGTCTATTCGGCCCTTCCACGGGTAGGTTCTGGTTTCCTCCCAGACCTGCATTCTCTCGTCTTGAGTGCGGGCAGTCCCTTGCAAAGTGTCCCTCTTGGCCACAGCTATAGCATCTGGACACCTCGCCCTGAGTTCTTCCTGTCCCTGAGAAGTTTCCTTTTCCTCTACCTCTACCCACTGTCTGATAAGCTGGAGGGGGTTCACACTGAGTAGGTCCCCTCCCTTCATTTCTCCAGGTTGTTGCCTGATTCTTAACAGGCATTGCTCTGTCCCTGGATGCCTTGGGTAGTTTTGTTGTTTCACTTTCCCATACTCTAACCATCTTCCTGATTATCCCTGTATGTGTGTCATCAGTGGGATCAAACGGATCTAATGCTTTCCTTGACTCCTCAGTGCCATGCGACTCTAGTGTTCTCAGCCATCGATTCCTAACCTCCGCCTGTAAATTATCCTTATCTAGGCCTGTGTCATAGACCCCCTGAAACACCGCCCAAATGCGAGCCGAAAATGCAGTGGGGTGTTCATCTTTTCTTTGATAGCATTTCATCAGCGCCTCCAATGGGTTCCCTCTGTTATCGCCCATGACAGATAATACCTGGTCCTTTAAGGTCTCATTTGTGCCTCTACCAAGTTTCCGTTCCTCCGGTAGGGCGGAGTGTATATGTGGGTGTAGGCACATTAGAATTCATTTTCTTTCCTCAGCATCATCTAAGCCGTGTACCCCTCTCTGTTGCCTGACTGTTAGGAACAACTCCCTAGGATCATCCCCGGGCACACACGTCCCTATATCTTTCGCAATATCCCTCAGTTCTTGTATCCCAAGTGGGGTAGAATATGTCATATTCAGGCCAGCTTGCCCCTGACCATCTGTCCCCACTTGTGCTCTAATGGTTACAAGGGGGGGCAATTGGGACAGACGGTTTTACCGGCTCTGGAGCAAATGCTGGTGGTGGATCCTTTGGTGGAAGTTCCCCGTCACCGTTGCTGTATCTATCCGCCCCGTCTGCTAAATCATCCCAATCTATATCCCCTTGACCATTTTCTTCACCTCTTCTGGGTGCGAAAGCATACAGTATGCCCCTCTGTGCGGCTAGCTGATCTTGCAGCCTCACTATCAGTTTCTGACACTTTGTGTGATCACCGGTACTGCTCCGCTTTTCCTGAGCTGCTCTGTGAATCACATTCATAGCCGGTTTTAAATCACTGCACTGTTGTTTCCATCCCTCCACCTCAGCTTTAGCTGAAGGGCTTCTCCCTCTCCCTCACTCCTTTCATTAGCCAATTTTTCGCTGTAACTGATATTGGTTCATGTGCATCAAATCCGCACTTCTCTGTTACTTTAAATCAGTTACCTTCTCACTAAGGCGGGCTATGCCCTCACAGAGCATTTTATTCACTTCCTCTAGTTTATCTCGCTCTCTCCTAGCCTGCTGTCAGCATTCTATCCATTCCTCAAATAAACATCCGATCACTATGGCCTTCCGTACCTTTTTAAATTTCTTATCTGACATCTTTGTTTGCGCAATTCTCCAAAGGGCTTCCCTAGTGGGTGTTCCCTTGTCACTAATGTGACCCGCACACTTCCCGCATTGCGGCCACTTCCCTATTACGTATTTTTGAAGGAGTCCCTTCTGGTTGAAACAGTCCAAACCCCTGGGGCTTGGAGATTCCCTTTGTTTCGTCATCTTATGTTAATAGCTATGAATTAACCCAAACTCCTGTTCTTTCTGTACTTTACCAACTTGGTTCAGCTCGAGTCTCCCGGTGACTCAACGGAGAATCTATCCTCAAGCCCACCCAGGGACACCAAATATGTTGCCGGAAGTCACCGGTAATGGTTATTGGCTTGGTACACAGAGGAGAAGAGTCAATTCTCTCGTAACTCTAAATTCACTTTATTCACGTTGTTATATCATCTACATATAGCTTATACATCTGCTTAAATATAGACAGGTTACAACCGGTTATACAGTTTTATACCCAAAACTAGGATCTAAACGCACACCCAGTAGGTTTCTCTGACACTCCCTGAGTGGCCACAGAATATAAAAGCTAATACCCAAAAAGGAGAGCTGATGCTGGCCAAGCGTTCCGTTCTCTCTCTCTCTTGTACCTCTAAGTTGTTGACATAGGCTCTTCTGCTTCTGCGATGGTTGGTCTCCGGAGTCTCGCTGCCCCACGCCTGAAATCCTCTCAGTATTATACTGAATCGTATCTCTTCAAGCTGTGCCTGCTTGCCTGATCTGTGGCATCTTCTCCATTGGCTCTGTTCCAAGACTTGCAGGATCACCTCGTTTCCCCCTTTTCTAAATAAGGACTCATCACATTTCCTTTGTCCTCAAGACAGTCAACTACTTCAGAACTGGTTCCAGTCAGTTCGGACCCAGTGACTGGAGTCAGGTTTCAAAAGTCAGGCCAGCAACTGAACTCAGATTACTTCAGGTCAAAAGTTGCTTTTGCCTGTGTCAGGCAGTTCAGCTCCAACCCCGGGCCAACAATTCCCTCCCTCTCCTCAGGGATCGAGACCCCTCTGAGGATGAAGCCCGGCGGCTAGGATACATACAACTTCGCTAAGGGTGATGGATTGTCCTTGTAGGACAAAAGGGGGGAAGTGTGGTGGCCTAGACAAATAGGGAACCCACTTAGTACTAAAAGGGTTAATGGAGAAATTTAATTAAATGCCTAAGCCTAAGAGAAAAATACAGCAACCTTGAAGAACAATACCATCTTGTCTGACCACTGTTGTAGGATGAGCCCTGAGACATTCCATGTTGTTCTTTCTCAGGCTGAATGTAATCAAAAGTTGTGATAACCAAGTGCGTAGGCACTGCACCTGTTGTGATGGGATTGGAAATGAACTAAAACATGGATCGGTCAGTTAACGTATGCAAATAAGCAGATTGAGATGTGCAAAATTTACTGATTGGTTGTAAAATGCTTTTAAGCAAGTGTTTATGTATTCTGCTTGGAGACGGTACAATAGCTCTCATTGTATTGTTCTCCCTTGTGCACAAGTAATAAATGAGGTATTAATTATGCCTTGGTGTGATTAATCTCCGACAGTGCACCCTGAGGTTTGTACACTCTGTCCCTTCCTGCCATGCTCTGATCATCATTTCCCTTATTCCTACCTTGCTCTCTTGCCTTGTCCATGTCCTCTCTCTCTAATTTATCACATTTTCCCTCACATGATCCCTTGCCCCCACTATTTAATTTAAAGCCCTCTCTACCGCCCTAGTTATATGACTCTCCAGAACACTCGTCCCAGCGTTTTTCAGGTGAAGACTGTCTAAACGGTACAGCTCCCACTTTCCCCAGTACTGGTGCCAGTGCCCCATGAATCAAAAGCCATTTCTCCCACACCAATCTTTGAGCCACGCATTTAATTCCCTAATCTGATTTATCCTATGCCAATTTGCTCAAGGCTCAGGTGGCAATCCAGAGATTATTACCTTTGAGAGTCCGCTTTATGATTTAGTCCCTAGCTGCTCATATTCCTCAGCAGAACCTCTTTCCTAGTCCCACCTATGTTGTTGGTACCTAAGTGGTCCAGAACCACTGGATCCTCCCCCTCCCACTGTGAGTTCCTCTCCAGCCCAGAGCTGATGTCCCAAACCCTGACATTGGGCAGGCAACACAGCTGTCTAGACTCCTGCTCTCGGCTGCAGAGAACTGTGTCAATCCCCCGATATACAATCCCCTACTGCCACTACATGTCTATTTCCTCCCTCCGCTTGAACAGCTTCCTGTACCATGTTCAGTTTACTGGTCCACCCTGCAGCCCCCACTATGAAAAGGTTTTATTATTAGAAGAGGTAAAGTTCAAAAAATCTAGTGATACGATAAGAATTTGCATGGAGTTACAGAGAGAGTCAGATTAATTAGGGGATTTTTAGAAGTTATTATAATAGTACTTTGTAGACATATGTATGTGCTTAAAATCTTTTAATTAATAAATATTTAATTTAGTTTTATAAAACCCTCTTGAGACTTCCTGGTCTTATTACAGCTGAATTCAAAGCTGCATCTAGAAACATACAAATTGCAAAAATTGGCTATGACAGTTGTTTCAAGTTTCCCTCTGGAACTTGAATAACTCAACATTTACCATCAGCTGTGTCATAATAGACACCATGTATGCCCAAGTTGATGGAATTGCCATAGGATCCCCTCTAGGCTCAGCTGTCTCAAACATCTTTGTTGGGTTCCATGAGGAATGTGTCTTTGATGGAATGACACCCAATCTCCTACCCTTCACTTATTTCCAATATGTGGATGATATGTTTGCTATATTTACACTATAGCAGCATGTAATCATTTCCTTGTATGTCTTAATGGGCTCTATATTGCACTCAAATTCTCCCTTGAAATGGAGTAGTAAAATGAACTCCCTTTCTCTGATGTACTGGTTGAGAAATCTGCCAGTCAGTTCTCTGCCACGGTCTACCGCAAGCCAACCTTCACTGTTCAGTATATGCGTTGGGATTCTTACAGTTCCACATGCTATAAGATTGGTCTTATCGGCAACCTTGTAAGTAGGACCCTAGCCATTTGCTCACCATGCCAGCTTGATGCTGAAATAAGGCACATCAAAGATATCCTGCAGGATAATGGCTACCTTGATCAGATCATTTTGCGCTGTATATCTCACAAACTCATGAACAGGCCTAAGGCTGTCACTTTCAGCCCTGAAAAATGCCCAGTCTACCTCAGATTACCCTGGAAGGCCAAGGTATCTCAAAAATTTGAGCAGCAGGTGAGGTTAGCTGTTTCACACTGCTACTATGCAGTAGCAACATGAGCAGTACTTGCCACTAGCAGGATGCTGCCGACAAGCCAAAAAGAAGTTCTGCCTATCACACAAATGAGTAACATGGTGTATGAATATCAGTACTGGTATGATGCTCAGTATGTAGGCCGTATGTCCCAAAGATTGGTATATCATATCAAACAGCGTGTTCCAGCCGCTGTTCACAACAGACAAGGTACAGACTGTACCCAACCAGCCCGTGCTTGCAAAACTCAAACCAGTGTCCAACATTAGATGTGATCCTGCGATTGGACATTTGCTAAATAATCCTCAATGTGCTAAGAATTATGCTGACAACCAATTTAATGTTGTCAGTCAGAGTCGCAGTGTGGCACATTTGCGTGTACTGGAAGCTACATCTATTGATACACAGGGCCCTTTTCTTTGCAGACAGGAAGAACATGTACATACATTGAGCCTGTTTCAGCTAAACAAAATAAGTGACAGCCATTTGCTGATTCATTCCTCAGGGCACTGCCTTGAGCAGAGTTAAGCTGCCTGGTTTAAATTACAAACAATGCATCATGGAGAGTGCATCACTGGTGCATTCTCCATGGCAATGACTCTGCTAATCAGAGTCCACTTGCCAACCAATCAGCACTCTCTTTACAGACAGTTGTTTTCCCCTTATCTGGTATTCTTGCAAAGTGGCCTGATGAGTGCAAGATGAAAAGCTTTGACATGTCCCTTTTTTCAGCAATACTCAAGGTCTGCACTACCAAATGACTGTTGGACAATTGCAAAAGCTGAGGCTCCTCCACCTTTACCTTCTGGGTTCCCATACCTACCTCACTTACAGTTGCACCCTCCTGTTCCTGACCACTGACCAAATCAGAAGACTCCATCCTAAGGGGTGTGACCATCTCCTGGTACAAAGTGTCTACATAACTTCCCGCTCCCTGATGCGTCGCAGTGTCCACAGCTTAGCCACCAACTTGATGACTCTGAGCTGAAGATCCTCGAGCCACAGACACTTACTACAGACATCTTCACCCTGAATCGACTGGTGTCGGAAACTCCCACCACATGCAGTCACAACCCATCACCTGGCCTGCCATCTTCATGATGTGTTAATTTATTTTTCTTAATTTATACTTAGTAAACACTACTACTCCCAATAACCTTCACTACTGCTCATAAACCTTACTACAACTGATAACATTACAATTACTCATACTTTATACAAGCTTTGAAGGTAAATAAGCAAAATATTCATCAACCAATCACTTATCTGTTTTTCTGTGATGTCACACTTTGATTTCTCTCAGACTGCGGCTTCTCCGGTCTGGAGCCATAGGCTGGACTGGATTGGTAGCTCTTCTAGCTCTCCAGGTCCTCTCGTTCTTCTAGGTAAGGGTTACTCTCTCTGGGTCCTCTCAATCTTCTAGGTAGGGGTTACTCCCTCCAGGTCCTCTCGCTCTTCTACGTAGAGGTTACTATCTCCGGGTCCTCTCATTCTTCTAGGTAAGGGTTACTCTCTCTGGGTCCTCTCATTCTTCTAGGTAAGGGTTACTATCTCTAGGTCCTCTCGCTCTTCTAGGTAAGGGTTACTCTCTCTGGGTCCTCTCATTCTTCTAGGAAAGGGTTACTATCTCTAGGTCCTCTCGCTCTTCTAGGTAAGGGTTACTCTCTCTGGGTCCTCTCATTCTTCTAGGTAAGGGTTACTATCTCTAGGTCCTCTCGCTCTTCTAGGTAAGGGTTACTCTCTCTGGGTCCTCTCAATCTTCTAGATAAGGATTACTATCTCTAGGTCCTCTCACTCTTCTAGGTAGGGGTTACTCTCTCCGGGTCCTCTCGCTCTTCTAGGTAAGGGTTACTCTCTCCGGGTCCTCTCAATCTTCTAGGTAAGGGTTACTATCTCTAGGTCCTCTCGCTCTTCTAGGTAGGGGTTACTCCCTCCGGGTCCTCTCGCTCTTCTAGGTAGGGGTTATTCTCTCCAGCTGTTCTCCATTGGGAGGGTGTCACTCTCTCTGGATCCTCTCGCTCTTCTAGGTGGAGGGATTGGTCACTGTGGGGGGTCACTATCTCCGGGTCCTCTCGCTCTTTTCAGTGATGGCCACTGCACCCGGGTCCTCTTTTTGCCCACTTGCTTCTGGGCTTGAACTTGGGAAACCTCCGCTGACTCTTTGCTTCATTTATCTCTGCATTGATTGGGAAATCCATAGAATAACATCAGGGAATTCAGTCCTTAAACATTTTAACTTCCCTGCAACAACTCCTTGAGCTGATGGATGGTGAATTCAGGAAGGAGACCTAGTCCAAACTGCATGGAGCTGACAATATTTTACATCTCTCTTGTTATTCCAGCACAAAATCTTACACACAATCAAACTGAAAAATAATTTTGGACTTAGGCTAGCTTCTCCAGAGCTACTTATTTAGTTTATTTAGTGAAATGATTTCTTGATTGACTAACCTATACTCAGGAGATGAATGAAAGCATTCAACCCTTTCCTACCAGAATTGTACCTATATTTGTTTCTAAGTTTAGTTAGTTTAAGATTGAGAAATGAACAGCATTCATGGATTAACAAAACCGGATTAAATTGTTTAAAAGAAAGGACACTGATAGTGTATGGCCTTAAATATAACTTTTGAAAGTACTGATCATTAAAACAGTCATTTTAGAAAGGGTAATATCAGAGTCATCATAACTGGGCTTTCAAATTGAAGATTAAATTGACTTGTTATTTAGTTCTTGATATTGGGATTAAATTCAGTTTTAAACACCTGGAAAAGTCAACATCATCGTTTCATGAGCTGGAGCTGAAAGCCATCTCTCTAAGACTTGCCCAACTCTTTGACCTATTGTAGATGCTCAGTGAGTCACACTGGCTCCAAGGAAGCAGCAGAAACTATATCTCAGCTCCATTCAACTGCAGACTTTCCCAGATAGTTCCAAGCATTTGTCATCTATTTAAAACAATTGATCCTACAAAATAGTTTGTGTGGTCAGTCGCAGGTTTCCTCACTTCCAATATTTTGCTTTATTTCAATATTAAGAGCAGAAAGGAAAATTCTGCCCAGCGAATTGTGCAACAATTATTCAATGGACAAAGATCTGGTGTCATTCCATTGTCAGTATAGGCAGCCGGGTTCTCTGGGCCAGACTGTTAACTGGCCTATGGAGCAGCTTTGCTGTGAATCTCACAGAAAACTATGGCATGAGAGTGACTACCCTTGACATTAAGGCAGCATTTAACTGAGCATGACATGGTGGAGTCCTAGCGAAACTGAAGTCAATGGGAGTCAGGAGGTGATAGATTATTGGGGGTAGGTGGGATGCAGATTTCAGGTTACTATCAGATCAGCCATGATCTTATTAAATGGCGGAGCAGGATCAAGGGGCTGAATGGCCTACTCCTGCTCCTAGTTCGCATGTTAGTACTGTTCACTGGCTGGAATTATACCTAGCACAACGAAGACAGTCATATGATTGTTGGAGGCCAATCATCTTTACATCAGGACATCATCACAGGTGTTCCACAGTGCAGTGTTTGAGGTCCAATCATTTTCAGCTGCTTCATCAATGGCCTTCCCTCCATCAGAAGGTCAGAAATAGGAGCTTTGTTGATGATTGCACAAAGTACAGCCCATTTGTGACTCCTCAGATACTAAAACAGTCCATGACCATATGAAGCAAGACCTGGACAATATCCAGGCTTGGGCTGACAAGTGGCAAGTGACATTTACGCCACACAAGTGCCAGGCAATGATCATCTCTAACAAGAGAGAATCTAACAATTGCCCCTTGACATTCAATGACATTACCATTGCTGAATCCCCCACCATTGACATCCTGGGGGCTACCATTGACCAGAAACTGAACTGGACTGGCCACATAAATATCGTGGCTACAAGAGCAGGTCAGAGGCTAGGAATCGTGTGGTGAGTAACTCACCTCCTGACTCCCCAAAGCCTGTCCACCATCTACAAGACACAAGTCAGGAGTGTGATCTAATACTCCCCACTTTCCTGGGTGAGTACAACTTCCACAACACTCAAGAGGCTTTACACTGTCCCAGAGAAAGCAGCCCGCTTGATTGTCACCCCATCCACCACCTGAGCCTTTTTTCTTGCTCCAATGGCAGCAGTGTTTACCATCTACAAAGATACTCTGTAACATCACAAAGCCTCTTTTGACAGCACCTTCCAAACCCATGACCTTTAGCAACTAGAAGGACAAGGGCAGCAGATGCTTGGGAACACCATCACCTGCAAGTTCCTCTCAGAATCTTAAAGTATCCAGACTGGGAATTATATCACTGTTCCTTGGTTGTTGCTGGGTCAAATCCTGGAACTCCCTCCCTAGCAACACTGTGGGTGTACCTACACCACATGGACTGCAGTGGTTCAAGAAGGCAGCTCACCACCACCTTCTCAAGGGCAATTAGAGATGGATCTTTCCAGTGATGCCCATATTGCATGAATGAATAAAAGGAGACACTCTCCCCATTCCTGGAACACAGGACAGGGACTCCCCACCTTCCCGAAAAACATACGGACATTCTCAACATTCCTTGGGCTTTTGCCTCAGTTGGTTTCAGGTAATCAATGTTTGAAGAAATGATCCATTATGGTGAACATTTATAAAAAGTTATGTAAACAACATAACACTGAAAGAAAATATTCATAAAGTTTAGCAATAGGATTAATATATCCTGTGAATGATTGGCATTACCTTAAATGCAGATCACTGCCAAGATGTACAGTGCTTCTCCCAGTGGTTAAAGTAAGACAGTTCACCAGGACTGATGGAGCAGTTGGGGAATTCTTCATCATCAAACTTGATCTGTTTTGAGGAATAGCTGGTCACTATAGACAAATGGTAATCACAGGGTTGGAGAAATGTTGCAAAGTTCAGGTGTTAACAACAAAAGATTTGCATTCCTATAGCACCTTTCAAAACCTCACCAGGTTAAATCATTTGCATCTGTCTTTACCATGAAGGTATTTCCCAGTCTATAGTGGAAGAGGAGGTGATTTAGACACTTGAAGGGTTTAAAATTGATAAGGAGGAGGCATTGGTTAGGCTGCCTGTATCTAAATTTGATAAGGCCCTAAGACTGGATGAGATATATCTAAGGATACTGAGGGAAGTGAGAATGGAAATTGCAGAGGCACTGGCCATAATTTTTCAGTCTTCCTTAGACTCACGGAGGTGCTAGAGGACTGGAGAATTGCAGACGTTACACCTTTGTTCAAAAAAGGGTGTAAAGATAAGCCAGTCAGTTTAACTTTGGTGGTGGGGAAACTTTTAGAAACAATAATTCAGAACAAAATTAATAGCCACATGGACAAAGGTGGGTTAATTAAGGAAAGTCAGATTTGTTAAGGGCAAATTGTGATTAACTAACTTGCTGGAGTTTTTTGAAGAGGTAACAAAGTGGGTTGATGAGGTTAATGCTCTTGATATGGTGTGCATGGACTTCCAAAAGATATTTGATACGGTGCCACATAACAGACTTCTGAGCAAAGTTACAGCTCATGGAATAAAAGGAACAGTAGTAACATGGATACGAAATTGACTAATTGACAGAAAACAGAAAGTAATGCTGAATGGTTGTTTTTCGGGAGAGTGAGAGAGAAACAACATGGTCATTTACAGTGACAGTGTGAAAGAAACAGCATGGTCCCTCAACAATGAGAGAGTGGGAGAGAAACAGCGTGGTCATTTGTAGGGAGCGAGTGCGAGAGGAGCAGGGCCTTTAACAGTGTGAGAGTGCAAGAAAAGTGTGAGACCATTAAAGAGTGCAAGAGGGAAAAGAGCACAGAGAGCAGCTGATTGGTGAGGAGGATTGGTGAGTATTTCTAGTCTTTAAAATAAAAGTAAGGTCTTTAGTTTGTGTCTAGATCTCTAGTCTTTTTTTCTCTTTTCCTTAAAGGTAGCTTGTTAAGTTTAAGATAGATACTGGTGTGTATAAAAATAATTATAATAAAGTGTAAAGAGTGGGGATACTAGAGTAATTAAGTAATAAATTGAATAAAATACGATAGCGATGCCAGGACAGGTAATGTGTTGCTGCTGCAGCATGTGGGAGCTGCTGGATACCAAGGTAATCCTTAGATTCTGGAAAAGTTCCAGAGGATCGGAGAATGGCCAATGTAACACCCTTATTCAAAAAGGGAGGGAGACATTGTCATTGGGAAAATGTTGGAGTCTATTTTAAAGGATGTGATAGAGCATTTAGCAATACATAATATAATCAAGCAGAGTCAGCATGGTTTCATGATGGGGTAATCATGCCTGACAAATTTATTATAATTCTTTGAGGAGGTAACAAGCAGGATAGATAAAGGGGATCCAGTAGACATAATATATTTGGATCTCCAAAAGGTGTTTAATAAGCTACCGCACATCAGGTTATGTTATAAGAGCCTATGATGTTGGGGGTAGTATACTAGAATGGATAGAGGATTGACTAACTAATAGAAGACAGAGTTGGGATAAGGGGGGCCATTTTCAGGATGGCAAACCTGTAACTAGTGGAGTGCCACAGGGATCAGTGCTGGGGCCACAATTATTTACAATATATATTAATGACTTCGTTGAGGGAAGTGAATGTACTATCGGCAAGTTTGCAGATGACACAAAAATGGGTGTGAAGGCAAGTAGTGAGGATAACACAAAGAGTCTGCTGAGGGATATGTACAGTTTAAATGAATGTGCAAAAACTTGGCAGATGGAATATAATGTGAAAAAATGTGAGGTTATGCACTTTGGCAGGAAGAATAGAGGAGCTGAATATTGTTTAAATGGAGAAAGACTGCAGAAGGCTGCAGCACAGAGAGATTTGAGAGTCCTTGTGTAGGAATCCCAAAAATCTATCATACAAGTTCAACAGGTAATAGGGAAGGCAAATGGAATGTTGGCCTTTATTTCATAGGGAATGGAGTATAAAAATAGGGAAGTCTTGCTAAAACTATACAAGGTACTAGTTAGACCAAACCTAGAATACTGTGAACAGTTTTGTTCCCCTTATCTAAGGAGAGATATACTGGCATTGGAGGCAGTCCAGAGAAGGTTCACTAGGTTAATCCTGGGTATGGAGGGATTTTCTTATGAGGAGGGGTTGAGTAGATTGGGCCTGTACTCAATGGAGTTTAGAAGAATGAGAGGCGACTTTATTGAAACATATAAGATTCTTAAGGGGCTTGACAGGGTAGATGCTGAGAGGTTGATTCCCCTTGTGGGAGAGTCTAGGACCAGAGGGCATAATCTCAGAGTGAGGGGGCTCTCATTTAAAACAGGGATGAGGAGGAATTTCTTCCCTCAGAGGGTAGGCAATCTGTGGAATTCGTTACCACAGAGGGCTCTGGAGGCTGGGTCGTTAAGTATATTCAAGGCAGAGATAGATTTTTAATCAATAAGGGAATCAAGGGTTATGGGGAAAAGGCAGGAAAGTGGAGTTGAGGATTACCAGATCACCCATGATCTCATTGAATGGTGGAGCAGACTCAATAGGCTGAATGGCCTACTTATACTTCCACGTCTTATGGTTTTCAGCCTGGTGGAAGGTTTATAGGGAAGTTCCCCAGGGGTCAGTGCTAGGACCCCTGTTCTTATGTATATACTTTTTATTTGTTCGTGGGATATGGGGATCCTTGGATAGGCCAGCATTTATTGCTCATCCCTAATTGCCATTGTTCAGAGGGCAGTTAAGAGTAAACCACCTTGCTGTGGATCTGGAGTCACATGTAGGCTAGGCCACATAATGACAGAAGATTTCCTTCCCTAAAGGAGTTTGGTGTACAGGGCTCAATTTCAAAATGTGCAGACAATACAAAACTTGGAAGCATTGTAAACTGTGAGGAGGAGAGTGTCAAACTTCAAAAGGACATAGGTTTGTGAAATAGGCAAATAAATGAAATTTAATGCAGATATGAAGTGATTCATTTGGGTAGGAACAACACGGAGAGACAATATAAAATAAAGGATACAATTCTAAAGTGGGTGCAGGAGCAGAGGGAACAGGATGTATATCTGCATAACTCATTGCAAGTGGCAGGACAAGTTGAGAGTGTGGCTGATAAAGTATACAGTATCAGAGTACAAAAGCAAGTAAATTATGTTAAACTTGTATAAGACACTGGTTTTTCCTTACACTTTAGGCAAGATGTGAAGGCATTAGAGAGGGTACAGTGTCATGAAGGGATTAATGTCTATAATGTTATTTGAAATTATTTTTAAAAATAGAATTTAGTGTCTGTGTCTATGTGTGTGTCAGTGTGTATCTTAACTGAATAAAACCAGCTTGTCTGGGTGCTTTGATGTGTAGAAGGAAGCAGGTTTAAAATGGTAATTAGATTTAGAAACACAGGTGTCAAACGGGTAATTTGCATTTTTAAATAAACTATTCAAAAGAATGTGTAAAATCTTGCACCTAGCTGGGAGACACCAAGCAATGTGTTTATATTACTAATAAAATTAGTGGGATGAAAATGCTATTGTTGGAAGAAGCAAAATTAAAAATCTAGTGATACAATGGGAAATTTATATTCAAAGGAAAAGCTAGGTATAAACAGAAAGGAGTTTGTGTGTGTAAGGTAGGAGCATTATGATCCAACCAGCCTGTACACCTGCAACTGTTTCTGCAAGGAACCTCATTTTGAACTTGTGAGGTCAAATGTGCTTTGCCTGGGGTCTTTTTAAATTTATGAGTTTTACTGTTGCCTGGTGTAATGGAGGTGTAACTGAGAGTCAGATTAACTAGGGGATGTTTGTAGTTATTATAGTTGTAATTTTGTAGACATATGTATGTGCTTACAATTTTTCTTGTATTAATAAATATTTGATTTAGTTTTATGAAAAACCTCTTGAGTTTGGTGGTCTTCTTGTTACTGAATTCAAAGCCTGCGTCTTGAAACATACAAATTACAAAAAAGGGTTGTGACAGTTGTTTCAAGTTTCCCTTTGGTTTTGAGCAACTCAGCCTTTATCATCAGCTGTGTCATAATAAATGGTGGCTCTTGGCGGGATATATTTGTAATTCCTTAATTTTTTTGGAATTGGTGAATCTTAACGATATGAGAATGAGAAGCACTTTGAACTCAGTAGTGGGTGTGAGGTAGTTTGAAGTGATGAGCTTGCAAAAATGGCTGCATCCATGGCTAAATCTTTTTTGGAAGTAGAAGATATAACTCTGATTGGGTTATAAAATGTAAGCAAGAGTAAGTTAACACAGTTGGTGGATAAATTACAATTGGGGTTACTTGCAGGTGCTAGGAAATCAGGCATAATTGAATTGATAGCACAGCATTTGAAATTGGAAGGGATACCTGAGAGGTAGAGTTCTCCAAGGGGTGGTTTATTGGAATGGGCTCAAATTCAGTTGCAAATGAAAATGATTGAACTAGAAGAAAAGGGAAGAGACAGGGTATTCAAAAGAGGACAGGCAGAAAGGCAGGATAGAGAAAGAAAACAGGAAAGAGAATTAGAAATTGTGAAGATAGAGAAGAAGGAAAGAGATAAAAGGAGAGAGAGAGAGAGAGAGAGAGATTTCTAATTGAAAATGTTGGCAGTTAAAAAAGAGAAGCCAGGAGATGAGGAAGGACATATCTCCAGAGTGGAACCCAGTGGGGGGATGTTTAAATTTGTACAAGTTCTTCCAAAGTTTGTGGAAAAAGATATTGAAGCATTCTTTATTTCATTTGAGAAGATAGCTAAACAAATGAAACAGCCACAGGAAAACTGGATATTTTTATTCCTGCCTAAATTGGTGGGTAGAGTGGATGAGGTATATGCTTCTGAAGAAGTATCGGTGAATTATGGTGTGGTTAAAAAGGCTATTTTGAATGCATATGAGTTGGTTCCTGAAGCATACAGGCAGAAATTTAGGAATATGAGAAACATTCTGGGCAAACTTATATTGAGTTTGAGAGAGTAAAACAAAGTAATTTTGCCCGGTGGATATGGGCATTAAAATTAGGGACAACATATGTAGCTCTAAGAGAAGTAATTCCTTTGGAAAAATTTAAAGATTCAATTCCTTCAGCAGTGAGAACTCATGTGGAGGAACAGAGGGTTCAAATGGTAAGACAAGCAGCAGAGATAGCTGATGATTATTAGTTAGTTCGTAGAGCTAAACCTTTTTACTGTCACTCTTTTACATTGGAAAAGGATACAAAGTGAGAAGATGAAAGGAAGGTAGGAAGTCAGGGAAGAGAAGAAGTAGCTGGAAATTCCCAGGAATTTTTTTCTCAGAATAAAAAGGAAGGTGCTGAGGGTAAAAGTGACATTCAAAAGTTAAGGTGTTTTCAATGTAATAAAGTGGGTCATGCAAAGTCAGTGTGTTGAAGCTTGCAGAGAAAATCTGTTGGAATTATTGGGATACAGAAAAGTTCTGGAAGTAAAAGTACTATGGGTTCTGAAGTTCAGACACAGGAAAAAACAATGGCTTGTGTACAAGTAAAACAGGAAGAATCAGTGATAGGTAAAGAAGTGGCAATGTGTTCACAGTTTATTTGAGAGAATTCTGAGAACCAGGTTGCAAGGAATGTTTAAAGATTTTGTGTGTGAAGGGAAAGTCTTTCCATGTGTACAGGGTGGACTAGGTAAAGATGTTAAAGTTTTAAGAGACACAGAGACTAGTCAATCCTTAATGTTACGGGATAGTGATATTTGTTGTTCAGAGACAGTATTGCAGAAACAGGTGATAATAAGCGGGGTTCGTGGAGATGCTAAACCTGTTCCATTGTCGAAGGTAAATTTAAAGAGTATATAGAAGACAGGTGAAGTTATTGTTGGAGTAGTGGAAAAATTGCACATTGCAGGGGTTCAATTTATTGTGGGTCATGATAAAGCTGGATCACAAATGCAGGTGATGCCTATGGTAGTTGAACAGCCTGTAGAAGTGCTTCCAACAGAGGTGTTACAGAGGGATTGCTTCCAGATTGTGTGGTAATGAGATCACAGACACACAGGTTGAAACAAGAAAAACAAGAAGGGCTGGCAATTCAAAGGCAAGAAGAAGGTGTCGAAGTCCAACTAGATGCCACTGTGTTTGATGACATTGGGAGAAAAAGCAGCAGAAGAGTTAATTAAATTGCAGTGGAAGGATTTGTATTTAAAACAGTTATATCAGAAAGCTTATTGGAAACAGAAGCAAAATGTATTCCAGAATGTTTTTACCTTAAGGGGGATATTTTAATGAGAAAACGGAGGCCGGATCATGTTCCAACAAATGAGGGAGGTACATCAGATTGTTATCCCGTTAGGGTATAGAAATGAGATTCTGAGGATTGCTTATGTAATTCCAATGGGGGGACATTTAGGAATTAGAAAGACACAGGCAAAAGAACAGAAACATTTTTATTGGCCAGGATTGCATAGGGATGTAGTCAAATCCTGTAGAACGTGTTATACACGTCAGGTGATAGGGAAGCCACAAGCAGTGATTAAGTTAGCACCTTTAATCCCAACACCAGCATTTAAAGAACCTTTTACTTGGGTTATGATTAATTGTGTAGGACGCCTCCCTAAGACTAAAAGTGGGAATCAGTATTTACTGATAATAATGGATGTGTCTACCAGGTTTCCTGAAGTGATTCCTGTAAGAAATATTATAACCAAGAAGATTGTGGAAGAGTTAACTAAATATTTTTTTTTACAAAAAATAGTTTACTTAAAGAAATACAATCAGATCAGGGTTCAAATTTTATGTCACAGCTGTTTAAGGAAGTAATAAACAGTTTGGGGATAAAACAGTTTAAGCCATCAGCTTATCATCCTGAGTCACAAGGAGCTTTGGAAAGATGGCATTAAACTTTAAAAACTATGATGACAGCATACTGTCAGGATTATCCATGGGATTGGGATAGGGGAATTCTATTCTTGTTATTTGCTATTAGGGACGGTACTAATGCATCGACCGGTTTTAGTCCTTTTGAACTAGTTTATGGTCATGAGGTAAAGGGACCATTGAAATTGATTCATGAGAAATTGGTGGGTCAAAATCCAGAAACAACTCTCTTGGATTATGTATCAAACTTCAGAGAGAGATTGGACAGAGTGTACAAGTTGGCTAGGGAACATTTAAAGATAACACAGCAAGTGATGAAAATGAAGGCAGACAAGAAAGCGACAGCTCACAGATTTTTTGCTGGAGAGGAAGTTCTAGTTCTGTTAAAGGCAAGATTTAGTGGGCCTCACAGAATTGAAAAGAAATTGAGTGAAGTAAATTATTTAATAAATACTCCAGATGGAAGAAAGAGACAGAGAGTGTGTCATGTAAATATGCTTAAAAAGTACCTTGACAGGGAGGAGGAAGAAAAAGGGGTATTAGCTGTGGTAGATAATGAGAAAGAGTGAGAAATGCAAGACTCTGAAATTGATTTTCTTCTAATCAAATTGGATAATGAGGGGGTACTTGAAAACTTGAATGTACTATTGAGTTACCTTCCAAACAAATGTCAAAGTGATTTGGAAAAGCTATTGCAGTCACACAAAGCTATGTGTGGGAATAAGTTGGAGAGCAAAATTAAGCTATACATGATAACTCTGTAACAGTTTCATCTTCGATAAGCCAACCTCCTTATAGATTAAATCCAGCAAAGTTATCACATGTACAAAAAGAAATTGACTTCATGCTTCAAAATGATATCATTGAGTTTAGTTTCAATATATGGAGTTCACCTATTGTACTGGTCCTGAAACTGGATGAAACACACAGACTGTGTGTGGACTATTGAAAGGTGAATGTGGTGATAAAAGCAGATTTATATCCAATTCCACAGTTGGATGATTGTATTGAGAAAGTGGGACAATTGAAATTTATCACAAAAATTGACTTGCTAAACAGATATTGGCAAGTACTGTTATCTGAGAGAGCAAAGGAGATATTGGTTTTTGTGACATCAAATGGACTATGTCAGTTTAAAGTCATGCCATTTGGAATGAAGAATGCACCTGCGACATTTCAAAGACTGACAAAGTAGTTGCAGGTCTAAGCAATTGTGCTGTTTATATTGATGACTTAATAGTTTTCAGTCAGACTTAGGATGAGCATTTACAGCATCTGGAAGAATTATTTTCTTGATTATAAGAAGCTAATTTGGTGATGAACTTGGTTAAAAGTGAATTTGCATAACCGCAAGTTAAATATCTAGGCCATACCATTGGACATGGTAAGGTGGTTCTGAGAGATGTGAAAGTCAAGGCTATCGTGGATTTCCCAGTGCCTACAACAAAATAAGAAGTTTTGACATTTTTGGGCTTGAGTAGGTTTTACCAGAAATTTGTAACAAATTTTAGCAGTGTGGTTTCTCCACTGACTGAACCATTAAAAAAAAGCAAGAAGTTTTAATGGACACAGGAGTGTCAGAAGGTATTTGATAGTTTGAAAGCTGCATTAACGACGACACCAGTTTTGACCCAATTACACCAAGTAATTTAAGGTGGCCATTGACAGAAGCGGTATAGGCATTGGGGATGTACTGTTACAAGAAGATGACACTGGAATTGTAAAAACTGATAGGATATTTTTCATGGAAGCTGAATGCACAACAGAGAAGACATTCAATAATTGAAAAGGAGATGCTGGATTTGGTGTTAGCATCGCAGCATTTTAAAATCTATGTGGCAAACAATTTGTCAAATCAATTGTTTATGCAGAACACAATCCTTTAAAACTTCTGGACAAATTTTGAGACAGAAGTGCAAGGCTATTTAGATGGAGTTTATTATTGCGACCATTTAATCTACAGATAATATGTCGCTGGACAAGAGAATCTGATTGCAGATGCGTTATCAAGAGTTTGAAGCTTAAAGGGAAAATTGGACATTTTTAAAACCTGGACACTGAACTGGAATGAGTTCTGCTGATACAGGGACTTGTACTTATATCGTTATGTTGATGCATGCATCTGGTACAGTAATAGTGTAAATACATAGTTAAGCCTAGGAGATAGTGTAAGATGGGTTAATAAAAAAAGACAAGTTTAAAATTATAACGGTTCATTTTTCGATAAGGAGGGGGATGTCATGAAGAGATTAAGGTCTATAATGTTATTGGAAATTGTTTTTCAAAATAGAGCTTAGTGGTGTCTGTGTCTATGGGTGTCTAAGGCCCGAATTTTACAGTCGGTGTGCAGGGGCGGGCCCAACACGCTAGTGCGTAAAATGACACACGCTGATGTTGGGCAAGTGTCCTGACATCACCGTGCGCCAACGTGATATTTCGGAAGGCGGGCGCACTATGTGTGCGGAGTCATGACCGCCATTAATTAATGGGCTGGTTAAGGCCCTTGAGACAGCAATTGATTTCCATTTTGTGCAGCCCGTGTGATTTTCAGGGCATCGGGTAGGCCACATTTTCAAAAACATCATCCCTGGGCAGGAAAAGAGGGGTGAGTGGGCTCGTTAATGCGAGTTGTTAGAACTTCAGATTATAATTTACTGCTACTTGCTTGTGTGAACAGGACAACTTCATTTCGCTTCAGAACTGCTTTAACAGAAATAACAGGCTTCAGTTCAGGACTCTGGATGAATCATAACACTTGGGGCCTTCCAGATATCGGACAGCCTTCCCTTACCCTGAGAATGAGGATTGTGGTCTCCGCTGGAGGCACCTCCTCTGAGGAGGAAGAGAGGGGCAGAAGGGGGAGGAGGGCAGCTGTCCCAGTGCAGCTTCCAGGGGAGTGATCTGTGGGAAGAGAGGTGTAGGTACGTGGGGTGCAGGGCCAACAAGAAGTGCAAGGCGGAAGGGGCTGCAGAAGACATCACTATCCTGCTGCCAGGGTTTACAGGCGGCGATGCAGCTACCTCAATATGTCTGAGGTGCAATGCCAAAGGAGGCTCTGCCTCTCAAGGGAGACAGTGTCCTCCATATTTCAGATGATTGGCCCTGAGATCAGCTCCAACTTGTGGGTGGACACCCCATGCCAGTGGCTCTGAAGGTCACAGTGACCCTCAACTTCTATGCCTCCGGCTCTTTCCAGTGGTCAATGGGGGATCTTTGGGGAGTCTCCCAATCGGCTGTCCATGGTTGCATCAAGCTGGTGACAAAAGCTCTGTTCAGGCAGGTACTGACCTTTAGTCATTACCGTATGGACGAGGCCAGCCAGGCTGAGCAGTCAGAGGCTTTGCAGCGATTGCTGGGTTCCCCTGTGTCCAGGGTGCAACCGACTGCACACATGTGGTCATCAAGGCACCAGTGGGTGAGCTGGGAGCCTTTGTCAACAGGAAGGGATTCCACTCCATGAACGCGCAGATAGTGTGTGATCACAGGATGCAGATTCTGCAAGTCTGTGCAAGGTACCCAGGCAGCTCCCATGACGCCTACATCCTCAGACACTCCCAGGTGCTGAGGCTC
Organism: Isurus oxyrinchus; assembly: GCA_026770705.1. Taxonomy (NCBI): domain Eukaryota; kingdom Metazoa; phylum Chordata; class Chondrichthyes; order Lamniformes; family Lamnidae; genus Isurus; species Isurus oxyrinchus. The sequence goes on from JANJGN010000233.1 coordinate 568,189, forward strand.
TTCAGTGCTCCAGCCCGGCTGGATGGATGGCTGCTGGGTGACAAGGGCTATCCCCTCAAAAGATGGCTCATGACGCCTCTCCGCCATCCAAGAACAGAGGCCGAGCAGCGATACAACTGGAGTCATGCCTCTACAAGGGCGGTGGTAGAGAGAACCATCGGTCTTCTCAAAACGCGCTTCCGATGCCTGGATCATTCAGGGGATGCACTGCAATACCCCCCAGATGCTGCACTCTCCACAATCTGGTGCTGGAAAGGGGGGACCCACTGGAGGAAGAAAGTCTTGATGCAGCTGCTCTGGCAGCAGACGATGAGTCCAGTAGTGAGTCCGAGATTGAACATGGTCAGGGAACGCTGAGGGAATTGACACTGACCTGGGAAACCTCCAGGGAGGCAGGGACACCCAGGAGGTTTTGATCCAACGGTCCTTCAGCTAGTATCCCAAAGATGAACCACCAACACATGCCAGAGCTGCAGGCTCCATACTCGATACCTGAGAGCAACATTTGCTTGGTGAACAACATGAACTATGTGCCATTTTAATAAAGCTCAGTGACAAACAAATCATTCATAACATTATGGGTTCCCCTTCACCTGCAGAACTAATGAAGCACCCAGATGCTTGTTGGGAACCAACACATTTACTGGTGTGGAGCCTAGCATACAGAAATCAAACTAAATGTAAAGGTGTTCTACATCGCACCAACTTAAAAAGAACTTAAAAGCGGGGCATAAAGTGAACACCAGTGATAAGCCCCTGTTGTGCCTAAGGTGCTATACATTTACACTTGTGGGTGCTACGTCTAGGTGCTCCTCCCTCGCTGGCACCAGCATTGGAGGCAGCCGGCTCACCCTGCTGTCCTGTTAGCCTTGATGACCTTGGTAGGTCCTCTGGCCAGTGGAGCCTGTGCTGGGCAGGCCTAGGAGGGAGTGGCCAGTGCCATGGCTGGCATCTCCCCAGACACTGCAGCCTCACCAAATGCCATAGTCATTGGTAGAGGGGCGGAGGAGCTGCTGCCCTCATCTGGAGCGCCCTGAGAGGAGCCCCGCAGAGACGACAGGCAGCTCGTGTGCCAATGTGAGGTTGCTTTGGACCTCCCTGCTGACAATTGATGATGGTCACCTCGCTGGGATAGTGGATGCCTAATCCATCTCCCACACTGACACTGACCACCTGAGGTTATTGCAGCTATGAGGGCTTGCAGATCTGAGCACATCCCCAGGGAGCCCTGATTATTCTCCTGAAGGAGCCTCTCCATGAGGGTGACCACTCTCTCCATGATGGAGGCAGTGCGCTCGGCCATGAGGGTCATTGCATTGCTCATGCTCCACATGGACTCCTGCATCATGAAGACCATGGCACATATTCCCTCATGTATCTCTGCCAGATCCTCCTGCATACCCTGCTGGACTTCCAGCATCTGCTGCCTCAGGGACGACTCCAGAGGCACATCATCAGCCACCGACTGAGCATTGGGCTGTTCCCCAGCATTCCTCTGACTGCCTGTGCCTTGGGCACTCTCTGCCTCCACCTGCACCTCAAGCAAGTGTGAAGTGCCCTCACTGCTGTGCACCAAGATACTGGCTGATGATCTTATTCCCACTGAGATGCTGGTGCCTGCCTGGCTTAGAGGGTGTGACGCTGGTGTACTCATATCTTCTGTGCCCTCAAGTGTCCGCAGCGGTCCCTCAGGCTCCTGAGGCTGAGGGTGCTCTGGTGAGGCTGAAAGGAAGAACAAGGACATTTGATTAGTTGAAGCAGTTACACTGTTAATGTGTATGCCTGGCACCTGGATCAGGGTGCCCTCATCTTTCCATTATCCAGGGGATCCCATGTTGGAGGATGAAATCAAAATACAGTCAACAGTGGAATGGTTACAATGACAGACATTGTGACCTCAGTGCACAGCACTCTTACTTCCCAGTGGCACCCCAACCTCACGGTAACCGGTTGATCTAGGAGCCTCTCCAGCTCCAGTGCCTCCTGCTCATATCTGGTGAGGATCAGAAGGTGAGGCTGCCCTCCGCCAGTCCACAGCCTCTCAGCATTATTGTGGGCTGTCTTCTCCTGAAAGGAGAGAGGAGCATTGATTAGGCCACCCTGAACCTGCATTGCCATTGCAGCCTGGCCAACCCCACCTGAGGAAAACCTTGCAGGGCTCAGCCGATTCGTGACCCTGGAGCCACAAGATACTCATTCCAAGCAGCCAGGACTCACCCCCTTGCCCAGATGCTGCCTCCATGACATTTGCCATTCACACTCTAAGAACCCTGAAGTGTGGGGTGGTGGGGGTTACTTAACTGCTTTGCTGAGTGACCCAATCCAACACGGTACTCACCCTTCCCAATTGCAGGAGGTCATTAAACCGCTTGCGGCACTGTGTGTGCACGTGTGCCTCACACGTCATGGGAGCTGACCCGAGATGCCACCTCCTCCCAGGCATGTTTTGTGAGGTGGTGGGGGTGGGGGGGGGACCTCCTCCTCCCATCCCTTGGGACAAGGATATCCCGGCAGGCGGCCACCTCCTCCAGGAGGTCAGCAGCACTTGTCTGAAAACCTCGGAGCCGACTGGCCCGCTGACCTGCCCTCCCACCTAACCTGTTCTCCAATGACATTCTGGATCCATACTGCTCTGCAAAGTCAATGGCAGACTTAGCACAGCTGCCTGCAGCGTTTTTGAATAGACTGCCGGGTCACCATTGGACCTGGCGGACATTGAGCTCCCGCCCCCAACCTGCCCCTTCCCACTGATCTCGGAGATGTGAATTACACTGGGCGGGCCTTAATTGGCCTGCCCACGTAAAATGGCGGTGCAGACCAGATCGCGGGTAGCGGAAGGACTCCAGCCCACCCCTGCCCACTCCCACCGAGCACGCCCGACATGGGAAAAGTTCAGGCCTATGTGTGTGTGTCTTAATTGGAGTAAAGCCAGCTAGTCTGGGTGCTTTGATGTACAGAAAGAAGTCGGTTTGAAATGGTAAGTAGGTAAACAGTAAGGAAGTTAGAAGGTAAAGTGCACATTTGCATTTGTTGAATAAAGCAGCCAAGAGTGGGAGTAAAATCTTGCACCTAGCTGGGAGACGCCAAGCAATGTGTTTATATTAGTAATAAAATTAGTGGGAAGAAAATGTTATTGTTCGAAGAGGTAAAATTAAAAATCTGGTCATACAATGGGAAATTTACATTCAAAGGAAAAGCTAGGAATAAACAGAAAGGAGTTTGTGTGTGTAAGGCAGAAACATAAGATCTAACCAGCCTGTACACCTGCGACTGTGTCTGCAAGGAACCTCATTTTGAACTCGTAAGGTCAAAGGTGCTTCTGCGGTAACACCTGTTGCAGGTATGTTACAACACCTGCCCCTTTACTTCCCCTCTCCTCACCATCCAAGGGCCCAAACACGCATTTCAAGTGAAGCAGCACTTCACTTGCACTTCCCTCAATTTAGTCTACTGCATTCGCTGCTCCCAATGCAGTTTCCTCTACATTGGAGAGACCAAACACAGACTGGGTGACTGCTTTGCAGAACACCTTCAATCTGTCTGCAAGCATGACCCAAACCTCCCTGTTGCTTGCCATTTCAACACACCACCCTGCTCTCTTGCCCACATGTCCGTCCTTGGCTTGCTGCATTGTTCCAGTGAAGCTCAATGCAAACTGGAGGAACAGCACTTCATCTTCCAACTAGGCACTTTACAGCCTTCTGGACTGAATATTGAGTTCAACAACTTTAGATCATGAACTCTCTCCTCCATCCCCACCCCCTTTCCGATCCCCCTTTTTCCAATAATTTATAATCTTATATATATATATATATATATATATGTATATATATAGTTTTCTTTTCCCACCTATTTCTATTATTTTTAAATTTATTTCCATCCATTGTTTTATTGCCACCTTTTAGCCTATTTCAATCCCTTCCCCCACCCCACCCCCACTAGGATTGCCTGTCACTTGCTCATCCTGCTTTCCACCCTTAATGTCACCATTAGCACATTCCTTAGCTAACATCACCACCGTCAACACCCCTTCATCCTTTTGTCAATGACATCTTTGGCAATCTCTTCTTTGCCTCCACCTATCACTGGCTCTCTGTCCAGCTCTACCTGTCCCACCCCCCTCAACCAGCTTATATTTGACCTCATTTCTCTATTTCCTTAGTTCTGATGAAGAGTCATACGGACGCGAAAAGTTAACTGTGTTCCTCTCTGCAGATGCTGTCAGACCTGCTGAGTTTTTCCAGATTTTTTGTTTTTGTTTCAGATTTTCAGCATCTGCAGTATTTTGCTTTTATTTCAGATTAATTAGGGGATTTTTGTAGTTATTATAGTAGTAATTTTGTAGACATATGTATGTGCTTACAATCTTTCTTGTATTAATACATGTTTAATTTAGTTTCATAAAAACCACTTGAGACTTGGTGGTCTTATTACTACTGAATTCAAAGCCTGAATTCACGGGATGTGAGCTTTGGTGGCTGGGCCAGCATTTATTGCCCATCCCTACTTGCCCTTGAGAAGGTGGTGGTGAGCTGCCTTGAACTGCGGCAGATCATGTGGTGTAGGTACACCCACAGTGCTGTTAGGAATTGAGATCCAGGATTTTGACCCAGCGACAGTGAAGGAACAGCGAAATATTTCCAAGTCAGGATGGTAAGTGACTTGGAGGGGAACTTCCAGGTGATGGTATTCCCATGTGTCTGCTCCCCTTGTCATTCTAGGTGGTAGTGGTCATGGGTTTGGAAGGTGCTGTCTAAGGAGCCTTGGTTAATTCCTGCAGTGCATCTTGTAGATGGTACACACTGCTGCTGCTGTACGTCGGTGGTGGAGGGAATGAATGTTTGTGGATGTGGTGCCAATCAAGCGGGCTGCTTTGTCCTGGACGGTGTCCAGCTTCTTCAGTGTTGTAGATGCTGCACTCTTCCAGGCAAGTGGGAGGTATTCCATCACACTCTTGATTTGTGCTTTGTAGATGGTAGTCAGACTCTGGGGAGTCAGGTGGTGAGTTATTCATCGCAGGATTCCTAGCCTCTGACCTGCTCTTGCAGCCACAGTATTTATATGGCTAGTCCAGTTCAGTTTCTTGTCAATGGTAACCTCCAGGATGTTGATAGTGGGGAATTCAGTGATGGTAATGCCAGTGAACATCAAGGGGCGATGGTTGGGTTCTCTCTTGTTGGAGATGGTCATTGCCTGAAACTTATGTGGCGCGAATGTTACTTGCCACTTGTCAGCCCAAACCTGGATATTATCCAAGTCTTGCTGCATTTGGACATGGACTGCTTCAGTATCTGAGGAGCCGTGAATGGTGCTGAATGATGTGCAATCATCAGCGAACATCCCCACTTATGACCTTATGATGGATGGAACGTCATTGATGAAGCAGCTGAAGATGGTTGGGCCAAGGGCACTACCCTGAGGAACTCCTGCAGTGATGTTCCTGAGCTGAGAATGACTGATCTCCAACAACCACAACCATCTTCCTTTGTGCTAGATATGACTTCAACCAGCGGAGCTTTTTCCCCCTGATTCCCATTCACTCCAGTTTTGCTAGGGCTCCTTGATGCCACACTCAGACAAATGCTGCCTTGATGTCAAGGGCAGTCACTCTCACTTCACCTCTGGAGTTCAGCTCTATTGTCCATGTTTGAACTGAGGCTGTAATGAGGTCAGAAGCCGTGTGGCCCTGTGGAACCCAAACTGGGCATCAGTGAGCAGGTTATTGCTAAGCAAGTGCCGCTTGATAGCACTGTTGATGACCCCTTCCATCACTTTACTGATGATGGAGAGGAGACTAATGGGGTGGTACTTGACCGGGTTGGATTTGCCCTGCTTCTTTTGTACAGGACATAGCTAGGCAATTTTCCACATAGCTGGGTAGATGCCAGTGTTGTAGCTGTACTGGAACAGCTTGGCTAGGGGCGTGGCAAGTTCTGGAGCACATGTCTTCAGTACTGTTGCCGGAATGTTGTCAGGGTCCATAGCCTTTGCAGTATCCAATACCTTCAGCTGTTTCTTGATATCACGTTGAGTGAATCGAATTGGCTGAAGCTGTGATGTTGGGGACCTTTGGAGGAGGCTGAGATGGATCATCCACTCGGTACTTCTTACTGAAGATTGTTGTGAATGCTTCAGCCTTATCTTTTGCACTGAAGTGCTGGGCGCCTCCATCATTGAGGATGGGGATATTTGTGGAGCTACCTCCTACAGTGAGTTGATTAATTATCCACCACCATTCATGACTGGATGTGGTAGGACTGCAGAGCATAGATCTGATCCATTTGTTGTGGGATCGCTTAGCTCTATCACTTGCTGCTTATGCTGTTTGTCACACAAGTAGTCCTGTGTTATAGCTTCACCAGGCTGACACCTCATTTTTAGGTATGCCTGGTGCTGCTCCTGGCATGCCCTCCTGCACTCTTCATTGAACTAGGGTGGTAGTGCCACACAACATGATGGAGGGTATCCTCAATGTGAAGGTGGGACTTCATCTCCACAGTGCCAGTGCAGTGGTCACTCCTGCTGATACCATCATGGACAGATGCATCTGTGGCAGGCAGTTTGGTGAGGATAAGGTCAAGTATGTTTTTCCCTTTTGTTGGTTCCCTCACCACCTGCTGTAGACCCAGTCCAGCAGCTATGTCATTTAGGACTCAGCCACCTCGGTCAGTAGTGGTGCTACTGAGCCACTCTTGATGATGGACATTGAAGTCCCCCACCAAGAGAACATTCTGTGCTCTTGCCACCCTCAATGCTTCCTCCAAGTGATGTTCGACATGGAGGAGCACTGATTCATCAGCCGAGGGAGGGCAGTATGTGGTAATCAGCAGGAGGTTTCCTTGCCCACGTTTCACCTGATGCCATGAGACTTCATAGCGTCCTGAGTCGATGTTGCGGACTCCCAGGGCAACTCCCTCCCAACTGTATACCAATGTGCCCCCACCTCTGCTGGGTCTGTCCTGCTGGTGGGACAGGACATACCCAAGGATGGTGAGGGTGGTGTCTAGGACATTATCTGTAAGATATGATTCTGTGAGGATGACTATGTCAGGCTGTTGCTTGACTAGTCTGTGAGACAGCTGTCCCAATTTTGGCACTAGCCCCCAGATGTTAGTAAAGAGGACTTTGCAGGGTCGACAGCGCTGAGATTGCCGTTGTCATTTCTGGTGCCTAGGTCAATGCTGGGTGGTCCGTCCAGTTTCATTCCTTATTTGTGTCTTTGTAGTGGTTTGTTACAACTGGGTGTCTTGCTTGGCCATTTCAGAGGGCATTTAAGAGTCAACCACACTGCTGTGGGTCTGGAGTCAAATTTAGGCCAGACCAGGTAAGGACGACAGATTTCCTTCCCTAAAGGACATCGGCTGTGTCATAATATGCAGAAAAAAATCACGAGAATGGTTTCAGGGATTACGAACTTCACTTACATAGATTGGAGATATAACGGGCTAAATGGCCTTTGTGCTGTTACCATTTATGATTGTGTTCCAAAATGCTTTATAGCCATGAGGTATTTTCATTTGATAAACTGTTGTCACTTTTGCAATGCATGACGTGCAGCTTTACAAGACCTCGCAAACAGTAAAGAGATAACATCCATATAACCTGCTTATTGATGTTGACTCAGGGATAAATATTGGCCGAGGATACTGCGGTGAACTTCTCTGCTTTTTGAACATCTTTAATGTTGACCTGAGAGAGAAGATGGGAGTTTGGTTTAATATCTCAAGAGAAAATGCCTTTACTCCACCAAGTATGGCGAATTCTCAGGTTTCACCTATTCAGTATTGTTCCTCACTGGTCCTTGACTGAATATCACAGCTCACTGTTACCCAGAAAGATCTAGTCCTATAAACTGTGAAAATTGTTGTGAACTCTCTGCAGTTGGCCCAAAACATCAGGCCACCTTATAGTTAGTCTCTTTTGTAAATCACAGATGGCCTACAAGTCAGAAGAGGAGTGGGGGGGGTGGGGTGGGGGGTGCAGTCTCCTCTTGTGGGGCTTTCACTCTTTATTCCATCTCTAGTTGTCTCCCTCCTCTTCCTTATGGAATCATGTGCCACAGAAGAACTCTATTCAACCCAATGAGCCTGTGCTGCTTCTTTGAAAGAGCAACTTAATTAATCCCACGCCCTGCTCTTTCTCCATGCCCTGCAATTTTCCCCCTTCAAGTATTTACCCAATTCCCTTTTGAAGTCTTCTATTGAATCTGTATCAGGAAAGATACATCAAATCCAACTGCTCATTGTATAAAATAATTTCCTTCATTATGCCTCTGATTCTTTGGCCAACTACCTGAAATCAGTGCCAACTGTTTATCAACCCTTCAGCCATTGGAAACAGTTTCTCTTTATTTAATCTTTCTAAACCCTTGATGATTTTAACCTCCCTCTATCAAACTCTCCTTTAAACTTCTTTGCCCTCGGGGAACAACCCAACTTCTCCAGTCTCTCCACATAATTGTAATCCCTCATCTTGGAACTGATTTTAGTTCATCTTTTCTGTATCCTCTCCAAAGCCTTCATGTATTTCCTAAAATTTGATGCCCAAAATTGTTCTACTCAATGGGCAGAATTTTTGGGCCCTACCAAGGTTAGGAATGGAGGCAAGATGCGGCGCAAAAATCCTACCACAGTTGACCTTCCAGTTTCCCAACCCCGTTCCCGACACTAGCCATTTTTGTTGAGGCAGTTTTGGGGCTGGCACGACTACTACTCACCTACAGGCATTTCCTGCCTGCATGGGTATGGGTGCTTTCAAAAGCCGTCCTGTAGATGGATTCCTCCTCCCCACAATGGTGACCTGAGTGCTGAATCTGCTTTTTATTTAATGTCTTAAAAAGTTGGTGACTGAGTGCCTCCATGATGAAGTGCTCTCTCAATTACTTACCCTCTGCTGCAGCCTGCTGCTGCTTTGAAGCTGGAAGGCCTCTGACTGGTCGTCAACCTTGAGAGCCTTCTCACCACCCTTAACTTGACAGGGAACTGGTCCTCATGCCAATCAAGAGGTGCCACCATGAAAATCCCAAAGAACAACTGTTTCCCCCAGGGGGTGGGTTAGGGACCCAGAAATGATCCTGACACCAGTTTCCTGCCCTTGTGGGGAAAATCCAGCTTAATACTCCAGATGCGACCATAGGTTTAACATAACCTTTGTAATCGATGTCCTTATTTATAAAGCCCAGGATCCTCTATGCTTTCTTAACTGCTTTGTTAATCTGTTCCGGCACCTTTGAGCGTGAACACTCCAAACCTCTCTGTTCTTGTAGATCATTTATGTTACCCCTCCTCCCTTTGCTTGTCAGAATGTATCACCTCACACACTTTGTGTTGCCTTTCACCCTCCCCCTGTGTCACAGGGTGCAGCCTGTAGAATTCTATAGAATTCCCACCTGGTCTACAACTGAAAATCTGGTTAGAATGTTTGGAGGTCCCTTCTTCGAATAAGCGTAATGAAGAATATTCACGTTTGCAAACTGGGAGTGAGACCAGTTTTAGTGGAAATTCATTCAAATGGAGGGTTTGATGGACAGATATAAAAGATCAAGGTGACTCTGGCATATTTGTGAATAATTCACTTATGCCCAGAATTCTGTGATCTCTAAAACTCTGTAATTGGTTTTGCCAGAAAAACTTGGGCAAGAATTTGAAGGAAACCCTAGGGCCAATAATACTGGAGAGTAAAGTGAGGATAATTGACAAAAAAGATGATTCAATCACATGACATTTTGTTTCTCTAATTACAAAGATAAGTTATCATTTTATTTTGTAAAATCACTGATAGAATCTTGAGCATCACATTTGGTTAATTCATACAGGATGTTTGACAAACAATGTATTTTCCATAACATTTGCATGAGTTGCCTCAGCTTGCTTGAAATGATAGATAAACAGTTTTAGCCACTGCATGCCTGGCTGGCTTAGTCAGCTAGAGGCTCCCTGAGATATTTAAGCTTACATTCAACAGTTTGTCACTGAGGAATTTACTTTTTTCCTCTTTGACCAAGCTTTTAGTCACATGACTCTGTGTTAAATTTTGTTTGACAATCACTCCTTGGAAACACCTTGGAATGTTTTACTGTTAAAAGTCCTATACACATGCAGGTTGTTGCTGTACTTGTACCAAGTTACTCCAGTCCTGGGACTGTCATTTGGGGTCAAAGAGCACATTTGGAGGCTATTCAGCCCTAACCATTCACTTTGACCATGGCTGCTCTGTATTCTAACCCCATCTGCAAGCTTTAGTTCCAAGACTCTTAATGCACAGAGACCAGACACTGAACAGAAGGAAATCATTTTAATCATTTTAGTATGATTAAATATTATTAATCATCATTACTTCCTCCTTTCTTGTAAAGCTAATTGCATCATTCCAAACCCACAGCAGATTTCAGTGGGCAGAATCAGAAGTCAAGTCGTTTTGAAATCTCTCTGACTGAGGTGGGGTTATTTTCTTTGCAACAGAGAGGCTGAACAGAGATTTAATTGAGGTGAATAAAATTATGTGGGGCCCAGATAGAGTGAATAGGAGGGACCCATTGCCCTTCACAGACAGGTCAGGGAATTAAGGGATATGGGGATCGAATGGGAAAATGGAGTTCAAGCCCAAGATCAACCATCATCTTATTGAATAGCACCGCAGCCTCAATGGGCCATGTGGTCTACTTTTTAAAATTCATTCATGGGATGTGGGTTTCACTGGCTGGGCCAGCATTTATTGCCCATTCCTAGTTGCACTTGAGAAGGTGGTGGTGAGCTGCCTTCTTGAACTGCTGCAGTCCATGTGGTGCAGGTACACCCACAGTGCTGTTAGGGAGGAAGTTCCAGGTTTTTGACCCAGCCCCTGTGAAGGAACAGCGATATATTTCCAAGTCAGGATAGAGTGACTTGGAGGGGAACTTGCAGGTGGTGGTGTTCTCATGCGTCTGCTGCCCTTGTCCTTCTAGGTGACAGTGGTTGTGGGTTTGGAAGGCGCTGTCTGAGGAGCCTTGGTTAATTCCTGCAGTGCATCTTGTAACTGGTACACACTGCTGCTACTGTGCCTCGGTTGTGGAGAGAGTGAATGTTTGTGGATGGGGACTTGGAGATGCACCTGAAATGCAGTAACGTAAAGGCTAGGAAACAAAAGCTGGAAGGTAAAATTAGATTGGACAGCACTGACCCTCGGGATCGAATGGCCTTTTTCTATGTGATAAATCTTTCCACGTTTCTACGGGCAGTCGGAGTCTTGATGCATCGATCTCTAGTTGTAGACCAGCCCATCCCGGCGATCATAAAATATTCACTACTCAAAGAGCAGCTGGCGGGGGAACAGATAGGTCAGCATTTCAAAGTCCAAGGTTCTTTAAAAATAAGCATAGCAAGAATTGCAGAGACTTTGGAGGCCCCATTGAGGCGATAAAAAGAAATGGGAATTGTAGGGTAGCGGAGGTGTGGGATCCTTCAAAAAAATTCTACAAAATCTTAAAAGGATTGGGATCAGAAGTTATTCCCGAAATGAGCTTTAAACGATCACAACACCAGGATATTAAAGTTGCAGGCTGAAACTTAATCTGTCTATTCCGAGTTTGCTTCGCTCTTGTCTAAGCTTCGCTGAGGCGGGAGCTGGAAGCTAAGGAATAGTTTTGGTTCATGAGTGGAGATGTCACAATAATCATTAATAACAATAAAGCAGGTAACCAGGCCTAGTCCCACTCTGGCTTCACAGGGTTGACCAGTTTGCAATGATGTGAATTCCAGGTTGTTCCTGCTGGCGGACCATTGGGGGCGGTACAGATACAAACATCTGGATTGTATCAAACTCTTAATATTAAAAAGTAACTCGAGCAAGTACTGAGTTTTCCAAACTCTCGTTTTAAAGAGACGAAGTGCACGGTTCCCCCTCTCATTGGGGTTGGCGCCTGAGCCGCTCTCCTGCTCCAAAAGCCGAGCAGAGTCCGGGAACCCCACCCCCCGGGGCTTTCCTCTGGTGAATTGACATTTCCCACTAGAGGGGACCCGTTTTTCGTTAAACTTTGTTGGCACCGAAGTGGTTCCAGATGTTTCAAAGCGTCAGCCGGGAGGAGACTCATCGCTCCAGTTAATATTTCAACCATTAACCCGCCTGCAATAAAAGCCGAGTTTCCGCTTGAAAAGCGCTTCGCCGCTGGATCCTTTCCCTCTTCACCTGAGTTTCCTGAGCTGCCGACATGGCGCAAGGATTCTTCGTCAGTAAAACGCTGGTCCTGGTCGGAGTCCTGATCAGCGCCGCTGCCCTCGCCACTATCATCGCCCTGGCCGTGGTTTACGCTCAGGAGAAGCAGAAGAATTCGGGGAGTGACCTGCCCGAAATCCCCGACACGGATTCCCCGTCGCCAAGCTCCCACCCGACCAGCTCCCTCCTGCCGCCAACCTCCCCATCGCCGACGCCTCCACCTCAACCCTGGGACAAATACCGACTGCCCGGGACTCTAAAACCCGAACATTATGACCTGTACCTCTGGCCGAGGCTGGATAAGGATCCGCAAAAGAATTATTATTTCACCGGTACTTCCACTGTTTTCTTTCACTGCCATCAGGACACGGATGTGATCCTGATTCACTGCAACAAACTGACTTTGAGCAAGTGGAAGGACGGACAACTGGCCGAACTGCAGACCACAAACGGTTCACCCTCCCCCCAAATAGAAAGATCATGGTTAACAAATGATACTCAATATCTAGTGATCAAACTGCGCTCCAAACTGTCCAGCGGTACAAATTATTCCCTGTCTACAGTATTTGAAGGCGCTTTGGCGGATGATCTCTCGGGGTTTTACAGAAGCGAATACATCAATGAACACGGAAAAACCAGGTCAGTCAGTTTTAGAAACAACAAATAATAATATACATTTTATATACAAAATATAAGGAAAGATTATTTTCACTGATTGTTTTAACAATGTTCTAAAAGAAGGAAAGTATAAGGAATATAAAAACATCAGGATCTGTACAGGGAAGATTCACTCGACTGACTCCTGAAATTAAAGGATTATGACCCCAACCAGCGGAGAGTTCCCCCACCCCCCCGATTCCCAATGACTCTAGTTTTGCTAAGGCTCCTTGATGCCGAACTCGGTCAAATGTTGCCTTGATGTCAAGGCCAGTCACTCTCACCTCACTTCGGGAGTCCAACTCTTTTGTCCATGTTTGAACCAAGGCTGTAATGGGGTCAGGAGCTGAGTGGCCCTGGCGGAACCCAAACTGGGCATCAGTGAGCAGGTTATTGCTAAGCAAGTGCTGCTTGATAGCACTGTTGATGACCCCTTCCATTACTTTACTGATGATTGAGATTAGACTGATGGGTAATTGGCCAGGCTGGATTTGTCCTGCTTTTTGTGTACAGGATGTACCTGGACAATTTTCCACAAAGCCTGGTAGATGCCAGTGTTGTAGCTATACTGGAACAGATTGGCTAGGGGTGCGGCAAGTTCTGGATGACAAGTCTTCAGTACTATTGTTGGAATATTGTCAATACCAATAGCCTTTGCAGCATCCAGTGCCTCCCCCCACCTTTGCACTGATGTGCTGGGCTCCCCATCATTGAGGATGGGGCTATTTGTAGAGCCTCCTCCTCCAGTGAGTTGTTTAATTGTCCACCACCATTCATGACTGGATATGGCAGGACTGCAGAGCTTAGATCTGATCCTTTGGTTGTGGGATCACTTAGCTCTGTCTGTCACTTGCTGCTTATGCTGTTTGGCACTCGAGTAGTCCTGTGTTATAGCTTCATCAGGTTGACACCTCATTTTTAGGTATGCCTGGTGCTGCTCCTGTTACACTCTTCATTGTACCAGGGTTGACCCCCTGGCTTGATGGTAATGGTAGAATGGGGGATATGATGCGCCATGAGGTTACAGATTGTGTTCGAGTACAATTCTGCTGCTGATGGCCCACAGTGCCCATGGATGCCAGCCTTGAGTTTCTAGATCTGTTCGAAGTCGATTCCACTTAGCACAGTGGTAGTGCCACACAACACGATAGAAGTGAAGATGGAACTTCGTCTTCACAAGCACTGTGTGGTGGTCACTCCTACCAATACTGTCATGGACAGATGCATCTGCAGCAGGCAGGTTGGTGAGGATGAGGTCAAGTATGTTTTTCCCTCTTGTTGGTTCCCTCACCACCTGCCCCAGACCCAGTCTAGCAGCTATGTCATTTAGGACTCAGCCAGCTCGGTCAGCAGTGGTGCTACCGAGTCATGGAGGAGCACTGATTCATCAGCTGAGGGAGGGTGGTCCATGGTAATCAGCATGTTTGCTCATGTTTGACCTGATGTCATGAGGGCAACTCCCTCCCGACTGTACCACTGTGCCACCACCTCTTGCTGGGCAGGCAGGACACACCCAGGGATGGTGATGGTGGTGTCTGGGGCATTATCTGTAAGGTATGATTCCGTGAGGATGACTATGTCAGGCTGTTGCTTGACTAGTCTGTGAGTCAGCTCTCCCAATTTGGCACTAGCCCCCAGATGTTAGTAAGGAGGGGTTGTCATTTCTGGTGCCCAAGTTTTTTTCTGGGTAGGTCCATCCAGTTTCATTGCCTTTATAGTGGTTTGATACAACTGGGTGTATGCTTGCTAGACCATTTCAGAGTCAACCACATTACTGTGGGCTTGGAGTCACAAGTAGGCCAAATGCCAAATCCCAGCAGATCAGGTTTTTAATTCCAGGTTTTTATTGAATTCAAATTCCATCTGCCGTGGTGGGATTTGAACCCAGGACCCCCTGGGCATTAGCCTGGGTCTCTGGATTACCCAGTCCAGTGACAATGCCACTATGCCACTGCATCCTTATAAAGCAAAATTAAAAAAATCATTAAATCAATGAAGACGTCAAGCTGTATATAAAACCAATAGGAATAAGCTAACTAATTGCGCATGTGACTGAAGGCCTGTACATATCTGCTAATTACATATTTTATCTGCAGGATACAAATTGCTAAAGATTAAGGGATAATGTTATTCATAAAGGGCAAACTGGGTGGGTAAATATAGATTTTTCTGAATTTGTATATTTGTATTTATAAATGAGTTTACAAGAAAAAAAACATTACTTTGAATCGACAGAAATGTTTGATGTGTAAATCTGAGTTTTTAACACTCATCACAAAAATGTTACTGCCTGGTCCACTTGTTGCTGATCTTTCTCATTAATTCATTGGTGTTGTCTTGCTTTTCCTCAGGACTGATGCAAGTACCAGAGTGTGCTACTTGTGTGGATGAAAACTAAATTGAATTGATGAATATAGATATTTTATTGCACAGCTTCTTGTGAACAAGTGGCATTTATATTTGAATGAATAAATGACTGATGTTATAAGAATGTTTATTGTATCTGATTAATAGTTCCCCATCCACCAAAAAGGTCAAATCTTTGAGTTTCATACTCAATAATCGCAATCAATCTGTAATTAACCTCAGTATCTTTCATTTACATAAATTTGACTTTGTGGCCTTAAAAGGGACAAATTCACTTGAACAATGGTGCATCCAATGAGCGGGTTAACCTTGATGTAGGTTCATTTGGGACTGGTCAATGAATGGTGCCCTAGGTTTGTTGGACTCTGCCTGGTTAGGGTTAGTTAGACTGATTAGTTATACTCTACCTTGCTTGTTTTATACGGATGATACTTTTCCACTACTTTTTATGATAAATAGAGAATATTGCAGTCCCCTATACAGAGCAAGCAACTGTGCCTCCTTAACCAATCAGATCCAAAGGATTGTGAAATTAGCAGCATATGGCCTGAACAGGGAAGTGTAATTTAGTTTGAATTTAATGTTAAATCAGGTACAGAAAGATAAATAAAGAGAGGGAAAGAAAGGTTTGATTGTGGAAGAGAGAAAAGACTGAAGAATTTTAAAAATATTATCTCCACACAAATACTGCAACTTGATGCAATTTGATGCCTGTCAATGCTGAGGCAAACGGTGAAATCCCATTTTCACAAAGATAATAGTGGAGCACTGAATCTCATATGTAGGATCTCAGGGAACAGCTTTCAGATTAACCACAAATCTGTACTGGCCTGAGTTTACAGTTTGATTTGTGCTTAAATAATGGACACCATTAGCCTTTCTATCATTCTGACAGAACATTACAGAGTGCACAAGCACAACAACAATGACTTGCATTAATATATGTAATCAAATGTAAATTGGGGATGGGTGGGGATCGAAGGGGAAGGGTTGGAGGCGGGGGAGGAGGAGGGGAAGGTGTGATTGAGAGAAGGGAGAAAGTCTGGAACTTGGCCTGGGGGCAGATGAAGACTTTCTCGAGTGTCTGGGTGGGTGGGGATGGGAGACTCCTGCTCCTTCTGGTCCACAACCAGCTCTAAAACAGACCCTTACCTCATAGGTTATTGCATCTGGCAAAAATCTGCAAAGTTAGTGACTTGTAAACACTTAGAATGGCGTTTGGTCTGAGTAGCAATACGCAAAAGGACCAGGTTGTCTCAGGCTATTGCAAGTTGTCCAGGACTAAAACTGGAAATTGTATTTCAACCTTGACCATCCAAGTTCAATATGGCTGAACTGCATTGCTATTAATCCCTGCTTGCCCTTGCCACCAAGGCTACACAGAATGCCAGCAACAGGCTTCCTATAGGAAATGAACCATAATCATTCAGCCGATCATCAAGCAGCTCATAAGTTGCTTGGGGTCAGTTATAAAATGAGTCCTCAAACAGCCTTGTACAGCCACTCACCCAGTGACTAACTGGTCGTTCAGCAAAAATAATGAAACATTGGGGAGAAAATGATAATTGAAAATGAAGATAAATATGAAAGTGCAGCATCATCCTTTTGAGTTTCCCTGTGATCACTGATGTCTGATCTGTTTGTTTGTTCTTAGAGTTATTGCAACAACTCAGATGGAGCCCACGGATGCTAGGAAGGCATTTCCATGCTTTGATGAGCCAGCAATGAAAGCAACATTCAACGTAACTCTGAAATATAAAGAGGAATACAAAGCAATCTCCAACATGCTACCACTTGGTCAGTGTCACCAGTTTCATTCATGAATTATTAGTGGTTTTAATCAAGTACCTCAGATAAAATTAGTATGTGGCGAGGATGAGGAATTGTGAAGGATGGGTAGGGCACAGGCCAAGGTGGCCATTAATAGGGGCATAGAGCAGTGGGGAGGTTATGATGAACTTATATAGGACATTGGTCAGACCTCAGCTGGAGTATTGTGTACAGTTCTGGGCACCACATTATAGGAAGGATGTGAATGCATTGGATAGAGTGCAGAAGAGGTTTACAAGAATGATTCCAGGGATGAGACACTTCAGTTATGAGGAAAGATTGGAGAAGTTGGGGCTGTTTTCCTTGGAGAGGAGAAGGCTGAGAGGAAACTTGATTGAAGTTTCCAAAATCATGAGGGGTCTGGACAGAGTAGATAGGGAGAAACTGTACCCGCTTGTAAATGGATTGAGAACCAGAGGGCACAGTTTTAAAGTGCTTCCCAAAAGAAGCAAATGTGAGGTGAGAAAGGACTTTTTCACACAGCGAGTAGTTAGGGTTTGGAATGCACTGCCTGGAAGTGTGGTGGAGGCAGGTTCAATTGAAGCATTCAAGAGGGCATTGGATGATTATTTAAATAGAAACAATGTGCAGGGTTACGGGGAAAAGGCAGGAGATTGGCACTAAGTTAAAATGCTCAGAGAGCCGGTGCAGACACGATGGGCTGAATGGCCTCCTTCTGCACTGTAACAATTCTGTGATTCTGGATGTGGCGGGGAGAGAGGTGGCAGTGCAGGGACAGGAGGGGAAGCGGCAGGCAGGGGTGGGGCAGGTGCAGGGGTAGGAGGGGGTGAAGCATTTCATGTCTGACCTCCCCCAACACAAATTTTCTCTATTGCTGTGTTCAAAACAAAAGGAGAGAAGGATAAACGTGCCCAGTCAGTTTAATGTCAGTGGCAGGGAAGCTTTTGAAAATGCATCCGGAAGAAAATGAACAGCTACTGGGCAAACATGGATGAATAGAGTCATAGGGTCATAGAGTTTACAGCACAGAAACAGGCCCTTTGGCCGTTGTATCCGTGCAGGGTCAATGAGTTCCTATCTATTTTAATCCCATTTTCCAGCACTTGACCCATAGCCCTGTATTCTATTGCATTTCAAGTGCTCATCTAAATGCTCCTTAAATGTTGTGAGGGTTCCTGCCTCGACCATCCCCTCAGGCAGTGTGTTCCAGATTCCAGCCACCCTCTGGGTGAAAACATTTTTCCTCAACTCCCCGCTAAACCTCCTACTCCTTAGCTCAAATCAATAACAATAACTTTTCTCACAGGTCAGTTCTGTGGCACTGTATCAAATACCTTTTGAAAGTCCATGTACACCACATCAATAGCATTACCCTCATCAACCTTTTCTGTTACCTCTTCAAAAAACTCCAAGTTAATTAAACACGAGTTCCCCTTTAGAAATCCATGCTGGCTTTTCCTTCTCAACCCATATTTTTCCATGTGACTACTAATGCTATCCCAAATAATTGTTTCTAGAATCTTGCCCATCATTGACGTTAAACTGACTGGTCTGTAATTGCTGAGCTTATCCTTACAACCTTATTTGAACAAGGGCAGAATGTTTGCAATTTCCAGTCCTCTGTCACCTCCCCTGAGTCTAGGGAAGACTGAAAGATTCTGGCCATGCCCCTGCAATTTCTACTCTCACTTCCTTCAATATCCTTGGATGCATCTCATCCGGTCCTGGTGCCTTGTCAACTTTAATTATCAATAATCTATTCAACACTTTCTCCTTATCAATTTTGAACCCTTCTGGTGACAGAGTTTCCTCATCTGTCACCATGGCCTGGGTAGCATCTACCTCCTTGGTAAAGACAAATGCAAAGTATTCATTTAATACCTTAGCCATGGCCCCTTTGTCCATGTGCAAATTCTCTTTTAGGTCCCTAATTGGCCCTACTCCTCCTTTTACCACGCATTTACTATTTATATGCTTATAGAAGACTTTGGGATTCCCCTTTATGTTGGCTGCCAGTCTTTTCTCATAATCCCTCTTCACTTATCTAATATGCTTTTTCACCCACCCCCCCTCTGAACCTTCTGTATTCCTCTTGGTTCTCAAATGTATTTTCTACCTGACACCTGTCATAAGTACACTTTTTCTTCTTTATTTCAATTTCAATCTCCTTTTTCATCCAGGGAGCTCTGGATTTGTTTGCCATACCTTTCCCTCTCCTTGGAATATATCTAAACTGTGCCCAAACCAATTCTTTTTTGAAGGTAGCCTATTGTTCAGCTACAATTTTTCCACCAATCTTTCATTCCAGTCTATCTGGCCCAGCTCCATTCTTGCCTCATTGAATTTGGGTCTTGTTCAGTTAATTATTTTTACTCTGGAATGCCTATCGTCCTTTTCTATCATCATCGTAAAACATACAATACAATGATCACTGTCTCCTAAATATTCCCCCACTGACATTTGATCTACTTGGCCCACCTCATTTCCAAGAACCAGGTCGAAAAGTGCATCTTTTCTTGTTGGATTGGACACATACTGCTGTAAAAAATTCTCCTGAACACAATCTAGGAACTTTTGCCCCCTCTCCCCCCTTCACACTACCACTGACCCAATCCACGTTCAGTTAATTAAAGTCACCATTATAACGACTGTATAATGCTGCATCTCTCTGTAATTTCCCTGCAGATTTGTTCTTTTACGTTCTTCTCACCAGTTGGCGGTCTATAGACTACACCGAGCAATGTAATTGCACCCTTTTTGTTCCTTAGCTCTAGCCAAATTGATTCTGTCCTTGAACCCTCTGGGACATCCTCTTTCTCCAGCACTGCAATGTTCTCCTTTACCAATACCGCTACCCCTCCTCCTTTCCTTCCTTTCTTATTTCTTATCTTTATTGAACACCTTGTACCTGGGAATATTTAACACCCAGTTCTGCCCTTCCGGAGCCAAGTCTCTGTTATCACCACAACATCATATTTCCACCTGGCAATCTGTGCCTGTAACTCCCCAATCTTATTTACTATACTCTGTGCATTCATATACATGCACAGTAACCCTGATTCAGATTTTCTTACTTCCTCCCTCACCCCGACTTCATCTATTAACTTACTATTCTCTATACTAGTACAATCTGTCCCTCCCAGTATTTTGTTCATCCTGTTATTCCTCTCTAATAGTTTCTCCTTGTTCCCACAGCCCTGCTGAGTTAGATTAAAGCCCCCCCCACCCCCCCCAACAGCACTAGCAAAACGCCCCGCAAGGAAATCAGTCCCAGCTCTGTTCAGGTGCAACCTGTCCGGCTTGAACAGGTGCCATCTCCCCCAGAACCAGTCTCAATGTCCCAGGAATCTAAAGCCCTCCCTCCTGCACTGTTTTTCCAGCCACACATTCATATGCCTTATCCTCCTATTTCTTTACTCACTGGCACGTGGCACTGGGAGTAATCTGGAGATTAATACATTAGAGGTCCTACTTACTAATTTTCTACGTAGCTCCCTAAATTATGATTGTAGGACCACATCCCCTTTCCTACCTAAGTCATTTGTCCCAATGTGGACCATGGCCTCTGGCTGATCACCCTCCCCCAGGAGAATGTCCTGCAGCCGCTCTGTGACATTCTTGACCCTGGCACCAGGGAGGCAACATTCCATTCAGGAGTCACGTCTAAGGCCACAGAAACGACTGTCTGTTCCCCTAACTAATGAATCCCCGATCACTATAGCTCTTCCTTTCTTCTTCCTCCCCTCCTGTACAGCCAAGCCACTTGTGGTGACACAGACTTGGCTCTGACTGCCCTCCCCTGAGGAGCCAGTGCCCTCACCAGCTTCCAAAACGGAAAACTGATTTGTGAGTGGGATCCCAGGGGCCTCCTGCATTTCTTGCCTCCTTCTGAGGCAGCATGGATTATCAAGGACAAATCTTGTTGGACTAATTGAGTTTTTTGTTGAGGTAGCAGAGAAGTAGTTGAGAGGAGTGAAGTTCATGTCTATATGGACATTAAAAAGATGTTTAATGATGTGTCACATTAGCCTTGTTGGAAAGTTGAAGCCCATGAGATGAAAGGGCAGGCAGCAGCATGGATATAGAACTGGCTGAAGGATGGAAGACAGGAAGCTTTTGTGAATGGCTGTTTTTCAGACTGGCAGAGGATGGGAACATAGGAGTAGGAGTAGGCCATTCAGCCCGTCAAGTTTGCTCCTCTTTTCAGTTAGATCATGGCTTATCACCTACCTCACTGCCACTTTCCCGCACTATCCCCGTATCCCTTGATGTCATTAGTCTCCAGAAATCTATCGATTTCTGTCTTGAACATGCTCAATGATTGAGCTGCCAAAGCCCTCTGGAGTAGAGAAATACCAAAGATTCACCACCCACTGAGTGAAGAAATTCCTCCTCAGCTCAGTCTTAAATGGCCTACCCCTTATTCTGGGATTATGTTCCCTGGTTCTAGAATCACCAGCCAGGGGAAACATCCTTCCTGTATCTATCCTGTCATCCCCTGTAAGAATTTTGTAAGCTTCAATGAGATCACCTCTCATTCTTCAAAACTCTAGAAAATACAGGCCCAGTTTCCTCAACCTCTCCTCATCAGACAATCCCACCATCCCAGGAATTAGTCTGGAGAATCTCCATTGCACTCCCTCTCTGGCAAGTACTTCTTTCAAGGTAAGGAGACCAAAACCATACGCAATATTCAGGTCTGGTCTCACCATGGCTCTACACAATGCAGCAAGACATCTTCACTCCTGTACTCTTGCAATAAAGGCCAACATTCCATTTGCCTTCCTATTTGCTTGCGGCCCCTGCGTGCTAGCTTCTAGTGACTCATGAACCCAAGTCCCTTTGGACATCAACACTTCCCAACTCCTCACCATTTAAGAAATGTTTTGTATTTTTTCTACCAATGTGAATTACTTCACACTTGTTCACATTATATTCCATCTACCATGTTATGGCCTTAGCCTGTCCCAGTCCTCTTGAAGCTTCCTTGCATCCTCCTCACAACTCACATTCCCACCCAATTTTATGTTATCAGCAAATTTGGAGATATTACATTTTGTCCCCATGTCCAAATCATTGATATAGATTGTGAACAGATGTGGACCTAGCACTGATCCTTGTGGTACCCCACTAGTAACAGCCTGCCATCCTGAGAATGACCCATTTATTCCTACTCTCTGTTTTTGTTTGTTAACCAATTCTCAATCCATACTAGTATTAGTACCCCTAATCCCAATGCTCTAATTTTGTTTACTAACCTCCTGTGTGGGACCTTATCAAAAGCCTTCTGAAAATCCAAATACACCACATCCAACTGGCTCCCCTTTATGCTACATTCTCAAAAAACTTCAGCAGGATTCTCAAACATGATTTCCCTTTCATAACCCATGTTGATTTTGCCCCAATTTTACCATTACTTGCTTAGTACCCAGATATCACATCCTTTATAATAGGTTCTAACATTTTTCCTATTACTGAAGTCAAACTAACAGGTCTGTAGTTCTCCATTCACCCTCTTCCTTCCTCCTTAAAGAGTGGGGTTACATTTGCTACTTTCCAGTCTGCTGGAACCTTTCTAGAATCTATAGAATTTTGAAAGATAACCACTGATGCATCCACTATCTCTGTAGCCACCTCCTTCAACACTCTGAGATGTAGCTCATCTGGCCCAGGGGATTTATCAACCTTCAATCCAGTTAACTTTTCAAGTATGACCTCTTTACTAACACCAATTTCTTTTAGTTCCTCAGTCCATTGGTTGCCTAGTATTCCTGGGAGATTTTCTGTCTTGTCTTCCATGAAGACAGGCACAAAGTAACTGTTTAGTTTCTCCCCCATTTCCATGTTCTCCACTATAAATTCCTCTGACTACACTTGCAATGGGTCCACATTTGTCCTAGCTAATCATCTCCTCTTCACATGCCTAATGAAGCTTTTACAGTCTAGTTTTTCACTAGCTTGCATTCATGTTCTCTTTTTCCTTTCTTTATCAGTTGCTTGGTCCTCCTGTGCTGGATTCGAAATTTTTCCCAATCCTTGAGTTTACCACATTTTCTGGCAACCTTATAAACCACTACCTTTGATCTAATGCAATCATTAATGTCTTTTGTTAGCCACATTTGATTCACTTTTCCTGTTGGGGTTTTGTATCTTAGAGGAATGTATATCTGTTGTAGACCGTGTAATACTTCACTAAATATGGTTTGACTGTTTGTCAACCGTCAAATCTTTTAAAGTGTTGTCCCAATCTGCCATAGCCAGCCTGCCCCTCATACCTTTGTAACTTCCCTTTGTGCAGTTTAAATACGAACTATATCACATTTCAAACTTAATGTGAAATTCTGCCACAGATATACAATGAAGTTGCCTAAGGTCCAGTGCTAGGACTACCGCTGTTTTTGATATACGTTAATGACTTGTGAATATAAGGCACAATTTTGAATATTTGCAGATGACACAAAACACTGATGGCATGTGTGGTGCAAAGTTTATCTTGGGGTCAAATGACACTAAGATTGCAAACAGCCTGGGTCAACCTCAGTCAGTTGCCCAGGACAGGAATGGAATCGGTAAGTCGGAAACTGAGTTTGCAAGAGGGACCAGAGACAATGGAACCGGGCAAGAGCGGTTTCACCCAGCTGGACGACAGTGGAAAAGTGTTGGAGGAGGATGATTTGATCAACCATGTTAAAGGTTGCAGGAAGATCGGGAAGGATGAGAAGGGAAAGCTTACTTTTTTAGGTCACATATGATACCTTTTGTAATTTCATTAAAGGCCATTTCAGCATTGTGGCAGGGTGGAAACCTGATTGGAGGAATCAAACAAAGAATTCAAGGGGAAAATGAGCATGGATTTGGGAGCTGACATCACATTTAAGATCTTTTGAGGGGACAGGGAGGTTGGAGATGGGGAGGCAGTTTGCAAAGACCATGGCCTCAAGGATTGTTTTTTTTTGAAGGGAGGAGCAATGAAGTCAGTTTTGAAGAAGAGAGGGATGGAACCTGAAGAGAGTTGGTAACAATAGCAGCTAACATGGTAACCAGAAGGGTTCGGCGGTCAGCACTTTAATGGGAATAGGGTTAAGGGTGAAGGAGGTGGGTCTCATGGAGAGGATAAGCTCAGGGAGGGCATAGGAGTGATAAGGGAGAAACTAGAGAAAGATGTAAGCCAAAAAAGCAGTTAACAAAGCTTATGGGCCCTGGGTTTTATAAATAATGGCACAGTGGATATAGAAATATTAACAATCTGGATCTCACTTTCAGTTTTAATGGAAGTATAGAAGATTGACACCATCCAGGACAAAGCAGCCCGCTTGATTGGCACCACATCCACAAACATTCACTCCCTCCAGCACTGATGCACAGTAGCAGCAGTGTGTACCATCTACAAGATGCACTGCAGAAATTCACCAAGGCTCCTTAGACAGCACCTTCCAAACCCATGACCACTACCACCTAGAAGGACAAGGGCAGCAGATAGATGGGAACACCACCACCTGGAAGTTTCCCTCCAAGTCACTCACCATGTTGACTTGGAAATATATCGCTGTTCCTTCACTGTGGCTGGGTCAAAATCCTGGAACTCCCTCCCTAACAGCGCTGCAGGTGTACCTACACCACAGGGACTGCAGCAGTTCAAGAAGGCAGCTCACCACCACCACCACCTCAAGAGCAATTAGGGATGGTCAATAAATGTTGGCCTAGCCGCGATATCCACATCCCATGAATGAATAATTTAAAAAATATATTATACTTAAATGACTAACCAGCTTCCTAGGAGTGGTTGGTAACAAGCTCTCCACTATTTGGTGGTGTTCCCATGTATCTGTTTTAAATTTTACCCTAGTCAAGGCTTTCTGAAGAAGCTGTGAAGATTGCTGAATCCAGCTCATCTGGGCTTAATCAATAGAAACATAAGAGCAAAAAAGCCTGGATGTTATACTAAGCCTTTCTAAAAGACTCATTTTGTGCCAGCTGGAGTATTGGAAGGGTTTGAGGCTGTGGAGAGGGTACAAAAGAGTTTTACGAGGACTGTTCACAGCAGCTGAACAACTATTTAACACTCCAAGGGACGGTAATTGGCTGAAGATGGGACTTCCGCCCCCCACTCAGGTGGAAACCCTGCCTCAGAGCTGCCAGCCAATCTAATTGGCCAGCAGCTCTGTTGGCCTGGCAACGCCAATGGCAGCAGTGGCCAGATTCTAAGTTCTGGATTCCAGGGCCAGGTAAGTGCAGGGGGTGGTCTCACGGTGGGGAGGGGAGGTCTGGTGGGGGATTTTTTATTATTCTTTCATGGGATGTAGGCACGGCCAGCATTTGTTGCCCATCCTTAACTGCCCTTGAACTGAGTGGCCTGCCACACCTTTTCAGAGGGCAGTTAACAGTTAACCATATTGCTGTGGGTCTGGAGTCACATGTAGCCCAGACTGGGTAAGCAGATTTCCTTCTCTAAAGGGCATTTATGAACCAGATGGGAATTTATGACAAGCAACAATGGTTTCATGATCACCATCACTGAAAGTATCTTTCAATTCCAGATTTTATTAACTGAATTTAAATTCCACCAGCTGTCATTGTGGGATTGGAATCCATGTCCCCAGATCAGTAGCCTGGGCCTTTAGCTAAAAGTGACGTTACCACTACACCACCGTCTCCCCAGCACTTGAGGAAATGGAAGTTGGGGGTCTTAGAGAGGTCTTGATGGTGAGGCCAGTGGGTGGGAGCAACCCTGGATAGGGGGAATGAGGTGGGGAGCACAGGGGTTGCAGACCCCAGGGGTGGGAGGCTGATAAGTAAATGGGGCCTTTGAGGCTAGTGCAAACCCCCACTTGCTGCCGGAGGGCTGAGCAGGATGTCATGCCAGCTGCCCTCCACCCTGAACTCCTCAAAATTGAGACCGGGCCACTCAAGGTGAGGGTGGGTGGACTGCCCTAGACCTTGACCATCCCACATAAAATGGTGGACAGGTCAGGGCGAGTATCTGGAAGAGAATTTTGCGCTGCTCCTCCTGCAAACCTGCCAGCAATGGACTGTAAAATTCTGCTCTGAATTGCCCACTTCAAGGTCTCAATTGTTATGGGGCTGGGAGACCAACCATGAACCTTCCCTCCCAGATTTGATTGGGGCAGGAGGCAGGAAGGTGTCCAATTAAATGAGCCCCAACCTCCAGACTTGTCTTAGAAGAGAGCATTAAATTCTGCCCATTAACTCTGTTTCTCTCTCCACAGATGCTGCCAGAGTATTTCAAAGATCTTCTGTTTCATTTCAGATTTGCAGCTTCTGCTGGATTTTGCTTTAATGACATAAAGAAAAATCTTCAGATACAATGAGGGTTAGGATTTGGAAATTATTGCCTGAGAGGATGGTAGAAACAGATTCTGTGGCAGCTTTCAGAGAGCAAATGGATAAATACTTGAAGGAGAAAAAAGTTACAGGAAAATAGAGAAAGAGTGAGGCAGTTAGACTAACTGGGCCATTCTCTGACAGAGGCAGCACAGTCTTAATGGGTTGAATTACCTCCTGTATGCTGTACAATTCTACAAACATAAAATTGTAGCCATATAAACACTGTGGCTACAAGAGCAGGTCAGAGGCTAGGAATCCTTCAGCAATTAACTCACCTCCTGACTCCCCAAAGCCTGTACAGCATAAAATGGCAGCAGGGCTCTTGGAGTTGGTGGGATGTGTTCCACATGCTTTACAGAAACACTTGATTTTCCTTGCACTTGAAATTCACCGTAGCCATTTACTACTGCCCACACAAGTTACAAGCCTAAATATTTAATCAGACTTTATCTTTTTTTTTGTGCGATTCTTTCATGTTTGACATAAACAACCAAAACGTTAAATATGATTGCCCTAAATTTTAATTAGCAAACTATTTATTTTAATACCCAAGTCAGGAGTGTGATGGAATACTCCCCACTTGCCTGGGTGAGTGCAGCTCCCACAACACTTAAGAAGCTCAACACCATCCAGGACAAAGCAACCCCTTGATTGGCACCACAACCACAAACCTTCACTCCCTCCACCACCGACACACATTGGCAGCAGTGTGTAACATCCACAAGATGCACTGCAGGAATTCATCAAGGCTCCTTAGACAACACCTTCTGAACCCACGACCATTACCATCTAGAAGGGCAAGGGCAGTGGATAGTTGGGAACACCACCACCTGGAAGTTCCCCTCCAAGCCTCTCACCATCCTGACTTCAAAATATATCGCCGTTCCTTCACTGACGCTGGGTCAAAATCCTGAACTCCCTCCCTAACAGCACTGTGGCTGAACCTGCACCACATGGACTGCAACAGTTCAAGAAGGCAGCTCACCACCACCTTCTCAGGGGCAATTAGGGATGGGCAATAAATGCTGGCCCAGCCAGTGACACCCACATCTCGTGAATGAATAAAAAATAATTAATTGAGATACAAAAGATAGTGAAAATCAAATCAAATAAAACAAATTAAATGCAATTAAATGATTTGTAGGAAATTAGATATAACATTGAGAACAATATGAGCAGATTATGTTAAATTGACCAGGACTCCTTGCTCAATCAATTCCATTGAGAATGAATGTTGTTCCATCCTAGAGCTTCTGGTGGGATCTTTGTGTGTCAAGTGGCTACTGCAGTACCAAACTAACAGTAGTGGTACTTCAGACTAATTCTTTAAGCATCAAGCACTTCTGAGTTTTTCTTGAGATACAGTGAAGTTCTTTGCTTTATTGCAGATAATTACATCACAACAGAAAATAACATCAGGTGGAAAATTACTACATTTAATCAAACACCCAAGATGTCCACTTATCTACTTGCTTTCATTGTTTCTGACTTTGAGTATCTGAATGAAATTGCAAATGAAACTTTGGTAAGAGATCAGAACTTAATTATCCTTAAATTTGAAATGTGAAATTTCCTTTGGGGTCTCGTGTGGCAGGAGTTGTTCCACCAGGATTAGTGAACTGATTACTTAGAGCCTTTGATTCTTTGATATAGGTGAGAGCAATTCTGTGTGACTTGCCCAGTGAGATTCTTCACTCTATGTCGTGTGGCAAGACAAATGCTCACCATCTGGGAATCAAAGGTAGCATTTGACATGATAATCAGAAACTAAAATGGTATCATCTCTCAGCAGCACTCTGCAGGGAATTACAAAAAAGGATTTTTCACAATCATGTTGTGTCATATGCTGTATGTTCAGTAGGTCTCACAAAGAGGTTCTGTCATGTTTGGTTAAATCTGAAGTGTTTATTGATAACACAAAACTATGTAGATAGTTAGGAGCAAATCCCATACTGGCTTCTAAACCGGTCTCTATCCAGTCCACAACTCTCTCTAGACTCTGGTCATGTGTCTCTTTACATCACATTGTGGGTGGAACTGTACCCAGTCTCACATTAACCTTTACTATACCAGATACTCTTATGCTACATACTTGACATAATCCCTAGTCTTTGATATGCACAAAAATGGAACATTGTCCCTCGAGTATCATTACTTTGGGCTTTAAGTCTTGTGATGGGATAAATCCATATGTAATAGTGACCTACCCAAGGGCAGGTCCTCTGCTCATTTCTCCACAATTCACGTTTTCCTCTTCAGCTGACTGCATTCCAATAGTATTTCATTGGCCGTGAAGTACTGAAATTACCTGAGGTTGTGAAAGGTGTTACAAAATGCAAGTTCCTCATTACTCTGTCCTGTAGT
This sequence comes from Isurus oxyrinchus, assembly GCA_026770705.1. Classification (NCBI taxonomy): domain Eukaryota; kingdom Metazoa; phylum Chordata; class Chondrichthyes; order Lamniformes; family Lamnidae; genus Isurus; species Isurus oxyrinchus. The sequence continues at coordinate 596,902 of JANJGN010000233.1, forward strand.
AGTGAGCTGCCCAAAGGCAGGTCCCCTGTTCATTTCTCCACACCTCGTTGTCCTGTGTTTTCCACTTCAGTTGCTGCTCCCATTTTCAATTTCAATGAGCAATATGACAAGGGAAAAGAATACATGACAAAAACAAAAATAAAAATACCTGGAAAAACTCAGCAGGTCTGACAGCATCTGCGGAGAGGGACACAGTTAACGTTTCCAGTCCGTATGACTAAGGAAAAAAGTTTTTTGTTTTTGTTTTGGATTTCCAGCATCTGCAGTTTTTTGCTTTTATAAAAGAATACATGAGTTGGTTTCCTGTTACCTTCCTCACGCACTTAAGGAAATACAAGTCCTCTTCCTGAAGAATCCTCCGCCCGTAAGCAGCCCATGTCCCTCGAGGTTCCAGCCATTCCACTATTCACTGTTTCCACCATTGGCCTTGACGCAAAACCCTGAGCACGGGACCCTTCCCTGGACCTGGGGTAATTGCAAAAAGGTAGGGACGACCATGGTCTGAGATCTTGCTTGAGCCAGCTACCCTACAATCCATATATCACAATGCTCAGATCCCTATGCATTGGACACTGAAGTAAGGGTGCAAAACCGGGGGTTGTGAGCTGGATTTTAGCACCCAGATTATATTAAACAGCTGCCAACCTGAAACAAGAATCCAGAGCCAATGGGGCGGGGGCATTGGGGAAGCTTCACATTTCAGAACGGGACAATCTCCAACCCCCAATCCTGCTCCTTCTGTCCTCACAGAGCTTCAAACAAACTGGCAGGACCTCTGCTCTGGTTCAGCATCTTCTACTGGCTTTGAGGTGTGTTCTCTGTCAGCTGCCTGAATACCTGAGGGACAGTTTGGTTTAAACACCAATAAAATGCTATCACATACATATGCAATGCTAACATGTTAGCTAGCATTTGTTTAACTGTATTGTATGTGGCTTCACGATCCTCTTGTCTTTTTTAGATTACTTTCCGAACACAGGATACAGAAATTGGGAAAGGGAAACAGACTAGAATAGTGAGATCACAAGCTGTGGGTAGTTTTGAAACATACAAAATAGGAACAGGAGTAGGTCATTCAGCCCTTTAAGCCTGCTCTGCCATTCACTATGATCATGGCTGATCCTCTATCTCAATGCCGTACTCCCACACTCTTCCCATACCCCTTTAAGCCTTTAGAGTTCAGAAATCTATCTATTTCCTTCTTAAATATATTCAGTGACTTGACCTCCACAGCTTTCTGTGCTAGAGAATTCCACAGGTTCACCACCCTCTGAGTGAAGAGGTTTCTCCTCATCTCAGTCCTAAATGGTCTACCCCATATCCTGAGACTGTGACCCCTTGTTCTAGACCCACCCCAGCCAGAGGAAACATCATCCCTGCATCCAGTCTGTCAACACCTTTCAGAATTTTATACGTTTCAGTGAGATCCCTTCTCGTTCTTCTAAGCTCCAGTGAATACAGGCCTAGTCGGCCCAATCTTTCCTCATATGATAATCCTGCCATCCCAGTAAACAGTCTGGTGAACCTTCGCTGCGCCCCCTCTATCCTTTCTTAGGTAAGGAGACCAAAATTGCACACAATACTCCAGGTGATGTCTCTCCAAGGCCCTGTACAGCTGCAGTAAGACATCCTTGCTCCTGTACTCAAGTCCTCTCGCAATGAAGGCTAACATACCATTTGCCTTCTTAACTGCTTGCTGCACCTGCATGCTTGCTTTCAGTGATTGGTGTACAAGGACACCCAGGTCCCTTTGTACATCAACATTTCCCAAACTATCACCATTTAAATAATACTCTGCCATTCTGTTTTTCCTACCAGAGTGGATAACTTCACACTTATCCATGTTTTACTGCATCTGCCATGTTTTTGCCCACTCACTCAATGTGTTAAATCGCCTTGAAGCCCCTTAACATCCTCCTCATCGCTCACTTTCCCACCACGTTTCATGTTGTCAGCAAACTAGGAAATTTTACATTTGGTTCCCTTTTCCAAATAATTGACATGTATTGTGAATAGCTGGGGCACAAGCACCGATCCCTGTGATACCCCACTAGTCACCACCTGCCATTCCAAAAAAGACCCTTTATTCCTACTCTCTGTTTATTGTCTGCTAACCAATTCTCAATCCATGCCAATATATTATCCCCAATCCCTTGTACTTTAATTTTACACACTAACCTCTTAAGTGAAACTTTATCAAAAGCTTTCTGAAAATCCAAATTTACCACATCTACTGGTTCTCCCTTATCTATTCTGCAAGTTACATCCTTAAAGAACTCCAATAGGTTTGTCAAACAGGATTTTCCTTTCATGAATCCACGTTGACTTTGTCTAATCCCGTTGATGTTTTCTAAGTGTCCTGTTATCACATTCTTTAGAAAGATTCTAGCATTTTCCCTACTACTGATGTTAGGCTAACTGGTCCATAATTCCATGTTTTCTCCTTCCCTACTTTTTTAAATAGTGGGGTTACATTTGCCATTCTCCAAACTGCTGGGACTGTTCCAGAATCTATAGAATTTTGGGAGATGACAACCAACACATCCACTATTTCTATGGCCACCTCCTTTAGAACCCTGGGATATAGATTACCAGGCCCTTTGAATTTATCGGCTTTCAGTCCCATTAATTTCTCCAGCACTTTTTTTAGTAATACTAATTTCCTTCAATTCCTCTTTCTTGCTAGACCTTTGGTTCCCTAGCATTTCTGGGAAGTTATTTGTGTCTTTCTCTGTGAAAACAGAACTAAAGTAATTGTTTAATTGCACTGCCATTTCCTTGTTCTCTATATAAATTCTCTCGTTTCAGACATTTCTCTTCATTAATCTTTTTCTTTTTACATACTTATAGAAGGTTTTACAGTCTGCTTGTATGCTCCTTGCAATTTGCTCTCATAGTCTATTTTCCCCCTTAATCAATCTCTTGGTCCTCCTTTGCTGAATTATAAACTGCTCCCAATCCTCAGGCTTGCTACTTTTTCTAGCAACTTTATATAACTTCCCTTTGGATCTAATACTACCCTTATTTTCTTTTGCTAGCCATGGTTGGGCTGCTTTTTCTGTTGTGTTTTCGCACCAGAAAGGAATATATAATTGTTGC